>OX276331.1:22536006-23264313 GCA_946251845.1 Andrena fulva | reverse complement strand
ATGTGTATGCTGTCCTGTTTCAAATAACTTCATCGGTTTGCGATGAACACCACAATTTTTACTAATTCTCAGCAGACTTTGCTCCCGCAACCATACTAGAGCACTTTCCTCAGTCTGTGGTAAAGAACACAAGTCCCACGTTACCATTTTATATTTCTGCAAGTTTCGAAAAACAAAGAAACACTACAAACTCCTATCCCTCTAACCTCCAACAACGAATCATATGCGACAACCACTGTAACTGTCACAATAAAGGTTAGAAAATATGTCAAAATTTTGCAACTTTTTCACCTCATAACTTTTGAACGAATAGATGCCTAAACTCAAAATTGTTATTTTTGCATGTTATTTGATACCTGCTTTCGATCTATATAAATTTCCGCTGAAAAAAAAGGTTTCCCAGAGGAAAAGTTCACATAAATCAACGGATTTATAATGGAAGACACAAATAAATAAAGCGGGATGGTGGGGTAATAAGGAAAATAACCTAAAGAACCCTAAGCTCGAATGCAATCGAATCTGGATCGGCCACAATCGTTTGAGCTGAGTGTACAGCGAGTGAGATGCACGGAGAGTGAGTGAAATCCGTCACCCGACAGCTAAGAAGTGGCTGGTTAACCAATACTGACAATTAAAATTTTCACATTTTTCATTAGACCTTCATAAAAATGTTACGGATGGATTAGTGAGATTCTCTCGATGGAAATGCATCAAATACGACGCAATTAGGACTTTCTAGTCCCACTCTCCAATATGTGAATTACACACGTCATATAATCTTAATATATAAAGCAGAAAGTTTATATATTTGTGCGTTTGTCTGTCGCCTAAAAACTTTCGAACGGTAAACTCTGGAGTCACGAAATATGCCTCAGCGCACTATGCCTAGCTAATCCAGATGAATGCGACTATTATCAGAAAAAAAATTTTTTGTATAAAATCAAAATCTAAATTCCGGACGAAACCGGATAGTAAAACTAGTTAAGTTTAGACCGAATTACGTAGTGTTTGGACCCATTCTTATCGGGAAATCTCCAGCAATCCATTGGTCATACTCTCATGAAGACCTATGAAAATCTAAATAATTTCATTCTGTACAGAAAATATCTCATCTGGCAATCCGAGCGGAGGATCACCCATCTCCGAGTAAGCATAACACGGATGGGAATGGCCGCATGCATAGAACAGGGGAACTTCAGCATGAATACAAACAGGGATTACTGTAACATAAATTATAACCTAATTTCTGCTATCGTTGCAATATACAAACATATACGTAGATTTTAACTATTAATATACAGGGTGTTCCAAAAATGCTGCGGGTCCTTAAAGGGGGTGATTCGGGGGATGATTGCAAACAACTTTTTCCTTTGCGAAAATGCCCTCCGAGGTTTCGTTAACGAGATATTAATAAAAAGCACATTTATAATATAACAATTAACTCAGCTTATGTATATTTATCTTCTGTTATCATTAATTGTGTATATTCAGTTTCATGTAGGAAAAAGTACACCTACTTATGTATGCCATTGTAATGTCTCTTTTTCGAGTACGTAATGCATTAAAAGCCTCTGAGTATTTATTGATATAACGAAATGATTTCGTTTGTTGAACTTGTGTCATATACAATATTATGACTGGAGTCATATTCGTATGGTGACTGCTATTGCGGCACAATTCAATCGTAAAAGTATATCCTGCTGATAGAATAATCCAAAAAATTTAATCTTCTTGGTTATATTAAAGTCTTACGTACAGAGACTCCCGTTGTCGTTTACTTTAACCCTTTCGTTACGGCGTACATTTCCGCGAAAGTGTTTTTTTATAAATTTTTTTTAACCATTGAGCTATAAGAATACCTGGAGAGGGAACAGAGCAATGGCGGCCGGTCCGAGAAAAAGAGGGAATGTGCTATGTTCATTGAGCTCAATGAACATAGCACATTTACTACATGATAGTACAGAGTGAGAGGGATAATAGGATGAAGAAGGATAGGTTCACCCGTAATCTTCTATTTTTCTCTGACCGCTGTCGCCTCTACTTCTTCCCATTGCTGTTCTCTCTCCAGGTATACTTATAGCTCAATGTTTTTAACCTACCGGAGATGCAGACTAAAGTCGACGCTAGATGGAACAGCTAGGATTGGCAGCTCGTTCCGTGACGCCGACTAGAGTCGGCGCTCGTACATACACTAAGGGACAGAATCGGCTTCCCTTCGGAAATTTGGCAACGCTGCAATTCGGGTCCCCCTATGTCGAAGAACCACTGAGTTATGCCTAGTGACAATGGTGACAATTTTACAAGTTATTATTTAGTTTGCTAAAATGGACTTTGCTTGGTAAAACATTACACGTAGGAGGATGATGGGCTCGATTCCTCATCTATTTGGCAAAGAAGTAGCATGTATAGTAGGTAGAAAGTTTCTAGACTGCCAGGCCGAAGTCTAGGTAAACGCACGAAATCCCTATATCGGTGTTCCAGCACGGGAAGGCGAGGGAAGGCGTTTTGGCCGCCGCGACCCCCAGGTAGCCGCCGCCTGCATAAGACCCTCTCACTTGCACATAAAGCTCTGTCCTTGTTTAGCACCATCCCTGTCTACCGCATGCTCTCCGTCATTCCCGTGCAGCGAATTGGCGCGAAGAGGCTAGTTATTTCTTACGAAGGAGCAATATCGATGGTCCTCACTTTCTACCTACGATACATGCTACTTCTTTGCCAAATAGATGAGGAATCGAGCCCATCATCCTCTTACGTGTAATGTTTTACCAAGCAAAATCCATTTTAGCAAACTAAATAATAACTTGTGAAATTGTCACCATTGTCACTAGGCATAACTCAGTGGTTCTTCGACATAGGGGGACCCGACATGCAACGTTGCCAAATTTCCGAAGGGAAGCCGATTCTGGCCCTTAGTGTACACACAGATCGTCGCGTCGGTGCCACGTTATAGTCGGCGGCGCTCTTAACGAAAGGGTTAACCCTCTTGGTGGATTTTTGAATGCACACACCTGGGTGCAGCTGTCGCCCCCGCGACGACGCGACCTAACCAGATCTTTCCCGCGGAAAGCTTTCTCACGTAAAACCAAGATATACTGATTTTCTAGTATAAAAGGAGTTCGGATGCATGCTCGCGGCTTCGGTCTAGCCAAAAGTCCATAGACGATAGAAGTCATAGCAAGACTGGTTCCATTCCCTTTCGAGCATTATTCCAAACAATCAAAATTTCTTCTTATTCTCTAAAAAGCAACTACCACATTTCTCAGTGCGTGAAAACCAAAAAGTGGATTTAGTTTACGCGACAAAATTACACTTTAACATTTGTAAAGTCCTACGAATAGCTGGAATATACTTTGATAGTTTTGCATCCTGGAGTTCTTTATTTTGAAACCAAATCTACCGTTGATTTTCAGCTGAACAATCAGCCTATAACGATACACTTTAACCGCTCGAGGTGTATCAATCTAAAACGTCACGAGGCCACATTGACTTTTCCTAGTGGCTCCCGGTGTTAGCGAGGCACCGGTTCGTCCACGACAATCAACCTCCTAGTGGCTCCCAGTGTTAACCAGGCACCGGTTCGTCCACGCACTTCCAATTCCAACCTACAAACAGCTCCCGGTGTGAGCCAGGCACCGGTTCCTCCACGACACACACCCTAACGCGGCTCCCGGCGTTACCTAATAGGCACCGGTGCGCCCACTACTAACAAACTCAAACTAATGAATCTAATCCTCGACTCCGCCTCTACCCTTCTCAGACCTCAGCCCTCGGCTCGTACCAAAAGACTGAAACATTATTTTTTCTCTTTCTTTATTGTATCGTTCCTTTGAAACAAAAACGCTGGTGTGAATAGTATTACCCGGATGTGATGGTAATTTCAGGTTCCGGAGAGTGCTTTTTATTCGGGGTGGTGGGTGAATTTCACTCCTCCGATTTCACGCTTCATTAAGTTTTAAACCCCGTATCGACTGGGCAACAATCGCTCGGGCACACGTTGCCCACTTGTATCCGCAGGACTGAATGCAAGTTAACGGTGACAGCCCTGCTGGAACTGCCAGTTAGAACCGCATTGAATTTTGAACTGGATCTATCTGGTTCAATGCGGTACTACCTGGATTTCCAAGCAGTGATTTTTGGCACTTCAAAAAAGAATCCGGTTCAATGCGGATATCCAGATCGATGTATGAAACAGGATTTGCAGGTCCAAAATTCATCAGTTTCTATCAGCAATTGCCATTTGTATAAAACCGGAAGGTTCGTATCTGAAATTGCGGATCAAAAATCTTACGGATTCAATTTGGAAATCCACAAGCTCTTTCGAGTCCGTCGCGATCCGGATTGGCAGAGCAATTAATTCACGGAATGCTTATGGGGTTCGAAGAGAAAAAATTTAGCCCGGTTTCCAATGGATTGGCGGGTAGAAAATTAATGCGGTTCCTTCCGGTTTTACGAAACTCATACTTCGAAATAATTGATTTGGTTCGAACACCGCTAGGTGGCCGCGATACTGGTAACTCCTCTCGCGGCAGCGATGTGCGCCGCGAGACATAAAATCGGCCCCGGGAGCTAACGAGGCAGCTTGCTCCGTGATCAAGACTTCGATGCAAGATTGATACGGCAGAATCTCTTGATATAGTAGGTTTAAGAATAAAATTATATCAAACCTCAACTCACGGTGTCAGTGGTAAGTGGTAACGGTTATTCGATGACTCCTTGATAACCTGAGTAAATCGGTCGAGAGACCATAAATGTGTCGCGAATACAAATAAAACCAGGTAGTAAAATGGCTTGGAAAAACTGACGAGTATCATCTGAATTTTGATCTACACTTCTAGATTCTACTTAGAAACAACTAAAAATTTGAGTTGATTTCACCCAGAAATATGTGTGTTTGAACATGCATTTACGATATGCAAATCTGTGTAAGAACTGGTAGCAAAATAACTTGAAAAGACCAATAGATTCCATTTTGGTTTGGATCTGGATTTCCAACCAGCTTACAAAATGAACAAAGTTACTCAAGAAGTTTACTACTTAGTAATATGCGAGTTACTTCGTGTAAATCCGAGCAGAACCGATGACAAATTGTGCTAGGAAATGCAGATAGATACCATCAAGATTTTTACATGCATATCCGGTTTGAAACTGCTAGAAAATATTTCATCTGTTTCAATCTGGATTTTACGGGAAGAAAACCGCATCAGTCCGGATTAAAAATTTTTTTATGCGGTTCTAACTGGCAGTTCCAGCAGGGAGCAACATCGCCCGAGTGTCTAGGACATGACATGAATCCATGTTGCTCGTACCCAGGTTTACCGATTCGGATGGGAAACATCGTTAAGTCTGTGGAAATAGACGTGCGTTTCTCGGCAACTTTGGAAAAATCAACATGCATATTAATTTGGTAATAATGCCAACCTAATAATGATCAGGTGGCAATCGAGTTGTGTACGGGGTTCGCGCGCAAATGAAACGATTTCTAGAAGACCGTTCGGAGCAAGGCGCGAGATGCTGTATCGCACAAAGATGTTGCCAACTCGCTGGATACATGTGTCAGGCGATTGTTGCCCGGTCTATACGTACCTTTAAAGCCTCGTTCTCATTAGTCACGTTACTTCACTCCAAGTTTGTGTCCCGTAGCGTCAGTTGCCTTTAAGTTACTGTTAATGTTACTTGATGCAAGCAGGTAGATATCTAAAATGGCGTCAAAGGAGGTGTTGTTTGCTGGATTGTGTGTGATAAGGAATGAATTTACGAATGACTTTATTAAAAATATTAAAAAAAATTATGATTCAAATCCGCATTAAATCATTCATTATTTAATTCGGCCACTAATTCCATCATATTTTTATCTCTCGTGTTTCTATCGCGATACTTCTTTTCTTCGTTATTCCATAAAATATCATGTCACGTTCTGGGTGGCGGAGGTTAGGACAATGACGAGAAGGGGAGTTCTTGTACCGTCGCGCCCTAAGGCCGACCGGGTTACGCCGCAATGGAGTAAACTGTGCGGGGCGGGTGGATTGGCTTTGTCAGGATCGAGGAGGAAAAGAAGAGGTGCGTTTCGTCTTGGGACCGTCAGCCAGACTCATCAGTAGGGCTATAGCTGACGGCCCTTGCCCTAGACACACACGGGGACACAGAGGACATAATTTAGAACTTGTATATATATGAAATGAGATAAGAATTAGGAACTAGCGAGAAGATTAGACCTCTGGTGGCGCTCGTCGACACTAAGTCGCGATACCGTGGTGGGGCCGGGACGTCCCAATCATATTTCTCATACATTTCTAAGAACTTAGAAATTCTGTCATTACTCCATCTATTCTTAGTCATTGTTTTATGATTATAACCTCACTTTTCAAAATAATAGGCAGTCAGCTTGCTTCAGGTGACTTCAAATTCATACTTGTGCGTACGTTCACACTATTGAAATTGTATTTGTGGCAAGTAAAAGATGAAAGACCCTCTACTTTAAGCTTGAAAGAAACTTGAAAGGATATTTCAAGTCAAGTGAATAACAGGTACACAGTGGTTAAGTAGTATCATACTTAAGTCGCTTGAATTCGAGTAACTTGACTAATCTGAACGGGGCTTAACATCTGGGCATACATGTTACATATCAGTTCTGTGTCATGTCAGTACCGCACAGTGGGGTACTTTGTCGATCTGGGCGGCCGAAATTATGTTTCCACTTCAGTCGGTCCCAAACATGCTGTTAGGCTAATCCAATTAATATAAGGCATAAAAAAGAGTCTTATAAGGGATAAAAAAAACTCTTTTTTCTTTCAGTCCATCTTCGTTTCATTTCGAACTTGAAACATAAAAATTATGCTTCATTCCCTTCGTCTGCTCGTCAGAGAAATTATCCAATTGTAGTAGGTATTTTTCCATAAATTCAACGAAAAAAAAAACAAATACTCAACCAAAGTTGGGCATTAACTAAATAAATAATGATTTATCATTAACTAAATAAATAACGATGTCCTCTATTCGACGGGAATTTATTCGACGAATAAAGTTAATCCGTGTTAGCTTTATTCGACACATGACGAATAATTTTCGTAATTTTTATTCCTTACTCGAAATTCTTATTGAAATAAAATTTTTGCCCATCTCTGATTTCAACCGATCCCGCTCTCTCGTAGGTTCTCCCTCAACTATCAAGTCTTATATACATACCTGCTCCGTCCTACCTTCTAGTATCTCCGCGTCCAAGACAGGATCTGCTAGGTAAGCCTCAGTGATGACATCACTAAGTCATCAGTGATGAGTCCACTAGGAAGCCGGGGGACGCCGAAACCTAACCTCCTTTCTCTCCTTTTCTCTTTTTCTGTCCTACTTTTTCTCCCCTCAAGCCATTAAGAAGAAAAAGAAGGGAAAAACGTCAGGTTCCGCATTTCACATGGGATCTGGACTAAAGTGACACCGATCGATTCCTTGTGTTTTCATGATGAAAATGATACCATTCCCGGCATAACTCGCTCAGTCGTCTTGCTGAAGGGAAGTCTCTTCCATCACTCAACTCCTCCTTGGCTAACACTTTAATTTAAACATTCGGTTCCCCTTTTACAAGTTGGCCAATATTCGTAAATACAGGCTGTGCCGTAACCGATTGTACAGCGGGGAGGGATGACGATTCTACGTGAAAAAAAAATAAGTGAAAAATATAGAATAAAGTTTTGTCATAACTCGCTTAGTTTTTTTAAAAAATTGACTGAATTTCGGCCAAGTACGCATGTACCTAAATACAGGTTTATGTGCCTGAGGGGCACCTAACTATAGATGCGAAAGGAAACCTGAACCCGATCTCACTGGATACAACTAACTCTTAATAAATCTGATACAACGTGACTTTACGCGTGACTGTACAGTTCTGAACCGGCAAGGGTTGAAGTTGCAGGGTGTGTAAAGGTCTCAAATGAGTGGGGGATTCATTAAAAATCTCCATACAAACAGATCTGTAGGAGTAGGTGCTATCCAATGGGTCGAAATCATGATCCCCACATTACTTGACATATAACAGAAGGGGTTGCAGTATCTAACGATTCTGGAGAGAGAGCAGAAAAATATTCTCCATCCGTAACACTACCTAAAGACTTTTTTCTGCTTCTTAAGTGAAACTATATTTCAAGAGAACAGATAATTGACCTGAGTAATTTGTTAAAGAATATTTCTGGAGAAACTTAAAGTAAAAGTTTGCTGATCTATTATATTTCCAATATTATTGTAAAGCGAAGTACTCTCATGCTTAATGTGATTGACCTGGGCGTAAAATATGTTTAATTATGAAAATTAAAGAATACTTTAAATTTTTTTACTATAGGTACTAAGGCCTGTACCTATATGTATGTATTCAGCTGAAAATATCAATAGCCACCTTTTTTATTTCAAATGTTTCAAAATTCGTCCAAACACATCCAAATGGAATGGAATAAAAATTTTAATAGTTTTCAGTCGATAACAACCATCGTCCTTTGCTTAAATTGGTTTTAAATGCAATTTTCCTGTAGTACCTATAGCAAATCGCTTTTACAATTAATTAACAACCCTTATAAATGTATCATACTGAAAATGTAGACAAGAGCAATAAATTTTGGAGCCAAGAGTGAATAATTGTCAATGATTACTGCATAATAAAATTTTATTCAATTCTTGTCTTACAAGGGAAGCTTCCCAACCTGAAAATTCTGATTTTAGAGAAACCTAGTGTGAACGTATTTTCGTGTTCGGTAGAGATTCGTTCTGATGAAATGAAATCATCCCTTGAATTTATCGCGATTTTCGCTTTTTTAATATAACTTTGCAGTAATACAAGCTAAAGTAAAACTTCAAAGACACAAACTGTCTCGTTTGAAATAGTCGATCTTATTAACAGAAGGAAGTTTTCATGGCCAGAAATTGATAAATAAAATAATATTTTTATCACATTATGTATAAATTATTAATCGTGAGGTTAATAACTAGCGAAGAGAAATGATAGTTATTCTTTTCTTTATCTCTTTAAACACAAGGAAAGAAATAAAACGATTCTTATCATTTCAAAAAATGGATAATAATATTGCTCTAGCTGTAGCATTTTAAAATTTGTATGAAGCAACGAACTACCTAGGTACTGGAACATGAACCTCGTTCTAAACCGATGAAGGCATTCACGTCGCATCAATAAAATTTCAAGCTTTTAGGTCAAAAAGGATCGAACAAACTAGATAATAGGTCTGCAATGCGTAGTACGGTGTACGTGGCGAGCAGTCAAAGTGCAGTAACACCTGACACGAGTACTTATGTACATATATAAATGCAGCAGTATTCTGCTGCATTTATCGACAACAGAGGGCATATTACAGGGAATAATAAACTCTGATTCTTACTTTAAAACTTACAATATTGATCTTCATTGCACGTTACATTCTAGAACGTGTCCAGATCTCTTATTTATTGTTGAAAATCGTCAATATTACTCGTAAAAACTACTCGGTATTGGATTCCATATTACAACCTGTTCTTCAGTAATTTATTCTGTTTATAAAATAATTTAACTTTATAGGCAAAATTTACAAAATAACCATTACAATAGGCACATATTATAAATATTATACGTAGAAAATCAGAACTGGATAATAATGGAGTGTTTTATAAGACACAATAGTTATGTTGATTATTATGGCATATTCTTCATAGAAATAACATCCTTTTCTATATTTTCTAGTTAATTTATTATTTTAAAAAAAGGTACACATATAAGAGCGCCAAGTATATAACCCATTCAGAAAGAATCGCATTTAAAAACATTGTCGCAAATTAATATAAATTTATTAATGTGCTATATTTTTTAACTTTACAAAAGTAATGATATACTATAATTGCGCCAATTATCGCAATGACTATTAATACAAAGACAAAATGTATTAAATAATATTAAGCAGATATATTTTTATACAAATAAATATTTTAATACGAATAAATATTTTATTCAAAATACTTGGCGCTGCTCTCAGAATTGATGTTGCTAAACTGAATAAATATGTTTAAATTGCATTAAAATTTTTTTCTTTCTTTCTTGTCTCAGTGGTGTCTTGTCTTGTTTTATATTTATTAACCAAGACAATTAACATTTTTTTTCGGAGAGCAGCGCCAAGTATTTTGAATAAAATATTTATCACATAATAATAATTAGGTGACAATAGTCTTTATTATTAACCATAACTGGCAAAATATTAGGCCAATGTTGATGCAGTGCAGCATGGGACCACCGAAGCATCGCCCTCTTTCGAATAAAAAAAATGATCATCAAAATCGGTCCATATGCTGAGGAGTTATGAGGGGACAATCATAAAAAAAAACATACAAACGGGTCGAATCTATAACCTCCTTTTTTTTTAAGTCGGTTAAAAATGTGATCCGTATTAATGATACAACGGCGTAGTAAGTATATAAAATTTTAAGCGAGGGTATCATCCCCAACACTAAATTAAAAAAATATATGCCACGGGTGAGGATCGAACTCACGACCTTAAGATTATGAGACTTACGCGCTACCTACTGCGCTACCGCGGCATGACACTTTTGGAAAGAACCATGTTATTATAATAGTGCAGACATACGAATAACAACGATTAGAAAACATAGGTATATGTTTATCTCGATAACTTAACAGAAAATTTCACGAAACGTGAATAATTTATTAAATAACATGAAATACTGTATAATATTAATTTTCATTGTAATAAAGTGATTCGATATAGCGGATCTCCAAAGTCAGTTTAAATATCTCCTGTATGAAATTTTCAATATTTTCTATTCCACTAACATCATACCAGTTGGTTGATAAGCAGACGATAATAAACTGAAAGTGAAAGTATCTGCGAAAGAAAAATATAAATTCATGTACCTTAATATCTTTTTATTACCTCTAATTATAAATTAAAGCAAAAGTGCCCAATTTTTCAGATACCGTGATAAATATTATCTAGCTGATTGTGAGTGGGTATTGCAATATTGTACAAGTTTAAAAGTACATTAGAAAATCTCACAAAATTATAGTTAAAATAAATAACAAATTTATTATTTACGGTATGACAACATATTCCAATCCATTGAACTGGTAAAATATATCACCATTTGTGATTAATCAGCAACGAAAATTTGTTAAACCAGCATCTTACCGATAAGGGTAATAAATTGACATAAAGAAAATTGTTGTACACGATATTGTTCTTCTGCGTCCAAATATTTTCCGAGTTCATACACGTTCCTCATAACACAGAGTCGTCGGCGGCGTCGAGCTCGCATCACCATTCTCTTGCACATCTCCCAGGGAAGTGGTCTTCCCCACATCAGAAATAGCACTTTCTTCGCTGGTGTACGAAAAAAAAAATACGCGCGGAAGAGAATTCGGCGGCGCAGAGCCAGTGAATATTCCTTCGCCTAAGCGTTAACATAAACGGAGTAATTCTGACTTACAACACGAACTACGAGGCTTACATCGGTGCTATGGGATCTAGTTGCGTGCTTCAACATTGGGAGCATCTAAATTTCCTATTTTAATCAAATTAGCGACTGGTGTTTATCTTATTTAATACTTACGATGGTTAATAACATTTCAATCACTCGCGTACAAAGTGTTATGTGATTTTCGATACAACTGATGGGGGTGTAAACTTCTGTGCACAAACTAATTAAAAAGTGTTTAATATTCTTCTTTTATGTTGACTTCATTTTTGAGACGTTGACGGTGGAGGTCTATCGACGAGGATTCCACTTGACTGCCTCTGTAAGTAATTAGTACGGCGCGGCGGCTTGACAATTGACATACATGTTAATGAATATTCGCCAATTTTCACAAGTATTTGTGTCTGATTATTTGTCGAGCATAATCTCCAGGCATTCGTGCTTTGATGACGATAGGTATTCGTTATTTGGCGTTATGGGGCATATGAGAATATTCGTGTGCTTTGATGTGAGTTAATTTACTGACTCCTGTCGGAACAGTATTTATCACTATTCAGCGTGGATACCGAAGTGTTCATACACGAATACAAATAGGGTAATTCCGGGTGAGATGGCCTTGCGTGTGAGATGGCTCGATCATGTTTATGTTCTAGAACGTGGCGATTTTCAGTTGTTTTTAGTGGTATGTTGCGCGTCGCTCACACGCCGCATTAATCGTGTTTTCTATTTGCTTTCAACTGTGAAATCAGGTAATTTATTTGTAATGTAAAAATGGACTATTCGCGAAAAATTTCTACGTGTTCCTTAAATTATAATTTACTGACATTTTACGAAAAAGTAATGACTTTTTCTGAATACAGTGCGTTAATATAATGTTTAGAGGTTATATTTCCGTTCTTGTGATGAGATATTGCCGTAGCATTATTGAGAAAACTAGCGAGTCAGCGCTCCTTGACTATCGGGTTAGTTGGCCCGATTTTTTCGGGGATAGTTGGCCCATCATAAAATCATGCATAATAGCTAGTAAATGTTTTTGTAGAACATGCCAACGGAATATAAGCGAATATATAATCAGCGTAGGAAGTTATGGACAAATGAGGCATTGTTGAAAGCCGTAGAAGTGGTCCAAAGTGGCAAAATGGGTGTAAATGCAGCATCCAGAAACTTTGGTATCCCGGCTCCTACATTGAGAGGACGAATATAAAGTTCGGACTATTTGAATTTATGTAATGAGTGTGGAAAAGTTCTGTGCAAGAAGAAGAAATAATTTTTCGTCATATTAACCTTATAACATGTATTTTTCATATGGGTCATCTCACCCGGATTGTCCGGTTGAGATGGCCTTTCGCATAGACTGCAATTTTATTTTAGTTTTCTTAAATGTATTTTTTCAATTTTATATTAGGTATTCATCTAAATGTATTTCCTTTTGCAAATATATTTTTGTCCTTTATAAAACCACTAAATTTACGGTGTACTGATTGTTTTAAAAAAAGTGGGTCATCTCTCCCCGACTTACCCTACTGTAACTACACTTGCGTATATTTTGCCGCAACCATTGAATATTTGTATACGAATATGAATATCCCATACATATATCGAGCCAGCGCAACGCGAAGATCTGTCATGTTTATCAGACACATCATTTTTAGGCCAAAGTAATTTTCCTATATTAGGGATGCCCATTGCAATTTAATAAAGTGGTCCGACATTAATTGAACAGCACAATTGATGGATTAGGCATTGCATGTCGGTAGCATGCCCTTGAGATACCTAACTCTAGTTCTACCCAATTTTTATTTGCAAGCCTAAAGAAATAGTTCATGCACGCAGGAATGGAAATTTACTCCAATTTAGAAAAAAAATTGCACAGACCTTTGAGCAATTGGAAACTCAGAATCAGGTCAGCGCGAATTTAAAGTTCACTCATCTACAAATTACAAATACAATCACTCTCTGATTCAATTTCAGTAATTTCGAAATTAGTATAAATATACGTTTTTAAAAGCAGTAATAATTGCACTACCAGAATTTATCACTGCGTGTAGCGAAATTCGTAAATTACAAGCCTTCTACGAAAACAATTTATTTTAATGTTCGAATGTTTTAACATGAGGATTCGCCTTCTATTCGATTTTACCATAACTCACGTCACCCTTTGAATGTTTCACCTAAATATATGTACAGTATTTAAAAAAAGTATGTAACGTCACAAATGTGCTATATGCATAAAGCACAAAACTTACACTATGTTTATATGATATTTTGAATTACTAGGAATTTACAATACTATTTTCGTAGATTTAATAATCTTGTTCTTTAGAGCAGGCATCACGCACTACATATCGAGTATTTTCTATCATTTTTAATTTTTGAAAAAAATTGATGTACCTTTACAAGATGTAAGAATAATACTTACTGGTTAAATAGTGGTTAATTTACATTATTAAACAGTTTTAACGGGCGAGTGTCCTTAATCCGTGAGTGCACACGCTCAACAAGTCAACACTCCAACTATTTCGCAGTATTTTCGAAGAATTACCCAATAATTGTAGGGATACTCACGACAAAACTTATTACTTAAATTTGGAGAGAAGTAGTTCTTATAAAAATATTCGACTTGTATTTTTTTATCGGCAATCGTTCTCGGGGCGTCGAAAACATTTTATCAAATATCTCGAGAACTTTTTGAGGTGGGAAGAAAATTTATTTTTAACCTGTAGAAGAGACCGGGTATGTTTTTCTCATTTTCTTATTTTGACTTTTTTACGGGTTATAGCTGCAGGGAAGTTCATTCAGACTTACATCAATATAAACTACGTACGTCCGAATTTGTAAAAAAAAAATTGGTCCCGTGGATTTTGTCAATCAGATTTAAAGCTTATTCATATTATTTTCAGGAACTATTTTGTGACCCCGAGGCTGGGTTGGTGGTCACAAATTTAGATAGCTAAGTTTGTTAATAAAAAGCCGATTCAATTAAGGAAGTAACATCAATTTTTTTATTGTAATTATAAATGCAATTGTCTTGAACACAAAATTGAACTTAGAAACATTATTAACCAACAGTTATTATTATTAACCAACAGGGGAAGGATGCAACAATATGTTTACGCGTCGCCATGGATTATTAGTACATTCCTATTGTTTATAATTTCTTTGTTATAGCGGTTGTGACAACAATACCTGGTCTCCCCTACGTTTTTGAAACAGCAATTTATAGTCGAATTAACGAAAGAAGGCGCCTGGGCGGCCCGTAGGCGGGGCGCGTGGCTCGGGAGAGACCCAATACCTGCTCCGTACTTCGTGCGACGTTGCCACGTTGCGCAGCAGATCGGACGTCTCTTTCAATCTTCAAGCGCAACTGTGTCTCTCTCACTCGCTCGATAAAACAGATTTTTAGAGACTTTGATCAGAATGCAATATGTATTTTGTGAATCGCGTGAAATTTTGGAAAGGTTTGAGTCATGGTTTAACAGGTTATGAACTTGGTTACAAAATATAGGACTTAGAATTTCGGACCATTTTCGTGAAAATTATAGTTCGTACATAAAATGTGCAAAATAAAACTGCTTATAATTTTAAAAATTACAAAATTAATTTTTCAATATAAAAAGAATGTATTAGAATAGCCCCCACTTTCTAGATTAAAATAAAAAAGAGTGAATTCAATACGATAAAGTGTTTCCGAGATAAAAATTCACAAGTATAGCTCGGTGTCATGAAAATAGGCAAAAATTGAACAAATTCAAAACCAGCAAAGTGATGACTGAAATCCCTTTCTAACATTTCAGTTTGAACAAAATTCCTGACATCGAGTGTAAAAAGCGATCGATTTGCCGTGGAATGACGCTAGATAGAATAAGAATCGTATGAGCCTGTATTCCTCGACTTGTCCGCCATTCATTCTGCACGGCGCGTGTCGCAATGGCCAATAAGATTTGACACTCTGTCAAATCTCTATGGGAAGGTCGTTGGGTTCGCCCTCTGGAAGAGGATAGCAATATACACCCGACAAGGACAACGATTACTCTAGGCCCACAGCTAAGTAGTCGAAAGTCATTGGCCAAGGCGTAGGGAGCCGCGTAGGGGGAGCACCAATCGCGAGCCTGGAGTAGAGGCAACGTCGCAAATTCTGGCCCCGATCCCAAGGCGCCTTCTTTAGTTAATTCGATTGTAGTTACATAGACAACTTTTAAAATTCATTTGATTAAAATAAAAACTCATTTGTTTAAACAATATCCTACTAAAAATAAACATATTTTACCAGAAGTTTCTCTGGCAGAGTGTTAACTGATTTTCATGTCACTTTGTACATATAAATTATGGATCCGAATAAGAAATACGGATATTTTAGATATTTTGATTTTTGATCTTACAATATAGGTTATTATTATACGTAGAAGATGTCAAATTATGATGATGTTTTGGACAACTACACTATGATATACACATCGCTATGTTGTCCCTTGAATAGCCGTCTTGAAAATTAATATCATGATTAATAGAATTTCTAGGATTTAATAGAATAAATAAGATATTCAAAATTCTGTTGTTAAATTTAAAATTAAAACGCGTAAGATAAAGAGCTGTTTTTATGTTTTCTTCCGTCCTCTCTTTAAATCTTATGTTTTTAGTAAATATAAGAGCAGTAAGATGGCTAATGCGTCACACCAGCATATAAGCCACTGCACTTCATTAACACTCGTTTCATGTCAAATGCATTATTACGTAAATACGCTTAGTCCTGCTGAAACTTGAACAATTGTACGCTGTCAACTTCAGTGCGATTGGAGAGGCGTGTTAATTATAGCCAGTAGCCAACTAATAGTTACTCGTAACTCGTACGTAAGCAGGCAACACAGCTCGACGATGTTAAATTAAGTTGTCACTGCGGAATCGTCACATAATCGAAATTACTCATTTGAAAGGATCTATGTATTTTTCTAAATTTGACGAGTTCTTTCTACTCGCTCCATAATTTGGGTAATTAAACCAATATAGGTAATTGAAATAATGGTAAAGATGTTTACGACAGACCTTGTTCGCGCGCACCGAATTGACCGAAGCTAGCGAGCACGTGCTTCACAATGAGACCGCCTTCAGAAAAGCAAGTCAACGAAGGTCGTAAATCTTCGTTTTGATTTATATCAACACTTGTACGACTATGTTGCAGCATGCACCTTTACGACGAATTACCGTGGTAAAGGATAATAAAAGAATGAAAACTGGTGATGACGTAACAATAATGATAAACTGTATTATATGCAAATAGGTATAATCGTATACAAGTGTTCTATTATGTAATGTTAAATGAATTGTGGATTCACGTCGTGGTATGTGTCTCGGATTCTAAAATGTTCTGTCCTGTTTTGTTTTTTTTTTTTTTTTTTTTTCAATTTTTGTATTAGTAGGGGGGGAGGTATCCTCCTTGTTCCACCCTGTGGGCCGTCCCTCTGAGTCGGAGCCCAGTTACCGGCCGGAGTGTGGTTGTATGGTGTTACCGGCAGTGGGTTGCTTTGGTATTACGCCTTGAGTGAGTGAGTTGCGGAAAAGTTTCAAAAAACCGCATTGCATGTGGAGCTGAAAGAAGGTTAGTTATCGTTCGGCATACTGGTGTCCAGATTCAGCGTGTTTGGAACAGCATGAGTCCAGGAACAGAGAGCTGTAGCGAAGGTAGTAAGAAGCCGAGCGTAAGCGTAGAGATAGAGCTGTGCGTGGGAGGCCGTGATGACAGACGAAGGTAGAGGCATGAGCCTGTCGCAGTTGAGGAGGAACGTAAGTGGCATGCTTATAGTGTAGTCGCAAGTGCGAGAGAAGAGAGCGATAGCTGAAACTTAAAAGCTAATTAGTGAACGGGGGAAGAAGGGTGGGGAATGTTGTGGGAATAGTTTATTTGGACATAGGAAAGGGAATTTTGATCTTGTATGGGATTTTATTGCGATCGTATGTGCCGGTGCGTCGTGCGAGAGGATTAGGGTGGTCGGCTACGTGGTAATTGAGTAACATATTAGAGATAAAATCTCTCATGAGTGGAATGTTAGTGTCCTGGTGGAGTGCCCTGGTGGGGTATAAGAGGGGAGTATGAGTGATAGATTTTAAGATTTTGTTTTGAATCCTCTGAATCCGTTCTTTATTTGCTTGTGTCGTGTTCCACCAGACCTGAGCCCCGTACGTGAGCACAGGCCTGATGCACGTTTTGTATATGTGGAGTCTAATTTTTAAGCTGAGGGGGGATCTGTAGCAAATATGTCTGTGGAGACAGCCGTAGACTTTTAATGTCTTATTAATGCGGTCGTGAATAGCCGCGGTCCACAACATTTTGTAGTGCAGTGTAATGCCGAGGTATTTAACCTCGTCCCTCCAGGGCACTGCGTTGTTGTTGACGAATATACTGTGGTTGTGCCTGTTAGCAAGGGTGGAAGGATCACGAGAGAAGATGATTGCCTCGGTTTTATCTGGGTTGATTTGAAGTTTCCACCGAGCAAAGTATTGGAGTACCTCGTCAAGGTAAGATTGAAGGCGCAGGACCAGCGTCGGGAGTTGCCAGGAGGAGGTGTATAAGGCGGTGTCGTCCGCGTACAGAGCGAAGTCACAAAAATTAGCAGTAGGTATGTCATTAATGAAAATATTAAAGAGTGTAGGACCAAGGGTAGAGCCCTGAGGGACTCCAGCCGGAACCGGCAAGAGTAAAATGTTCTGTCCTGTTTTGGGAACCTTCAGTCCTTTAAAAGGGCTTGGATTTGCAAGGGAAGGGATTTCCCCTTCCGTTTTCAGTGGATCCGTGGTGGAGGAAAGGTTTGTTGACAGGATGGTGTGTACGTGACGTTTAGGAAAGGTGCGAGGTCAAGGGTTGGTTTGGTCATGCCGATCTTGTGGGTGTCTACCGACGGTGCGGGTTTATGACCCGGCTGTTTGGGGACTCGGCAGTGCCGCGCGGACGCGATCGACGGTCGACCAGCTGTAGGGACCATTGTCTATTGTCTAAGAATTGTGACTCACAGTGTAGGTATATTTCTTAAGCTAAAGTGGACGCGTATATGACTGCAATTAATGTCGAACGGCAGAGTCCCGTTAGGGATGGACGATGAAGGAAGACGCGCATAAACTTATTTCTAGAGGGTTTTATGAATATTGCTAATATAAATATTTAAAGCTATGGTCCTAATTCTATGTGAAATATTAGCTCGACCCCGGTGTTTCGGTTGTTATGTTTCTTGCAATTTTAAGCTGGAGTTCGGAACAGACCTGTTTTTTTTTGTTATATTAATGGCCTTCAAATTAAAAACCAATAAAGTGATATCGTTGTTTCGATCGTCCATTTCCTTTGCTAAAAATTGATCGCTCTCTGGGAATTATGAAATCTTTCCCTGGAAATTTTCTGTTCCTCAGTTCCAAGGATTTCAAGATGATTTCCACGTCTCAGCGCGAACCAGATGTTTATAAAGCTTATAACTTTGTGAAAATATACGGAAAGCCAGAGATTTAGGTACGTAGGTCCGCGTTGCTTGACAGCTTGAATTTTATAGTAACAGAACAGGTGAATTGCTGATACAGCTGTTGGCCTTGTTAACTTACTGCTTTACATTCAAAGAAATTAATTTCTGTAGAGGTCAAACTCGCTGAATTACTGTTACTATACGCTCACATATAGTTCATAATAATATATATTTTAATGAGATGGTAATTCAGGAAGAATTACAAAAAGAAACTAAGAATCGACATGTCAGTAATTATTGGTAGTTTGTTTTCATAGAAATGTACTTAAATATTAATAGTCACTTCCAAGCCAGAATTGAAGACACAAGAGCAATTTTCAAGATGGAACAATCTCTGAAAATAAAAAGTAAAAAGAACTTGTGCAGGAACTAAGGGGAAAGTTTACAGACTGCAATGGCTATCGTTGCGGTATTTTTATTGAATTTTACATAAAGCCGTGAAACCATACTTGCTGTGTACGAACAAGATCTTAGAATGCAGAAACAAGATTCACAAAATAATTTATCCATCATTTTTTGCACATTAATATATCGCACGATGTCTTTCTTTCTCGCACGATCTCGGGTGTTCTTTTTTCATTGTCATTGTCAGTTTTGTATTGTCATACAAACTACGCACGCCTGCAAAGTTTCAAGACAATTGGATGGGTGGAAGTATGTTAAAATTCAGTTTCCACATTTGAACCAACGTACGAACAGAGAATCGAAGGTGAATGAAATCGTTTAAAAAGGAGGAGGTTAATCAATTCGATGCGTATATTTATTTTATGTATGTTCAGCCATAACTTTCGCATAGGTGCACTGATTTCGATGATTCTTTTTATATTTCAAAGAGTATGAAGAGCCGGTGGTACCATGCTATTTTTTTATTATTATCTAGATACTCTGGAATTATCTAGAATTCAAGTTTTAAAGTATGTTCGCGCATAATTTTGTAACGCCCGGACCCAGTTGGATGATTCTTTCGTTGTTATATCGAATATGTTCCCGAATTGGTACCATGATGGTTTTTTAACCGACTTCAAATAGGAGGAGCATATGAACCGATCATGATGATCTTTTTTTATTCGAAAGAGGGCGACGCCCCGGTGATCCCATGCTGCACTGCATCAATATTGGCTCAGTACTTTGCCAGCACTGGTTAATAATAACGTACTTGAGACATCCTTATTCTCATTTTTTCAAGTTGCTTATTTTGGGAATCTTCCGTTTCTAGCAAACGGTTCTGTTTTTTACGAGCAGCTCCTTTTTTAGGCGTTCCCATTTATTTGAAAATAAATATGGTTATAGAGCTTAAATAATGTAAAAGTAAATAAAAATTAAAAAAAAATTAAAACCGACTTCAAAAAAATAAAGTGCATTTTTTTTAATACTAAAAAAACGGCACGAATTTATTGGACAACCGCATAAATACAGAAAACTTTAAGGGGGTGTTCTACTGTGAAATGCGATTTTTTTAAACTTTTTCAGGAATTTTTTTATGATCTTAATATAAGATTTTTATTACGGACCAGGCGTGGTAGATTAGGTATAAATAGAATTTGCTTCACTAGGCTTACTCACAAAACTTTAAACGTGTATTTCTCAAATCGGCGTTTTAGAAAATGGTTGCCACAATATCTCCAAATTTTACTTAACCGATTGGGCCCATCTAGTGCACACATATTCAGCAAATGTGTCGCTATGGACGCCAGCAGAATTAGGCCAAAATATTTTTCTTTTCTAATTTTTTATAATTTTATAGCCCGAAATGGACGAAGAAAAATCGTGAACGTCCACACTTAATGTTCAGATTGCAGCCGTTTTAAGAATTTTTTAAATTTCATTCCAAATCTGCTACCAACGATAGACATGCCCGAATAATTTAAGAATCTTTTTGATTTTTTTATTACGGATGAATAGAACGACCAGGATCATGGCAACAAATCGAGCAATTGTTTTCCAGGTGGTCGGAGTTCGTGGGCTGTGGCGCCATCTTTATTTCATATGTTCAATCAAAATACTTTTATTCATAGTTCAAGATATAATAAATATACAGTAAAAAGTTCAGCACAACAATCTGTTATTATGTCCATAAAAAAAATCCCGAGAAAAGTTTAAAAAAATCGCTTGTCTCTGTAGAATACCCCCTTAAGGCAGAATACCACCGTTGACTGCGATTTTGGAGCCGTTTTTCATGAATTTTTTGCATACAAAGAATGCGCAGAAACGAAATCGGTTTTAGTAATTTATTAATGTAACTTTAATCTGTAATTACACATTTTTTGAAACTGAAAAAGTAAAAAATAATCTCTTGTAGGTGGCGCCAAAATACATTCCTTTGGAGGAACACCGTTAGACGACGTCTCAAATTCCGCTCTGTACGTGGCTCCTAGAAAAAAAACCAAAGAATGTTCCTATTAACAACAATATTTTTTAATGCTGTATGTAGGGATTTTACGAAATTTCGATTTTTAAGAAAATGGCGGTCATTTTAACAAAAAGGTCCATTTTTTAAAGTAAAAAAGTTTAAAAAAGTTTATAAAATTGTGCACCAAAGAAAAAATAACAACGCTACAGTAAAAGTCCTGCGTACATCATTAGATTATACCACGGGGAAGAATTGTGCAAAGTTTCAAGTCAATCCGATGAAAATTGTAAGAGTAATCTGACACGCCGATTTGAAAAACATCGTTTCGAGAAAATCGCGTTTAAAGTTTTATATAGATTTATATATCTGCTCCAAACCGGTTATTACACAAGAAAAACGTTTCGGCCACCTTTCTAATGAATGAATTTCGATTCTATACACTTGAAAGAGTACTTTAAGAACAAAAAAATTTCAATTTTTTTTAAGTGCAAAGGTGGTATCCTGCCTTAAGGTAAGAAGTGAAACGTATCCATTCAGTAAGCAGGGGAGCAGAGCTATAGTAGTCTCATCGTGGACAAGTAGTCGTACATGCCATCTCCTTGGTGACGGAATTCCTAGGCTCTGTATGTATAATGCTTTAATCGAGCTATACACCGAAACGCGTTGCGACTCGAGTTTTCGTGACAATACCTACTTACTCCATTGCTTACCTTCCTCGAAGAAAGCGAAAGCCAGCCATTGCAATTGGCCAAACGTTTTGCTGTCTATACTTTCAGCTCAAATAGAGGGGACGGTGCAGATAGGGGTACGAGGGTGCACAGGGAATCCTCGCTTTACGTTCCATATAAGATTCACTAAACGACTTCCGGTGGAAAGTGAAGTTGGAGACCGTCCAAAGTGCTCTGGAAACACAGCGATACTAGCCTAAGATGTTCTCCTTCCACTTCAAAAATGTTTTATCCTGCTCGTTCCTTTCCTTCTCGCTAAAAACCCCAGGCCTTTTCCCAAATTGCGCTTCTATATCCTAAAGAGCAAATGCGTTGAGCTAATGTTGAGAACAGACGTTTAAATTCTGCGCGCTTATTGCCCTCCCACTTACCGATCTTCGTCTGATGCCTCAGCGCCAGCGTGAGGCGAACTAACGCTGTTCGTTGTTAAAACTGTCAGCTGCACGCACGTGTAAGAAAACCATCTCAGTATTGTCTAAATACTAATAGTTGTATTAACCATTATATATAATAAAAGTATAGATATATAAGTACACCATGTCAGAAGTTCAGTCGAAGTCACTTCTGACCCAATAGAGACACAATCCTGTCAATCAGACAGTTACAAATAGTCATCCAACAGTTAAGTATGGATGATGCATTAGTAGGTACACTAAGGGACAGAATCGGCTTCCCTTCGGAAATTTGGCAACGTTGCATGTCACTAGGCATAACTCAGTGTTTTTTTTTATTTATTTAATACAAAAAGTATGCAAGATGAGGTAGGTATGGTTCCAAATATGTACACTAAGGGACAGAATCGGCTTCCCTTCGGAAATTTGGCAACGTTGCATGTCACTAAGCATAACTCAGTGGTTTTTTTTTTATTTATTTAATACAAAAAGTATGCAAGATGAGGTAGGTATGGTTCCAAATATGTACACTAAGGGACAGAATCGGCTTCCCTTTGGAAATTTGGCAACGTTGCATGTCACTAGGCATAACTCAGTGGTTTTTTTTTTATTTATTTAATACAAAAAGTATGCAAGATGAGGTAGGTATGGTTCCAAATATGTACACTAAGGGACAGAATCGGCTTCCCTTCGGAAATTTGCCAACGTTGCATGTCACTAGGCATAACTCAGTGGTTCTAGTGACAAGCAACGTTGCCAAATTTCCGAAGGGAAGCCGATTCTGTCCCTTAGTGTACATGTTTCGACACCCTGTAACGTCAACTGTCGCTGCCGTGTATCTTTCACTCATAATCCGGCTAATCCAACCTAACCTGAAACTTGTTTCATGAATATCTCATCAGACCTGCAATATTTTCTAAATTTAAAGGCATTTTTCTTATGTAAACCGCGTATAAGCTTTCCAAGAAGACCAAATTCAATCAAATCGGTCCACGCATGACAGATATATCGTAATATCATGTCATGTATCATACGAACATAAGATTTTTCTTCTTCATAAACTTTATAAACTATAATATTTCCGAGGTACAGGACGTTTTTCTTATACTCTTTGCAACGTTACATCCGTAACCAGCACCTCTGACATTAATTAACAATACAAAAGAAAAGCACTCTATAGAGTAAAGGTGGGTAAAAGTTCGCAGCGGGTAAGAGTTCGCACCATGCGAATTTCATGGTTTGAGTTGTGGCAGGTGCCAATGGTGATTGGCAGTCAATTGTAAATCAAGGTAGAGTCACTAATGTCGAATTTCTAACTCGGTAAGTACTGAATTCGTTAGTTCTGATGTAATATTCTCATGTTTGGGAATCAATATTATTCCTATACATTGATCAGTAAATATTTTAATAATATGCCGTCTGAAAGAGCGGAAATTCTTCTATTAAAAAGTGCTAATAGAAGCTTTCAATTCTCCTCACAGATAACAGGATTGATTAAACAATGTAAAAGTAGCTGTGGGGGCAAAAGTTCGCATAATGCAGTGGGACAAGAGTTCGCATGCGAACTTTTGCCTCAAAATAATTTGACGGGTGTTATATCTTCATTAAACTTATTTTAATTCTAGAGTTTGCTAAATTTTGAGGTTGTGATAGTTGAGCCACGCTGATCTCAGCTTTTGATTTTTGTTATTAATTTTTAATCCGCATTTTTTTTAAATTTCTCGTTGCATTCTTTTACCCCATAACATGCGAACTTTTGCCCCACATAGCGGGTAAAACTTCGCATTTGACACTTTTTGGAAATATTTATTTTATATAAGTTGTGACAGGTAAATTTACATGAAGTCACTGCCTATCGAATAATAAGGGATAGTAGTTATTTCTCACAAAACGATATGACTATCAGTGTTGTTAGGAATAGGGACATTAGTATTAAGGACTAGGTATTTTATGTTGGTAGTTGGACCGGTTAGGTGAAACCGGAAATACGTTCAGGACTTCACTTGTCAGTCCTTGCTTCTAGTAGGTATACTTTGTAAAGCGAACAAAAGGAAAATTCAAAGAACAATAAATTTCTAATATAAGTTGTTAAGTAAAATAAAACACTGCCTTGTTATTCTGACATTTCCAACAGGTTATGGGCCCAGAATTCGCTAAGTACTAGCCCAGAATTAGCTCAGAATTAGCGAGTTAAGAAACAGGTTAGTAAAAGTGAGGTTAATCGAAAAGAACACGTGGAACGTGGTTGGTAAAATACAAGTCGGAAAGGAAAAACAATTATGTCCGATATAATGGATCTAAGAAAAGTAGTGTCCTTAGACGCAAACGGAAGTAACTATCCGGTATGGAAATTTCAAACTACAATTTTGCTGAAAAATGCTGGTGTGTACGGGGTCGTGAACGGGACGGACAAAAGACCAGAAGCACCAGGTAATACCAAAACATGGGATGAACAAGATCTCAAGGCTCAGAAGGTAATCATAACCACTGTAAATGAAAAAGTAATAACCCACTTATTAGCATGCTCCTACTCGTACGAGATGTGGCTGCGAATAAATGCAGTGTACGGGAAATCAGTAGCATCAAATCTACATTCGCTGCAACAGCAATTCTATGCGTACACCTTCAAAAATGAAGGCATGGCAAAACACATAGCTGACCTTGAAAATTTAAGAAATGATTTAAAATTGTGTGGAGAGGAAATAAGTGAGAACATGCTGGTTAACAAAATTCTATCCACACTACCAGATAAGTTCAAACATTTTCACTCAGCATGGGATAGTTCAAATGACAAAGCGTTTAATGCTCTAACGGGAAGATTGCTAGCGGAAGAACAAAGACTGAAGGACAGGGACGCCTGTGACACCGGAGCCACACAGGCATTTGTAGCAAAAAAGACTTGGAAACAAGCAAAAACAAATCAACAAAAAACAGAACTTGATAAGGATGCATGCCGATATTGCAAAAAAAGGGGCCACTGGGAGAAGGACTGCTGGTTCAAGAATGGAAAGAACAGTCAGATGAAGAATGATAGCAGAAGAAGAAAACCTAATGCTTTTGTAGCTCACACTAACGCCACGAACACAGCAAGTAAAGACAATGAGTGGCTTATAGACAGTGGCGCAAGTCAACATATGACGAGCCAACGGGAATGGTTCGTGACGTATGAAGATCTACCAGAAAAGCAATACGTCAGCCTAGGAGATGGAAGAAAACTAGAAACTCTTGGAAAAGGCAAGATAGAAGTACAAACTAAAAATGAATTAAATGAATGGAACACAAACTATTTTGAAGATGTACTTTATGTACCAAAAATGACATGCAATTTACTGTCAGAAAGTAAGATCACTGACAGAGGCTATACAATACTTACAACCCAAAAGAAATGCATGGTCAAAAAAGGAAAAGAGACCGTTCTGACAGCCTTCCGAGAAGGCAACTTGTTTAAACTAAAAACAAGGATAGAAGCAGTGAAGAAACTAAACTACTCTCAAATCAAAGAAAATAATGATCTCCAAATCTGGCACAAAATGCTAGCACATCAAAACCTTATGCAATGCAAAAAAGTACTCAAGAGCCACGACATAAAAGTGAAAAATGAAGACTGGTTCCAATGTGAAACATGCATTTGTGCAAAGCAGCACAAACACCCCTTTCCACCCTCCATCACTAAAACAGAGAAACCGGGAGAAGTGGTACATGCAGACATCTGTGGACCAATGGAAAACCAATCGTTAGGAGGCTCAAGGTATTTTTTATTACTTAAAGATGACTATACTCATTATCGAAAAGTTTACTTCCTAACAAGGAAAAATGAAGTCAAGGATAAACTAATCGAGTTCATTCCAAGGTTCAAAAATGAAACAGGTTATAAGGTAAAAATAATAAGGTCCGATAATGGACTAGAATTTAAGAACCAGGAGGTAGCACAAATACTAATTAAGTTTGGCATAAAACAACAATTTACAGTTTCTTACACACCACAACAGAACGGAGCAGCCGAAAGAGAAATGAGAACGCTGGTAGAGGCAGGAAGAGCGTTGCTCTTTGAAAAATCTTTGGAAAAACTGTTCTGGGCAGAGGCAGTAAATACTGCTAATTATGTTTTAAATAGAACAGGGACAAGTTCTATCGATACAAAGAGCCCGTATGAACTATATTTCAAAAGGAAACCTAAAATTAATCATTTCCAGGTATTTGGAAGTGAAGTCTATGTTCATATACCACAAGAAACAAGAAAGAAATGGGATATGAAGAGCAAAAAAGGACTCTTCATGGGCTATTCAGAAGAAACAAAGGGCTACAGAATCTACATACCACAAGAAGCAAAAATTGGAATTTACAGAGATGTGATATTCAAGACTGAAGCTGCAACCGAAAAAAGAACACGTGTCAGCGAAGAAAATCCCACGTTAGCTGACACAGAACGTGTCGAAGCCAACGATGAACAGGCTCAAGAATCCGAAGAAGAAGAGGAAGGAAATGAAACTGAAGACTCATTTGAATCAATAATACAAGAAGAAGAAGATGAAAATGAACAAGAAATAGAGGAACAAGAAGAACCTTCTTCACAAGAAACAGGAAGAAACCTGAGAGAAAGAAGCAAAATAAAACCACCTGCAAGGTTAAGGGACGACTATTTTCTAGGCATCGCAGCATGCGACGAAGAACTAACACACGAAGAAGCAATGAAAGATGAAAAATGGAAACAAGCAATGGATGAAGAGCTCGAGGCACTAAAAAAGAACCAAACATGGAACTTGATAAATCCACCATCTGACAAAAAAGTAATACCTTGTAGATGGGTATATCGAATAAAAAATGGAAACAGACACAAGGCACGACTAGTAGCTAAAGGTTGCAACCAGAAGTACGGCACAGACTATGGAGAGACCTTCAGCCCTGTAGTGCAATTCAAATCGATAAGGCTGCTACTGGGACTCGCAGCAGCAAACAGACTAAAACTGAGCCAATTTGATGTCAAGACAGCATTCCTAAATGGAGACCTCGAAGAAGAAATTTACATATCTCAACCACCTGGGTACGAAGATGGAACCAAGAGGGTCTGTCGTCTCAAGAAAGGGATATACGGACTCAAACAAGCTCCTAGGAACTGGAATCAAAAACTGGTATCGGTATTAAAAGAGATCAAGCTGAAGCAACTCGAGACAGATCCATGTATGTTCACGGATGCTAACAAGAAACTACTAGCAGTAATCTATGTGGATGATGGACTGATAGCAGCTGAAGACAACGAAAAAATCAAGAAATTGCTAAAGCATTTAAAAAGCAAATTTGAAATAACTGAAGAAAAATTGAAAAACTATCTAGGAATGGAGATAGAGACAAAACCAACGGGTGACATACTCTTGAAGCAAGAAGAATATATTAACAAGATGCTGGAAAGATTCAGTATGCAAGACTGCAAGAAGGACGCAATACCAGGACCTACAGTCGATCTAGATGATGATACAAGGCCCATATTTAAAGGACCATATAGAGAAGCCATAGGTTCTCTACTATTCATATCGCAGGCAACCAGGCCAGACATTACATTTCCTGTAAATGTGTTGAGTAGATATATGGAGCAACCCAGGATTCAACATTGGGAGGGAGTAAAACGAATTCTCCGCTACCTAAAAGGAACCAGGAACTATGGAATACAGTTCGACTCTAAGGTACGAATTAAAAACATAACCTGTTATTCTGATTCGGATTTTGCAGGGGATGTCAAAACCAGAAGGTCAACTTCAGGTTTTGCAATGTTCTATGGAAATACACCGATTCATTGGAAGTCTCGCAGACAGACAATGGTGACATTGTCCACTGCGGAAGCGGAACTGGTAGCTGCCATCGAAGCTATAAAGGAGATACTCAAAATGAGGAAGCTGCTAAAAGAACTGGGAATGGCCTCTGGACCAACTACGCTATTCATAGACAACCAAAGTGCCATAAGACTGATTATAGATGAGTCAGCACAAAAGCGCACAGGACATATGGACATTAAGTTTAAGTATTTGCGAGAAAGACTAAATGTAGATTACGCAGTAAAATATATACGAACGGAAAAACAATTAGCAGACGGCTTTACAAAGCCGCTCACAAAATTTAAATTCAAAGCTCTAAGAGACTCCATGAACATAAAAGGAGGGAGTGTTAGGAATAGGGACATTAGTATTAAGGACTAGGTATTTTATGTTGGTAGTTGGACCGGTTAGGTGAAACCGGAAATACGTTCAGGACTTCACTTGTCAGTCCTTGCTTCTAGTAGGTATACTTTGTAAAGCGAACAAAAGGAAAATTCAAAGAACAATAAATTTCTAATATAAGTTGTTAAGTAAAATAAAACACTGCCTTGTTATTCTGACATTTCCAACAAGTGTAATACCAAGGATTTTAGAGAAGTCTAAACTTTAAGTGCGCAGTCTTGCCCCACATTAGGCCAGATCCACACTATCGGTCCGGTCACGGTCCGGTCTCGATCAAAATCACATCCGTGAGCGTCCGCACTATCAATCCGGGCGAGTGTGGACGCTCAGGGATGTGAATTTGATCGAGACCGCACCGTGACTGGACCGATAGTGTGGATCGGGCCTTACTCTACGATTTGTGAACATTTAGATAAGCGGTCCGCAATAGTAAAAGCAACTGCCGCCCCAGTTTATAGTCAGCTGACGAAGTTAAGGGTAACCTTAAAACTAATTTCTCTTATCGATATCCAATAAGTCTTGATTTACGTGTAATCGCGTTACTTAGTCGACGTTGAAACCTGGTTTCTGTAATAACGCGAACACATTTCTCATGGGTATTGGTACGTTTAAGACTTCATCCTTGAACTTTCTTCCCTTTCGCCTGTAAATCGTGAGAACACTATAAGGTATAAAATCTAAACGGGAGTATCGCAAGCTGGATCGTCAAGAAATACGATCGCGAAGGTTTACACTAGACATAAACTCGAAAGCTTCAAGTAATACGAATATAAATTGTTCCACGAGGCGTTATATTCCCTTCGATATTGTATTTGCTTTCACCGAACTAGTGAAAAATTCTCCACATTTTTTCTTCCAATTGTAGTCATGCTGATGCAGAACAGAGTAATTAATATTGTCGTTTATAATATTGATAAATGATTAGTTTAATAAATCAAGGCAACTCTGTGAAAGGAAATCAAGAACTTCCATTGTTTGATAGTTCATTGTTCAGAAGTTAATATAAACCGTTAAGGGGGCCGTCTCAGCGGGCCTTGAATGTGTGCGTACGCTCACACAAGCTAGGAAAAGCGTGTACGTATACGCGAAACCTTTTCAACCGTTATTCGTCCTGGAATCGGCAAGAATTAAGTTTCTGCGGGGATAGTTGCCTCCAGTAGACATCAGTGCAGGGTGGAACGGTGCGTTTGAATGCTAATAAGCATCGCACGTTGAAATAATAATGAATTTATGACTCGAAAACTGACAGAATGAGGCTTCAAGGCTTCTCCGTTGGTGGCGCCACTGGTATAGTCGAGCCACGTAGCACCAGCGTGACGTGTACGCAGGGCCGACGCGAGGTTAGCTGACGCCTGTATGCAAGAAAATATTTGGCGCCCCCAAATTTTTGCACCTGTTTGCACGGGATGCAATAAAAAAAGAAATATATTTACATTTTGTTTATGTGGGAGTTGGATTCCTTTATTATAAGCGTGTGATATAGTTTTTTAGCACCACTTTCGGCTGACGCCCTTATGCGGCATATAATTTGCACAGTGGTTTTGCCGACCCTGCGTATACGCGATGTAGTAAACAAACCTTTTCAACCGTTATTCGTCCTGGAATCGGCAAGAATTGAGTTTTTGCGGGTATAGTTGCCTCCAGTAGACATCAGTGCAGGGTGGAACGGTGCGTTTGAATGCTAATAAGCACCGTACGTTGAAATAATAATGAATTTATGAATCGTGTACTCAGGACAGCCCGAAAAATGACAGAATGAAACTTCAAGGTTCCTCCGTCACCGGCGCTGATGGTATATTCGTGCCATGTACCACCAGAACCGGTGGAAGTCCAAGCTAGCCGATTAATGTAGGAAATACATAGTTGCCGATACGTATCGAGAGTCAGATCGCGCTGTTGCCGCATTTCCCCTATTACTATTTTGTCGTCAAGAAGGCTTGAATGAATCACGGCGAAGCGGCTAGAGAACAGAGATGGGCAAAGATAATATCTGGATAAATTAGAATAAAAGTTCGGTTCGAGAGGCATAGAGTGTTGCTGCGGTGGATTATGTATTGATAAAATGTAAAACGTAATGTTTCTGGTAACATACTGCTGAGATTTTCCCGATTAAAATGAGTTGAAACACGGTATAAATCAGTTTATTTTTAGAACTGTACTAGATAATTGACTATAAATGTAACATTGCTAACCTGATAATGCTAAAAATAATCCGATTTATACTGTGTTTAAATTTATTTTCAACTGGAAAGTCTCAGGAGTATGTTATTGAAACGTTCATGCCGATACCATAGCGAATATGGATGTTTTACATTCTATCAAAACAAACAACGTAAACAATCATTTTAATATATTTTTTATGAGTAAATATAAATATTGTTCCCCCACGGTTATTTCCTCCACGTCGTCCTGGAGATTTTGTTCAAATTGAAATATGTTACAGTCCATGTGAAAATAAGGAGGATTTAAATAATCATTTTGCCAAATTCGAAAGGGAATTTTCAAAAAATCGATGAAGGTTGTGTACTTTGAGGGTCTGTATGTATAAAATAATTTTGAATGTGGCAAAGTGTGACAACTTGAACCCCTCTTATTTTCACATGCCCTATAACGTGCTTCAATTTGAATAAAATCTCAGACATTGCGTGTGCAAAGTGATCCGCTTGGCATGGAATGAACCGTATATACGACATTGTCCATTCCAACCGAAATGGATCCTAACCTACTTCCAACTATCGCGTTCTTTACGAAAACGATAAAAAGCAGCTGCATTCGGGCCACTATAGTGGCATCGCGATTACCGAAAATACACAATTTATCGAGAAATAATCTGTCACCTATGTACGAATAGTAAAACTAAAAGTGAATTTGTTGTGAGATATCATGCTCCACGATTTTATTTAAAGTGAAAAAACATCATCGAAATTGTAGTACAAGAAAATAATTATTTTTTAGTGACTTTATCACTATAGCGTTTAAGCAAACGCGTTGCACATGGTGCCCCACGATTTTATTTAAAGTGATATTAACACCATCAAAATTGTAGTATGTACAAGAAAATAATTATTTTTTAGTTTTTAGTGCATTTTTAATAATTTTTTTTTTATATATTTTTTTATTTTCTAGTTTTTAGTGTTTGTGGATTTACATTTCACAGCTCAAACTTTTTTAGAAATATCTTTTATTGCTGTATACAGTTTAACAGTTTGCTTAAACGCTATAGAGCGGGTTACCCTAATCCGGTAGAGGGCGAAGTGTTTCCCTATTTTGTGAAATCGACCTGTACTTATGGATTTTTATTTTAAAAACTATCTATCGCATTAGGTTCATTCCTTTTCAATTTTAATGCAGAAGATTTTGTCTATTTGAATAATATTTTTTTGAAATTGTAAAATTATTTATGTACCGTCAAATTATAAACAAATTTTTATTTTGCAAATTTCTCCTCGAGGGTGACATGTTTCTAAATTTGAAAAATGACAGTATTCTTTGAAATTCTAACTACAAACTAAGCTCCCTCCTAGAATGGAGTCTTTAATATTAACGTCACATTGAGTTGTTAAGGACAATAGTACGCCCCGTTTCAGGTAAGCCAGCCGCTACGCTCCGCTACTACAATCGGTTGACCATACATACCACTTGAATCCCCTATTACTTGATTCAGATGTAGAAATTTGTGTATATTGTATATATGTGTAGTATTCATTTTTTATGTTTTGTGTATGCACACACGTTACTTATTTTATATATATTGTATATACAATGTGCTAGTTCTTTTGTATGTACTTATTTCTGTATACATGCTGTGTATATATTTCACGACCGTATAGTATAAACATTGTGTTTTCATTTTAACACTTGCATACTATTTTCTTACAAATCAGTAAATTTCGTATATAATAGTTGTGTTACAAAATATTATTTTTATTATAAATAAATAAATTACCTTTCGAACTTCTACAGGATTGTTACATTTGTTATAGGCTATTCATCCACCACGGTGATGCAATTTGACCAAGAAACGATTTGCATGCAATGTCGTGGGTATAATTCAAGAAAATTCATCACATTTTTCCTCGAGAGATTACAAATTAGATCGAGAAACAAAACCCTGCAAGTGATTGACGTCATTGCATGTAACCCGGTTCTTGTTAAAATTGCAGTTGCATCGCAGCGGTGGACGAGCGCGGAGCGACCATAGTCGGATTTTGGACGTAGAATGTCGTATGTCACTTGTAACCCGCTCCGAGCGGGTTAACCGGCTCTCTGTACTCTTTGGGAGCCGTTCCTTCGGGGTTACTACGGGTTACAGTAACCTTCGCTCGGTTAACCGGGTTCGGGTTAGGGTTAGGCGGCGGTTACAATCCCTGGTATTTCGGCGAGGATCTCGAGCTTGAGCGACCATCCCCACCTGAGTACTGTATCGGTGAGGGTCTCGAGCGACCGTGAATATGTATTAGTGAACTATCGGTGTGGGTCTGCAAAGACCCAGCCTCAGGACTCGAAGTCCAGTACTCGGAGGGTTAAATATAATTATTTCATTTCTTGTAATTTCATACGCTCTTGCAGAAGTATTCCCCATCCTCATTCAAACGGATTGGTACTGCGTTCTTGCATTAATTAAATAAAAAAAATTGTACGCACTTCCGTGGGGATTAGAAAATTCATATAATCTTGTTTCATCAATATACAATCTATCAGTACATTCGCATGATATGTGCATTATACAAACTATTACAAGTATCACTGTACCTGCTATTAAATTACTAAACTTTTGAATATAATGTAACTATTACACTTACATAAACTTTTTAACATAGGTATGAAGCTATTAAATTTTAAAGTCGAGGTTCAGCAACTTCTAACAATTACTCGAGCTAATTTGTAAACAAATTCCGTATATGCAAGAACCATGAAAAATACCCAAAATATGCAAAATTACAAATATATTTTTTAAATCCTCTCAATGATGAAATATATCTCGGTCTTGTTTAATCCATTACTACAAAAACATGCATTTGCACTAAATTCCGCAGTCTATATTATACCTATTTCTTTATTTATTCATTTATACTTATTTAGCCATTAACAGGCAACACCCTTTATTAAGGGGTTAGACGAATTCTTTTTACAGATAGTATGAGGTTGGAAATTATTTCGTTAATTCTTATGTGCAGAGCATGTATTAAGGCATATGTTGTGTAAATATTACGCGCGCGAGCGATGTATCCAATTATGATGCCCAGGTTTATCTAACATCAGAAAGACCATGATTCTAGTGTTCATTAATCAAATATCTACAAGGTAGCATACGGATTTGAGAAGAAAAAATTTATTGTACAAATGAGAGCAAGGTAAATATCACTATTCATTTTTTACCTAACAAGGCAAACTTAAAACGTTTATTATATTCGAATGGGTTATCGCATTTTATTTTATTTTTTTATTTTGTTTTATGTTATTTTATTGTATTTTATTTTTACTTTATGTTATTGTATTGTAAATACTGCGCATATCTGTTTCATATGATGTATCCTAAAGGGTTTTCCCGTTGGTAATAATAATAATAATAATAATAATAATAATAATAATAATAAAAACTGATATCATACAGTTTAGATAATACCATTAAGAATATGTGTACCAAGTTTGAAATAAATCGGACAAATAGTTTTCGATCTGCTCGAACTTCTTTCGGACCGCTCGTTTCTTTCCAAGCCGCCCGGTTTCTTTCGGGCCGCTTGGTTCTATCCAATCCGCCCGGTTTCTTTCGGGCCGCTTGGAAAAATTCAATCCGCTTGGTTATATCCAATCCGCCCGGTTTCTTTCGGGCCGCTTGGAAAAATTCAAGTACTCGGTTCTATCCGAGCCGCTCGGTTCTATCCAATCCGCTCGGTTCTAACCAATCCGCCCGGTTCTTTCGGGCCGCTTGAAAAAAATTCAAGTACTTGGTTCGATCCGAGCCGCTCGGTTCTTTCGGGTACCTGGCTCGGCTCGGAAACCGAGTCCCGGATTGGTTCGGTTTTCAAGCTACCCGAATATTCAAGTACTCGTACAGCTCTACTCTGAGAACTCTGTGGCAACAGCGCGGCAGAGACAGAGAGAACCGAAGATATGGCAACTATGCGTCAAAAATTCGTCTATACAGAGTACCTGGAGATGTCACTACTGTATAAGTTCTTTTTATCGACCGCAGTAGTTTTATTAGGGTCCGTCTGTTTACAAGGGACGCTTCGATCGATTCGGACCATAACAAAAAGGAGACGGCCCCCTTAAAAAGGCTTCTTGAATGTTGCTGTATTCTTATTATAAACGTAAATATTTTTCTACAAAAAAATTATCCAATGTTCTTCAAATGATGCTCTTTTAAGTGCAAAAAGTTCGGTAAAAATATATGCTTCCGCTTTTTCAAAAAAATTCGCAAACATTCGCCTCTTTTCGGCCTCCTGACTAAAGTCCTGTTCAGATATTTTGGTAGGTACTCGCAGGCCACCAGTTAGTTAACCCTGGTATATGAGATATCAATGTATAAAATCAATTCCAGCAAATTCTTTAATGAATTATATGAGTAAACAGTATTTATGTAGGGTTAAAAAAATTTGCAGACTCGTGTATGATTTTTTTTTCATTCTTATGATGAACAGAATATTGAGTTGCCCCTGTATATTATGGTGGTCCTTAGCTATACATGAAGAAAAAATTTTTGGCCGCATCCCCTAAAATGGTTTCAATCTATGAAAAATAAGATGTGTCAAAGATGGGCTCGAATGAATAACGAAAAAACGAACCAAAAACCGTTTTACCAACAAAATCTAACAAAATAAGCGGGTTCAACTAACAAATGAAGCCTCAACCACAATATTGTTATTCTAGATTTTCATCTTATTTTCGTGTCTACAAACAAACCTTAAATTTTCTTCCACATGTAGCCGAACACCCTGTGTATGTATGCGCCCATATAAATGTGCCTGCTTCGTCAAGAAATCGCAATTGAAAAAGGAGTTGCATTCAAGAAAAGAACTTATTATATTATGCTTGCAAGCAAACTACGAGTCTCTCTATACTCCAAGTTGAACTGAACTTTATTAACTACATATTCAAACAATGGCACACACTGTTGACACGATTGCGCAAGTGTCGAGCTTGACGGCAGAAATCAAACATGTTCGATCATTTTCCAATTACTTCCGCAAACCTTCCAGCGCGTCTCTACACAATCAAAGTGTTTGTGTAAGCTCGTTAGCTGACAAGGGGGTGCGCTTAAACCATTTGTAGTCCAATTTAGAGGAAAGGCTTCAACGTTCAAACGAATTGTGAAGAATGCAAATGTTCTTTGACGTTACTGACAACGTGCCGTTTTTTTTTTGGGGGGGGGGGGGGGGACTTCGACTTTCCTCGCTTCGAGTTAAGCCGTATATTGCTCTGTCGACATTTAGTAATCATCCGTACCCGCGTGTACCGTTGTCCACCACTGACTCACAAGACAATACCGTCATAAACCGCGACCCTGTCGTGACGCTCTGTCCAATCATCGCGGCTATTTTGTAGGACTAGCTGGCTGTGCTTTTCCTCCACGTCGTCAGGACAGTGAGGGTACCTGTTCCATCGACGATTTCACAGAGGAGAGACCCTCCTCTTCCTCAAAAGTGCAACCAATTAGAATTGTGAGCTCCCAAAATTATGGAGATCCGGCCTATTCCGAGTTTACCTTCTGGACTAGCTTGTGGCTAGCGATCACTCTCTTGCTTAATATTAATTATAGCGGGTGATAAAGTATCGGACAGCACGCGTACCATCACATTAATTGGGTCTTAAGGTGAAATCAGACGGCACGTGGATCGGCGAGCTCGCCCAGGATCGCCTAGGCTCGCGAATCAGCGATCCATGAGCGTTCTCACGGAAATTAATGAAGGAAATTCCATGAAAAATTAATTCCTATAACCTCAAACTAATTTCGTTAATAATAGTCTGATTTACATGAAATTTGGTATGATTTTCATCTAAAAAAAACATAAGGAATCCATCGCTTACATATATCGATACGATAAAGAATAAATAATTATTTTTTTCTGAAACAGATATGAATCCTCGGGTGAACGTAGTGAAGTGAGGTCGACCCCCGCAGTCGAGGGTGAAAATGTGAAATATTCATTTCAGCGCAGTAAGAAAATCTTCGTTCTTTATCGTATCGATATGAAAGTGGCAACAGTGGATTCCTTATGTTTTTCTGATGAAAATCATACCAAATTTCATGTAAATCGGACTACTTTTACATAAGGAATACAAATTTCTTGTGTAAAAGTAGTTCGATTTGCATGAAATTTGTTATGATTTTAATCAGGAGAACGCCAGAAATCTACTGATACCACTTTCATATCGATACGATAAAAAATGATGAATTTCTTACTACGCTACAATGGAGAATAGGGAGTCTCAAGTGGCGTTCGGTTCAGATCTGGCCGCGGCGTCAGGCCGACCGAATCGTTTTTCAATTTTGCTCCAGTCGGCCTGCACAGTCATTATTGCGCAGGAAAAATAAACTTTCTCCTACCGAAATCTACTGAATGTATACTACAGGGTGATTCTCCAGCGACGCCTGTCAAAGAGATGCCGCCTGGTACCCCGAGGCGAGAACAGGATCCTCCATTGCTTCACCGAATTTGATGGCTTTCGATCTTCGAAAGTGTTGGAATACCATTAAAAAGTCAGAAATGTCCAGGATTCCTTATGTTTCGCCGATGAAACCAAAACCAATAACGACATAATTCGGACCATAATGAAGGAAATTCTATGAAAAATCGAATTATATAATTTCAAGCTGAATTTGTTAAAAATAGTCCGATTTACATAAAATTTTGCATGATTTTCATCGGAAAAACATAAGGAATCCATCAGTATCACTTCCATATCGATACAATAAAGAATAAGGAATTTCTTAATACGCTGAAATGAATAATCCGTTGAATAAATGAATAATAAATGAATACTAATGTTTAACTAAACTGTAGATTTCGTCACAATTTCTAAAATAGTACTATTTGGTTTTTCCTTATCATCGGAAACTAAAACTTTTCCCAACAAGTGATTTAAATCGCTTAAAGAGCATTAAATAAACTACTAAATATACAGTTTTCAAATTTTTTTATAACAATTAAGTTTAAAAAATTGAAAAAAAACAACATTAAATGGACGTACAATATATTCAATTATAAATCATTAGAAAGGAATAATTTTTTTATTTGATGTTTTTTGGCGCCATTCCGATATCTTTTATAGTTAAAAATTATACAACAATGAATGTCACTAACTATCCTTATCCCGACCACTGTGCGGCGTCAGGCCGGCTGGACCGTGTGTGGCCGCCTTAACGGAACGTAAACAGTCATAGTTACACATCGATTAATGATAAGGAGAGTATTGATTCGCACATAGTGTCGGTACAATAATGTAGCAGTCACAGCAATATGGTTTTTATCGGCAACTTTTCGTGAAATTTTTACATCACTAGACTGTGGATGTTTATGCAAAGACATATTTTTATAAAAAATAGGTAAAGAAATGGGACCTAGGCAAAAATTTGTTTTGTCATTAGACGGTTCTGCGAATATATTTGTTATTTTGCGTATTTTAAGAAAATCGAATGCCCGAACATCCGACAAGCGGAACCGCCTACGCCTACAAAAAGCACGACGCGTGCCCCTCAGGCGCCAAAACTGTAACTCGGTGTATGTACGCGGATTTAGGGAAAATTCAAAATCAATTTCTCGACAACGAAGCGCGATGTCAAGAAATCTTATTCCATATTTTCAACTTTTCTTTTCATGTAGAATTAAGGTAAAGGCACCAGTAGTTGACCAGTTAAGAGAAATCCTTCACGTAAACAATAGTAACTGATTGCTCTGTCATTAAATAGTGACAGTCGCTGCCTAAAGATACTCTTTAAGCTTTCCAAATTATGGAACGAGAACGATGTTTTAAAAAAGGTATGCTATAAAAATTTTGAAACCATTTTTCAAAGTTCATTAACTGCTTCAGAAGTTGACCATCCTTGAAAATGAAAATACTAGTAGACGACCCTGTGTTGGTCAGTAATTGACCACCTATACTAGAAACAGAATACAGGCAATGATGTAGGTAATCGTCTTAGCATAGTTTATTGTCAATAATTTAGAACAAGTTAGAACTAAAAAGGAATGTGAAATTAAAAGATTTCAATTCCATAAGGAGTCCAATTCAGGAACAGATTAGACATTTCGAGTTTTGCTCACTTTCGAAAGTTTAAACAAATGATTGCAAAATTACAGGTTTCGGTACATATAGAATCGTGTTCTGCGGGGAAAGTAACTAAACAAATATGTATGTGTCTCCGAAATTTTTTTATTAATTCTAAAACTTTTTTACAATATAATTTGTAAACAAATTGTTTAAATACATTAATTTTATAAATCCTATGTCGGATTCGGAATCAGCGACCTCAAAAACCACTAACAATATATACAACTTTTTCGTGCATTTACCCAGTTTCTTGTGCGCCATACCTGTCAACTTCTAGAACACCCAGCAAACTGTGTTTTTGAGGTTAGTATAACGAAAACGGTGCATTTATCAAATATAGAACACTATGAGAGTTTAACTAGTGAAGAGTTCAGTCGTAAAGAGTTAATAACCTACGATTTTTTTTACCTGAACCATACGCCTGTTCTTAACAAAATCATTAAGGAAATAACAATATGGGAACACACTACTCAGCTTCATGTAATTATACGTTCGCCAATACTATTCATAATGCACTTCACACTTGAGTGTTTTAGATTTTAGTCGGTAGATGTCCTGGCACGTCAACTGCACCTTTTTCAAAAGATCGTCACTTCTAAAAACCTTATTTTTCACGTTTTTCTGAAAAGTGGTCAACTACTGATCAGTGGTGGGTCCGTATTTCACCTGACGTAGAAAAGTGAATTCTCTACGTGTAGAATAAGACGTAGTAAATAGCTTAATTTTATTACGTTGATGTATTTTACTGTATAAAATCATATTATTTGAAAAAACTGTTGCAGACTGGGGAACGCCATAACCTGCATGGACATACATATCGTATTCGTTAAATTCAGAATTGCAACAACATACTTATTGTTGGATGATAAATTTTTTCAACCATCTAAACACAGAACTGCATCTTCGGATTCTATACCGATTATTGATTTTTTGTAATCTTAAAATTTTGCGTTAAGTAAATTATTCGACAATGTCTTTCGAGTTGGAATTTTAGAAGCTGGATTCAATTGATGAACAAAGTTCCTGAAATGGTCAGATTCAATAATACTAAATGCGTTTGGGAATGAATAGTTCACTCTGCCGCCGCACGCTCGATCACCGCAGCACCTCCTGGGCAGCGGAAGTCACGGTCGATACGCATTCAATCGACCAATAAGGTTCCGTCTTTCGGTCGGTTCGAGAAGACGCCAAGGCGGAAATGCGCATCCATCTTGAATTACATTCTGATCACAGCCGTGCGCAAAGTATCACGTGTTTTGTTCATTGTTCTTTTAAAGTTTTGCTCAACAAGCAAGTTCAGCATTAACCTTATCTTTGTTCACAAGTAGACTCAACACGGTGTTCGCGACACAATTGGCGCATGTAAAATCGACTGATTGCGCATTCGCGATTGTGCGTGTCCGCGTGTCCACGTTTTTGATACGTGTTCATCATTGTGCAAGAGAGTGTACGGGGGCTCATCCTCTATTGTTCAGTGTGCACACCGGCTCATCCGTTTGTACACCTTTTAAATAAAGACCTCACTTTATTGTGCAAAACAGTGTTTTGGTGGCACATCGCCGTTCGTAACCTTTCCGGCAACCTCGTGTTCACAATTCCTTAACGAATATTTTACAAAATGGAATGTTACATATAAAGAAATAAATTGATAAAGCTTTATCAATTTCATCAGAATCCATGTTGATATATGTAAAAATTCGAGTATCTTTTGCACACCAAAGATATGAAATTTACTAAAAAATTTCAAATTACGTATAATTTTTATAATTACATTCCAATCTTTCTTTTTAAAGTAATTTAAAATAGTGTGCAGTAAAATTCAATGCAATAGGTAGAGGTTAATAATTTGTATTTTAATTTTTGGCATTGAATACATTTTATACAGTTTATACAATTATTTACATTTTTTACGCGTGTCACGTAATAAATTCGATGTAACGTAGTAAACCCACCACTGCTACTGATACATGGTCAACTACTGGTGCCTTTACCTACCCCTTAAATTTTCTCCCACATGTAGCCAAACACCCACATGATACATATAATCTTCAGTTTGGGCTGGGAGATTCTTCTCCACGTGACATACTCATCAAACTTACAATCCAAGTGATTGTACCACTTGGACCACTTGACCACTTGTTTAGGTCATTACAGCATTACCTTACCGATACACATGTCAACACAGATGACGATGTCCGGAAATGTATCCATGATTTTATCGCGTCAAAACCACCAAGTTTCTACTGCAATGGAATATATGGCCGTGATAATATTTTTTTCCCCAAGTTTACATATGTGTGTATAATGAGTACGAACACAGAATGTGTATGTGTGCCGAATGCGCGGGAGAAGACTAGATTCAATTCTTTTCATTGAATATTACTTTCTTTTAAATAAAAATAATAATAATAATCATTTAATAATAATAAGAATGATTATAATAATAATAAATAGTTATTTCTCTAAATTAAACGTGTTTTTTACTCCACACTTGACCATCTTCAGATCTCAAAATGAATAACTGTATATTTTCTAAAAAGACTACCTATATCTTATTTAGTATCAACCACAATCTGTACAAAAATTAATTGAGAAATAAAAAAGGTATGATTATTTTAGTAAAAAAAAATCATTTTTCAGGAGTGTACACCTTTCCGATTTTTTTGGTACATCTTGTCATTTCTACAATGTTCAAAGTGTGTATTATAATTTTTGGGACTCGATTGGACTGATATAGTTCGTGCGGTAACTGTTTAAAAATCGGCCGGGTCCATTGGACCCAGTGTGACCACCGCGCAACTTTACAGAAGTGTGGCCACGAAGGATTAAGGCATACGACTCCATCCTTTAATTCTAATCCAATTTTTTCTTGTCTTTGTTCAATGGATGACCTCTAGTTTAATTCCCCCTGCCTTCACAGCTACAATAGCCAACAGAAGAATTTCGTCCGCATCCTTATTACTGCGTCAAACCTATTATTACTTCCAGTAATTCAATCTAGCAGCAAACGTAATAATTAGGTCTGGAGAAAAATTGATTTCTTTATTAAAATTAAGGCGTGTTTATTTTATTAAAACTGAGTTGTAAAATTTATATAGTTAACAAATGTAGCGAAATTGTCCTATTCTAGTATGTTTCTACATTTAAAATTGAGTAATTTTGATTTAAAACATTTTTTAATTTGATAAATAATTTGGGATAAATTATAGAAGGAATATACTAATCCGTGGAAAGGTTGTTTTACACTATTCCACAGATTATTAACAAAAAATTACGCGACTAATATTTCCCAGTGCTTCACCAGTATATTTATATCTATTTAAACAAAAAAGAATTGTTTTCACAATTTATTCACTTATGGCTTATGACGTATCAAAATATAATTGCTATACCATTTAACGATTTACTGTGTGTTCAACGTTGCTGTTATCTGTTCTTGTTGCAGTTAGAGTGTTATCTTGGCATATGCTCTGGGGTTATTGACTGTAGATTTGATATCTGACTGTTGGATTTGATCGATACAATTTGGAGGAATGTAAATCAATTCAGCCATAAAACGAATAGTTTTAGCTCATATCAGTTTCATGGCATTGTGTCTTAGCATTAATTACATAAGACACATAATAAAGTGTTCAGGTAAATCGTAGTACATTTATAACAGACGAGCATGTAGTTTCTCATAAAAATAGAACAAATTTTGGTTCCGAGAAAAAATATTTTCAACTTGAAGTTTAACAGGTGACCTTAATGTATGTTCATTTTGCAAGAAAGTAATTAGTCCAGTGAAATTAGGATCTGTCTTCGGAATAAATCCCAGCAAGCTAAATTTTGGTATGGGCCTTTATTTGGTCGGTTTAAACAATATGTCAAAAGTCCCCATCGATCCGAGTGCCGCTAAAAATTTTACAGAGGGTTGAAAAAAAAATAACAGTTTTTCGCGAATATCTCGTTATCTAGCAGTTTTGCGACAAAAATAGGTCTCACACAATTTATAACCTAGGAAATTCTCTACAAAAAAGGTTGTATGAGTTTTTTTCGTAGGAGTAACTATTTTCATGTGTTCCGAGTTACCAAGTTTCAACCCCCATACTTTTGACAATGGAAGATCCCGAACCCGGAAATTCAGAAAATTATGAAACTCTGTAAATATGTAGCGGAAGTCCTGCTGAGTACAACGCAATTTCGTTTGCTGCCCAAATTCACTCCAAGAGGGTGCAATTGACCCCTGAAAATATTTTTATTTTGTATTATTACTCGCGAACAGTAGGAGATAGAAAAAAAGTGTTCAGGAAAAAATTACTTCTCTTAATTAGGACTAACATTTGGTAAATTATAGTTCTTACAGTTTTTACGGTTCGTGAGTTATAACACAAAATCGGAAAATAGCCGGATTTTCAGGGGTCAATTTCACCCCCTTCGAGTGAACAAATTTAAACTTTAATCTTTGGGGATAAGTAGAGGATATATAGGTATGTATTACTCAATTTTTATTCCTACCCAAATTCACTCTAAGAGGGTAAAATTGACCCCTGAAATCCGTTTTTTTTTTTAGATTTTGTGTTATAACTCACGCACCGTAAGAACTGTAAGAACTATAATTTACCAAATGTTAGTCCTAATTAAGAGAAGTAACTTTTTCCTGAACACTTTTTTTCTATCTCCTACAGTTCGCGAGTAATAATACAAAATAAAAAAATTTTCAGGGGTCAATTGCACCCTCTTGGAGTAAATTTGGGCAGCAAACGAAATTGCGTTGTACTCAGCAGGACTTCCGCTACATATTTACAGAGTTTCATAATTTTCTGAATTTCCGGGTTCGGGATCTTCCCTTGTCAAAAGTATGGGGGTTGAAACTTGGTAACCCGGCACACATGAAAATGGTTACACCTACGAAAAAAACTCATACAACCTTTTTTGTAGAGAATTTCCTAGGTTATAAATTGTGTGAGACCTATTTTTGTCGCAAAACTGCTAGATAACGAGATATTCGCGAAAAACTGTTATTTTTTTTCAACCCTCTGTAAAATTTTTAGCGGCACTCGGATCGATGGGGACTTTTGACATATTGTTTAAAACGACCAAATAAAGGCCCATACCAAAATTTAGCTTGCTGGGATTTATTCCGAAGATTGGGCAGATTTCCGTCTAATTTCACTGGACTATACTTTAAACTTTAACACCGTAATATAAAGTTTATAAGATTCATTTTCATGGACATAGACGCAGGGAGCAAATGCGATTAACGCACCCTGGTTTCGCAATGGTACTTGATTAACTTCTCTAAACAGAATGCTTGAAAGGCAGAAATGTTTTCTGCTGTACATTTTGTCTGTAGCTACCTAACGGTTTCAACTCCCGTCTTTCATAAACTACAAGCTCGCGCAATACAGGAGCACTCTATTTCTCTCCTTTATTTACAAAATAGTAGTGCACGATTTAAGTGAATAAGAGGAAAAACGCAGAAATATTCTACTGAAAGTTGTTGTTTGTGAAATTAATTGAAAATATACAGGGTATCCTGCAAATCGCGTTACAACCAAACAGAAGATGAATCCTCATGAAAAAACAAACGAGGAGAAAATGTATAGCAATTTTGTACGGTTGGTTGCGTAGTTTCCAAGAGAAGCGAGTTTGAAAATGAAACTAAGATACTGTGGATTTACTGAAAGAAGTTTAGCACAGTCCATAGAGTAACCTGAATATCTATGGCTTACTGCACAAATATCGTACGTCCACTTTTTGCATTTTTGAAGCTGCTTTTCTCGAAAACGCTGAAAGTGGATATACTTCATAAAATAGCAACACTGTGAAACAGTCGGAGACAGTTCCTAATATTAAAAGTTCCACAACTCATTTCTTATAAAAGCTGTGGACAGTGGCAACGCACCAGCCCATACCGTGGGGAAAACGCGAATTCTTGGTCAGAAAACAAGTGCCTGTGCTTTTTCATCACCCGTATTCGCCCGATCTGGCCCCGTCTGAATTTTTTTAATCCCCAAAATTATAGTTGGCCTTGAAGGGGAAGCGGCATGACGCACAGAGGTCCGAATAGGGGTAGTAGAGGACATTCGGCCGAAAAATGCATTTTCCCCTATCGCAATCTAATGAATGTATACTACTTCCTAAATGTCCATCAGTCTCGCAACTGAAAATATTATTAAAATTTAATAAACATTGTAATTAGGACGAACGCTTAAAGTTGAACATTTTAAAGATAGCATTTTTCACCAGAAAAGACTGCTTCCTTCTTAGAGATGCCCTGACGACCCTGTTTAATATTTTCTCTCCATTCTTTTTCTAGAATGGAGAGCATTCTCTTGCGTTAACAATTAACACCATCAACTAAAAATTACCGTTCATAATCTATTAACAAAGTAAGGCTCAATGAAATAAAGAAAATTGTCAAAGTTCTTTACAATTAACAAGGAATATCTTTCAAGTTCCATCGAGTTCCGCGTTCTAACCAATTGCAATATTTTCAGCACACGTCCCCTACAGAATCATGCAAAAATCATTTCCCCCTTCAGCCCACTCTTCAAATTATTAATCTTTAAAACTGTCAGCGTTACGTCATTTTACGTATATACGTTTGTATCCATCGTATTATTATTATATTACAAAGGGTTTTTACAAATATTTATGTATATATTGGGCTCTAGTCCGTCGAATAAATTAATAATAAAGGAATAATAATGTTTAATTAAACTGTAGATTTCGTCACAATTTCTAATAGTACTATTTGACTTTTCCTTATAACTCGGAAAGGAATAGTTTCCCCAACACGCGATTCAAATCACTTAAAGAGCATTAAATAAGGTACCAAGTAAACAGAATTAAAATTTTTTTATCACAAATAAGTTAAAAAAAATTGAAGAATAAATAAATAAATAAATGTAAAAAACATTAAATTATACATCATTAGAAAGGGATAATTTTTTCCTCTTTTATGGCGCAAATTTCATTTCGATATCTTTTATAGTTTAAAAGTTATACACGAATGTCCCCTATTGCCCCTATTCGGACCACTGTGATGACGGCGTAAAAGTAAATCACAAAAAATAAAAAATAATAATATAAATCACAAAAAAAATAGAAGAAAATATATATCACAAAAAATAGAAGATAATAATAAATCACAAAAAAATAGAAGAAAATATATATCACAAAAAATAGAAGATAATAATATAAATCCCCCCAAAAATAGAAGAAAATATACAATATAAAAAAATATGTGAAATCAAAATGAGCTGCAAGTACATAAAGGTGCTTTCCAACTGCCCTTAAGATGACACAACTACATAGACACAGCTAAAATGCTGTGTTCATACATTCCATTACTCATATCGCGGACATTTTAATTATCCCATCAAAAAGAATCCCAATTAAAAACATTGTCGTAAATTAATTAATAGCTTTACAAAATTAATATACAAAATTGCGCCAATTATAACAATGGCTATTTATAAAAAGAAAAAATGTATTAAATAATATTAAGCAGATATATTTTTATAGAAATAAATATTTCAATACCAATAAATATTTTATTCAAAATACTTGGCGCTGCGAAACCGAAAAAATGTTAATTGTCTTATTAATAGCAAATTAATAATTTACAATAACTCCCTTACAATCTAAAATACATAAACATATACATATTAGAAACGCAGTCAGATTTATTCTACATATATTTAATTCTAATGTCATACGTAACATATGCACACGCACACATACACACATTCACGAATGCACGCACAAGAAAGAAAGAAAAAGATTAATGCAATTTATACATATGTATTCAGTTTAGCAACACCAATGCGGTGAGCAGCGCCAAGTATTTTGAATAAAATATTTATTGGTATTGAAATATTTATTTCTATAAAAATATATCTGCTTAATATTATTTAATACATTTTTTCTTTTTATAAATAGTGTTTGGGAATGAATAGTTCACTGCGCCGCCGCACTCTCGATCACCGCAGCACCTCCTGGGCGGCGGAAGTCACGGTCGATCCGCGATCGATCGACCAATCAGCGTCCGTCTTGTCGATCGACGTTCGAGAATGTTCGAGAAGACGCCGCGGCGGAAATGCGAATCCATATTGTTCTCATTCTGTTCACAACTGTGTGCAAAGTACAACGCGTTTGTTCATTGTCTTTCAAATCTTTGCTCAATAAGCAAGTTCGGTGTTCAATTCACCTTTTATTCACCAGTAGACTCAACACGGAGTTCACGACACAATTTGCGTGTATAAAGTCTGTGGATTGCGTATTCGCGTTGTGCGTGTTCGCGTGTCCACGTGTTTGATACGTGTTCATTATTGTACGATAGAGTGTACGGGGGCTCATTCTGTTGTTAACGTGCATCACGGCTAAACCGTTTGTGCACCTTTTATAATAAAGACCTCATTCTCTTTTAATCGCTGTGATTGAGTGTGCACCTTTTCACCGTCGACCTTAACCTCAAAATCCTACCAGCGCTCACAAAACTATTTCCCGAACAAATAGCCATTGTTATAATTGGCGCAATTTTGTATATTAATTTTGTAAAGCTATTAATTAATTTACGACAATGTTTTTAATTGGGATTCTTTTTGATGGGATAATTAAAATGTCCGCGATATGAGTAATGGAATGTATGAACACAGCATTTTAGCTGTGTCTATGTAGTTGTGTCATCTTAAGGGCAGGTGGAAAGCACCTTTATGTACTTGCAGCTCATTTTGATTTCACATATTTTTTTATATTGTATATTTTCTTCAATTTTGGGGGGGATTTATATTATTATCTTCTATTTTTTGTGATATATATTTTCTTCTATTTTTTTGTGATTTATTATTATCTTCTATTTTTTGTGATATATATTTTCTAGTATTTTTTTGTGATTTATATTATTATCTTTTATTTTTTGTGATTTATTTGTTTCATGTACTTGGCGTAATTTTTTTACTTTTTGAAAGTTTTTTATGGGGATCTCACTTCTTTTTACAAAGATAATTCATGTACTTGGCGTAACTTTTTTTACTTTTTGAAAGTTTTTTATGGGGATCTCACTTCTTTTTACAAAGATAATTCATGTACTTGGCGTAACTTTTTTTACTTTTTTGAAGTTGACTGCCACGTGTGCAAAAAATAAGGAAAAAGTAAGAAAATCCCAATAAATTATAAATTCTGATCTATCTTCGTCACACGTTCACGTGTTTATGGCGCCCTGCAGCCTATCTAGTGACGTTAGAGGATAAGGTATATACTTGGAATACTCGGAATAGCGCAAAGCAGCTCAGCGAGTGTACTTTATTTATTTTTTGACTAAGGATAAATTCTACGTAAGTTTAACAACTACGAAATGAAACCATGCGCACTGCATTGCTGATCTATATGTATTTTATATGTATAGTACTTTGTGTACAGTACATTTCATTTACTCTTTTTATTTACATTTATTTCATTTTCAGTAACTTTCCCTTTCAGCTGTTGAAATAATTCTCTTCGTCTGTATCGTTAACTGAAAAATAGGACACATTTAATAATTATTTATAATTTATCACACATGCTCAAGATCATTGAATGAATAATTACGTATGCAAAACTCTACCTGCAAATTTGTGCGTACATAGTCTGGCGTAGATCACAGTGCATCACCTTCTGCTTCTATTATTTGTAAATATATATATTTATAAAGCCACATTTTAGTTATATACCACAACTTAACGTAGAACTTATTTCAGGAAATTTAAATTAAATCCTAATGGTAATAATTCAGCGAAAATGAACGTAGAGAACCAATATTTTTAACGTACAATTCATTGGTGTTGGAATAAAATTAATTTAGAATGTTTATTGGTAAATTGAAATAACGGGAATCGAAAAAATTAATGAACTAATGAATAGCGTGGCAACTACTGTGGATTTTATTAAAGTATTACGAATGTCTTTCACAAAATATTGAAAAGCATCAAGGGAGATGTGTTTTCAGCGTACTTTCTTCACTAATGTGACTTGCTTTACATTGCAAGCAGTCCACCATAATCTATTTTCATAATAATTCTTAATACTATGTCTTTAGAGAAATTTTGTCGATTTACCTTATTTGACAAATTTCCAGAAACTTGTGCGACACAAGATGCTCTGTCTATCTATCTAATCTTCTCTGGACAACCTCCAAGCCTGCACATTCCCTTCATTTCTAACCAACCAAGCCTGTGCGTCCCCTTCAATTCTACTATCCAAGCCTGTGCTTCTCCTTCATTTTTATGGAAGTCCTGTGCGTCCCCTTCATTTCTATAATATTGTTATATTTTTGGGAAGACATAACAAGAATATAATGTATAACACAGAGAGTAAATCATACAACTATAACTCTTTAGAACAATAGGAAGGTAATATAGGGGTATCTCGATATCGGTCTGCTCGCGATGGCGTTTGATTATCAAGTGACAGCTTGACAGGCGATCGGTCCGATCGCCTTCTTCTCGCTGTCCTCTTGTCTTCGTCGCGAGCACCAGCGGGCCATGGATTCTATCCATCGGGTGCTCGCAACACTACTCCCCTTCCTCGAAAAGCGGTCGTCCCGACCGCTGCCGCTTCTTGTTCTGCCGTCGTGCCCTGGTCCGGAAGGGTGGAGAGGACGTTTCGTGGCCCCTTCCGTCTGCCGCCTCGGCATTTGCCTTCGCGCCCAGGGGAAAACCACTCCCAAAAACCCTGGGCAAGGCGTGGGTTTGTGGTGTCCGTGTCTCTGTCCTCCTCTTGCATCTTGGATCTTGGGTATTTCTTTCTTGTTCTGTTTCTCTCTTCTTCGATGGTGCGTCTTCTTCTTGGACAGAGACGGCCGGTAACCTTGTTCTTCGACGGTCGTTTACTTTATTTTTTTCTGTCTCTTCGACGATCCGGTATTTGTCATCCTTCTGGTGTAATTCCCGCGACGTCCCAGCACCCAACGCGGCTCCATTTCCCGCGACGTCCCAGCATCCAACGCAGCTCCATCCCAGCGTTCGGTGTGAGTCCCGCGTCGTCCCAGCATCCAACGCGGTTCCATCCCAGCGTTCAGTGTGATTCCCGCGTCGTCCTTTGGTCCTGCTCGACGTTCCCTCGCCTTGGTGGTTCTGGAGTTCCTTTTAAAAATTGGACGAACATTATTTTCTTATTCGGTCCACTTTCTCAAATCGGTGGAGTCGGGGAGAACCGGCAAGACAGAACGGTGAGGCGAGCACGAAGCAGAGGGTCGCAGCTAGTCACGACCGTGCTACGGCTCGCTCCCCGAACAATCCGCTCGGAACTTCCTACTCGTCTTCTCTCTCTTCTCTCTTCTCTCCTCCTGTTTTCCCATCCTTGACCTCCTGATGGCCCCATTCCTCTTCGTGGCCTCTGGTGCTGTCCCAGGGGACCGTCTCGTTGCAGCTCGTCAACGGCCCCGTCTCCGCGATGCCCCCTCCGACCGGTCCGTGCGTCGCACGTCCGTCCGGTGGTTGGGGACACCATTTCCCGTCTGCTGCCCACCCTGTCAAGCTGGGCCTGTTGGTACGCATGTACCGGGGAGCCGCCCAGATCCAAGTCAACAGGGCTAGAGGAGCGGTTCCACGTATGTCTGCGCTCCCCTGCGGGCTGCTACTCTGTCGTAGCACATTCGGGGAATTCGGGGTCGCATCCAAGCCGCGGTAGCAGTCCCCCGACACCTTGTCCCTCGTCGTGGGGTATCGTGTTATCTGGAACAATCAAGGGAAGAGGGCCGTCCACCGATTAGTCTATCACTAATCTTCTTTCTTGACGTTTGTCCCTCGACGTCTTCATTCCTCTTGTAATGGTCCTTCGTATTTCGCAAGGCGTCGCACGTGGACCACCTTGCACTTCTTCCTAGGCGAGCGTTGAATCCTGTAGACGACGTCGTTGATCCTGTCTGTCACTACGTAGGGTCCTTCCCAATTTGTTTGTAGCTTCGGACACTTTCCTTTAGTTCTTCTTGGCTGGAACAGCCACACTCGGTCTCCGGGCTGGAACTCCACTGCGTGGACTCTGTTGTCGTACCACGAATTCATCTTGGAACTGTAGATGTCCAGCCGGTGTCGCACGAAGTTGTGGATCTTCTTCAATTTTCCTCGGATCCATTCAGCGTAACTCCGTTCGGGGTCCTCGTCTTCTTCTATTTCTGGAGGTAGTCCTCTCCATAGCTGTTGGGGTAGGCGAAGTTCCTGGCCATACAAGATCATCGCTGGCGTTAACTGGGTGGCTTCATGTCGGGCTGATCTGTACGCGAGGAGGAACATGGGGATCCACTCGTCCCAATCCCGCTGGTGTTCTGTAACAAACATCGCAAGATATTGGAGCAATGTCCTATTCAAACGTTCTACTAGTCCATCCGATTGAGGATGCAGAGGGGTTGTATGCGTTTTCTTGATTCCCAGTAGCTTCATTAGTTCTTTGAACACGGCGGATTCGAAGTTCCTTCCTTGGTCCGTGTGTATCTCCAACGGTACACCATGACGACAAACTACGTTGTGCAGGAGAGTTCTTGCCACTGTGACAGCTCGTTGGTCTGGCATCGCGATGACTTCCGGCCACCGGGTAAAGTAGTCTGCCACGACCAACATGAACCTGTTCCCGGCCTGGGACCTCGGGAGCGGACCCACAACGTCCAGGGCAAGCCTCTCGAACGGAGCTCCCACGTTGTATATACCCAGGTTCCCCGCTCCCCTCCGACGTGGTCCTTTCTTCGCCGTACAGGTGTCACACCGCCGGCACCACTCTTGAACGTCCTGTCGACACGTGGACCAAAAGAATTGTTGGCGGATCTTTGCCAGAGTCTTGTTTACTCTGAAGTGTCCAGCCGTTGGGGCATCATGAAACTCTTTCAGTACCTCTGCCACCCTTTCGCGTGGCACCACCAAAAGCCAGGAGGTCGTTGCGCCATCGTGGGACTCCCATTTTCTGAAAAGTAAACCTTCCCGAACTACCAGCGAGTCCCATATCGACCAATAGTACTTCAGTTGTGGGGAGAATTGCGCGACGTCCTGCCAGACGGGCTTCTCTCCTTCCCCTTTCTTTTTGAGGATGAAGCCTATTTCTTCATCTTTTTCTTGGCTTCTTTTCCACTCGGTCCTCTTCTCGTCGCAAAATGTCCTGTGAATCGTCTTCGTGGACTGTCCTTCTTCTTCTGCTTCTTTCTTCTCTAGTCGATTGCATTGTTTACATTCTTCTTTAGGGCAAGGTCTTCTGGAAAGTCCATCGGCATTTCCGTGGGCTTTTCCTTCTCGGTGTCGAATCTCGAAGTCGTATTCCTGTAGACGTTCAATCCAGCGTGCTACCTGTCCTTCGGGGTTCTTGAAAGTCAGTAGCCAACGAAGCGCTGCATGATCTGTCCTTATTAGAAATCTTCGTCCGTATAGGTAGTGGTGGAAGTGTTCGATTGACTTCACCACTGCCAGTAGTTCTCTCCGAGTGACGCAGTAGTTCTTCTCCGTTTTTCCTAAGGTCTTAGAGAAGTAGGCTACAACCTTCTCTTTCCCTTCATGTTCTTGTGCGAGGACTCCGCCTATGGCGAAGTCGGAGGCATCCGTATCCAGAATAAAATCCTTTCCTATCACTGGGTAGGCGAGCACCGGGGTTCTGGTGAGTCTTCTTTTCAATTCTTGAAACATTTCTTGGCATTCTTCGGTCCATTGATAAGATTGTTTGGTCTCGGTGAGGCGATGCAGGGGTTTGGCGGTCTTGGAGAAATCCTTGACAAATTTCCTGTAGTATGTGCACAATCCTAAGAAACTTCTCAGTTCCGTAACGTTCTTCGGCTGTGGCCATTCCGAAATGGCTTTGATCTTCTCCGGATCCGTCTTGACTCCGCTCTCGGTGACGATGTGTCCCAGGTATTTCACTTCCCGGCAGAAGAAGGAGCATTTCTTGGGGCTCATCAATAGCCCAGCTTGACGTAAACGTGAAAACACCGTCCGTAGGCGTTCGAGCTCCTGTTCAAAGTCCGTCCCGTAGATGATGATGTCGTCCAAATAAACCAAGCAGATTTTCCAGGTTAGGTTTTGAAGCACGTCTTCCATCAGTCGCTCAAAAGTTGCAGGAGCGTTGCAGAGTCCAAAGGGCATCACCTTGAATTGCCACAGTCCGGTCCCTACTGAAAACGCAGTCTTCTCTCGATCCTTTTCGTCCATAGAAATCTGCCAGTATCCGCTTTGCAAATCCACGGTTGAAAACCACGAAGATCCGGTGAGAGCGTCTAGGGTATCCTCGATACGGGGCAGAGGATACGAGTCCTTCTTCGTACTCTCGTTGAGGCGTCGGAAATCCACGCAGAATCTGATGGTCCCGTCCTTCTTTTTGACGAGGACGATCGGCGACGACCACGGGCTCCGGGATCCTTCAATCACGCCTTGGTCCAGCATCTTCCTGAGTAGTTCTTCCACTTCTTCTCGGCGGTGTAGAGGTAGTCTCCGTGGCGCCTGTTTAATGGGACGGCAATCCCCGGTATTGACGGTGTGCTTGACCCGTTCGCAATTCCCGAGTTGATTAGGGTCCGAAAACGGCGAAAACGTCCTGAAATTCACAAAGCAACTCAGCAAACAGCTTTTTCTGTCGCTCTGTCAAACCTGTCGAACAACGTGTGTGTAATTCTTCCAAATGTCGGGGTACAACCGGGTCGCTCTCTGTTTTCCTCTTCTTCGGTTCAGCGGTCGGTTCGCCTAGGGGAACTTCTGAGTGACTGGGTAGGCACAGTACACTCCGGGAAAGGTCGATATTGCAGCGGTGTTTCTTCATGAACGCCGCTCCGAGTATACACTTCTCGACCATGTCGACAATGTAGAAGTCTTCTATGCTCCGAAGTCCTCCAACACGGACCTCTAGACTTCTTTTCCCGTAGACCTTCATTTTCTCTCCAGTGGTAGAACGAATGTCGACCTTCGTCTTTTCTACGTCTCCTTTCGGGCACAGCTTTTTTTCAAAAGGTTGATCGGGGACCCTGTATCTAAGATTATCCTACAGGGATACCCACCGATCTTTCCGTATACACAAATTTCCTCGCACGGACTTCCGCTTGTTTTCCCGGTCGCCGCCTGCATCGCCACACTCTTGACGACCGGGGGTCTGTTCTCCACGGTCCGGCGTCTCCCCCTTACGCCGTCCTCTTCTCGTTTCCCTGGTAGGCTGGTTTCTTAGGAGGGCCTCCTTTGGCCTGGCCATTCTTCGCTTTGTAGCAGTCCCTCTGTACGTGGCCTGTCTTCCCGCAAAGCCAGCATGTCCTCGGGGGAAGGTCCGTTCGGTCCTCGGGTTGGTCGAACCTTCTCCTCTTTTCGGGTACCCTTACCAAATCGGTGGACGGTTTAGTCCTCCGTTTTTCGAGGTATCGTTCCCTAGACTCGTCCGCGGGTCGGCGCGACGTTGCCTCAACGGCCTCAATTTCTAGCGCTCGAGTCAAGGCAGCTCTTAGGGTCGTGAACCCGCCGAGACGTAATTCCCGCTGTATTAGTGTACTCGACAAGGCCGTCGCAAACTGAGACGCGGCGAGTTTGTGACGAGTTTCCGCGGGGCAGTCGGTGAACGCGGACTGGGCTAACCGTTCAATTTTTGTGGCAAGCGAGGAGATGCTCTCATCTCTCCGCTGTTTGTAATTTTGGAAAAGAACGTAATTTAAATTAGATAAATTTTTCGCTCCGTAGCGGGATTCAAGGGTTGCTTCTAACTCTGTGAAATTCTCGCATTGGGCCGCGGAGAGTGTTGTAAGGATGCTCCTCACCGAGCCTCCGAGGGACGCGATTAAGGCTGTAGCCTTTTTGGCATCGTCCCATCCATTAGCGCGCGCGATGGTCGCGAACTGTACCCTATACTCTTCCCACGAGCCCTTTCCATCAAAAACGGTCGGCTTCACCGCGTACCCTAGACTAAGCACGCGGGGTTCAGACGAAGGGGTAGCGGCGGTTGTCGTGACAGGGGCAGGGTTAACCGTCGGAAGAACACTATTTACACCATTCACGCCACTGCCGACCGAACTGGGATCGTTTCGTAAAGAAGCGGTTACGACCTGTATCCGTTCTTCTAGGTTGGACATCCGAGCCTCGAAGGCCGCTTGTGTCTGTCGGTCGGCCGCTTCCTTCTCCTCCCTGCGTTGGTCCTCCCTCTGCCGGCGGGCCTCGTCCTCCCTCCGTTGTTCCCGCATCTGTCCCACGATGCTTAACTGGAGGCTGGTGAACAGTTCTTGGATCGAGGCGTCGCTGGTCGCTCCTAGGGACGTTTCCGCCGAGGCCGCGGAAGCGCGAGTGGGCATGCCCTTTCGAGGCATCCCACTTCTGACACCATTGTTATATTTTTGGGAAGACATAACAAGAATATAATGTATAACACAGAGAGTAACTCATACAACTATAACTCTTTAGAACAATAGGAAGGTAATATAGGGGTATCTCGATATCGGTCTGCTCGCGATGGCGTTTGATTATCAAGTGACAGCTTGACAGGCGATCGGTCCGATCGCCTTCTTCTCGCTGTCCTCTTGTCTTCGTCGCGAGCACCAGCGGGCCATGGATTCTATCCATCGGGTGCTCGCAACAATATAATAAGCTTTACATAAAAACTCTAAAGTGCTGGTATATACAAAAATACAAGTATCTGGCAATTTAAATGCAATGCAATTTTTTACTACAATATATTATTTTGTACATGCATGGTACAAATTTCTAGAAACTTATGCGAAAGAAGATACTTCTTTGTCGAACCTTCTCCGGACAACTTCCAAGTCTGCGACTCTACATAAGAAATCTATTAAAAAAATTTTGGCGACTTACCTTGTTAATTGAGACAATAATTCAGTCTCCTATTTAGTGTAAAAGCTCCTGACATTTCAAATTTGGACCACTTACATTATTTGACACTTGGCAGGTTACGACGGTTTGACACTTGGTAGGTTATAAAGCGATGACACTTGGTAGGTTATAATTCAATAGTACACATAGGTATATGTACAATGGCGGACGCCGATCATACATACCAGAGGTCCCTATTTCACGTGTATTTACATACACGTGTACACGTGTAGTAAACGTATCCGAACTTGAATCCGTGTAATTTTTGATACACGGATACCCGTGTAGTTCTGTTCACGGATATCCGTGTATATAGTTCTGTTCACGGGCAACGTGAACGTTGCCATGCCGACGTAATAACAAAGTATGTATTTCTATTTAGTTGTATTTTACGAGGCGGTATTTGGCGACCATGCATCCGTGTACTTATAATCCGTGTACACGTGTATTAAGAACACGGATTTTTAATTCCTTAATACACGTTACACGTGTCCCGTGACACACGTGAAAAGCCACGACCTCTAATACATACACTAGTTTCTTTTGGCTGAAGGTGTGCGTGTAACGCGTATACGTATTATGTTGACGAAAATTTCGCTTGGAGAAGGATAAGGAGAAGATAATCTTACCGTTTCTGACAGATCCATGAGACAATATTATGATATCTCTGTCATGCGTGGACGGATTTTATTGAAATTTGGTCTTATTCGAAAGCTTATATGCGGTTTACATAAGAAAAATGTCTTTAAATTTAGAAAATATCGCAGGCGTGATGAGATATTAATGAAATAAGTTTCAGGTTAGGTTGGATTAGCCGTTTCTCGAGTAAATGATAGCGGTAGCGACAGTCGACATATATACAGGGTGTCTTTCCTGTTCTTGGCGTCGAGACGCTACCGCGTCTCTAGATCCAAACGGCTGTGGCGTGGGAACTCAGCAGTTTCAAAAACTGATTGTAAAAACAGCTTCCAATAGCTTTTCAAACGGGCTCAAAAATGTGTAGGTTTGAGTGGAGATTATGTATATGGAATTTTTTATTTTAAATTTTTTATTTTTCATTGCATCAGCCCGGGAAGTTTTTAGAACAGATTTACAACAGATTTCCCGCCGACACTGGTTGGCCGTGGTTGGCTTCGCGTTGGGGCCACTTGGTTGCCTTCGCGCTAACGTTAGTTCACGCACACATTACCACCACTCCTGTCGGTGTTGGGCCACAAGCAATCTCTGTCATCCCTGTGGGCATGGACATAGGAATATAGGGACGGAGGGTAAGGCTAGCTTATGGAGGAGGGACGCGAAGCCTAATTGAGGGACGGGCCCCCACCCAGGGCAACCCAGGGGTGCCTGGAGGTGGTTGGGTTGCATTGCTGCGCATGCTCTGTACCGCTAATTATGAAAAACTATTAACCACAAATTAAGGCAAATGTCTAAGTTGTTACGTACGCAGATCTATCTTTGACTTTTTAACCTTTTCGGGTGTCCGGAATGCACGTGACCCGGCGGGGTCACCGTTTCCTGCAGTGGTGTGATGCAACCGAGTTTTCCCCGAAAACCTAATATTCAATGAAGGCACTCATATCCCCACTACTTTCTAGCCGAATTTCACTGTATAAAAAGGGCCACGAATCCACACTCGGGGGTTCATTTCAAGTTTAGTACGTTTAGACGAAAGAGTCTTACGGGATCGAGTAACATTCTCCTTCAAGTATTATTTCAACTTAAACCATACAGTACGTAGAGTTGCTGATAGGTGTTGTAATCATTAAACTCTTTGAGACCCCCGCATTTCTCAGTGCGTTAAAACCGAAAGGTGGACTTAGGTACCGCGACAAACAAACACTGAAACAATTGTAAAAGACTGAACTTATAGAATATAATTAGTTATTTCTAATTCAGTGTTCTTTTATTTGAATCAATCATCATCTGAATTTCCTCTTTGAGACCAACCCACATAGATACTCCTTTACCGCTCAAGGTGTATTATATTATAAAGTTACGAGGCTAAACTAACATTCCTAGTGGCTCCCGGGGATACCAGACCCCGGTTCGTCCACGATATCCTACCGCCTAGTGGCTCCCGGGGATACCAGACCTCGGTTCGTCCACGATATCCACCTTCCTAGCGGCTCCCGGGGATACCAGACCCCGGTTCGTCCGCGAAGCTTACCTTCCTAGTGGCTCCCGGGAATACCAGACCCCGGTTCGTCCACAACATCCAACCTCCTGATAGCGGCTCCCGGGAATACCAGACCCCGGTTCGTCCGCTACTAACAAACTCTAACAAACAAATTCAATCCTCGGCCTCGCAGCCGCCATTCTCATTGTCCTCAGCCTCGGCTCGTAACAAAGTTAATACTAAAAAGTGATTATTTATGAATTTGAATTTTGAATATATTGAAAACTGACGAGAAATATGCATCTTCAATTATTAGCATATATATATAAAATCAAGAAGCTATGGACACTATGGACGCTATGACAACGGTACATATGGTAGTACTGCGCTTGCGCCGGACAGCGGCCAATGAAAATGAGGCACCCCTTACCTCGTCCCCGTCCCGCAACGCCCCCCCCCCCCCGCAGTGGTAGTTAGCCCCCTTGCCTGTGGGTCGCTAACAACGCACGCGAAGTTCAACGTTTTTGGGAACGAGAGCGATTGCAGATGCGTTGGTCAATGCAAAGGGCTATTTCGCGATGTTGGGTGATTCGGCTGATTCGCTTTGCCTGATGGAGCAAGCGATCGAGGAATGTTGGGCAATAGAATGTGTAGGTACGTTGCGAACATGAAACTTATACGATTGGAGTGCGCATCCGAATAGTTGCCAACATAGATTTATGTGAGGACTTATGAACGAAAGAAAGTGGAAAGAAAAGCTCTTCACTGCTTGGACCTGACATAATAAGAGCGGGAGTCGCCGAATATCCTGCAAGCTCTCCCCCAAAAAGGACACTTTGTAAGATAAATGTGAGCAACGTGATCACTAAAAAAAATACAGGAACCATAAATTTTTCATCTAGAAATTCGGAAACCTTGATACATGGAGTGGAAATTATGATGTAGCGTTTAGTGTACAGGCAGTGACTTATGCATTGTGTTTTCTTTATAAATCTATATTTGTATCTGAAATTATTATATCTTATAATGTTGAGCAGCTCTAATTACTGTACTTTGAATCTTTAAAGAATAATAATTTCTTCATTCATATTAGGCATAGCGTTACATCTAGGAGAACATTTAACCCTCGGTTGTCACACCTACTTTTTCGAACGTCGTTGTCACACTGGGTCAATTTGACCCTGTCCATTTTCAATCAGTTGTTATTTAAAAACTATTTGTTAAATTAAGTCTCAAAAATTCTGAGATAAAGTTTGAGCATTTGTAGAATATATGCCCATCGTTGAAAGATGACATTTCAAGTGTCATCATGCTTAAAAAAAAATTTGAAGCAATAAGAGTTCCGACGAAAAGTTTTTTGCTTAAAAAATTGCAGAGTCAATTTGAGCCAGTGTGACAACCGAGGGTTAAAGAAACTTTTAAACATGAATGGATGCGTGAATTAAGTGAAAAATGTAGAATTAATTTGCACAAACTGCCGAAATGAATTTTATTATCATAATATTTGTTTCAATATTTTTGTATCGAATCATGAAAATTCTAATGAAATGAAAATATCATTCAGCAATGTAATAGAGTGTTACAAGTTATTTTTTCGAGGGCTATTAGAGACAGAGACAATTTTCTTGAGGGCCCACCCCATTTTCTTTTACAAAATGGCGTACACATTTTTATAAATTCAGACAGTTGTTTTCGAAACAAATAATGTTTATTTCAATCATTTTTCCATATTTTGCATCACCCTAGGAGGCACGATAGCATGTCCTTTATATCACACAAAAGATCCCATTTTATTCTTGAAATATTAGAATAAATTTTTCTTGTAGCTCTGAACGCTTTTGCGAAAATAACTTGTAACACTTTATGTGATCTACTCTGCATGAAATGGAAAACAAGAAGTAAAACAGACGTGATGGTACGTAATTCAAGGCAAAGCAGACGAACGATCTCAATAAAATGTTGTACTGTAGTTACAGTACGGTACGGTCATTAAAACTTTGAGAAAACTTTATAACATGCTACGTAAAACTTTCAGAAACTTTAATAATACAGTAATCAAAAGTTTAGGACACTTTAACGATATGATAATCAGCACATTGGAAAGATGTATAAACAAAATTTACACTGTACGTTTTGTATATGTTACTTTGTATGAAGGATATACAATATTGTGATGTACATCCGTTTAAGGAGGTTCGATACCGGAGCAAAAATGATGAGTAATCTTTGGAAAGTGTTTTAATCTAATGTTCAAAGTGTAGTCCGCATTGTGTCCAAATTTCAAGTCGATTCACCGCACGGTTTTTGAAAAAATTCGAATCAAAGTTGCGCTCTCAAACACAGGCTGTTATGGGAGAAGCGATAAAATTTCTATAAAATGTTGCACAGAGTCCTTAAAAATGATGAGAAAGTTCTAAAAAATGTTGCAATGAGAAGCTTAAATATTCCTATGAAATTCTAAAAAAGACAATTGGACATGAACCGTATCGATTTATTAGATAATTGAATAAATAGACAGCAATGTGCTCGTATTTTTGGGACTGCCTGAAGGAACTGTTTGAAACGTGGCAACGCTGTACGCCGGGTAGTCATCTGTACAATGTATACTTGTACAAAGCATACAGTAAAAATTGGTAAAAACACTACCAAGCTGTAAACATGTAATTAATAATTTGTTACGAACGGGTACAACGCGCAAAAGGACGCCAGAAATGTGAGATAGAAAGAGAAAAAAAGATGGACGCAAAGCGACGTTGCCGCATTTCACTTACATATTTTACACCACTTTTAATGAAAATATTGTGTTTCTAGCTGCATTAAACATACTTTTTGTTTAATTGAATTCCGAAACAAAATATGCAGTGATAATTTTATTAGGAATAAACACGCAAATAACATTTTTGTCTACATAATTTTTTTTATCTAAGATTGGTATCACTGCAGAGCTCCCATCGACCTCCTTAATAATATTTATATTCTTTCAAACAATATTTCATAAGATTTTGCGTATCGATGCACTGATAATTACGAGTACATTTGCTGCATTTTGTTTTGAGTGGTAGATTTCTACATCAAACATTTAAAACTCTAAACGTTATTTTATCAAAGATTACATATGGATATACATATATTCAAATAATATAATGCAATACCTCGCAATCACTTTATTTAAAAATATAGTAGAGCCTCCAGTATCCAAATTAATAGGAGGATATGATTTTGAACACTCATTTTCCTCATGACGATTATTGTATATTTCAGAAAGAATAACACAAGTAACAATATCAAAAATGGAAAATAACATTCCCAAATATACTATCATAGATCTTCCACCATTGTATATTGTTGCTAATTTTGCCGCACTCGCGCCAACAATTTCTAGCTTCTGAAGTGTTTCCTGTTTCGTTCCAACAGTTAACACGTTGACTGCCCACGAAATCTGGAGGTGCTATGCTCGACGCCGAAAACGCCCCGATGGGAGTGTACTGTTTAAAGAAGGGATGGGGGCTATAGCGGTTTTACAGGGGCAAGAGGTACTCCGCTCGCTCCGCCTGTGATGTGGCAGTTCAGCCAATAACAAAAATACGTGTGTTTTGTTTTTATAATTAGCTACGTTGGAAATTGATTTAACATTTCAAAACCATCCAATCGGTGAAGTATCAAAACAATCGACACTCCGATTGGCGTGCTCAGCATCGGCCTACGGTCAGCCCGTACCCGCCCGATTGCTCCGATCGGTGTAGTCGGCGTTGGTCAAAGAACAAAAAACACGCCGATCGGTGTGGTGGGCAGTCAACGTGTTAATAAACCTACTACCACAGCCGACTCTAGTACTAGCCGTGCTGAAGGTAAAATGGCAACACCGCGCGAGTCCAGCTTCGATATACCCAACCCAACCTACCGTATCAGCCTCTCACTACCCACCGGCCTCCCGGCTACAGTCTCCCTCTACCGGCCTTTCGGTTTCCCGTTTACCTTTTAAATGTTTATATTAATGTAGTACTGAAGTCCTCTAAATATCAGAAACGGAGCAATAGTCCAGGTGTTTTATTTATTTATTTATATTAACCCTACAGATCCTTATTTTTGTGTGTAGCACATTTATTTAATACAATCTATAGCATTTTTGGACATTTTGTTGTACATATATTTTTTTTTTACAAATTTCACACATTCATTAAGAATGTCACGGTGTTGGTGTGTTCCCAATTGCAAGGGAAATTATAATGGTACTTTAAAAGATAATAATTATAATTCTATATTTTTATTCCCCAAAGTGAGTAATTACCGAAAAAATAAATGGTTGCTATTCCTCGTAAAAATTGGACACCAACAAAATATTCTGCCGATTGTAGATGATTCCATTAAAATTTACATCTCCGGGTATGGGTCCCATTCTGTTGCTAAACAATTAAATTGCAATATATGTTGATTATTAATTGTGGAGCATAAAGGTAAAACTGTAAGCGATGTATATTTTGATCACTTACAAAGAGACTGAAGAAGTGATAACCTCGTTTATTCATGTGTATGCCATAACGTGAGCCATAATAGATGATGGTAATTTGAAATCTCAACTTTTGCAATCTGAAAATCATAAACATATTTTATGTAAGTTAACCCATTATAATAAAAAAAAAGTAACGCGCCATGGTAAATACCCATAGGGAGGTGAGAAAATTTTCCACAATTATAATACTGTCCTCTAACATGATTTTATAATTAACTGCATAATTGTTCCTTTCAATAGCTAATTATGCTAACCTCTTCTCCACGGGCACTTAACCTGTTTGGCTTCGTACCAATAATTTTGTCTATTTCAGGTCTCTATTAACTTATACATACCTTTATCAATTTTTAAATCCTTCAATTTGGTTCAAAGATGGTTTTAACTTGTTTCACACTTCTATTTTCTTGAAATCTCTGTAAATATTTCAAATATAATACATCACAACACCAAACTATTCCGAGAGTCCACAGAATATATACCACATTTATAAATATCAATATACTTCTGTATTACTTCTACTTACTATAGTTATGATATTTATGTATTCCTTATACATAATTAATAAAAAATACTGTATATTAGTATAATTTTATATCGCAAAATAACGTTAATTATAATGCTGAATACAAAACTCCACTATTGAAAATAGGACTCCCGATCCGCACATGAGCGGTGTTGCCACGTTGTATAGCACGGCTAGTAGTAGAGTCGGCTGTGCTACTACACGATTACTCTTCAGCCCATTACATATTGGGAAATACTGTGAGAGCGCCATCTACTTCAGTTAGCTCTGTAATCGGGTCAATCGCGTTACAGGACTGGTGTCACACAAGTTTTGAAATAGTGCAATAATGTTTCTATCATTAAATAGTCTGTTAAATTTTACAAAATCGATCATCAAACCGACGAAATTCCCAAATACTGCCATATTACGTGTGCAGCTAGCCCGATTAGACTGCTTTAATTTTCGCCCACCAGGTCGCGCAGCGGACTTAAGAAAATCCCAATAAGGCGTTAACGTCAATTTCATCTAGACGTACTCTGAATAATAGTATTCCTTTCGATCGTTATAGAAGAATTTATTATGCTCGTATATAATATCGTACGTATTCCATATTAAAAGACATAGGTGCATGCAACATATCTTCTATATATTATATAAAATAGAATGTATGTCTGTATATTCCGTATTAACTCCTAAACCCCTTAAACCGATCTGGACCAAATTGTACTCTGTAGAACCCTGCGGAAAATATAGGCTACCATGAAATCTGGGCATCCCAGCCCTTCCCCCTTATTTCACCCCCTTGACACTTTCTGATAATCGACGTTTTACCTGGATAACGCCGGGTACTTTAAGTTTAATTATAAAAGCAATTATAATATTCAAATAATAGAACGCTCGGATAATATGTGCTCGCATAATAGAGGTTCTACTGTAATTTCTAAACTGAGCTATTCGACAATGAGACATAAATGCAAAAGACCACTCCCTGCAACTGTATTCAATTTCTACTTTCACCAATATTCCCACTTATTAATTTTGACCCTTTCTGCTGCACGTTTCCTGAAATTGACGTACATATAGCTTTGTGTTTACAAGAGACTAGATGATATTTTGCAGATTAGATTATTCAAAAACTGATTAACGCAATAAAATAATATGATAGTACATATATCTAGCGTGTGCGAAATCCAAAACATTCGTAAAGCACATTTTGAAACAACATGCAAAGAATAAATTTCATACTCCATGTATCTTCATAGCTTGATCAAACTAGTATGTTTTTGTAGGTATAATACTGCATTTTCAATTAGATAGAAATCCTAACAGAATGTTTATTTTAAAAATAAGAACATCAGAGCTCACTATTGTATTCATCGCGCAATTAGCATATTTTGTAACAAATAAATTTAATGCCAGTTGCAAAATCCTTTTACATTAATAGAAGTATGAAGAAAAATTTGTAACATAAATTATAATAATAATACCACATATTAGGACTGCTTGAGCCTTGAAACTGATTATTCGTAGAACATTCGAGCCGAACAGAACCCGATTTATCGATCCAATCTAAAACTTCAATGGCTTAGAGCTGGCTCGATTGTTTCGAATTTACGTGAGGGCGTTTGAATTTGCACCGACCGACGCCTGTCCGAGTCCGCCACCTCATCCCGTTCCCACTAGCTCAGTGCCTGAGATTTTGAAGAGATTGCAGCCCCACAAGTACACGATGTTCTGAGAACGCTGCGCAAGGTCGCAAATCGCACGCGGTGTTTAGTTGGCGCTCGGATTAAATATCACGAAAGGAATGTCGCGGCTCCGTATCGTAAAAGAAAAATTAAGGGGTTAATGAGTCACGTATTTCAGAAAAATTTTGTCTGCTGGAATAAATCGACTCATGTTGAGATACTTCGATACACAGTAGGTATTTAATAAATCAGTACGTTTTACAGTCACCATAAATAAATTAAAATATGTTTCACTCCTTAAATACTAAAAAAACGTTGCTTTTTTTCTTACTTTCTTCTTCAAAAACAACTAGCACCTCTTTTAATATTATTTAGTATTATGAGAATCTTTAATTAATCGAACAGATGCAGGCATTCAAATATTTATAAGTAGGGTAACTGTACTCGTAGGTGACAGTGTACCAATAGTTGACACATTTATTTTCAGTCACAAATAATAAGCTTTCTATTAAAAAAATGTTTTTGACTAACACGCTGTTTGAAAAAGTATTACTATTGGTACGCTGTCAACTATTGGTACACTGTCAACTACGAGTATAGTTGCCCTATATATTTTCGGTAGGGGCTGAATTCTCTCATTCATTGCTTGTATATTTCAGTATATTCGAGAAGTTCAACTACAAGAGAACTTCAATACCACAAAAATTTCAATTTTTTTTAAACTGTGCTTTAAACTCTGGAGGGAACCTCAATAGGGATATCAGGCCATTATTTTTCTGCTACTTTCTGGTTGATCTGGGTTAAAATTAAAACACCTCTTAAGGGGGAAACCTGGTGTAACTAGACTGAATCCATCCTAAGAAAAACCGAACGCCCATACCGTTTTGCGACCGATCTGCGCAGCCCCCACTACTGCCTACGGGCCCGACGCAGGCGATAGCTCGTAGCACTTTATCTGCCGGTTTCCCTGCCCGTCCATGGGCGGGACGTGACCGTTGTCAATGTAAACACTGCAGGTTGCGGAACGGTTGACAGAGAGGTAACAGGCGGTAAGACGAAGAAAAACGAAGGCGGTTAAGTGGGGAGCCGGACCAATCAGCGCCTCCTCAGAATCATCCCTGCGCGGACAAGGTTTTTCTAAGGATGGATTCACTATAGGTACTGTTCTGGGCAGAAAGCGTCCACGCTGAAGGGTTAAGTACTGTTTCTTTTTTTACTGATTGTAAGTGATGCTGTAATTACAGTTATTATAATTTCTCTTCGAATAGTTATCCAGCTGGGATTTGAACGTGATCGGGCTGTTAGAATAATTGATAAGGGCGAAAACATCTGAAAAGTAATAATTACATCAAAAGTAAAACCTTTATTTCTTACATGGGCATTATCTGTTACCATTGTTATAGGCTGCAACGTTTCGAATCGTTAAAATATCGGGTTCCAGAAAGAAGAATTCCCGAGGGCTTCTTGACGGTTGCTTTATTCATTTACTTTACGGTTGTCGAAGTCGGAGTGCCCAGGTGCTTAGGAATAATTGCAAAGGAAAACTCGGAGTGAAAGGGAGGTGTAGCAATGATCGCGCGGTGGGAGGGAAAGGGGTCTTATGACTGTGGTTTTCCGACTACCGTAGCGCTAATGGCGACGTAGATGCTAACAACTATGTGTTATAATGGCGATGATAACAGCAACGGTAATAAAAAGAATAATAATGATGGTAATAGTAATAATAATAGTAATAGTGATAACGACAATAATAAGAAGAATAACAGTAGTAATAAGAATAATGATAGTAATAGTAATAATAATAGTAACACAGTGTAGTGATAATGACAGCAACAGTTATAATCATAATTGAGTCTTATACAGACAATAATGCTACTGTTATCAATAATGCGCACGTTTACATACTTATACAATGTATGAGAAGGTGAATATTTCTTAAAGAAGCGAATAAGGAACGGCTTAACGTATTTTAAAAACAAATTGTTAACAGAAAGGTACAGAGTACAGTGTCTTAGATGGGGGAATTGTGGGTGTTTCGTCTTGGATGAATGGTTTTCTATCTACTCATGGATAGATAAACATGTGTACACTTGAGTTACTACTTCACATTGCTTTAATACAAAAGGCTTATTAATACCAACAAATAAGTTTTACACGAATGAATGACATTGAAAAAGAATACGACAACGCCACGCATTTCGAATGAATGTCTACTGCGTCATCACGATACAACAAAAGAAGCGTACCGGAGCAGGGTTGCCTAGTGATCCTCTAGGCAGTGATCGGACAAACCGCAGCCATTTTGGGGCAAAACCGGAAATAACATAACCGAAACATTCATTAAATCGTCTGCTTTCCAAGCTGCTTGTTTATCTATCTCTTTCTATTCGTATTCCTGTCTCTTTCTTTCTTACAGTTTCTTTCTCTGCCTACTTCCGCTTTAGACACAAATCGCAGCAACCAATCAGCGACGATATGCGTTTGTCCGATCACTGCCTAGAGGATCACTAGGGTTGCCAGGCGTACTGGATAAATGGCGGCGTGCTGGCCTATATGACGTCATACGGTGTAGGAGAAGGGGAATACTTATATTTGGTTGGTGACGCCGTGACGTCATGCCAACGCCGAGCCAATCCAAGCTAAGTGACGTCATATATGCCAGTACGTGTACTGGATCGCCTGGTAACCCTGTACCGAAGTGAGGGCCGGAAGTCTGTCTTTCTTCCGCTAGAGGGATCCCGCCTATACCATTTCCTAACACGGAGTGATGCCTACAATTTGTGATTGAGTAATGAATATTTCAGAGAGAAATAGCATTTAATAACTCCGAAAAATCGTGCAAAATTTAACAAGAACAGATCCAATCTTTCTGTACCATATCCATAAACATTGTAAAAAATATTAATGTTTATTATTAATTATAATGATTACATATTATAATGATAATTTTATGATAGTTTATTATAAGGATTATTAATATTTGGTCATTTAAAGGACCGTGTAACTGCCAAGAAATAAAATTATCTAATTAAAAAATGGGAAGAAACCGATAAAAAAGCTAAATCGTATTAAAAATTAAATATTAAATGATGGAAAGCAGGGATTGTAACCGTAACCCTAGGCCGGTTCGATTCTCAGTACCGTAGACTAATTTACATAACCGGGTAACCCGAGGCATCTAGGCACAGAGTTACCCGGTTAACCCGCTCTCGGAGCGGGTTACCTTAATCCGGTAGAGGGAGTAGTGTTTCCCTATTTTTGTGAAATCGACCTGTACTTATGAATTTTTATTTTAAAAACTATCTATCGCATTAGGTTCATCCTTTTTTTATTTTAATGCAGAAGATTTTGTCTATTTGAATAATATGTTTTTGAAATTGTAAAATTATTTATGTAACGTCAAATTATAAACAAATTTTTATTTTGCAAATTTCTCCTCGAGGGTGACATGTTTCTAAAGTTGAAAAATGTACTTAATATATTCCATGGCCGTATAGTATAAACATTGTGTTATCATTTTAACACTTGCATACTATTTTCTTACAAATCAGTAAATTTCGTATATAATAGTTGTGTTACAAAATATTATTTTTATTATAAATAAATAAATTACCTTTCGAACTTCTACAGGATTGTTACATTTGTTATAGGCTATTCATCCACCACGGTGATGCAATTTGACCAAGAAACGATTTGCATGTAATGTCGTGGGTATAATTCAAGAAATTCATCACATTTTTCCTCGAGAGATTACAAATTAGATCGAGAAACAAAACCCTGCAAGTGATTGACGTCATTGCATGTAACCCGGTTCTTGTTAAAATTGCAGTTGCATCGCAGAGGTGGACGAGCGCGGAGCGACCGTAGTCGGATGTTGGACGTAGAATGTCGTATGTCACTTGTAACCCGCTCCGAGCGGGTTAACCGGCTCTCTGTACTCTTTGGGAGCCGTTCCTTCGGGGTTACTACGGGTTACAGTAACCTTCGCTCGGTTAACCGGGTTCGAGTTAGGGTTAGGCGGCGGTTACAATCCCTGATGGAAAGTGTCGCTTCGACTGACAAGACTTCGGACAATGTTATATAGGTCTATAGAGTAATTTATACTCGCAGAGAGTGGTATGATGTCTTTACACCGTTGAAGAGGTCTCGACAAGACGAATGATACATTTTTAACCTAAAGTCAGATGGAGTTACCCAGCAAGTATCTAAAACGTTCTTAAACTTCGTGGTTTCGAAGTTTCGAACAAATGAAACCGATCGCATTTGATTGGAAGGACCTCTGGTAAACACTTGAAGAAAACCCGTGTGGTATAGCAAAGCATTTGAGTCAAAGCGTTGAATTCTTATTTGTTGATTCGCTACAAAAAATATTACATTGCAGTGAATAGATCTCATACTGTCGATCATGGTGGCAGTTAAGAGTCATTAAATACGTTATAGATTTCAAGCTTTCTATTGAAAATAGCAAACACCTGCGGATGACTTACAGAACCATATGAACAATCATCCAATTTTTTCCAACAGTTGGAAAAACGATAATGTACAATAGAGGCCAAAAGAAAGTTTAAACTGTGTTCGGTAACAAAAATAAGATAATTCCATTAGAAAGAGTTATATCTTAAATTTATACACCATAAATTGAGGGGTTGCCAGAATACGCCAGTGATACCAACTAGGGCTGGGACTATTTGTCGAATTTTTCGGTATTCGAATATTCGAATACTTCAGTTCCTCAATTATTTGGCGAATATAATTCGAATATCCAAGTATCAAAATACTATTCGAATATTTAAGTATTCGAATACTATTCGAATATCCAAGTGCCCAAATACTATTCGAATAGTTCAGTATTCGAATAGTATGGTGTGAATTATAAATCAAGTTCTTTAGGTTCATTTTTTTACAAGCCTTTACTTAGTTTCAGTTGTGAGTTCGTTAGTTTGTCAGGGTGAAATCTTGTAAGTTAATTTTGACCCAAAATTGGACTATGTATCTGTGCAAAGTTTCAAGTCGATCGGATATGTTGAAGTGGGTCAGTATTGGAATAAATAGTATTGGTATACTGAAATATTCGAATAGTATTCGTATACTGAAACATTCGAATAGTATTCGTATACTGAAATATTCGAATAGTATTCGAATACAGAAATATTCGAATAGTATTCGAATACTGAAATATTCGAATAGTATTCGCATACTGAAATATTCGAATAGTATTCGAACACTGAAATATTCGAATAGTATTCGAATACTGAAATATTCGAATTGTATTCGAATACTGAAATATTCGAATAGTATTCGCATACTGAAATATTCGAATAGTATTCGAATAATGAAATATTCGAATAGTATTCGAATACTGAAATATTCGAATAATAACATTCGAATACTGAAATATTCGAAGTTTATTCGTAGCATTCGAATACTTGTAAAATATTCGAATATTAAATTATTCCAATAGTCCCAGCCCAAATACCAACGTAACAGTACTAAGTTAGTTATGTAGACATGTAAAAATATGTGTTTTAAATTTGCTTTCGACCATCACTGTATGTTTGAACGTACATCGAATATGCAATAAACAATGTATTTCACGACCGTCTTAGAAATGCCAGGTACAGGTACTTTAAAAGGTAGAAGTTCACTTAAATACGTTCTATATGTTGTTAGTTGTTAATAAGCACGATTAGCCTCCTTTTCAGGGATTGTAAGAAAAACATTACATAAATATCTGTGTGAACATTAAATCCATTAGAAAAAAGTTTTCCAAGTCTCTTGCTAAATGTTTGCGCCACTTGATTGCGGAAATAGATGAAGCAGAACTTACCGCAATGCGGATAATCTGTTACTGTTTTCGTTCAGTCCATGTACATATGTATGTACATTAAGCACCAGTGGGTGGTAATTGAGTTTCTATGACTTAAGAGTTTTCGTTGCGTGACGAGCACCTTTTTTAAAGTTCAGTATTTACCGAAGCATAATTACATGTATAATTGTTATTCAAAATTCACAGTATAGTATATAAGATTTTACAAAAATTGCATTCGAAAGCATTGCGCTTGTCAATTCGTTTGCCTGTAAATTATGTAACTTATGTATACGTACATGGTAAACATACCCCAAGTCCGCAAACAAACTAATTTTGGAATCCAGAAATTTATTGCTGGTTCACACAGCAAACCAATACATAGCAATCCATAAATATTTGTGGCAGATTCATAGAACTTAAAAAATGCAAAAACATTCAAATGAAACTTGTTTCACTTTGACATTTCCCAATCTTAGCTTCAATTAGTTTTAAGTTTTTACTTTTACTTCTTTTTTCTGTATGTTCAATACCGCGTTACTATTAGTAAGTAAATTAAAGCTTCAAACAGACAATTACAATTCATAATAAATTCAATTAAATTTGTCAAACTTGGCTTAATTGAAGTGTCCTGAAGTCCATAGTGTGAGTGATAGTTTGTATTAATTAATTTCAGTTAAAAGGTTTGGAACAACAGAGTTTATATTAAAACAGGAAAGAATAACATTTAAAGTTCAAATATACTATTCGAGAAATACTATCGAACATTATCAGTACTTGATTTAAGGTTTATTCCTTCTACCTAATTTTACGTATGACTCATTGCTTTCGATGTGCGTTGACGTTACCCTTCTGGAGCTGAAAGGCTATTTTCGTAAATCAAGCTTTCTGAATGGTCAGTGCAATTTCGTGATCGCCGAAATGTAGGATTCCGTGGTCATGAATTATAGTTTACTTGTCACTTGCCACCAAAACTACAAATTGAAAGCCATTTGTTTGCTGGATTCCAATGTGCGTCATTTTTCTTCGATCGTTTATTAAAAGCTTCACATATCGTAAAAAAAAATCCTACTTACGTTTCTCCAAATTAACCTACTAATTTAAATTGAGAACCTTGTAGCACGGGGATACAGCTCAATTTTTTACAGTTTTTGAGTTATAACGTGTAATATATGTAAAACAAAATCTACATCGTTTGGAGCATGTTTGATGCAAATCCGATAACAAATGATCCAAATTTGAAAAAATTGCCAAAAATAGAAATAAAAACTTATCAACTCGATAACTGCTACTTATTGTGTGAAAATATCTTTCAATTAGTGTTCTCTTTTTAATTTTAATTCAAAGCAATAATTTTATAAACAGTTTTTTCTAATGTACTTGAAATTGGTAAAGATGGAGCAGCACCCATCTTTACATTAAGTGTACGGACATATCGTTTTACTATATACGTATGTACCTACTTGTACTTTTACCAGAACAGTGGCGAAAGGTCATAGATAGCCAAGGAAAATATTGATTAAAACATGTAATACATTTTTACATTTAACAAAGACTTTGGCTCAATAAAGCGAACGAACTTCTGCATCGACCTAATATCTCTCCGCGGGTTAGGAATTATAATACTTCCGCGATCCAGAGTCCGTGTAAAGCGACAAGTTAGCTCGCGGAGACGGAATGAAAAATGGCCTTAATAAAGTAGTTAACGAATTTCGGGAAGGAAGTCTGCGGGTGTAGCGACAGGCACGCAAAGAGCCGGCTACTTATGGTGGTGTTGCTTGAACTTTGGAACCGCGGCTTCTGGAGGCTGCGCATAAACGCGAGCCTATGTATGTAAGCCGCAATCTTCATTTGTTGCACGAAGGTTTGCGGCTGACTGGCTGCCAATACCGTACTTAGTTCTGTCTGGTGTTTTCGTTAGCGCAGTGTAGTGCCGTGTTGATGCGCGTGACACGTAATCCGGAAAGGTCAGCACTGAGCTACGCCCGACTATATTAACAATTCGTATTGTGTTCACGCAGAAATTGCCATTGATAGAAGGAGAATCGACTGATTGTTATCACTCACGCTAATAGTCGGTCTGTTTGGAGGTGACAGCTGTACTGTGAGATATCGCTGACATTTTAAGTTTATTGCCTTCCCTATGACTAATCTTTCCATACACGAAAGATATTGTCAAACATACCTTTCCCTTGTTAGGCACTTGGTTGATTGCTTTATTGGCTGTCGCGGTAAGGGAATGTGGTGGGCACTATTTAGAAAGAAACAAGCTATCGTTTCGTTTAAGGGGTTACAACACCTTGGCGCTCGGAAAAATAGGTATGAAAATAAACTTTTTTTTTACGCTGCCATTAAGTATATAAAATACTCTTTATTTTACATATATATAGTAATTTTATGAACAATTTTACAATATTAACGATTAAAAAAAATAAAAAATGGCGGAGATATAAGCCGATAAGTAGGACCCTCTTTTGAAAATCCTTGCTGATGGTGTACTTGATTTCTCTGTTAGGCATCGTCTAAAACATAAAAAATAATTTTTTTCTTATTTAAAAGGGTAATAGCTAAAATGTGACGTAGGATTTTTGTGATTGGCTGCCATGTTCGAAAGTTATAAATTTTTTAAACTCAAAATTTCGATGCAAATTCGAGTTTTTTTTAAAACAGCTGTCATTTCTACAAAAAAAATTTTAAAAATTTTTCCCTACGTCACATTTTAGCTATTACCCTTTTAAATAAGAAAAAAATTATTTTTTATGTTTTAGACGATGCCTAACAGAGAAATCAAGTACACCATCCGCAAGGATTTTCAAAAGAGGGTCCTACTTATCGGCTTATATCTCCGCCATTTTTTATTCTTTTTTAATCGTTAATATTGTAAATTCTTCATAAAACTACTATATATATGTGTAAAATAAAGATCATTTTATATACTTAATGGCAGCGTAAAAAAAAAGTTTATTTTTATACCTATTTTTCCGAGCGCCAAGGTGGTGTAACCCCTTAAGTGGGACAACCACTGCCCTGGTCCGAAAAGTATGGTCAACAATGAAATTTATATATTTAATTTCGGTAATCCTTTCTGTACTCTTTGATTTGTATGTCTTTTATAACTTATTTGTTCAAGGTCGCATAAACTTCATAGGTTATTATAGCGATCACATTTGGGTTGCGTGACGTGAATTGAGTAAATTGGATATTTAACTCTATTTGTCTCGCTTGACATTCATATTTCTATTATGGTAGCATTCTAATGGGTTTACAATCATATTTGATTTTGTATATTTGTATAAGTTATAAAACAAATTGTTAAAATATTGAAATAAAATTGTATCAGCTTGGTTGTAAATAAGAACATTCGAACAAAACATCTAAGGTTGGTTTTTTAATATTAAAGGGATATTCTAGTCTAGAATGCCATTTATTAGGTCATTTTGGGGAATATTTTTCCAAAGGAACCGTAAGACCTTTTGTATAAGTTCTATGCACAAACATTTACTGACATTTAAAGTATAGAAATTATTTTTACTTCATAAAAATAATCCAAATTACATGAGTGGTATTTGGTTTTATGGAATCCCTTTAAAACAAAGTGTCTTACTGGCGTTCGCGATTCCTACCACTTTGCTAATGTGAAAATGATATAAAATAAAAATCTTAATTATTAAAAACAGGGTGACATGCGGCACTTTGAATCTGGAGTATTGGCTTTTTTTAAAAAAGTAAAAAAAACAACAGATTTTAAAAGTTTTGGTTCACGCGATAACAGTACATGTGCTGATGACTCTCTCAAAATTTTAAGTCAATCGGTCCACTGGAAATTTAAATATTGTGCACGCCATTTCAAGAAATGAGGTTTCGAGAAGAAACCCGCGCCCGCTTCCCCTTCCAATATTCCTCTGGCGCAGCGTGCCTTCCGTTGTCAAGGAGACCGCGCGACGCTACGAAGGCTGCCATGACGGGCTAGCCGGGCTAGCGTCTTCGCGGTATCCCTGACAACGCGGACGAGAGTGGGAGAACCCCAAGCTCCCGCGAGAGCGACCTTGGAGAGCCCTGCGCTAAAAGTTTTTCTGGCTGCACGTCGCAACTGCGAGTTGTGTTCTTCAAACATCTGCATATAACTAACATAAGATAATTTTACCAATTCAAACAAATCCTTTCGCAGACATGCTTTCGAACACATATACTTTAAGAAAATGCGAAGAAATTGATTTGTTTAACGTTGTAGACTAGAATACCTCCTCAACTTAAATACTGGTGGGTCAACTTGGAATGGTCTATCATTATCAGACGAGTGAGAATTATTTGATTTCTTCGATCTTCGAGGTATGGTTGTGGGTTTAAAATATATTTTTTCTAGCATCTGAAAGTTTTTGTGGTCTTAATTGGATCTATTTGATGTTCAAGTATTCTTAGTTTCTCTTATGTAGATATTTTTTTAACGTCGTTATGAGAAACTGGGAGGTTTTGGTGAAGGCCTTCTGTAGCTTCTTTTGCTACTTCCTTTCTGTATTATACTTTATTAATATCCTTATCCTTACTAATATATAAAAGTGAAATGTTGCCTATTTGTTTATCCTTCTTTTACGCTTAAACGGCTGAACGGATTTCAAAGAAATTTTGAATATACGTTACATAGTGTCCTAGATTAGATTATAGGCTATTTATAAATACTAAGGCCGTGGTTATATACAGTGGACGCGTTTCCGCGCGACCGATGGATTTTGTTCCTGTGTAAACAATAACATTCATTGGTGTGATCCATTTCGGCTCCGTCATTGACATCACGAGATTTTGCGCGATGTTCAAGTCCCCTTCCAACCTTCCTTTCGAGCAGCGTGACTTGTCGTCAAGGAGACCGCGCGACGCTGAAAAGGAGACCGCGACATTTCCGTAGACAAGGAAGCTCAGACGACGCGCGCGACGCTGACGTTCACTGTTACTTTGAATCGGCCGCGTCTGTGCGCCATGGCAACGGCGGACGATGGTGGGGGACGGCTTTTGCCTCTCAAGAGGCAAGTTGGACGGCGCTGGCTTAGAGCATATATAAGTACATGGAAGTCTCATTGAAAGCTTGAAACTGTCGCCAACATGGTGCGAGAGAGAAAGCATCGTGCGAACTGGTGCGAGAGAGTGAAGTATAGATTCTCTCGCTCGCACGATGTCTTTCTCTCTTGCACGATATCGGCGCATGCGCATTACGGTCGATTATTCCTCTATACTTCACTCTCTCGCACCAGTTCGCACGATGCTTTCTCTCTCACACCATGCTGGTCGGCAACTGGATCCACAGGAGACGAGAGGCCATGAGACCTCCACGTATATACAGGGTGTCCCAAAAATGTCGGACTTCCTTCAAAGGGGTTACTCAGGGGGTGATTTGAAACAACTTTTTCCTTAGCGGAAATATTGTCCGAAGCTTCGTTAAGGAGATATTAACAAAAAACCCCGACCAATCAGAGCGCGCGCCTTCCGCCCGAGCTCCCGCGGTAGCGTTGGCTACGCGGTAGGCGACTGCGCTTGTGCTACGAACGTACGAACAAGCAAGTCGGCATGCATCGAAGGAAACCGCGTTACACAGTTTTTTTTTAAAGCAGAATCTTAAATAAGAATTATTTGAAGTGAGGGGACAAGAAGTACGTAAATTTCGTTTTTAAATAAGGCATAAACGAAAAGGTAATGTAACAGAAAATGTACGACAAGTGATCGTAATTCGTTATTGAGGTAAAAATCCGTAGTTTAATAACGACGACCAACACATCTAAAATTAAAAAATATTATTAGGTGTATGAATAAATTCTTTCCGACTGGATTTACATAATCAGTACAAAGCTACCGAATTTCTATCGCGGTGGTATTCATAAGCTGCCAGAAAAATGGCAAAAGTTAATTAACAATAATGGAAATTATTTCGATGATTGATGTTGTTTTCATATTTTTTAAATCGAACTGTTATTGTACCGTAAAATCGGAAAGAATTTATTTCTACACCTAATAATCACCAATAAATTAAACAAAACTCACCCTTTCGGACATTCCTTTCCTTGCTTTCCTTCCCTTTTCGGAAACCTGTGTCACTAGGCCACTGTACCGATCCTGGTCATCGGCGTCCAGTGCTCAGCTGATCGCAGGGTCAATGTACCGAATATTCACTTCACTGCACGGCTACTAACACTGATCACTTAATTTATGTTTCATGGAACGTGTTGTTCCTACGTTATAAAAATTGGTGGCCCCGAAAGCGGCGGATTACTGTTAATTACTGGGACGAGATTACTACTATTACCCGGCGAAAAGGAGACTCGTGGCAGACGGTTTCGGGCTGTGCAGTCCGCTGCTGTCACGATTGGTCGAGTCACCTATTTGGGCACACTTTTACAGACGGGGCACACGTATTTTGGTTATTGGCTGAAGTTGCCACATACATTGTCGCACCGCGCGACGAAGAGATCGAACGAAACACGAGATCGAGTGGGATAGAGCGATCTGACCGACGATCGTCAAAACAAAACAATAGCGTAGGCTACAGATCGCTCTATCCCACTCGGACTCGATGTGACGCGACCAATCGTCACAGCAGCGTCAACACACGTTCCGTGAAACATAAATTAAGTGATCAGTGTTAGTAGCCGTGCAGTGAAGTGAATATTCGGTACATTGACCCTGCGATCAGCTGAGCACTGGATGCCGATGACCAGGATCGGTACAGTGGCCTAGTGACACAGGTTTCCGAAAAGGGAAGGAAAGCAAGGAAAGGAATGTCCGAAAGGGTGAGTTTTGTTTAATTTATTGGTGATTATTAGGTGTAGAAATAAATTCTTTCCGATTTTAGGGTACAATAACAGTTCGATTTAAAAAATATGAAAACAACATCAATCATCGAAATAATTTCCATTATTGTTAATTACCTTTTGCCATTTTTCTGGCAGCTTATGAATACCACCGCGATAGAAATTCGGTAGCTTTGTACTGTTTGTGTAAATCCAGTCGGAAAGAATTTATTCATACACCTAATATTATTTTTTAATTTTAGATGTGTTGGCCGTTATTAAACTACGGATTTTTTTTATTTATTTATTTTTATTTATTCATTTAACGGGACAAGCCCATAGAAACATAACAAAAATGTATACAATAGTATACTATACCATTTGTGTACAGACAGTCTAAAACAAAAGAAACAAAAAAAATGAAACATCTATGCCATGGGTAAACTGAAAAGCGAGATAACTGACCTTTTGAAAACCTCCAGTGAGGGACCAAAAAAATTTATTCGGTCAGCTACCTCGCTTCCACGCATACAAACCCTAGTGATAGGGTCACAGTGGCGTACGTTAGTACGAAAAAAATTTGACCCTAAACAGCGGAGTATAGCGCAACGGTCTGGACAGAGCGCTGATGTTGATTAGCCCCAATAGCCGAGGACAATCGATGTCCCCGTTTATAATCCTGAACAGAAAGGACAGATCCGCCAGCACTAGTCTCTGCTGCATCGTTAGAACATTAAACCTACGCCGTACAGGTCCGTAATCATGATCAAAAACGCTGAGAGGCTGTCCAAGACGAAAAGACGCAAAACGCAGGAACCTATGTTGGACTCTCTCGAGAGCCAACATAAGATAAGCTTGATGCGGAGACCAAATCACCGACGCGTATTCTAGGAGAGGCCTAACCAGCGCATCAAACAACAGTTTGAAGGTCCTCAGGTTCCGAAAACCACGCGAGTGCCTTATAATAAAACCCAGCTGTCTGGACGCTGCGTTACTGGCTCCAATGATATGGTTCGCGAAGGAGAAGCCTGCATTATACGTCACCCCCAAGTCACGCACAGTCTCAATGCAGGTCAATCGTGTCTGGCCTAACGAATATGCAAACTCATATGTACTATGTGATCGGGAAATCCTAAGAACTTGGCATTTCGTCAAGTTCAAGGGAAGCCTATTTACCGTGCACCAATTAAACAATATGTCGAGGTCTCCTTGGAGATTTTGGGCATCATCTATAGTGTTTACAGTGGCGAATAACTTGAGATCATCCGCAAAAAGTAACGGAGTACCGAAAAGAAATAATTCCGCAAGGTCATTTATAAAAATACAAAAAAGCAATGGCCCCAGATGTGACCCCTGGGGCACCCTTGATGAGACCTTGATCGATTGAGATCGGCAACCACGCAACTTGATAACCTGAGTACGATTTGATAAATAACTACCAAGCCACTGTAACAGGCTTCCCTGAATTCCGAAAGTGCCCAATTTTCTCAGCAGGATGCCGTGATCCACCGAATCAAATGCCTTTTTGAAATCGGTGTAGACCACGTCCACCTGCTGCCGCAAGTCCAGCGCAGAGGAAACAAAGTTCGCAAAAACTGCCAGGTTAGTCACTGTGGACCTACCCGGGAAAAAGCCATGTTGCGCACTCGAAAAACTACCTCTGATCTGACCCGAGAGCTTACTGGTGACTATTTTCTCGAAAATCTTAGGAAAGCAACTGAGAAGTGAAATTGGCCTGTAATTACGAACATCACTCTTCGAACCCGACTTAAATACAGGCGTCACAACACTCGATTTCCAGAGCGCCGGAAAGGACCCGGAAATTAATGACTTATTAAAAATTATCCAAAGCACTCTGGCAAGACCAAAAACGCAGGATTTTACAAAGACGGGGGGGTAACCCATCATCACCAGCAGACTTAATCGGGTCGAGATCATTAATAGCCTCGAAAACCTCCGCGATACTAATATCCAAGTTAGCTTTTTACCTCAATAACGAATTACGATCACTTGTCGTACATTTTCTGTTACATTACCTTTTCGTTTATGCCTTATTTAAAATCGAAATTTACGTACTTCTTGTCCCCTCACTTCAAATAATTCTTATTTAAGATTCTGCTTTAAAAAAAAACTGTGTAACGCGGTTTCCTTCGATGCATGCCGACTTGCTTGTTCGTACGTTCGTAGCACAAGCGCAGTCGCCTACCGCGTAGCTAACGCTACCGCGGGAGCTCGGGCGGAAGGCGCGCGCTCTGATTGGTCGGGTTTTTTTTGTTAATATCTCCTTAACGAAGCTTCGGACAATATTTTCGCTAAGGAAAAAGTTGTTTCAAATCACCCCCTGAGTAACCCCTTTCAAGGAAGACCGACATTTTTTGGGACACCCTGTATGCTCTAAGCCAGGGTTGACTAACTGGTGACTCACGAGCCACCGGGGGCTCCTCCGCCTTGCTGCTATGCTGACCGGTCCCCCTCCATACCTACCAAACTCTGACGATCGCAGTGGATTCCTCTTTCTTTCCTTCTCTTTTCGACTGCGATCGTCAGTGACTGGTAGGTATGTAGGGACATACCGGCGTGACAGCAAGGCGGAGGTGCCCCCGGTGGCTCGTGAGTCACCAGTTAGTCAACCCTGCTCTAAGCAGATCTGACGCGTGGTCCCCGTCAAGCTCTCAAAATGTGTGAAGCCGTTTTCGTGTGAACGTTCACACCTATCGCCAAAGGACGCAGTATCAAACGAGAAAACGATATGTTTGCGTCTATGATGGAAAAATGGCTTAGCAAGACTCGTCGCGCGAATCAAGAAGATCGTAAAGAATGTAACACGCAGGGATGCCAGGAAAATCCCTAAAAATAGCGTTGAATATACTGAGTTTTATAATATTCATATAGGAATAGGATGTAGAGGAACGTGGGAATCATCATAAATAATTCCCGGGTGAAACCGAGTAACGGGTCAGCTAGTACTAAATACACATTCTTCCAAAAGAAAAATAAAACAAAACACATTGCAAATTATTAATAGCGAGTGAAGTTATCTGTCATCAAATTTTATCCTTTTCCTAAATTTTTAAAGTGTATTGTAAATAAGCTATAAGCATATACAGTTGTCCCCGGTTAAGTTAATAATTTTAAGCCGATTAGATTGATACAAAATCATCCCTACTACCATCCCTACCTACTACGGACCAACTTCGACGAAAACAACCTCGTGTATAGTTAGTACTTTGTAATAATTGCTGTTTTATTTTGCTGTTCGAAAAGTGTTACGGCGCAATAATAAATTCCAATAGAAGAGCATTACCAAATTCAAAAATAAATTGCGAAATTATCCTTGCGGTTTCAAAGCGACATATTGCGTACAAGAAGTTGGTACCATCTTGTTGAAATATTATTTAATTTCGCACATTGTTAATCCGGTGATTATAGGAATCGAGAAAATTCTTTTCATTATTACACAATGCATAGAACACGCAAAAAAGAACACACGTTTGATGAAGTGGTTTCTATCAGTCATATATTTCATAATGTAAGACTCGTCACATGGAAGCTATCCTATTAAAATCGCACAGCATACACCGAATTAATTATTGCAATGCTCGCGGTAGGACATGTGCCTCGTGACCATTGCAATTTCATTGCATTTCCGTAAACGTGAAAAAGAAAATTAAATTAACATTAAACGATTCATGAATTATACGACAATTGAACTTCCACCGATTATATCTAGATTTAAAATTTTTTAATTCTTTCAGCTAGATAATTAAAATAACGAGTAATATGCATTTAATTATTAATGTGAAAAATTTTTGTTACAGACTCCGCTTGAAATGAATTTGCTCCCACAATATCTGGACAGCGAGATGCAAATACAATGTTCCGTGCGGAGATGCTTGAAGAACACTTTGCTATAACGGTACGTATTTGTTGAATACTACTTTTATTAGAATGAAACAAAACCGGGAATCCGTAGCGAGTAGCATTTATTGTGACCATACACCAAGTACATAAAAAAGCAAAGATGCAACGCTATAACAAAAAACATGTGTTTAAAACGTTAAAGAAGTGTTAAAAACACTTAATATAAAACTTCTGCAAAATTGTACACATCTCCATAAGTATAGGTAGGACATAAATACGTTAAACATAAATACGCTCTGGTCCACAAGTCACTAGACACTTATCGAATATAAAGTAAACCTGATAAATCATCACAAAATTATCTAAGACTACATACCTATATGAAATACATATACAGGGTGTCCCAGAATTGTCGGACAATCCCGAATATGCAATATCCTGATGCACGAAGACATCGAAAAGTCCTTTGCCATTTTGGGACCCGAGGCTTTGTTCTCGGGATGTTAAGAGTTCAATATTAGCGGGGCATCTTCCGGACCACGAGGTTTAAACCCGAAATAGCTGACACGAAGCAGTGACCCACACACAGTAGATACAGACCCACATACAGTAGAACGGCTAGAAATGGGTTACCGCTGGTTCAAACCATTGCATGGTTGGTCGGTTCTACTGTTGTGTGAACCTGTATCTAGGCGCGTCTCTTGCGTGTGCGTGCGAGTGTACGCCACCGCGCGCTCAACTGACTGGGCTTTAAACCTCACAGCCCGTCAACAAGTTACGCTGACACCGGCAGGGATGTGAGCCGCGGACCGCTGAGCCCGCAGAATGACTCATACGTGAAGTCCCGCAGGACCAGCCCAAGCACCAATCCTTGCGGACTCCGCAATACGTCTCCTTCTCGTGCGTAACACTGCACCGGCCCGGGTACTCTGTCCACCTGTCCCACAGATCACCTGCCTCAGATAGGGAAGCACCCGATGGTGTAACAGTGCCTCCCTCATACCCCCCAGGGCAGGATGTTAAATGCGTTAATTATATCCTCGTACACGACCTTGTCCGACAGGGACTTGACGCGAAGTATCGCGTTGATCGTCTACCGTCCCCATCGGAAGCCAAACTGGCAGTCGGTCAAATGACGCTCCCTGTTCCGCAGTGGGGGGAAGACGCCTAGTCGCAGGCAGTCGTCAAACAGCCACCTGAGCTTGTCTCCAATGACGCCAAGGGCCATCACCCAGGCTAGGCCGGGGACACCAGCGGGCCCCAGAGTCGGGTTCCGGGCTCCAAGGCGGGCCACCGTCCTGGCCAGTTCCTCTCTCGTGACCCCAGATCCACGGACGAGGTGTTCGGGTCCAGCGGTTCAGGTAACAGCCGCGGACCCCCTCTATAATGGGAAAAAGGGACTATCCACGATCTCCTCAATAAACCTGGGGTCCAAGCTCCCCGTGACCGGGGGCGCCCATGAACGGAGCCTGCTAACCAAGGACGCCCGCATGGATCACCCCAAGTAGCCGACTAGGGAGAGGATATCTGGTCCGCTCTCCCCTCCAAACCGCTGCCTACTTCTGCAGCATGATTGCTCGCAGAAGGAGGCCATGGCGTTCCAAGACTTCTCGCTGCGGATTATCACCGCTACGATGGCTCCCAGCACAAGGTCCCTACCCACTTTGTTGACGAGCACACAGCGGTCCTCCAACCACGCTGAATAAAAATCCAGCGTATGCTGCGTCGTGTCCTCATCCTCTTTGCAATAGTGGCACCGCGTCGTTGCCTCTTCACCTATTCTACACAGTTATTCCCCGAAGCAACCATGTCCGGAGAACACTTGTGTCATTCGGTAGGTGAGCCTATCCCCAGCCTCTGTTCAACCAAGCGTCTAGACTTGGGAGGACAGTCCTGACGCCGCACTTGGAGAAGTTCTCTGGCTCAAAGAGCCATACCCTCCACTCCTCCAAAGGCCAGCGCCGAGCCCGGTACTTCACTGCCTCCACTTGACCTTCCGATAAAGCCACACGCCCCCCTTTCTCTGGCGGAGTTCGCGGAGTTTATCGAGTTCCGCGGACTCCTCCGCCAGGAGTTGAAATGGGATGAGTCCTGCCAGAGTGGTCGCCACTGCGAAGGACACTGTGCAGTACCCCCTAATATCCCTAATCGCGGCCAGGCGCTACATCTTTGTGAAGCAGAATGCCTCCGCCGTGGTTGACCTCGCCGTCGGCTGCCCAGGCGGATGAGCCGCAGCGGGTCATAGACCGCACAACGCCTGCATACAGGCATCGAACCCCGTCCCCAGGCCCCGAAATTGGGCAGATGGTCCAGGGTGATCCCAAGATATTTCATCACCGTCGACCAGGTTGGCACCTCCACCGTGTGTGGATCGCGTCAACGACACGGGCCACCCCTTTCTCAGCGAGGAGAATGGCCCTCCTCCCATTCCGCCTTGCGGCCAGTACCAATAAGAGCGGCCCGCCGGGTACCCGTGGACCCGGTATAAACTTCAAGCCATTGAATGTGGTATTGTTCGATCATTTTCGGCTAACATCAGACAATACCACAGGCAATACTACATTCAATTGCTTGAAGTTAGTCCTGGTAATGCCCGGGTACCCGGCGGTCCGAAAAGTAGCAGCTCTAGTGCCAACGCGTCATCTGCGTTGCAGCTGGCATCCCATAGCAGAGGGCCGAGAACTGACACCTGAGGGACCCCGCAACCAACCTCGGCCTTGCAGATGTTTCCATCCCGTCCCGGGTACTCTATGTACCTCTTCCGCCAGTAATCCCCGACCAGTCGTCTTAAGTAGAGAGGCACTGTTGGTGGGGAGGGGGGGGGGGGCAGGTGCAGTCACCCTCTTTGAGCGGTTCGAGGGTGGCATTTGCGCCCCGTATGTGGATGGCTGTGGGGTTTTAGACTCCGCAGCCCCCTTCCCCTTCTTCGCTACCTTCCCCGTGTTGGGAGGAGAAACGTATGGTCTTGCTCCGGTCGGGCCCACCGACTTCACCAAAGTTCTCTGCCTGTTTTCGCCGAGAGCGAATTTTTACTGCCGGCGGTAGGGCAGCTCGGGTGGAAAGAATGACGGGTGGTCAGCACTCCGCAGTTGAACACAACACTGATTTATTGTCACTCTGTGATCACACAGACGTCGGACAGCACAGTTACAGCAATGTACAAAACAAGTAGACAACAAAACCAACACGGATACACGGCGCGTGGGCGCGTGGCGATACTGGTCGCACGAGAAAAATAGCGCAGAACTGCTGGGCGCAATGGGCGCGAACAAAATTGTCGAGTCGTTTGGCGTGGTTGTCACGACGGTGTTGTTCTTGGAACTAACGGTCGCCGGGCGAGCGCTTCGCGAAGATCGTTAGCGGTCAAAAAAACCTTCAAACGCGCCGCGACGGCTCAACAGCTGTGTTGATGCCACCGCGGGCGCGCGTTCAAATACGGCCGTTGCGCACGGCCGCAACACTGCCTCAGGGCACCTCCGAATCCCCCTTCACGACTCCAAGAGCCGAGAGGGGACCACCGAATTTGACACCTCGCTTAGAGAAGATCAGTTCCATCGGGGTTTCGACCAGCCATTTGCCGGATTTCTCGGACGGCCAGGAAGTCCCTTCCAGAGCTTTTGAGCTAAAAATGGGCTAATGCTGCCTACACATGTTTAACTCTACCTTATCATCCCCGCGTTTAAAGTTTATAGGGTCTGCTAGTTAACGCCTTAAGGGAGGCGTGACCAACTGGCGGCGCGCGAGCTGCATGTAGCTCGTTCCCCTCCTTGCCTGCTCCGCTGAGCCGTACGAGAATGACTCCTTTCATACCTATTTGTCTCCTACACTCTATATGGACAGTAGGGTGGAATGAAAAAAACATTTTTTCAATGATCAAACTCTAATAGTGCGTAAAAGTTGTCTACTTGGCCCAATAAAACGTGTAAAAAATTTCAGCTCGATCGGATAATTTCTTCTGTGTGCACCAAAGGCCTTAACTTTCAAAATTTTAGTACAAAACTTAAGAAACTGCAACTTTCTTCAGCTGGTGGATTCTACCTTTTTTTATACCCAAGACTATATTTGTTGCGTAAATGAAGCAAAGAAACACCCGTGACTGGTTTCGGAACGATAGGAATGGTAAACTATAAAAAAATGCAGCTCTTCGCTCACTTTCCTAACGGAACAAGTGGCCCAGAACCAACCACGCGGTGTAGCTGTACGTCGGGCTCCTTGTTTTTTGTATTTTATATTTTTTCGTTTTTTTTTAATAATTTAATTTTTTGTATGTATTTTGTATTTTATATTTTTTTTTTTTTTTAATTTTAAGTTTTGTACTAAAATTTTGAAAGTTAAGGCCTTTGGTGCACACAGAAGAAATTATCCGATCGGGCTGAAATTTTTTACACGTTTTATTGGGCCAAGTAGACAACTTTTCCGCACTATTAGAAATTGATCATCGAAAAAAAGTTTTTTTCACTCCACCCTAATGGACAGCTCGCAAGTCGCACGGAGCTCTCGCTCCTACATGGCTGATATTTCTCTGGCGGCGGCCGACACTTCGACAGTAATATCATTACGAGTAATTTCAAAAAGTAATTGAACTACTGAGTAGTTGACTTTTTGAAACGTATGAATAGCGTCTGGCGTGAACGGAAAGCATACAGGGTGCAACTCTACTGATAGTCAATACGCAGGCACGCGGAGGTAAGCGGAACGTCCCACGGACACCTCCGCGTACCGCTCAGGCACCTACGGTGCACGCGTATTTAGCCGAAATTCAAAGTGACTATTCTCGAAAACGCAGCCTTTACCGCAATTTCGTCACTCTTGATTTTCTTCTTATTTTCGCCTGTATATTTACCCCCTAGGGCATTGACTATCAGTAGAGTAACACCCTGTATAGAAGACGCGAAAAAATTATATTCTTTATACCTAGATTTTTCTTGCAGGATTGTTTTTGAGAAATAGAATAACTTGAAACTGACAAATATACAGGTTGTCCCAAAAATGTCGGACTTCCTTGAAAGGGGTTACTCAGGGGGTGATTTGAAACAACTTTTTCCTTAGCGAAAATATTGTCCGAAGCTTCGTTAAGGAGATATTAACCAAAAACCCCGACCAATCAGAGCGCGCGCCTTCCGCCTGAGTTCCCGCGGTAGCGTTGGCTACGAGGTAGGCGACCGCGCTTGTGCTACGAACGTACGAACAAGCAAGTCGGCATGCATCGAAGGAAACCGCGTTACACAGTTTTTTTTTTAAAGCAGAGTCTTAAATAAGAATAATTTGAAGTGAGAGGACAAGAAGTACGTAAATTTCGTTTTTAAATAAGGCATAAACGAAAAGTTAACGTAACAGAAAATGTACGACAAGTGATCGTAATTCGTTATTGAGGTAAAAATCCGTAGTTTAACAACGGCCAACACAACTAAATTTAAAAAATAATATTAGGTGTATGAATAAATCTTTCCGACTGGAATTTCTATCGCGGTGGTAGTCAGAAGCTGCCAGAAAAATGGCAAAAGGTAATTAACAATAATGGAAATTATTTCGATGATCGAGTTGTTTTCATATTTTTTAAATCGAACTGTTATTGTACCCTAAAATCGGAAAGAATTTATTTTCACACCTAATAATCACCAATAAATTAAATAAAACTCACCCTTTCGGACATTCCTTTCCTTGCTTTCCTTCCCTTTTCGGAAACCTGTGTCAGTAGGGCACTGTACCGATCCTGGTCATCGGCGTCCAGTGCTCAGCTGATCGCAGGGTCAATGTACCGAATATTCACTTCACTGCACGGCTACTAACACTGATCACTGAATTTATTTTTCACGGAACGTGTTGTTCCTACGTTATAAAAATTGGTGGCCGCGAAAGGGGCCGATTACTGTTAATTACTGGGACGAGATTACTACTATTACCCGGCGAAAAGAAAACTCGTGGCAGACTGTCTCGGGCTGTGCAGTCCGCTGCTGTGCAGCGATCAGATACGGATCCGACCGAAGATCGTCAAAACAAAAGCGTAGGCTACGCTTGGTCAAATCGCTCTATCCCACTCGATCTCGTGTTTCGTTCGATCTCTTCGTCGCGCGGTGCGACAATGTATGTGGCAACTTCAGCCAATAACCAAAATACGTGTGTCCCGTCTTTAAAAGTGTGCCCAAATAGGTGACTCGACCAATCGTCACAGCAGCGGACTGCACAGCCCGAGACAGTCTGCCACGCAATTTCTTTTCGCCGGGTAATAGTAGTAATCTCGTCCCAGTAATTAACAGTAATCGGCCCCTTTCGCAGCCACCAATTTTTATAACGTAGGAACAACACGTTCCGTGAAAAATAAATTCAGTGATCAGTGTTAGTAGCTGTGCAGTGAAGTGAATATTCGGTACATTAACCCGGACGCAGTGTGATCAGCTGAGCACTGGGCGCTACTTAACCATAAATCTTTTCGTCCACCGATAACCAGGATCGGTACAGTGACCCAGTGACACAGGTTTCCGAAAAGGGAAGGAAAGCAAGGAAAGGAATGTCCGAAAGGGTGAGTTTTATTTAATTTATTGGTGATTATTAGGTGTGAAAATAAATTCTTTCCGATTTTAGGGTACAATAACAGTTCGATTTAAAAAATATGAAAACAACTCGATCATCGAAATAATTTCCATTATTGTTAATTACCTTTTGCCATTTTTCTGGCAGCTTCTGAATACCACCGCGATAGAAATTCCAGTCGGAAAGAATTTATTCATACACCTAATATTATTTTTTAAATTTAGTTGTGTTGGCCGTTGTTAAACTACGGATTTTTACCTCAATAACGAATTACGATCACTTGTCGTACATTTTCTGTTACGTTACCTTTTCGTTTATGCCTTATTTAAAAACGAAATTTACGTACTTCTTGTCCTCTCACTTCAAATTATTCTTATTTAAGATTCTGCTTTAAAAAAAAACTGTGTAACGCGGTTTCCTTCGATGCATGCCGACTTGCTTGTTCGTACGTTCGTAGCACAAGCGCGGTCGCCTACCTCGTAGCCAACGCTACCGCGGGAACTCAGGCGGAAGGCGCGCGCTCTGATTGGTCGGGGTTTTTGGTTAATATCTCCTTAACGAAGCTTCGGACAATATTTTCGCTAAGGAAAAAGTTGTTTCAAATCACCCCCTGAGTAACTCCTTTCAAGGAAGTCCGACATTTTTGGGACACCCTGTATAGAAGTATAATTCAGTGACACATATCTGTATATATAGTTTATTACAATCATGCAATATCTAGAAAAGTATGCGTGTAAAAGTAGTATAATTATTAGTATTTATAGCAATAATTATCATGTTATTGCTTATGTTAATATATAAACTAATAATAATAGACAATAACTACACATATGCAAGTGATACGTAGAAGTAAAGAGTACGTTTGCGTTGAAAAACACACATTTTTCAGAGGCTTTTTGACGATGCGCGCCTGCATTCGTGTGTGAGAGATGGCAGTGAATTCTCGGCATAGCGCGCAATCAAGCGCCTCCGCGCGCGCCTGGTCGTAAACATTAGGGCCCTTTACACGGACGTTCTTGCGCGCGGTCCGGCGCGCGGTCCGGCGCGTCGCACGCCGCGCGGCACGCAAAAGTACGTGAAGCCGGATCGTGGCGCTCCTTCGCGCGGGCCAGAAGGTCGTACCCGTCACTACTTAGAGACAGCGAGTTCGGGCTCCCATTTCTACGTGGACTCCACATGCTTTTTACACGATCCACCGCAGTGGTGTATTGTGTACTACTTGTTCGATATATATCATCGATCTGCGAAACAATCGGCAAGACACGATCGCGATATACGTTCGCGAAAAGTATCTCAAATTCCTCGATATACCAGGCTTATAGAGGATATCATAAATGCTGTTACTGTAGGGTACACTGAAACATCTGTTTTTAGGAAGCTACATTTGGTTGACCTGAAGGTGCTATAAATTCTGGAAATGGTTTATGACTCAGTTATAACGACTGTAAAATTTTACAAGGGTACTTTAAAAAATGTCCAAATGTTTCCCCGGCAATGCGATGGCAAATGAAATTGCAGTTAACACATTCACTGTTGTAACGATCATAATATTATTACTATTGACGGCAATAATTACCATGTCATTGCTTGTTTTAATATAAAAACTAATATTGATAGACAATAAATACATATAGGTATGCAAGTGATGTTATATCTAAGATAAATGATGAAGAGATGTAATATGCAAGATGTTTTGAAGAAGGGGGTGGTCTTCTGATTGCTCGTGATGCAGGTCAAATTTTTCACCCACGCTCTTGCGTGGCGCGCAAGAAAGCACCACGCTCCTGCCCGCGTTCCAACCTCGACTCCAGAAGAGTTTACATAAGAGACAGAAAAGGTAGTTGGAAAAGGACAAAACGGCACTTGAAACCAGGCTCGTCGCGCGCCTCAGTATTTCTGACAGTGCGGAAATCCTAAGGCGCGCGACGAGCCTGGCTGCCAAGCCTCTGCGAGCTGCTACAAGCGGTAGGAAGTGAACGGGAATTTTTTAAAACCAAACAATTAATTAAATATACCTATTTACTTCCAGCTTTATGGCTTCATTTGATAATCTTTAGGGAATATGTAAAAAAATTGTATGCAAAAATAGTGGTTATATCCGGAGTTATAGAGCTTAAAATCAAAACCACCATGCGCACTGCCCATACAGCACACCTAGTTGCAGCAGTATTGCAGGAACGTTGCTGCAATATTACGTTGTTGCAGGTTGCATTGCAATATTGTAGGAACGATGCTGCAATATTGTTTTGCATTATTGAATTGGCAACTATCCTGCAATATTGCTGCAATATTGTACGATCGTTGCCGTGCAATGGTTTATTGGCAACTATCCTGCAATATTGCTGCAATATTGTACGATCGTTGCCGTGCAATGGTTTATTGGCAACTATCCTGCAATATTGCTGCAATATTGTACGATCGTTGCCGTGCAATGGTCCATTGGCAACTATCCTGCAATATTGCTGCAATATTCTACGATCGTTGCCGTGCAATGGTTTATTGGCAACTATCCTGCAATATTGCTGCAATATTGCGCGCACATCGACGTGCAATGGTTTATTGGCAACTATCCTGCAATATTGCTGCAATATTGTACGATCGTTGCCGTACAATGGTCCATTGGCAACTATCCTGCAATATTGCTGCAATATTCTACGATCGTTGCCGTGCAATGGTTTATTGGCAACTATCCTGCAATATTGCTGCAATATTGCGCGCACATCGACGTGCAATGGTTTATTGGCAACTATCCTGCAGTATTGATGCAATATTCTACGATCGTTGCCGTGCAATGGTTTATTGGCAACTATCCTGCAATATTGATGCAATATTGCGCGCACATCGACGTGCAATGGTTTATTGGCAACTATCCTGCAATATTGTACGATCGTTGCCGTGCAATGGTCCACTGGCAACGGTCCTGCAATATTGATGCAATATTCTACGATCGTTGCCGTGCAATGGTTTATTGGCAACTATCCTGCAATATTGCTGCAATATTGCGCGCACATCGACGTGCAATGGTTTATTGGCAACTATCCTGCAATATTGCTGCAATATTGTACGATCGTTGCCGTGCAATGGTCCACTGGCAACGGTCCTGCAATATTACTGCAATATTGCGCGCACATCGACGTGCAATGTTCCAGTGGCAACAGTCCTACAATATTTCTGCAATATTGCGCGCACATCGTCGTGCAATACTGTAGTGAAAACTTGTGGAAATATTACAACAATATTCTGAAGCAACTATGACTTTGTCAAAATTTTTCGAAATATGTACATTAGGGTGGTCCTTAGCTATAGGGGTCAACATTTTTTATGAGTTCTTTTTTATCGCACCCCCCCTAAATTGTGACACTTGATGAGAAAATGATATGTGCAAAATTTCAAAGTGATCGGACAATGGCAACCCTTGCCACATTTGAGTTAAAGTTTTGAAATTTTAGTGATTTCTCGTCAGTTTCGAACATAATTGTTTTCGGCTATTTTTGAAGTATCAGTGAATATTTTTTAATAAAAGCACAATTTATTAGATGTATAATAATAATATGCATGTTACTTACAAAAATATATACGAGATCTTTGAGTTTTATCTCTTAAAATTAGTATATAACGCAGCGTATAAGCTACTGTACGCAGTTCGAGTCAAATTATAGTTCTTTTGATGCACAAGTGTATTGTTTGTTTTTGTAATAATGATTATAGTATTAGTACTTAGGAATTAAATTTTTTTACATAGTTGTAAACGAAATACTCTCTATTGAAATTTAAGTTATATATTATAGATTGAAGGTAATAAATTAGCATATTATTAAATTCTATGTATTTTTCAATATATTATATTCTGTGTTTGTAAATTTGTTTACATTAGGGTAAAGTCTCCTATAATCTTCAATTATTTGTAAAATATATTGTTTTTCTTCCTCATTTTTTGTCAGCAGATTATTATATTCTGATATAAGTTTGACATAACCTTCAGTGGTACCTATCATTTGTCACTTATAAATGTGTTGTACTTTGTAAAGTTGTCTGATATAACGTGTCATTCTTCCACAATGAAGGGTCCTTTCCTAAAAAGTCTGTAGGTATATTGTACCCATTAAAAAATTTGGTTTGGAAAAACCAAACAATCCGCCTTTACCAAGTAAAACGCGGTAATATTCACGATTGCCAGGTAACGATTTTTTTTCTATGATATTAGAAGGTTCTTTCATTAGAAGCATTTTCATAGGGAAAAACCTGGAATATTCACGTAGTTGCATACAGTAGCTAAATCGCAGCGTTATACATATGTCAAGTTTCTCTTCCAGATCTCCGTGGTCGTGGGAAGCTACGACACAAGTTTTTGAGTAAATTATTTAAAGTTGTGTCTATATATCATTATTATACATATCAGAAAAAACAATAGTTTTTAAGGAACTATTAAGTAATCCTTTATAATAGGGCAGTATCAAATTATTTAAAAAAATTGACATAAAATCGCTAAAACTTCAAAACTTCAATTATAGTGCGACACGGGTTGCCGACGTCCAATCAATTTGAATTTTTTCAGGGATCATTTTTCCGTCTAGTGTTACAATTTTGGATGGTGCAACGAAAGAAATCGGAAGTCGTGAAATAAGACTTCACGTAGCCGCGCATAATGGCTCCGACGCTGTTGTACGCTAATTTTAATGGTAAAATTCAGAGATTCTGAGAATACTGTTTGAAGTCACACAGAAATAATACTATTATACACCTAAGAAATTGTACTTTTATTAAAAAAGAATCACTAATTCCTCCATAATAGCGGAACACAATGATGTGCGAAATTGACGTGAAGTCACTAAAATTTCAAAACTTTAACACAAATGTGGCACGGGTTCCCGTTACCCAGTCACTTTAAAATTTTGCACACATCATTTTCTCACCAAGTGTCACAATTTAGGGGAGAGCGACCAAAATAAAACGGAAGTTGAAAAATAAGGACCATCCTAATGTACATGACGTCGAGTGGTTTCTACGGCGTGTTTCATTTAACTGGATACGCTAGAATATCTCGTTGGCCGTTGAAGATATGAAAAAAGTGTTATCGCGGGAGTTGTATGTAGGTACATGAACTTATAGAGGAGATTCGAAGATCAATTTAATTATTTTAGATAAAATAGGTACTATATTTTTTAATGGCTGAAATTATTATTATTATTATTAAACGTCTTTATTGCACAAATACGTATATACAATCTAGCAAGAGAAAAGAGAGCAGAGAAGACAAATGTAAAGGTTTAGTCTAAAGACTGTTTTCCAACCTAACCTAAAACGACACCGGGTGAAATTTGTAGTACGCACCTATAGTGTTACAAAACCCTAATGGGGTTTGTCAAATGAGCCTTCGTTTTTGAATAATTTGAGTTTAAAGTATTGCACGGTAGGAGTATAAGTTCGAATACGTAAGCAATCTTATCAATCAGCGGTTGTAGCTGCGGCGGTAAAGTGTTCGTCTACGATGCTACAGGTCCTCGGTTCGAATCCCCCTTGGGGTAAAAGAATTTTCTATGAGAAAAAGACACACGGGGGTTATACAACTACGATTCTGCACACATTCACGTCGTCGCGTCCCCTCACTGCCCGAAACGTTGCGGCGGAAATTACACTCCTGCAATATTGTTAAGGCGGACATAGGAGTGAACCTGGCACTGCCAACGTCTCTGCAATGATGCGGTGCAATGGAGTTGCAGGATCGATCAATTGCCCCCCACTATTTTGCCGTTTCGTTGCAGGACTACATATTTGTAATGTTCCCAAAACTTTGCAAAAAACACTCCTGCAATATTGCTAAGGCGGACATAGGAGTGAACCTGCAACTTCTCTGCAATGATGCGGTGCAACATTGCAATCTCGCACCGCAATATTGCCGAAGAGTTGCAGGATCATTGCCACAATTTTGCAGTATCGTTGCAGAATCGTTGCCGGTACGTTGCAGGACTACATATTCGTAATGTTGCCGCAACTTTGCAAAAATACACACCTGCAATATTGCTAAGGCGGACATAGGACTGAACCTGCAACGTCTCTGCAATGTTATGTTGCAATATTGCCATCTTGCACCGCATCATTGCAGAGACGTTGCTGCAATGTTATGGTGCTGTGTGGGTGATAGCATAAAATCAGCCGTTGTAGTTGTTGAAATAGAAAATTAAAAAAATTGTGTAATCTGTACGAGCGTGGCTACCGCCAGAACTAGAATAAATGAGAAATGCTGAAAATTAAAAAAAAAATGGCAGTTTCTAAAACGGACATCGATTTCTGCAAAAAATCGCTGGTTTTTTAAGTCGCAAAAGTCTAATTTCGCAACAACCGACTCAGTTTTAGTCCCGGCGAGAATGGGACATCTACTAAAGTTATATGCCAAGTTTGAGGTAAATCCGGTGTTGTGACGATCATAATTATTACTATTGACGGCATGGTTACATACTTTGTCCATTAGCTATCAGAATAGAATGATGGATACACAAAAATACAACTTTCATACTAAACTACGTCTTTGCCATATTTTTTTTTCTGTTTCTGCAGCTATTTCTAACTTTCACTTTTACTCCTTTATATGTACCTACCTCTTCCTGCCGTTTCTGCTTCCATCTACATACTTAATTTCAAGGGTTCGCACAGGCTTGGTCAGCGTCAGGAACATTTGGCGACCAGGCCTTTGCGAACCGCGGGACAGCTTTCTTATCCCACACTTATAATTTTTAAATAGGTACAAAAATTAGTCCATTAGTACGTTTATTACGGTTACTTTCCTTATATTTATTCTCTTTTTATTAGGTTCTTTGCTCGTTCTGGTCATCGTTCGGACCACGGAATGCCTACTCCTTTTATAATTTTTATTGTTTGTGTAAAAGTAGTCCGATTTGCATGATATTTGTGATAATTTTAATTGGGAGAACGCCAAGAATCCATTAGTGTTACTTTTATATCGATACGACGAAGAATAAAGAATTTCTTAATACGCTGTAATGAATATTTCACCCTCGACTGTGGGTCGCCGACCTCGATTCGCTGCGGTCGGCCAAGGATTCATACCTGTTTCAGAAAAACTGTATACTTTATTCTTTATCGTATCGATATGGAAGTGATACCGATGGATTTCTCATGTTTTTCAAATGAAAATTATGCCTACCAACTTTCATATAAATCGAACTATTTTTAACGAAATTATGGAAATCAATTTATTATGAAGATTCCTTAATTACAATCCGATTTGTGTCGTTTTTGGACCATTTTCATCGGGAAACATAAGGAAACGATTCACGTCACTTTCGCCAAGATCCGGTGAGAAATGTAGGATTTTCTATTCGCCACGTCTTAGGGGGCAACATTGTACGGCCCCCCTGGTCTCGAGGATCGAAGTCCTCGAAACGCATCGAGGCACGGCTTATCGACGGCGTTGTCTCTGGAGTCTTGGCTGCCAGGATCGTCGCGCGCCTCAGGATTTCCGCACTGTCAGAAATCCTGAGGCGCGCGACGAGCCTGGTTTCAAGTGCCGTTTTGTCCTTTTCCAACTACCTTTTCTGTCTCTTATGTAAAATCTTCTGGAGTCGAGGTTGGAACGCGGGCAGGAGCGTGGTGCTTTCTTGCGCGCCACGCAAGAGCGTGGGTGAAAAATTTGACCTGCATCACGAGCAATCAGAAGACCACCCCCTTCTTCAAAACATCTTGCATATTACATCTCTTCATCATTTATCTTAGATATAACATCACTTGCATACCTATATGTATTTATTGTCTATCAATATTAGTTTTTATATTAAAACAAGCAATGACATGGTAATTATTGCCGTCAATAGTAATAATATTATGATCGTTACAACAGTGAATGTGTTAACTGCAATTTCATTTGCCATCGCATTGCCGGGGAAACATTTTGACATTTTTTAAAGTACGCATCAATGGAAACATCCGCACCAATGGAATCTTGCCTTTACCTTTCAAGTCTTTAACTCACAACACTTGCTACTCCTTCTTCCTCACTATTATACACGCATTTTAAACGGCGTTCTTTTTCTTCATTAGGGCAGAAAAGAAGTAATTTTTTGATTTCTGAAGTTCTACCTACTAAATACCTACTATTACACGTGGTAACATTAAGCTTGCGTTCAAAAAGACCCGAGCACCGCCGGCTGAGGGTTGCTTAATATCACATCACGTACTGTGGTGGAACAATTATACGCGCTAGAAAGGAAGCACAAACATTTTCAAGTCCAATGTAAATAATTAGTCTAGAAAAGTATACTCTTATTTTTTGTGACTGAAATAAACATTTCATTTTGTAGACCAGTGTAATCGATGTCTTTTCTTTTCCTTGCAGTGATTATGGCGTAGTGAAAGGAGAAGAATGCAGCACGTTAGAGGAGGCTAGATGAGCCACATCCTTCAGAAAGGTGAATGTACAGATTACCAAAAAATCGTACGCCAAGCAAGAGAACGTACATCTCTGGGTGGAAAAGAAAGAGGAAGCAAGCACGTGTGTGGAAGGAATCGCGGTCCATACCTGGCCCGCCATCTTGGCGGCATGGTCCTTTGGGCCACTATACTATTCCTGCAAGGAGCTGGTTTCGTAGGTAAGCTTCAGCTTTTCCATAACTTTACTTGTTTTAATAAAATAGTTTCAACATTTCAGCGATAACACAAAACTGAAAGGAGAGTGGTAGAAATTTGTCAATTTTGGACCTGGTTGGCAACGAAAGTTGTTTACAGGATATGCTTACACAGGTCTTTTGGAATCCGAAATGCATAATTATTTACCCTGGAGACAATGGGGAAGATTATGAGTAATAACCGAATGAAAAAAAAAAATTTTCGAAAATTCTTTCCGATCGAAAATTCCTCCAGAAACGGAATGACACTTATTTAAATGTTTTTTTTTCGATATCTTTTGTAATTTACGAGTTACAAGCGCATAAGTACAAGGGTAGGTAAGTGGGGAAAGAGAAATGCATCTCGAATCTTCACGCTGCGCTGATGTGCTCGATCAGTATGACATTACACGATAAAACATTAACTCAAACGGTGTTTCTTAACATTATTATTATTTTTCTCACAAATATTGTTTGTTATTGGGAATATTTTTACTAACGGAGTTTTACTAACGACGACATTCCGAACTTCACGCTCATTTTTTATAACTTTCCCATCGTCTTTAGGGTAAACAATTGTGTATTTCGGATTCCTTAAGACCTGTAGAAGGTCCCAGACCAGCCAGGTCCAAACTTGACCAATTTCTACCATTCTCCTTTACAGTTTGATGTTTCGAAATCACATCGTGTTCTTTAGTATCTTACTACATCTTCCTCATCTGTCACTGATAAGAATTCAACTTGACAAAAAGAGAATTATTTAACTATTATTTGCCATATAGCTTTAAAAGTTCAAGGACGAATACTATAAAGGTAATGCTTAGACCATCTGCTTATACCAAAAAGTATTTATTGTAAGGCATTACATACATATTAAGGGGTAAAACCACTCTAGAGGCAGAAAAAAAGACCTAAATTTGATAATTTATTTTTGGAGCATGACAAACGAAATAGAATTTCTTTTCAGAGGGTTTATTTAACACATATTGAAGTACGGAAAACAATTTTTTTATTGTCATTTTCATACAAAATGGCGGCGACAGAGCCCGTCGTCGAAACCACTTATTTCAAACTGGGAGGACGGATTTCTCGGAGACTATTGCATGGATCGATTTGAAAATTTTACAGTAGCTTCACAACAATATTCTCTTTGGAAGTACGTAGCCGTTTTTTGATTGAATGTAAACTTTTTTTACAAACAATTTAATGCTCATGTTTAGGGAAAAAAAGCGATTCATTTCTTAAAAAGTGCACCACTTCCACAAAAATTGATTAAAAAAAAAACCCCTACGTACTTCCAAAGCCAATTGTATATAGATTATAAGTTTTTTTTTATTTTTTGTTCCCGGACTCATACATGCCGAGAAATCCGTCCTCCCGTGGCGGTGTTTTCAAAAAAGCTGTTTTCGACGACGGGCTCTGTCGCCGCCATTTTGCATGAAAATGACAATAAAAAATTTGTTTTTCGTACTTCAATATGTGTTAAATAAACCCTCTGAAAATAAATTTTATTCTGTTTGTCATACTCCAAAAATAAATTATCAAATTTAGGTCTTTTTTTCTGCCTCTAGAGTGGTTTTACCCCTTAAGAAAAGACATAAAGTGAAAAATACTTTGCATAAAAGTATAGGTTTGACAATCAGTCGAATTTTCATTAAATCGTAATATGTTGCTTGCTTTGCTTAATAAATAGTTTAAAATAAAAAAGTTGAGTTAAGGAATCATACAGGTTAGATTTACACACTGTAAATAATTATAGTTTTTAAATGGAAGATGCAGGGCGAAAGCCGTTATTATATAATTAGTTACACACTGTAAATAATTAGTTTGTAAATGGAATATGCAGAGTCAGAAATTTGAAATTTTGCAGTAGAAATCAAATAAGCTTTGAAAAACTATAAATCAGACACTTTTGTATCTTTCCCAGTGGAAATATTGTTTAAATGTTGGTAAAATGTTTGTTATTTTCCCCATTACACTACAGTAACATTAGGTTTTAATCCTCTCGCGCTATTAATTATTTAATTAAACAATCACTGAACTGTGTACTCGGTTTCTCCAATTTTTAATAACTTGTCGCTTATCGTCACTGACAATTAGCTGTTCCCCTTTACGATTTGCCATATTCAAGTCACCTGTGAAAGCAACGCAGTGCGATCGTAATCTCATTTTCAAATTTTTCGGACCCGGATGATTTCTCCCCTTTCACCCCTCAAATCTATTATTTTTCTCTTCATTTCTTCGTTTCCTCATCCAGTATACCTATTTCGATTTGCAATTCCTATCAAGGTTCTGAGCCAAGAGCAAACTAATGACTTTCCCGTCGATGAGTTTGTACTTCCTTTCATGCTAATTTTTGCTACGACGTCATGAATAAATGTATGCGCTTCGGTACGCCGTAGTGTGTATTCAACATTATGGATAGCGTTCCATTCGTTCGCAGTTCTTATTCCGAGTTCAATTCTTGCAACTTCGAACCTGTTATACACACCTATATAGAAGAATTAATATTTAAATACAGTGTATACACATGCAAAGAATATTAACGCACAGACGTGTTTGCATTTGCTTTCCGTAGGCTCGGTGACAGGCATACCTGGCGTCCCGGAAAATATAACGGTGATGTTTCTGAACCCGACCTCCGTTCGTGTTTCTTGGAGCACAAGTCAAGTCGAGCAAGTCGAGAAATACGATGTCACATACAAACCAACTGATGCCAGGTGCGTTCCCCCCTTTCGATATTCCGCACTGTAATTTCTTCGCGTGTGCGATGAAATTACAAATCAACACGCGCATGGCCGTGTCAATATATCAGCGCATTGGAACAAAACGAGGTGGAATACACGAAAGGGATTAAATAGTTATATATCTTGCAGAATATCGTGTATGAAGAAAGGGTTTCTAAAAAGATTGTCAGACCAAAAATGAGGAAAGTAGCATATAGAGTGTTAAAGAAAGTGTCCTGAACACTTTTTTATACCGTATATAGGGTTTGGCAAAATTTATCGTCCATGCGAACAATAAGACTTGCGACCCGTAAGGCTTGGCGCATACTATCGACTGTTTTATCGACTACACTGTTTGGACACTTTAGGGACGATTATTTAGTTACAAGACAATGACCTAGGTTTTTGTTTAAATATATTTTAAATCGACAGCAATTAAACGCAGCAAAAATAAATAACAATTATTATAATTATCGTTTTTGTATCAGAAATATTTGAAGTTAAAGGAAAAACTGCAAAACATTAGTCAAATCGAGCTTTGTCCAGGATTTCTCGTAAAAAAACAGTTGGACAGAAAGGCTCTCATTTGAACACTCATTTACCTAGCGAATGAGAAGAAAGAAAGGATGGCATTACTGTGGTAGTGTGGTCATCATTTATATTTTTATATTGGGGAATATTGTCCAAGAAAAAGTTTAATTTATTACACTCTGAACTGAATTTGATGAATTATCCAGACAAGTTTTGTTCTTAAGCAATTGATAGCCGTTGACTGATAGGTGGATGATCAACTGTTTAGTCGGTATGTAGTAGGGGAGCCCGGGGCTGGTAGGCCAGTTTTTCAGTTTTTGATTTTTAATAAATTATGCGGACGAAAAAACTGGTATTTGATAGGGCATACATTTGGCTATCTGATTAAATTATTAAAGTTGACTCAATGTGACAACAATTAACCCTTCGTGGTCACATAAATTTTTTTTTAAATAATCGGTTTCTTCCCACAACCGTGGAAGTCGCCCACTTTTCAACTACAAATTTTATCATATCAAAATTTACATTTCTAGAAAAATACTATTAGACCATGACTGTATAAGTATTACGAATGTACAATTATCACTGAAAAGTTAAAACATTCAAGAATACGAAAATGGTAACTCAAGAAATGACGCTGGGGTACAGTGAACCCCGTGTGACCAATTTGTGATTATAAGAAGGTGTGACCACGAAGGGTTAAGGTATTTTAATGTTTTTCTAACACCTTTTCTAACGCCCCATGATCGGGGTTGGTTGACTTACAGTATGGGGTAGGTTGACTATAGGTACAATCAGTTAAGAAAATTTTGTTAGCAACTTATCTCAGTGGTAACAAAATGACACAATGTCACAAGAGTTGTTTCATTATAAAATATTAATTTCTTTCTTTCATATTCTAATAATAAACTGAAAAAATTTTCAATTTAAACGTAAATTATAATGCATTTATAACATAGTGGTATTTAAACAAAATATAAAAATCGCTTTCTGAATAACAAAATAACAATTTAAACCTTATTAACGTTATTAGTCAACCAGCCCCGACCGATCATTTGGACTTCAAAAATCTATATAACCTTCAATTATTTATGCATAAACAAAAATGCTATGTCAATAGATCGTCCAATAAACAAACTTTAAAATAGTCCCTTAACATTTATTCTACTGTAACTATATAGAGCGTGAAAAAATAAAATCTTGAAGAAAAAATACTTACTTACGTAGTCCATTTTTCGAAAAACGCTGATAAGTGTTAAAAAAACGTGCGTGGCATAGTAGAAGTGACTTCTTTCTACTTGCAGTGAGTCTTTCCACAGTAGAACATGTCGGTGCAAAGTTATGAACAATTAGTCAACCTACCTCTTCAGACAACCAGCCCCGGTCTCTCCTACACGCTGTCGATAGTGCGTTCTCGATCGACAGTTATTCGATTTTTTTACCAAAAAGCAGTCGATTGTCAATTTGACAATTTTGCCAAATCGATGAAGAATCGACAGGTCTGCGCACTTCCCTAATATAAACCCATACCATGTACTGCATTGACTAGCTGTCGATAGACAGGGAGTCTACAAGTACACCCTAGGCCTGGTTTCTTGTACAAAAATGCCTCGAAAAGTTATAATACAGTAGAACCTCTATTATCCGAACGTTATAGCATCTAAACATTATATTTCCATTATGTGTAGAGTCTAAACAGTGGTGGGGCTGTTAGGTGCCAATCAGGCCCGCATTCATTTGCCTAGTGAATTTCTCATCTCTGCACAGTACATGCGAACTCGATGAAATGTCGATGAAATGATGAAATATGATGAAAATGTTTTTTTTTATATTTTTCTCGGAAACAAAGCTTCGCATAAAAAAATATATTCTAAAATTTTAACTTATATTTGCATTAACACTTATGCAAGTCTCGTTTTTACTAAGAATTTTGCCACACTCTGTAGATATATTTTGAAAACTACAGATTAGTTTAATTCAGATCTGTGGTAGGTACTTCCACGCCCTTCTTTTATATAAAATAATTATTTTTGGAGTCTTTATAAATGTTAACTTAAGAAAAAAACGATTTTCCAATTGCGCTAATATACTGATTGTCCAAGACTGTGCTTATAATAAATTTTAATTACAGTTAGAGTACTTTATCACAACAGTGAAGTGAAAGTTCTTACGAATCGTTCTTAAAATGTTTTGTTTCATATTGTCAAAACTATGAACATAGTATTCTATTTAAAAATTATAACCCTTGAATTTAAACACCGCTTGAGCGCTTATTTTGAATGAACTGTTTTGTATTGAAAGTAGAGCTGTCAAATACTTGGAATTTATACCGAGTAAAACTCGTTTTTTTTTTCGAAACGAGCCAAGTACCCAATTATCCAAATTTGATCTTTTGGAATGATGAAATTCGAGCCAATAATAACAATTATTATTTAATAAGGATGGATATTTGATTTAATGTTCAGGTATATTCAATATAAATATATATTATTCCGAACGACCCAAATTACCGAATATCTACTAGCACTCACTGTTCATAATCGATACCCACTAATTTTACTCGCGGAATCTAAAATCGTTCTTAATTTTTCAACTTCGCATACATATGTATCTACTTTAGTAATTATATACAACCAAATAAAAAGTTTTATGAATATTATATGAATCACAAAAATTTAACTGCTACGCATAACAAACATATTTTATACTTTTTTATTCTTAAGATATAGCAACACTTCAGTTCTCGAAATTACCTCTTTTCCTATCGATTCATTTTATTCTTATAAAACCCTTGATTAATCGAATAGTTTGAAATTATACGAGTATCTTGTTTTTCAAGTGGCTCAAAGGTATTTGAGTAATTATTTCAATTGGAGTAACTTGAATGTACTATATACGTAAATGGTCAAAAAGGTCGAGAAGATCGAATTTTTCTAAGCCTGCTAGACTAATTAAGCTTCTTAGACATTCGAGTATTTGACTTGAGTTGGCCGTTGCTTGAATTTTCAAACTACTTGGACAGCTCTGATGGAAAGTATTGCACAAACTCATACCCCATTAGGTTAGTACATTTTGTTCACTTCACATATTGATTTATCTGAAATTTGAGGACAGAGGTAGTCAAGCGTTATGAGATACGTTATATAACGGAAATAATTAACGAATCATTATACTTGAAAGTAACAAACTAATTTAATGTTACATAATTCACACACGGAAAGAAACGGTAGTGCACCATTACATTCGTAAGAACTTTTACACGCAAGACAACAAATTAATAAAAAATTTTGCCTGCATCAAGCGGACGTATATGAAATTTAAGTTACAGTAAACATAAGAAAAGCGTTTCAATTAGAATTATTTATAATTTAGGTTCATTAGCATTGCTTTGCGCAAAACCATAGTATAGTTAAGAATTAATGATTATCACGTATCAATTTCCATATACATCTGCACATACGCCACTTAAGGGGAGGTTCTGGTCTAAATGTCGATTTTTTTTTATTTCATTTTTCGAATGTTCAACCTTTTAGGAAAACGTGTTTAAAAGGATTTGTTGAAATTCGTAAAATTCACGAAGTTATAGGCATTTGAGTAGCGGCAAATGCATGGATCACGACCGGCCACTCGGCGCTCACGTAAAACTTCAAACGCGTTTTTCTCGAAACAGTGTTCTCAAAACGGTGGGACCTGTATCTCCAAAAGTTATTATCCGATTCGACTGAAACTTTTTTTATTTTGAAGAATATACTTCTGGCTAGGGGGGAACTAGAAAAATTACAAAAAGTTGAAAATTTATAATTTTTAAAGGCGTTGAAAGGACGAAAAATACAGGGAAAAGTGATTTCAAACGTGAAGTGTCGTTATTTTCTAAAAAAAATGTAATTTTTGTAATTTTTTTTAGTTCCCCCCCTAGAAAAAAGAATAATCTTCAAAATAAAAAAGGTTTCAATCGAATCGGATAATAACTTTTAGAGATACAGGTCCCACCGATTTGGATCAATTTTTTGACGCCTTAACTTTAACGACTCCCCAGGGCTGTTTGCACTGATTAATTATAAAACAAAAAATATATTTCTATAACATAAGACATCCTTAATACAATGCAACAAGTCCCATTAAATTATATATAGTAGTTTTCCTTTAATTAATTCCTAAATATCACCTATTTCTTGGGGCTCTAGACCAGAACCTCCCCTTAAAGAAGTTTTAGAGGCAGAAGAACAGAAGTTTGCTTCATACAAGTGTAGGTATTCATTAATTTCGATCCTTGATACAGGCATTGTCACATGCTCCTAAACTTACAAAATGGAAAAAATCGTGTAGGTTCATTTACTTTACTTTATCCATGTTCTCTAATAATCTGAAGATATTACGAATATTTTAATATTTTGTATATATCATTGCTAACTACATACTCGAGATAGCACTGATATAGTTATTTACGTAATTAATTCTCAATTTAATCAATTGAATACTAATACTAAATAGCTTGATGCTGCATCTAATTAATTAAATAAACATTTCCTCGATTCTATTATAAATAGATAACCTGTGATCTATATTATTCTATTAAAGTAAAAAAAGAATGCGTAAACATAACGTAAACAATTGCTAACGCTCAATATTAATACACACAAACACATAATTGCAAAAGTTATGATTTAAGGATAATAAATTCTGGTACAATCAGTATCTTTAATTGACATGGTACAGCCTTAGGTATGCTTTGTTTATTATTCTGTTGCCAAATTTATTAAGTTGCACAGTAACGTTGCGGTGTAATTATTAGGCTTCTGTGAAAGACTAGCTTCTTATTTTGTGACCATACACATACAATTTTGCAATATTCCCCAAAATTAGATTTACGCATGATGCGAGGGTGTGTGTATCGACAAGTCTCTCGAATTCACTTTGCTCGCTGAACAGACAATGATTAATTTAAATAGGACAAGGGAGTAACTCAGAAATGGACATTGCGACCGATTTATCAATTAGTATCAGTCTGTCCGTGTCAGATTTTAAAGATGGCTTGATATTAATTGATGATTTCACTTCTATTGCGGCGCAGGAAACACAATGACAGGTACATTGAACTTATTAAGGTATTTTTGTACATATTTACAAACATCTTTGTGTTGTTTGAAGGTAGTGTGTTGATGGAAATCCTGCATAAAATAGTATAACGAAATTTCATTGATAACTGTTTAGTATCATAAATGATACCCTATACCTGTAGGATTGGTACCTTATCAGCACTCGAAATTTTACGTAAACACGAGTTTATAAATGATTTTATGTAATTGACTACAATAAGTAGTTGATACACACAAGTCAATTATATTACCCCCTTTGTAACGCATGACCTCCAAATTAGCAACAACAATAACAATCTTTATGTTGTAATCACTTTATGAGTTAGTCTTATATTTGACGGTGCCAAATATTAATTATTACAGTGAAATAGCATTAGCTTTAAAAGCCAAGCAACTCTACATATATAGGACGATTCATAAATGCATGCTAATAGTTCATCTGGGTTAGGTAAGTGTTCTGAAAGATACACTAAATAACAATGAATAAAAACAAAACGAGAACAGCTAGATAGTTGGACAACTATATAGGAATGCACACGTTAATAACCTTTAAGCAGCGGTGGATCAGGGAGCCTTTCTTGAGGCGCGGGGGGCGAAATGTGTGAAAGCACATACATACTATAAGTACCTACATTTTTAACCTTCTTTTACAAGATTTAAAATTTGCTTGTAATTTATATTTTAATCTCGATCTGATACTATAGCCTACATAATTAAATTCTACTATAATTATTTATACATTATCAAAAATCAGAATAATTACAGTATCTGTGAATAAATAATCTGATTTATAATGAAAACAGGACTGTGGATCTGATCGACATGCATTTGTTTCAAGAGGGGACAAGAGTCCGGTCTCGACCGCCATATCCAGTTGTGTAGCCTTCGTGGATTGAAACAAGGATAATTTCTGGACAGGCAAGGTTTATTGGGATTAGGTAGGAATACATGGTTTAGTCGATAGGACAGGGCTACAAATTTCAGAATTCAGGCGTTGCGTCCCGCTGTGATTTATACAATTTTACGGGATTCTAACGTGCATGCGGCACTTGACTTTATTCTACTGAGGCGCCCAGGAGTTACTCTGTACTCTCCCGTTCGATTAGTGTCCAGGTATTGCCGCCGAGCTCTCCATATTGAACGGGAGTCCAGGAATATTCTCCCGTACTCTCCTCTCTCAAAGATCGGGTGTCTAAAGGCGGGATCTCCTACCTGCGACTGGTCGCTGCGACATGACCCAGCGACTGGCCCTAGGCTGAATCTCTTTGCCTGCGACCAGGGGTGTGCGGGTACCCGACTTTTCTGGCTCGGGACGGGTCGGAAACTTTCGGGCGGGATCGGGCGGGGTCCCGATACTTTCGTATTGCCCGAGATCCCGAGACTCGATTCGGGCTACAAGAATAGCCGCCATGAGCGGGCAATTTGATTTCAGGTCGGCTCGGCAAAACTAGGACGTTTAAACTGGTTGTCTATTCGAGCGGGATATTCAAATCGACTAAATGTACCTTACCGCAGTTTGCTGATTATTGCCGAAGTTTACCAATCATTGCCGAATGGGCATTTAAATTGGTTGTCTAGTGATTTCCCTAGTTTATTTCTGTCCTTGTCGAGTGACGCCTCTTATTATATCTCCTCTTTGCTTGTAGCCCGAAACGAGTCTCGGGATCCCGAAAACTTCGGGATCTCGAGGAATACGAAAGTATCGCGACCCCGCCCGACCCCACCCAAAATTTCCCGACCCGTCCCGAGGGCCAGGAACCCGAGCCTCGGGACGATCCGCACACTCCTACCTGCGACCAAGTCCATTGCCACAGTGGGGCAGAATCCCAAGAAACAAGGAAACGAGTCAGAATTTAAAAGTTGTGGGAGGATTATATATTTTTATATATTTATGATAATAATAATAATAAATCGTGTTTATTCTTTTATGATATTTGATACAACGCAGTGGAGTTAGAAACGCAAAGTACAGAATGGGCGAGGCTCAGCGTCGCTGTTATTCATGCCTGACCCGAATATTTCTTGTAAGCTACTAATATGAGGTCCTAAAAAATGTAAAAACCCAAAAAGAAGACCCAAAAAGAAGCCAGAAATAAAGATTTTAAAAATTATAGAAAAAATTGTAGCTAAAAATATTCTATCCTCTCAATGGCCCACCTTCTCTCACATCTGAATACGTCAGCGCGTGCTTTTGTTTTGATATTCCAACGCGTGTTTATATTCAAGAGATAAGGCATCACGCGCAGTCAGCGGACCACCCCTTTTCTTCCTGTGGCTCTCCGCGAGGCGTACTGGTCTTTCTGCAGAATAATTTCGTTTCCTACACCATTGCCAAGGAAACATTCTTTTGGTAATTGTGCGGGCCTAAAATTAATTTTCGCCACGGTCAACGTTCCGACCATACTTATTATTCTTTTATACTGTAGCGAAACACGGTTTATTGCCTGCCGAACGTAGAGGAATTAGCTTTGAGCAATTGGGGATTAATCCTAAAAATTGTTCCGCTGTTCTGCAAGTTACTTGGCAGATGTTTCCTAATTACTTTATATCGTGTAGGGGGCCAAAGGTCTAGTGTCATAAAGCTGTAGTAAACCGTGGCCCGCTAACAATCCGTTTAGGGCATCCCTCATCACGCTACATCATGGAACTTCGCGCGTGTGTCGATAGGAACACTGCACTTTCCGTGGCATATTTATCAAATTCTTGTAGTTTTATTGGAACTATTGACGCTAATTCATGACGAATTGACGTTATTTTCTTAAATAACGTCAAACTTATATATTAACACTTTTAGTATCAATTTCCTGAATAATATTCGGCATTTTTAAATGCAAAATACAGGATGTTGCATTTTGTCCCATTTTTGGGATTTACCCCCACTGTGCGACATAGAATACACGTACTTAATCCATAACTGCCAAATATTCGCGAATGCTTTTTCCGTAGTAGTAAGGCCTAGATTATGTTGATTAGAAAACAAACAAAAAATTTGTTCAGAAGTTCCCGGAAGTGGAACTAAAAAGAGGATGATTGCTGACAATTTTTCAATTGGTTTCGTATGGAAAAAAAACTGTATGTAATTAATTATTTGCTATTACTTAACAGAATCGACACTACTCATTTGGGGCCCCAAAAATTGTTTTCTTTTATATCACCAAAAATTAAAAGACGCGGTTTAAAATTCTGCACGAAAAATACATACAATCATAGACACGTGTTTGCACACAGATCAGAAGTAGGCGTCATGATATTTTTACCGCTTTTAGGTGCTCATATTAGTAGTCTACAGGTAACATAAAAATACATACTCCCATATCTTTTGAATTCTGACTTCTTTCCTTATTTCTTGGGATTCTGTCACACTGTGGCAATGGGTCGCTTCGGGAGCAGTCTAGCGACCGGTGGTCGCAGTGCTCAGTCTAGGTATAATGGGAAACAGACCCTATCGCATTGTGTTGCGTCTCGAGTAGCCTAGGCTGGTACTCAAACAGACTCGCGTCAGGCTCCTACGTCTGGCGCATATCCGACGATCGCAGACGCTTGTAGGAGAACAGATGCATGCTTTCCCATTGCACCAGTATATGTACTGCGACCGGCAACGACCAGTCGCAGGTAGGAGATCCCGCCTTTAAGGCTGCCGTCTCATTTTTGTTATGGTCCGAATCGATCGAAGCGCCCCTTGTAAACAAACGGACCCTAATGAAACTAATGCGGCCGGTAGAAAGAACTTCTACAGAGGTGACATCTTCAGGTACTCTGTGTAGACGAATTTTTTACGCATAGTTGCCGCATCTTCTGTTCTCTCTGTCTCTGCCGCGCTGTTGCCAAAGCTCTTTCTATCGAGAAGTCTTGAAGGAATAGGTACGGTACGAGAGCTGCGTCTAGCATCAGAGCCTCGCTGAACGTAAAAGAGGATAGCAATAATGAAAGATAGAGAGTTTCGGGAGTGAGGTTAGGAAACATGTCGATGAAACAATACTAATATGCATATCAATATCTTTTTATTTATACGTAGAAGGATGTGATATCGGGGAGGGGGTGTGAACCCTAAATCTAAAATTGTAGCTTCGGGTATTTATTAGTTTCCAAAATATTAATAAAAAATTGTTAATATTTTGGAAATTTTTTTTGGACGTTGGTGCAGGCCTCCCTACCCGGGAGCCCTTCCGTCCCCCTATTTTTTATTTTTGAAATTTTGTAATCACAGAAAAAAACCCAGAAAAAAAATTTCCGAAATAATTAACAATTTTTTATTAATATTTCGGAAACTAATAAATACCCGAAGCTATAATTTTAGATTTAGGGTTCACACCCCCTCCCCACCCCTCCCACAAAACCTCATCTCGATCGGCCACCGGTCCCTTTCGGAAGTACAGCCGAAAACATTAATTTTTTGGAAAAGCATATGTTAGTTTTTGTGTTGCAAAATGGGATTTTTGCAAATAATTCATTCTAGTTCACACGATAACCACACAGATTAAGAAAAATTTTGCGCTTTTTGTTTCCGATGACTGCGACAGCCAGAATCATGTTCGCCAGCTACAAACTTTTTTAAACCCTTCTTACTGCTATCATTATAAATTTGAACAAAATTATTATTATTGTATACAAAAATTTAAACATTTTTCAAATCTCAATTAACCCTCCGTATCCTGCGCCTGAGTCAATTTAAACACACTGCTTGAGGTCGCTAACACACGGTGATGGAACTGTGTATGTAAGTCGCGATCAAGCGATTATTTAGCTGTCGGGAGTGTCATAAAAGCATAAACTGGGCCTTTCCAGTGACCGTGTTGGGGCAACAATGGGAAGCTCGAGACAATACCATATTTTCCTTGGAGAAAACAAAATGGGCATACGGCCTCTGCTGTCATAGAATTCTCCACCACGAGACCTTATACCGAGGAGTGGGGAATGAAAATACCACGGTCGAGCTCGAAGGCGCACCGACTGCCCTAGGGCAGACTTAGTGTGTACCCCTGGTGTATGTCTTACTTCATACCAAACAACTTTGTACGAAACGTGGCAATTGCCAGAATGTTATTCCGTTTGGGTCTGAATATTTTTGGCGTTGTCACATTTTGCCACATTCAAAATTGTTTTATAAATACAGACCCTCAAAGTGCACAACTTTCCTCGATCTTTTGAAAATTACCTTTCGTATTTGGCAAAATGATATTTAAATCCTCCTTATTTTCAAATGGACTGTAACATATTTCAATTTGAACAAAATCCCAAGAGTTTATCCAGATATTATCTTTGCCCATCTCTGTTCTCCAGCCGCTTCGCCGTGATTCATTCAAGCCTCCCTGACGACAAAATAGTAATAGGGGAAATGCGGCAACAGCACGATGCGTCTCTCCATACGTATCGACAACTATGTCTTTCCTACATTTATCGGCTAGCTTGGACTTCCACCGGTTCTGATGCTACATGGGGCGAATATACCATAAGCGCCGGTGGCGGAGAATCCTTGAAGCCTCATTCTGCAATTTCTCGAGTCTGACTCAGTACACGATTCATAAATTCATTATTATTTCAACGTACGGTGGTCTGGTGCGTTCAAACGCACCAGACCACCCTGCACGAATGTCTACTGGAGGCAACTATACCCGCAAAAACTACCTTTTTGCCGATTCCAGGACGAAAGTTGGTTGAAACGGTTTGTTTTCTACATTGCGTATACGTATACGCTGGTGCTACGTGGCTCGACTATACCAGTGGCGCCACCAACGGAGAAGCCTTGAAGCCTCATTCTGTCAGTTTTCGAGTCATAAATTCGTTATTATTTCAACGTACGGTGCTTATTAGCATTCAAACGCACCAGACCACCCTGCACTGATGTCTACTGGAGACAACTATACCCTCAAAAACTTCCTTCTTGCCGATTCCAGGACGAAAGTTGGTTGAAACGGTTTCGCGTATACGTACACGCTTTTCCTAGCTTGTGTGAGCGTACGCACACATTCAATGCCCGGTGAGACGGCAGCCTTAAGGAGATGCTCTGTATATCAGGGTTCTCCAGCGTAGGGGCCCCTCAAGCGCCTGCTTCCCCTTCCAATCTTCCTCTGGCACAGCGAGCCTTCCGTTGTCAAGGAGACCGCGTGAAGCTACGAAGGCTGCCATGACGGGCTAGCCGGGCTGGCGTGTTCGCGGTTAGCGTCGCACGGTATCCCTGACAACGCGGACGAGAGTGGGAGAACCCCAAGCTCCCGCGGGAGCGACCTTGGAGAGCCCTGCTGTATATACTCTCTCGACCGATAGGCGTCCAGGTATTATCGCCGAACTCTCCAGATCGGTCGAGCGTCCAGGAACAGACCTTAGTGCGCTCTCTCTCCAGGTAGGCGTCCAGGTATTATCGCCGAACACTCCTGCCGCAGTCCCTAAGGCAGGCCTGTCCAGGGATTTGCTCGCACGAACAACCGCGAGTTGCTCTTCGCTCTTGAATGCACCGAACCAGGCACCTCGCGCCCGTCAAGAGCGAAAGGTCCCCACAAAGGTGGGGCACAACCGTCGCTCTTGCCTTCGCTCGCAACCACCCGCGGTTGCTCTTCGAAGCAAGTGCAAAAGTTGGACGGGCCTGCCCTAAGCTGTTCGAGAGCGGCTATTGGTCGCGTCTCGTCCTCTCTCTCTCTCTCAGAACAGCGAAGCAGGAAATGCCTTTGCGGGCCTCTAATTTATACCCGATTGTTGCTATCCGCTGCCGCAGAAATCAACAGACGCGTCGTTAAGCGCTGGCCGCGATTCTACGCCCGCACGTCTCTGCTCCCGGGCGGACTACAAGCGTATTCGGGAAACTTCTCGATGGTCGGCGTTTCTCGAAGCTTCCTTTTCTGCATGCTGAAGTTGTCATTTCTTCGCACGATTCGTAGTAGCATCACTTTGTAGAATATTTTCAGGCGATATTCTGGAAATGATCTAAAAACTTCCATTCACTAGCACCGAGCACGCCAGTTAAGCACACCAATTGTAGGAGGATAAATGACTACTCCTTTATTATTTCAAGATTATTTTATAGACGCTCTCTCGTACAGTAGATTGAGTGTAAGACTACAGATCGCATTTTGACTGCTCTCGCCCCCAGTCCAGGACAATGTAGTCGTTTTCGAAGTTCTGCTCGCCCGTCACAACACTTGTGTTCTCTTGGTAACGTTGTAGTTTATTAGAGGATAGGCTTTTAATACAAGAAAGAAAATCGCGCTTAAGGTAACGCGGCGCGACAATGTATGCGTCTGTGGCTGTGGTCGGTACGGGAGTCTGTGGCGTCGGTGGAGCTCCGGGGGTTTTATACCCCTTGAGGGCACGACGCTATCCTGTGCTTTTTGGCGGGAAAGTCCGGCGAGAAAGTCAGGCAGGATGATTGGGCGGTAAGATCACCTGAGAACATCAAGCGCTAAGATCTATTAAGGCAGAGTTAAACACGCGCAACAGCGCGCGTTGCGCGCCGAACACTTCAAATTTCATACTGCACGAGATCCCTCGTTGCGCGTCGACCCATAAAAATCGACACTTTTAAGGTGAAGTTTCACGGCGCGGGACTCGGCGAGTCGGCCTGCCTCGCCCCAGGCTCGGCTCCCCATGAGCAATCCCACGGCGCGGGACTCGCCCAGTTGGCTCGGCTTGCCTCGGCTTGGGCGAGCGCGAGTTGGCGAGCCATGAGCGTTCCCACCAGGGTTGCCAGGGATTGCTTGTGGCCCAACACCTACAGGAGTGGTGGTAATGTGTGCGTGAACTGACGTAGCGCCAAGGCAGCCAAGTGGTCCCAACGCGGAGCCAACCACGGCCAACCAGCGTCGGCGGGAAATCGGTTGTCGGACTGAGAAAAACAGAACGAACAGAGATCGGCACATCGTGCCGCGCGACCGGTAGTCGGCCCAGCGCCGTTCGCGCCTCTAGCGTCCGGAACCGATGCTAGTGCAGCGAAGCGCCACAGATTCAAATAGTGTGTGCGCTATAGAAATCAATGCTGACAGTGAAACACAAGAAAAAATATGAAGTGGATATAAAAATTAGGTGCACCCGGCGTTTTCAAAAGAGTGCAATACTCAAATCAGAGTTAAGTCGTGACATGCAATGTATATGTAGAGTGTTGAAGCACAAACATAAACTTCCAGCATTGCCTGTAGAACTTAAAAGCTATAGTACGTTCGACCAATTTTCACGTAACATTTTTTAGGTATTTTAGTGTGTAGATTCGCTCGCTGAGGTATTAGCATGCATTTATAAACCACCCTCTATGTTTTCCATATTTGATTTCAAAATATATACATATACTTTATATTTTTCAATACTTGAATGTGTAAGTAACACGTGCCTGACTGCATTGATCTGCAGTGGCGTATTTACTGTAAATAGTGCCCAGGGCAAGCGTAGAATTTGCGCTCCCCCCATGCATATCATTCAAATTCCATCTTTTCTGTTCTACTTCTTTGTTAAAAGTGTTCAACACACAAAACATTTTATTTAGAATTTAGATAATCCCTTTAAAGAAAGTGGAGCTGAAGGGCGGAAGAGGCGAAAGTTGGAGGCAAATGAAGCCGAAATGTGCAGCCAGTTTTTTTCGAAGCTTCTCTAAAGAGGCATGCGGAGCACACGAATAATAAGCGTAAACTACTAACATTAACCATCCAAATATATTTATTCTAGAAACACCCGGCATTGGCGCTCAGGGCACGAGCCCTACTTGTCCCACCCTAGATACGCCTTTGATTGATCATAAAAAGATAAAATGTTGCGTACTAAATTCGCACATCTCTATTTATAAACATCTTGTTTTACGTCTACGAATATATTTTAAAGTGTTTCCCACTAATTGGATTCCATTTTTAAGTCACGTAGTATACAGGGTGTTTCTTATCCGGTGGTACAAGCGAAAGGGTGATGTTATGAAGTGGACTGAAGACCCTCCGGTTCACTTAATACACTTCATGATAACAAATGGAAATTTAAAATAGAATACACTATTTCCTAGTATCAGTAGAATAAGAAAATCCCCGGATACTCTGCTGCGTGACCCCGGTTCCCGTTTCGGGGTCCTAACATATGCATGTATCTACTTTTCGTGATGGGGTGTAGGGTGACCCGTCCACCCCTTGACAAGGCCTTGGAGTCACGAGCAAATCTAAATATGTAGTTTGTCACCGAACAACTCACTGCCAATACAAATAGGCGGCTCATAACAGTGGTGATTCTAGATGAAAAAAATGAGTAAAAAATATACAATAAAATTTTGTTATAACTCACTTCGAGAAAATGGACTTTACAGCTATTTTTAACCGACTTCAAAAAGGAGGAGGTTATAGATTCGACCCGTTTGTATGTTTTTTTTTTATGTTTGTCCCATCATAACTCCTCAGCATATGCACCGATTTTGATGATCTTTTTTTTATTCGAAAGAGGGCGATGTCCCGGTGGTCCCATCCTACACTGCATCAACGTTGACCCAATATTTTGCCAGTTATGGTTAATAATAAAGACTATTGTCACCTAATTATTATTATTTTATGTAAGTACGCGCATATCTCCTCAGCATGTTGTATCAATATATATAAAACTAAAAAGTTAGAAATAAAAAAATTATAAAAAAATTAAAACCGACTGAAAAAAAAATTGCACTAAAAAGTAAAAAATAATTTTTTCCCTTATTTAATCTACGACTCTCATATTTTTTAAGCCGGTACCAGATTTACACAGTGCAAATGATGAGGCACCGACTTAAAAAATATGAGAGTCGTAGATTAAATAAGGGAAAACATTATTTTTTACTTTTTAGTGCAATTTTTTTTTGAAGTCGGTTTTAATTTTTTTAAAATTTTATTATTATATGAAGCTTTGCTTTGTAGTAAATATTCCTATTGGCCTCCATTGATAGCCATACACGAGCTGACTTCCCGTGATTGATGGCTTGACATCGCAAGCTATTTTGCATACATTGTTGCAATTTTTGAATATTTGAATAAGAAGTTTGAGAAAAGTTACTGACAACGTTCAATCCATTACTGCCAATCTATAATAAATTTGGAATCCTTATAATTCTTGCTATAACTTAAAGTGGCTGTACCTAAAAAACAAATGATTTTTGGACCCATGTTTGCTACTCGCTTTTCGATATTTTTCAGCTGTGAAACAGGCCTGTAAATTTTATGACACATGTTAAGAGAATTCTGCATCTTAACGCCATCTCCCTGGCGTACCGCGAATTAGATAATGGCACCGGTCCGCTGACTCATGTGGAGCGCCGAAAACGGCCCCTTTCATCGCCTTACAACCGATGGAAGGGGGACTGCTTCTGCCTTCCAGGAAATCGGGCCGATTTCCTGGATCCTTCTCTGTACACGTCACTTGTCGACGAGCCGTCTTCAAAGTCACTTGCTTATCGCTGCTTTAATTTGCTGTACTTGGATTCGGGCCGAATCCACCTGCTTTGTTCATCCGCTGGTTTCGCGTTGTAAAGGGCATCGGGCCGAGCCCACGTGCATCGCGCTACTTATTCGTAAAACCCTACCGCGTAGGAGAGCTACTTTGTACTTCGCTTTGCTTACGGAATCGGGCCGATTCCGCGTGCTTCGACTGCTAAATTAGATTAAGCCTACGGCGTAGGAAACAGTGTCGCTAAACGTCTTAAACTGTATCGTCTCTTTGTAAACTTGTGCGTGCGTTCCCCTTTATTGTACAACTGTAAATAGTGACTTAAATATTAAACTAGTGCTTAGACCATAGGGGTCATAAATTTACGAAGCCCTCTCGCGAGTTCCCGTTCCTTGCGACGTGCGCGTTCCGTTATTTTCTAAACAACACAACTTTCGACTCGTCCTATATTATCACAGTTATACATGTAGGAAACGGAAAAAGGAAGCCTCGGACGCGGGACTCGAACCCGCGATCTCTCGATTTTCTACGCGCACTGATCAGCCACCTTAAAGGCGGGATCTCCTACCTGCGTCTGGTCGCTGCCGGTCGCAGCGACCCCACTAGTGCAAGGGAAAAAGAGATGTCATACCTCTCCCTTGCACTAGTGGGGTCGCTGCGACCGGCAGCGACCAGTCGCAGGTAGGAGATCCCGCCGATCCCGGCTACTCGGCTACCGCCGACTTCCCATTCTTGGGTATTCCGTGTCCGCCTCTTATGTTATGGGGGTTCCTGATCCACACATACATATAGTTTCAGTTACATTATCAGGACTGGTGAGGAATTAATATGATTGGTGGATAGCAGAAATATGAGAGACAGCTAAGAATAGAAAACCGATGGTAGGGAAATGCAAAGTGCGAGAAACACAAGCGAAAGTAATAATGCAAATATGTGGAATATCTCAAGCTAGGACGAGACGAGGGACGAGTTGAGGGCAGTGTCGTCGATGAAACTGAAGAACCGATAATTAACAGTTAAGTTAAGGCTTAGAGACGAGGAGAAGGGTGAGGAGTTGCGTAGCCTAAAGGTAAAGGCGGGGTCCCACTAGTGCAACCGCGCGCCGCGCACGGTTTTCGTCGAGCCGCAGTCCGATTTGGCGCAAAAGATGTTCCTACTGGTGCAACTGCATGCCGCGCACGGGTCATTTTTACGAGTTTCGACCCCTTTGGAGCACGTGATGGGTCGATGTTTACGACCAGGCGTTCGCGGTGAAGCTTCACTACGCGCTATAACGAGAATTCACTGCCATCCCTCGCGTACACAGGTGTGCATCGTCGAAAAGACTGAGAAAAATGTGCTTTTCACAGCAAATATACTCTTTACTTCTACATATCACTACAATTTGTAGGTATTTATTGTCTATTATTATTAGTTTATATATTCACACAAGCAATAACATGATAATTATTGCTGTAAATAGTAATAATTATAGTACTGCAATACATGTACTTGTTTCTAGATATTGCATAATTGTACAATATACAGTCAACCCTCCCGTAACGCGATTAATTCGTACCGCGTGATGTGGAAACCGCGTTATAAGAAACTCAGAATTAGTACAAACCAGATTAATGCGTACCGCGTTACATGGAAACCGCGTTATAGGAGGGTTTAGCGAGTAAAGGGCACTTTATTAAACACTAATCTTAATACGTCTGAACTCGTTTCACACAAATCGTCTATGTACTAAATTACCTACGCTTCAAGTGGATTGCGCGGACGATGGTGGCGGCGGTTCGGCGCGGCGGCGCTATTAGGTAAAGAAAGTGATGTAAGCACGCGACAGCTAATGATATCGTCGGGCTGTCGTTTTGCATAAAAGAAACAGCAATGCTGCATCGTTTCTGCATTTACAGGGGAATTCCCTGACAACTGAAATTGAAAAACGGCGATGTACTTACGTGCATGAAATGTGTAAAAAAAATTTATGTTTAACGATTTTATTAAAAATGCAGAAAAACTAAATTAAAATGCACTAAAAACTAAAAAAATAATTTTTTTCTGGTACTACAATATCCATGGTGTTTTTTACACTTTAAATATTTTATTTACACTTGAAATATTTTATTAATATTTTAAATATTTTACAGTTTATATAATTCACTTTAAATAAAAGCGTGTGGCACCATGTGCAACCAGAAGTTGAAGTATCGGTTGGCAAGTGGAACATCATCAACTACAGTTTATCAATTTTATGTTATATCCTGTTATGAAATATCATGCCCCAAGATTTTATTTAAATTGAATTATTTAAAGTGTAAAATATTGAAAGTGTAAAAAAACACCATGGAAATTGTAATACAAGAACAGATTTATTTCTTTAGTTTTTACTGCATTTTTCTTAGTTTTTAGTGGGTTTTTTTAGTTTTTAGTTCATTTTTGGGGTTTTTAGTTGTATTTTTAATAAAATCATTTAACATAAATTTTTTTTTAATATTTTTATTTCCTAGTTTTTATTGCTTGTGGATTTACATTTCACAGCTCAGACTTTAACAAATATGTTTTATTGCTGTATATAGTTTAACTGTTTGCTTAAACGCTATAGTGCTAAAGTCACTAAAAAATAATTCTTTTTTTGTACTACAATTTCGATGGTGATATTCTACGAACACCAGCAGAGTTTTAGTTTTACTATTCATACATACGTGACGGATCATTTCTCGATAAATTGTGCATTTTTTTTGGTAATCGCGATACTACTAGCGTTCCGAACGCAGCGGCTTTTTGTGGTTTTCGTAAAGAACGCGAGCGGCTGATTTCAAGTCGTTTGGATTTGTGATTATAGGTTAAATTTATTGATGACTGGGTAAATTTTTCACCCCCACGAGTTAACTTTTTTTTTAAATATTGTTTTGTCATCCAAACTACGCACGCCTGCAAAGTTTCAAGACAATTGGATAGTTGGAAGTGGGTTAAATTTGAATTGATTTAAGATTTGAACCATAGCTATATACAATATACATACACAGCTACAATATTCAATATTGCACAATATTATTAACTGTCTGTGGATCATAATGAAAAATCGTACAATACATATATTGTGTGAATCAAAACGGTTTTGATATTTATTGTGCAATATGGAATAGACAGCATCGTCTGTGGGCAGTATTGTGCAATATCAGTTCCGTTTTTACCAGAGTTGCCAGGTAATTCCCTACGCCTGGGGAAGAAGTGACGTGAGATAGACCTATTAAGATCGTAGCGTAACTGATTAAGTGGTTGCCTTCTCCGACATATATTTTATATTTTATTTCATTATACAGGGTGCCCGTGGGAACAGTGGACAGCTGAATCTTTCCTAACGTATCGGAGATAAAAAAAATTGTTTTTATGGAATTGCATGGTTCGAGGGGGCAAATTTATTAGCGCAGACGAATTTTTCTTCGATTATTATTTTAAGAACTGCGATGGTCAAGTTCAGTTTTTTAAATGGAACTATACTTTTTTAGAGATCGCTTGATAGTGCGTTTCAAGACAAATTCAATAACCTATAATGTATACACCTTATTTCAACTGGTTTTCGAGATATTGTGCTTGCAGATTCACTGATTTTCACAGGAACCCGCTCGAATAGGAAGCACCGGGGTGGTCTTGTCCGCGCCACGAAGGGCAAATTCAAATTTTTTTAAAACTTTGGGGATATGTAGAGGTTAATATAGGTATGTATTCCGCAATTTTTTTGTTTACTGCCCAAATTCACTTTAAGGGGGTGAAATTGATCCCTGAAAATCCGTTTTTTTTTCAATTTTGTGTTATAACTCGCGAACCGTAAGAACTGTAAGAACTATAATTTACCAAATGATAGTCCTAATTAAAAGAAGTAACTTTTTCCTGAACACTTTTTTTCTATCTCCTACAGTTCGCGAGTAATAATACAAAATAAAAAAAATTTCAGGGGTCAATTGCACCCTCTTGGAGTGAATTTGGACAGCAAACGAAATTGCGTTGTACTCAGGAGGATCTCCCCTACATATTTACAGAGTTTCATAATTTTTTTCAATTTCCGGGTTCGGGATCTTCCCCTGTCAGATGTATGGGGGTTGAAACTTGGCAACCCGGCATACACGAAAATGGTTACTCCTACGAAAAAAACTCATAGGACCTTTTTTGTAGAGAATTTCCTAGGCTATAAATTGTATAATAACTATTCTTGTCGCAAAACTGCTACATAACGAGATATTCCTGAAAAACAGCATTTTTTTACCTTCAACCCTCTGTAAAATTTTTAGCGGCAGTCAAAACGACGAAATAAAGGCCCATACCAAAATTTAGCTTGCTGGGATTTATTCCGAAGACATATCCTAATTTCACTAGACCAGCGGCCCACCTTTTCTCGCACGGAATACGCCAACGCGAGCGTTTGTTTTGAAATTCGAGCGCGTGTTTATACTCTAGAGATAAGGGATCCGTCTTTAATTTCAAAGGAGGACGACGCAGGCAGAACCACGCGCAGTTACCGGACTACCCCTTTTCTTCCTGTGTCTCTCCATGAGACGTATTGATGGTGGATAATACTTTTTAATTACTATAATAGTGGCATCTTTCTCGCGTGCGTCGGGACAAAAGCGGGCTCGGAGCCAGGCGAAAATTCATTCGTCCTTTACGATCGATAATTTATTATTTTTCCAAGAACGTTTCGACAACATCTGTTTGCCAAATTTCTAAAGGCCAATAAAAACCGAGGTGACATTGTCCATTCTGAGAATCTGTATATTACTTTATCGGTGGGTAGTGCGTACGATGACTCCGGACGCGCAGGTACAGTCGTCAACTGCCAACTCGCGGGACAAAGCGGTCATAAACCTCCACTACAGTATAAATAAATTATAATGATGTTCCGAGCGTTGACCGTGACGAAAATTAATCTTGTGGTCCGCGCGATGACCAAAAGAAGATGTTCTTATCATAGATTGGAGAATGTTTCCCTGGCAATGGGTGAAGGAAACGAAATTACTCTGAAGAAGTACCAGCACGCCTCGCGATGAGACGCAGGAAGAAAAAGGTAGTCCGCTGACTGCGCGATATTGACCGTAAGCGGCCCCTAGACGGTCAATATATTGTGCAATATTCAACATTGCACAATATTATTGACCACGTGGGGCACCAAACATATGCAGACTGTGTCTCAAACGAAGCCGTTTGAGATGCTGTAACGTACATAATGTCAGGAATGAACATAGAATAATTTTTATTGCAATTAACTTCAAGAAAAATTATAATAATTTTATGTTCATCAAATTTCCGTAGAAGCCCCGTATATCATTTATTTCGAAAAGCTTGTTTGAAATGAAAATGAACATGATGAATGGCAAATGATAAACTGCAAATTTCCAAAGTAAATAATTCCTTGGAATTATAAGGAAAGAAACAAATAAGTATCTTCCCTTGTCAAAAGTATGTGGGTTGAAAGTTGGTAACCCGACATACATGAAAATGGTTCCTCCTACGAAAAAAACTCATGATACCCTTTTTGTAGAGAATTTCCTAGGCTATATATTGTATAATAAATAGTTTCGCCGCAAAACTGCTAGATAACAAGATATTCGCGGAAAACAGTTATTTCTTTTTTCAACCCTCTGTAAAATTTTTAGCGACAGTCGGATCGATGGGGACTTTTGACATATTGTTTGAAACGACCAAATAAAGGCCCATACCAAAATTTAGTTTGCTGGGATTTATTCCGTAGATTGGGCAGATTTCCGTCTAATTTCACTGGACTATAAGAAGGTTTCGCAGAACAGAAGTCTGGCCTCTCGGGGCCTTGTATTTATACTATTTTCAAGATTGTTAGGTGTGAAGGGTATGGGCGGTATGCACCATGACCTATCTGCGAATATGCGTCGCAATACAACTTATTAATAGATTTGGTGTTCAGGGGTTTTTATATGGCCTTGCTTTGTAGTGGTTAGGGGCGAAGGGTATGTGCGGTATGCACCATGGCACGTACGCGAAATATGCGTCGCAGTAATTAACACGTGTTGATAACTAATGTGCGAGATCTGCGCCGCAATACATTATTAGGGGTTTTTACGTGGCCTTGTCTTGTAGCGTCGCAGAGGGGGTAAAACGGGATAGCGATTTAAGAGGGGGTTTTAGGACATGGGATTTGTTTGTATTAGATGTCAGGGAATTTTTGGTCATGCCACGTAAGGCGAATATGGGAAGGAGTTTTCTTTATAGACCACCTTGAGATGGGGACCGCTAAGGTGCATCGTCTAGATGGTCCAAAGGTGGGGGAAAGGAGTAAGACTTGCGTTTGTGGGATTTTGAAGGAGTTGTGGAGCGATTTACGAGGGAGACCTTTTTTTTTCTCTCCGTTATTTACCGTCGCATCAACCACTAGAATGGGTTATTAGCAACCTAGGGTCTGGGCTACAGTTGGTTATACAATTTGGTATGTTTCAGATAATCTAATAGTCTTTGCATTGCTCCTTTGTCGTTTAAGTTGTCCTTTAGGGTGGGCCTCAAGTGTAGTTTAGTCTATAGAGGTAGTATTTGGGGGCTCTTCTCTGTCAAGAAGGTACCGGTGCGTGAGTTTTGTGTGTCCAGTCGTGATTCTTGATGTTACGACCTGATCGTGTCTTGGTAGCGAACGTGATATGCTTTTCTCAAAAAAGTCGTCTTTAAATACTGTCAGTCGTGGCTTAGTTGTGGATTTCCATTCTTCATTCCATTTGTCTTTTATTTTTTTCTTTAAACATGAGAGTATAGTTTCCGGTGGGACGGTGGAGCTACGGTCGAAGATTGGTGAGTCAGCTACTTCTCTAGCCGCTCTATCTGCTCTTTCGTTCCCCTCGATCCCTGTATGTGCAGGGACCCAGATTACTGTGATCGAGTTGTTCCTATGGGTTGCCTCGACATACGATTTTTGGCATTCCTGGATGGTGGAATCGTTTGTCCATTGGTTTGAGGGAGACCTTAGAATAGTACCGCGCGAAAATTAGTGGGACGTCACATGTATATGATTTTTATTAAAGATTCCTATATATTTATTTCATGGTTGACTTTTAAAAGCTCATGTTGAAGCTCCTGTATTTGGTTCAATGGTTTTAGCTTCAATTTTGTTGAAGTTGGGTACTTATGGTATATTACGATTCTTAATAATTTTTTATTTAAATTCTGTTTATTTATCTAAGTATATTCTTATTTTTAGAATTGTTGGTGGTGTAATTAATAGATGTGTGTGTTTACGACAGGTTGATCTAAAGGTTTTGGTAGCTTACTCATCAGTTGTTCATAGGAGACTTTTATTAAGAGGTATATTTACTTTAATAAAGTTGGGATTTTTGGGGTCTTATGTTTTAATAATTTCTCATGGTTTATGTTCATCTGGGTTATTCTATTTAGTTAATGTATTTTATAGAGAAACTAATAGACGTCTAATACTGGTTAATAAGGGTTTATTAATTTGTATACCAACAGTTTCAATATTTTGATTTTTTATGTGTTCATTCGTGGCAATGCCCTAAACCATGTTCACGAAATATGTATTGTAGACATGCTCGCGAAAAGAAAGTCCAAGCATGTGAAGTGGTCCACTAAATATAATCAAATGCATGTGGCTACAATCGAGTAAGGCATGTTTCACACACCACGGCACGGCACGGCACCGTTTCTACGGCACAAACAGACTTTTGGCACAATTCACGGTTTTCCAAGTCAGTTGGGCTTCAACATGGAGCGTGAACGCGTTATAGCGATGTTGTTTCTATACAGACGATTAAAAAAAAGGAGGAGGAATAGAATTCAGTGGGTTCACCCAATAAATATGAATAGGAAAGAGTTTGGGGCATTTTATATACTCTTTACCGACTTGAGAAACAACGCCGAAAAATTTTTTAATTATTTTCGAATGAGAATATTAACTTTTGATCAGCTGCACCTACGACTGAAATATGCTCTTCAGCTCAAAGATACAGTTATGCGAGAATGCATCCAGCCTATCGAAATGTTGGCCGTTACAATCAGGTTAGTAAAACAAGGCTACGTTTAACAAATAGAATGTTCAATTTTTCAAAATGAAAACCACACACAAAAAATATTAATATAAATTAATAAGAAACATTTATTAATAATAAAAGTGTATCACTATTATATACTTATTTATTTAACGGTAGTACTATAGTTACTATACAATTAATAGTTTTACATCAGTTACTGCCGCCTGAGCGACAGCGAAGAAATATGCGTTCTCCACGCACAGGATGCAGTCAACTAGGGATACCACCAAGTGGTGGAAGCCAACACTACCACAACATGTATCCACCAATGTGCAGTACTCCAAAAACAGTACTAACGCGTTTTATATCGAAAAGTCGAATGTGTCGTCGAATGAAACGTCAGAAATTTCTAATGGGCTGTACAGAACATCGGATGTATTCGCGTTTGGTGTACTGCACATTGGCGGACACATGTTGTGGTAGTGTTGGCTTTCACTTGGTGGTGTCTCTTGTTGACTGCTTCCTATGCGTGTTGAATTCATATTTCTCCGCTGTTTGATGGATGTTATGGTGCTTAACACCCCCATTTGGAACTCTATTATTTCATCTTCATCAAATGAGGCTAATGAGGGGATTATTCCTTTAAAAAAAGACAAATGCCGATCCGGTTTTTCTCTTAAAGCATTAATCATTTCAATTTCGACCTGGTCTAACTTTCGTTTCCGGGGCCCTTGTTTCGTATCTTTCGTGGTATTAGGAATGTTTTGCAGCGAATTTTCTAATGTGTCGACATTTGATGGTCCTGCTTCAGCAATTCTCTGTGGTAAGGAATCTTGGGTCTGGCGTTCCTTACATATTTTCAACAGAAATTGCAGTTGTTTATTGTAAATATAAGATTTTCCACTTGGCGCTCCCGCTCCAGATTTTGTAGCTTCTCTGTGTTTCTTCCACGATTTTTTAAACGAATCCCTCACATTAACCCATTTCTTTATCACGGCCTGGCCTGTACAAAATCAAATTAAGAAAATAATTAAATACCCCATAATATTCTTAATTATTTCAGATATCTGGCGAGCGGTTGCACTTTCACAGAATTACACTACAGTTACCGACTCGGTATTTCTACAATAAGCAAAATTGTAAGAAAAGTATGTTGTGCCATTTGGAGTGTTATGCGTTCGGAATGTTTTCCCGTACTCTGTAAAGAGAGTTGGGAAACAATCGCATCAAATTTCGAAACAAGGGCGAATTTCCCCCACTGTTTAGGAGCTGTTGACGGGAAACATATCAGAATAGTGAACCCACTTGGCTCGATGTATTTTAATTACAAAGGCTACTCTTCTGTGGTCTTGATGGCGGTAGCAGACTCGGATTACCGTTTTGTTTACGTTGATATCGGAAGCTACAATGAATACGAATTTTTGTAATACTCATTGTACCGATGAAACAATTACAATTACGATTAATACCCGGGTGCTCATTTGTAAAAATATGAGTTTTACCTACAGTTACTGATTAAATTAAGTGATTAATTATATCGGATTCAGTTCTCGAAACAGTTATGAGAACCGAAATAATCTTGAAACAGTTCGTTGGGACCCGCCAAGGAAACGATTTCTCTACAATACAAAGCATTTAATTAAGGAATTCAGTAGGTGGGCACCCGGGTAACCTGGGTATTGAATAACGTCGTACATTCCGGGTATTATTATAATCTCAAGTGTAACTACAATAATGTGTTTTAAACACAGATTTTGCGCCCCCCCCCCCCCCCCCTCCAACATTCATATCATTCCAATTCCATCTTTTCTGTTCTACTTCTTTGTTAAAAGTGTTCATCACACAAAACATTTTATTTAGAATTTAGATAATCCTTTTAACCCTCCGAGTACTGGACTTCGAGTCCTGAGGCTGGGTCTTTGCAGACCCACACCGATAGTTCACTAATCCATATTCACGGTCGCTCGAGCCCCTCACCGATACAGTTCTCGCCGAAATACTACGGAACGTGGTGGAAGAGTTTTCTGTACAGTGGTTGTTACACACATATTTTTTACAAGAATCACAGACAGTGTGATATTTATTATTGTTCCCCACACAGAAATAACATCTACTACGCTTGTGACCTGCTAGTTTTTTCTTCTTTACAATTTTTCTTCCCGTCGCATCTATCGCGATTGCAACATTTGCATGTAGACGGAGGGTTAAAGAAAGTGGAGCTGAAGGGGCGGAAAAGACGAAAGTTGGAGGCAATTGAAGCCGAAATGTGTAACCAGTTTTTTTCGAAGCTTCTCTAAAAAAGGCATGCGAAGTACACGAATAACAAGCCTAAACTACTAACATTAACCATCCAAATAAATTTATTCAAGAAATACTATTTCTTTCGGCTTTTTTGCGCCACCCCCCCCCCCCCCCCCCCGGAATTGGCGCCCAGGGCGCGAGCCCTACTTGCCCCATCCTAGATACGCCTCGTTTGCACCTTTAAAATGCCCTATTTGTATATTTGAAAGTTCCTCCAGAGTAACACACTCAAGTGGCGATTCCCGAAACTCCATAATTTCCTACGTTACCATATGAGCATGTAACAGGCGGTCACGGTTGCCGTGCATTGTATTGGGGAAGCACGGTACATCACGGCGGCCGTTCGCCGTCTATTTGGCGACGGCACGTGTGAAAGGTCTCTATATGATCTTCGTTCCTTTTGCCGTAGAAACGGTGCCGTGCCGTGCCGTGCCGCGAATGTGTGAAACGAGCAGGCCGACATCGCGGCGGCCGTTCGCCGTCTATTTGGCGACGGCACGTGTGAAAGGTCTCTATATGATCTTCGTTCCTTTTGCCGTAGAAACGGTGCCGTGCCGTGCCGTGCCGCGAATGTGTGAAACGAGCAGGCCGACATCGCGGCGGCCGTTCGCCGTCTATTTGGCGACGGCACGTGTGAAAGGTCTCTATATGATCTTCGTTCCTTTTGCCGTAGAAACGGTGCCGTGCCGTGCCGTGCCGTGAGTGTGTGAAACAGGCCTAAGCCTATTGTGCATACATGAACGGTAGCTATATTAGCGTAGACATAGTGATGCTGCGGTAGATACCTATCCGCCTTCCACACAAATAAAATCTGACATACTGGGGGACAAAGCCGCGCTAGATGCCCACCCGCTAAGTATGCACCAAACTAACGATCATTGGCCCTGACCGCGCAATTGAATTTGCCGTGAGTATAGTACGCCTCTCCATCCCCAAACATACATTACGGTCTAACTTCTGTCACCTCGGATGATCAAGACATGTCTTCAGTGCGTCGAAACCTTAACATTAAATATAGCTTCTTTAAACAACTCGGAGATGTGTTTGCTCACGTTTATCCTAGGTTCATAAAAAAAGTTTTATTAAAATTGGTAATTCCACTGCCGTGACCGCTCGTTGTAAGTGATAGAACTTACTTTTTGTACTAAGCTTTGTTTCGAAATAAAATGCAAATATAAAAATTAGTTGAATATCCTTATTGGTTAGTTGAAAGTTTGATTTTTGTTACAAAATATATTCTAATATACAGGGTGTTCGCCTACACGTGGGAATAAATTAAAGGGGTGATTGTAAACACTAGAGTAAGACGAAAATCAAGAATAACGATATGGCGGTTGAGGCTTCGTTTGTTAGTTATGAGGGTTTAAAGATATGCCCAGACGCAGGCAACCCACTAACAGCGGTGCCGGCGGGTCCAGCAGCAGCAGTCAAAGCTGCTGTCGCATGTGGTTACATAACTCAGAGAAGCTTTTTGACATGGTCACACAATTCTGCGACACATCATCCGAAATTGGAGGGTATCGTTGAATGACACCAGACCTGTCTACTCGCTAAAATCCATTGTTTCCATTATATCCACTGTAGTCAATTGTGTTATCTCTCTCTATATATATATATAAAAATAGCAAATACGTGTTTTTTTATTTTGGCCGATTACATTTTTGGGGGTGAAATCACAATGTCCGATCAAGGTTCGGTCGTGTCTTCGACTGGCTGTGGGGATCTGCGGGAATCCGAATAGGCTTCACTTCCCATACAGCACACTCCATTGCAGGAAGGTTGCAGGAAGGTTGCCCAGCTACATTGCTGGAATGTTGCAGGAACCTTCCTATGTCCGCCCCTGTGGAACATTGCACGGCAAACTTCCTGCAACGCACATGGAACGTTCCGGACAGTAGGGCCAAGAATACAAATAACTGTATTTTATATACATATAAAATTTATAATATATAACGGACGTGTCTGGGAGGGGGCCCGACGGCATGAATGTGTACAGAATCGTAGTAGTTTAACGCCCGTTTTCTTTCTTATTGAAAAATCTTTTACCCCGGGGAGGATTCGAACCCGCGACCTGTAGCACCGTAACACTTTACCGCCGCAGCTACAACCACTGATTGAGAAGATTGCTTACGTATTCGAACTTATATTCCTACCGTGCAACACTTTAAACTCAAATTATTCAAAAACGAAGATTCGTTTTGACAAACTAATCGTGGAGCCGGATATCTCACAACAAAATCATTTCGACGCTTGATGTTGTATTAAGTTGATTCATATTCTGTTATGAAATATCCTGCGTAGTAAAAGAAAATAATGTTTTTTAGTTTTTAGCGCATTTTTAATACAATCGTTTAACATAAATTATTTTTTATATTTTTTTTTATATTCTAGTTTTTAGTGTTTGTGGATTTACACTTCATAATAGTTATTCAGAATAAAGGTTCTTTATAACCGTTTGGAGAACCGAAATCGATATTATAACAGTTTTCGAGCCCTGCTTACTGCGGGACCTTTGTTGTAAAATTTCCGAAAAGTTGCGGTGACCATTGCTAGAAAATGTCCGGAACGTTGCGAGACCATTGCTAGAAAATGTCCGGAACGTTCCATGAAGGTTGCTAGAAAATGTCCGGAACGTTCCATGAAGGTTGCTAAAAAATGTCCGGAACGTTCCATGAAGGTTGCTAGAAAATGTCCGGAACGTTCCATGAAGGTTGCAGGAAGGTTGCCGTGCAATGTTCCACCGCAACATTGCTGGAACGTTGCAGGAACCGTCCTATGTCCGCCCCTGTGGAACATTGCACGGCAACCTTCCTGCAACCTTCATGGAACGTTCCTGCAATGGAGTGTGCTGTATGGGTTCTCTCATCCTAAACCTACTGATAAGTTTCGCAACATAGCCCTTCTGATGGATAAACATTTGTCTCTCTTTTCTACTTCGCTCTATTTGCATACCTATACACGTGCCTTGTATCGATGAATGTTTCTGGTTGGATCTCTCTGCACTCGGAACACTCACTTCGAGTCTATCAGCTGCTGATGCTTGGATGCTGGCACAATTGACGATGTGCAATTTTTTTTAGTGAGCCACAAGTTCCCTCTCTATGACTCCACTCATGTGTGGCAGGTCTCGAGAGAGCCTCCTTGAATGAACATGGTATGTCAACTTCTTCGAAATTTGCCTGACACCTGACTGGTGTGTTATCAGCGTTCGGTCCATCAATTGCATCTTGCGTCGGTCTTCGTCGACGTTTTCCTCATCCTGGATTTCTAATGAGTTTTGTTCGTCCTCTTGCTTCTCGGCTTCCTCATCGCGTGGTACATTCAGCTCAGCTGTGGCTGCAGCTGATGAAATCCGGAAACCGCTTCTGCCGTTGAAAGTCGTCAGACCTTCCTCCTGACTGGATCGAAGAAACTGTAGTTTGCTGACTCTCCTTGGTCGCCTACCAGTATCAGCTTCTTGGCTCTTGTGTCGAGTTTATTCCTAACTGACGAGGTATGTGAGCTACGAGGTACGTGCGTAAAATTCGGCTGCTTCTCAGTCGACAGTTGAAAGGGTAACAGCTTGACCTTGTTCGCGTACCGTTCTATTGTTAACATCCACTACCATATTAACTGCTTCCGCGCATAGGTAGGTATCTCAAAAACAAAGAAGATTTCGTTAGTATATTAATGTATCCTCTGATTAACGGAGAGAATTTCCGAAATATTCATTTAAAACAAAATGGCGGCTATTTAAAGTTTCAATAATTAGCTACATTTCATCCAGACCATACATAAACTCACCTTCCTAAGAAACATCTTTCCCTTTTTCACTCTTCTGCTCTTGTTCTGCGACATTTAGGTCTGACCTAACCAATCGATAGTGTCGAAATTAACCAACCCCACTTCAATGCTATATTATAACTATTTTTTTAAATTAATGTCAGTCTAATTGCAGTAATTAAAAGTATTCTTACAACCAAATCTATAATTTTAGCAACCAATGTAATCAATTTTATCTATTCAGAACGCGGCAATTTGTGACACACCTTTACAACATGCTGCCTTAATTATTATACATCGTAGAAATATAAGATTAGAAACAGATTCTAATTGCTAAATCATGAATTGTTAAATTCTGAAATGCTGAATAATAAGAACAAATATAATAAACGGCAGGTTGGTTGATTTCATTTACGACATTTATGACATTCAATTTTTTTATATTTTAAATTGCTTATTGTTTTTGATATAGAAAAATATAATTAAGCAAATATAGTTTCCTACTTGTATGCGTGCTGGTCGAGACTGGCCGTTTACATACAACTGGGGACGAGGAAGTATGTAATTAGTTCCTCATTATTTCGTGCTTGGCTGGGTGTTCACTGGAATAGCTTGACAAGGAGAGTGAATGAGATATTGTACCAAGAATGAACGAAATAGCGCACCAGCGAAAATCTTCGATCGGCGCAAAGAGAGATAAGCCGTTAGTGATGTGCGATATTGATCCCAATTATCGATAATGCTTATCGATATATATTTTTTCGTTCAATATCGATACGTGAAATATATTATTCATAAAGTATCGATATTGATAACATCGATACCAAGATCGTATCAATTTACCATTTAAAAAATAAGCTACATATTTTCAAAAGAATATCATTTTGAATTAAAAACAATTTTCTAAGATAACCATTTTATATTCTACCATTAAGAAATTCTTTTATTTAAATTAAGGTTCAAAGTATAAAAATAAAAACAAGTAATTTACTTTCCAATCTTATTTTTGCAGTAAACTAGAATTTATATTTTAATAAGAAACATCAGGGGCATCATTAAATATAAGAGTTTGAAAAATAATTACTGAATTTTATTACACGTACTAATTTGAAAATTATTAGCTTGAATTGGCTTGAACGGAAGAAGGTGCAGTAATTATTATCGATATTTTCACCAAAATTATCGATAAATATCGCGCATCGCTATAAGCAGTACAAGCCGTGCGTGCCGCATGAGTCATCCACTACAGAAAATTAACATTTTTCATTCGACCTTCCTAACAATATTACCAATCATGAAAATGAGCCCAAACATAACCTAACTCGGACTTCCAGTTTCACCAGGGACGTTTCCAGGGTGGGGCAGGCAGGGCGACCGCTCGGGGCGCCGCTGTATGGGTTCATTCACTTATATCCGTTTGGATTCGTTAAGCAGCAAGCTGCTAATTGATTTTCCTGCTCATGGAGGGGCGCAATGATAATCTTGCTCGGAGCGCCAATATGCTAAAGCCAGCCCTGAGTCTCACTTTGCAATATGAGGATTATGCACAACGTAGGGGAAAATTCCCTAACTTGGACCGGATCCTAAATTGGGCCATAGCCTTTATTCTCATATAAATTGATTTATTGTTAAGTGATGCCTCTTAGCATGGGGTTGTAGCTCACATGTTGATGCCGGCTGATGTAATTTTGCCTCCAATTTATATAAGATGTAACTTTTGACTGGTAGGTAAATTTCGAATTCTAATGGGTGTAATTTTGTATGAAGGGTAATATTTTTAATGTTATCATAACATTTATCCGAAATTTGCACTAGTTTTTGTTTATTACAGCAAAACGTTAAAATTGGGTTACTTTCTTAAATTGAACAACCTACTTAATAGTTGAACCGGACCAAATTATGCAATGGTTTTTCTTTCTTAAGGATTAAATGCTCACAGGGTGCGAAATATGGGAAATAGGTCAGATTATGGGATAGAATTCTTCAAGTGAATCAGAGGATGAAGAGTGCCTTTGGGTTGTTTGTTTGTCTGCAATTTTCGGAGTCAATTATGGCTTATAGCCCATAACTTATCAGAGAAGAGTGGATTCAGTGTGTTTCTTACAAGAGATAGGTTCATTTGAGCTGCACTAATGGTCGAAATACCGATTATTACGAGTGCATAAATTACCAATCGGACAGCAACTGATTATTTTGTCAAATGCATATTTATTTTTTCTCAGTATGTTGTAAAATGCTTCTCAGAGTTATTCTTTTTTTATAGAGTGTGAGTATATTTTTAAATAAAACTTTTTACCTATAATAATGGAAAATAGACACAGTCCAATTTAGGATATCTTTAGCCCAAATTAGAAAACCAGTTTCCTAGATTCGACCATTGACGCTGGTTCATAAATATTTGTTTGTAACCAGCTACGCAGACTTTCAACCTGTTTTATTAAATTTATGTACCAATTACAATGCTTAAATTGTTCTGAAATGTTTTCTGCTCAAAACTATGAACACGTTTCTGATATTTATGGGAGTACTTTCTTAAGTGGTCCAATACAGAAAACTTTCCCTACCTATAGATAAAAAAAATACATGGAATTTAGACTCCTTTGCAACAAGACAACCTCACCACACGATCGGGAATAGTCTCATGAAGATCTATGAAAATTATAAACATCTTAAATTTCGGTAGTTGTTTATCACTTTACGTAGTGCGTAAAACACAGTTTTTAAAAAATTCCCAGTTAGTCATACCTTCCCATGCCGACAATAATGGAAATGCAAATTTCTATATTGTCTATTAAATCTTCATAACAGAATCGCCAATGGTATGGTGAGGGTTCCCCGATGAAAATGAGCCCAAATACGATCTTATTCGAACTATTTTTAATTATATATAAATCACTTGAATCGCTTCGGAATTATATAAACCAATAATACATAATGTTTAATTAAAAATAGCCCGAATGACGTCGAGTTTAGACTCACTTCCGTCAAAAGAATCTCGCCACTACGATGGTGCTATTGTCACGAAGATCTAATAGAGAACATGAAAATTAAACTTTCCATTACTCGACGATTCATCGGAGGCTCTACTGCCGTGCGAGCGAAAGATCGCTGAGGCGGCGAAGACAAACGAAATTCGAGCTGGGTTTGTTTTCAAGATAAACAGTCGTGGACTCTCGGACTCTGCTTTCGACACTTACCGGGAAATGTCAAGATAAACCACGCCAAAACCTTGCACAAGATCAAGTCCCAGATCGTGAAAACATTCCGACGCCACTCAGCCAGACGCCATCAAGTGTTATTGTCCCTCGGCTGTTAGTGTGCCGGCTTCCCATGGGCGACCTCGCTCACGCGGAGTAAAGGCAGATTCATACGTATGAACGCTGCAAGTGTCAGTGGTAGAAAAGGTCATTTCCCTGTTTTGGAATGGAACAGTTCACACTTGTCCATGTCAGTTACTGACACTGAAACATTAAAGGTCTGCGCACACATATCCGTTCCGTCTCAGTTCCGCGTCAGTGTACCATTGGTAAGAAGAAGAGGGGCGTAGAGGGTCTCTTCTTCTTACCACTGGCACGCCGAAACTGCGCCGGAACGGAACTGACACGGAACGGATATGTGTGCGTAGACCTTAACACTGACGGCTCTGAACCGTCACGGAACTGATATGGGTGAATCCGCATCAAGCGATACAGTGATGGGAATGGTCCGCACGCATAGCGCAACGCGTACGAGGATAGCAGCACGCATACAAACGGGAATTAGTGTAAATGGAAAAGCTTAACAAATCTTGATAAAGGCAGATTTCTATTATCCGCAAATATTCTACATATAAGTGATGCATTTGAATGCATATAGGTGTTTATACGTACCGGCATTGGTCCGGCCATCCGACATTCTCGCGAATTCCATTTCACATCCCAATAACCATCCTTTAATAAACTTTCGAAAATAACCAGATAATCTCAGGAACTGCCAAACCTGTTTTACTGCCTGTGGCTCTGGCATCTTCAGCACCGCGTTTATTTTACTTTCACCCGGTCGTGACCCCTCGGCACTTATCTCGCGTCCCAAAAACTACATTTTCGTTCTAAATAATGAACATTTATCCGAACCTAATGCTAGCCCATGCAATCTCAATTTTTCCAACACTGCTTGTAATCGCTCTAACCCCTCGCTGGCCGTCCTTGGTGGAATGATAATATCACCAATATACGGAAACGCTATAGTATTTTTTAAAAACCCAAGATCCATCAATCTCCAAACGCCAAATCTAACGCCGCAAAATATTTATATCCACCTGATCTAACGATCTGACCCTCAATCAGCGGAAGCGGATAGGGTAGAGGTCCCAATTACTGCCACCATAAGATTATAACTGAACTTCATTTAATCTTTTCGCGTGTTGTGTAACCTAAAAATCGTTTCAGTTTGAAACATAATATTATTTAACATCTCTTTCATTAAAAAAAAAATAGTTTTACGAATTAAATATGAAGAAGTTATTAATAATTAATTAAAATTCGCGGACGATCCTAGTGTACTTATAACTGTCACCTCAAAAATCATCTTGTCCGTGTAACTGCCACCCAATAACAGTCAGTCCTAATAACTGTGACCAGATAACTGACGGTCCATATTATTGACAATGAGACCCGATTACAGTCGGTCCTTTTTACTAAGACTCGATTACTGCCCGTCCCTTTTCCGAGATCCGGTTAAAACTGTCGCAAATTTAAACTAAATTAATAGCCAGAATTATCAAACCCATATTTTTGAAATTATTAATTTATTTGTCAAATAATGTACTTATACACGTTTCGGATTTTGAGGTTAGAAGTTAGAACTTTCAGAGATGACAGTCATGTGTACTTCAAGTTCTTTTGTCCCGAATGCTGCCAACGGTAATAGGGACAAGCCGAAAACTTTTGTCCCTAATGATGTCTCCGTTAATTCTTACAATTTAACAATAAATATCATGTATTTTATTGATTATATCATTAAAATAATTCTTATAGACCGTAATAACTCATTTTATGCAATAGATAGAGGTTCAACAGTAAAATTGCGGCCCTTTCTTTAGTATGATTTCGCCATCAATTCCTACTAACGCCGTCATGTTTTTGACGCTCAAATGTCACTTTCATTTTTCAATATTAATTTTTAAGTACTAGGTACATATGAGTACATATATTTCTTTATTTTTATGTAAATCAGAATCTCCATTTAATAATAACTATTTTTTGTACATTTCTTTTTATACGTTACGTTTTTATTGCATAAAATAAATCGAGTGGCAGTAATTGGGACATCTACCCTATTTATCATTTATCGTGATCGTGTTTAACCCCCCATTGTCAGGACACTGTTTTGACACTGATCAGTTTTCACTAATAGTATAGGACTCGCATAAAGGTCGTCGCTCACCAGGGCCCCGAACTAGGGAGGCGCAAGCGGTGCAACTGCCCAGAGCGGCGGTAGAAAGAGTAAATTAAAATCAATAGAAAAGTAAAACTTTGTGAAAAAGCGATAAATAGTAGGTAATAGCTAAATGTTTGAATTTAGTATCAAACTTAGAAATTGTTTTTAAATCACCCATATAATTAATTTAAAACTAAATTCTTTATGAAACAAACGGCTTTTATTGTTCAACAAATACCTACAAAAAATTTCACTCACTCACTGTCAAAAATTATATTTTAAAATAATTATCTATAATTAAATAGGGTAGAGTAGCCGAATATGAGACGCATTTCTTAACAATATCATAACTCTTGACTAAGAACACTTTTATTAAAATTCGATACAGGTTATAAAAGTAGGATATGTATTTTTTAGCAACCTATGGGAAAGTACTATAACAAAGATTTGGTTTCTTCATAATAAAATAAAAACGGAAAAGAAATGGATAGTACACTGCATTCCACTTTAGTGTACTCGTTCCGCGCAGGGATATACTGTTGATTGGTAGGAAACCGGCAGGGGAAGTGCTACGACCAATCGCAAAAGTGCTACGACCAATCGCGTGTGTCAGATCCGTGGGAGCTGCGCAGATCGGTCGTAAATCGGTAGGGACGTGGGTATGCTCTTATATGGAATGGAGTGTAGTCACGAATAGTTAGGAAAGAAATAGCATCGCTATGACATTCAAGAGTTCTGCAGCGAAGATAAGCTGGTGTCTCATATTAGGAGAGGTCTTCATATTCGTCTACTTTACCCTATAAAGGGCGGCAAAAATCATTGTTGCCCAGAGCGGCGGAAGAGCTAGTTCGGGCTCTGGCGCTCACATTCTGTGCCAGTTCCGTGCCAGCGTGCCAATGGTCAGAAAAAGAGGAGATAGAAGATCTCTTCTTCTTGCAACTGGCACGCCGACATGGAACTGACACGTTCACTGACAAGTGAGGCGAGGACATTAAGGCGACTTCCACATTCGTACTGTCGCATTATCCTTCAATGGGGAAGATGACTGCAACTTTTTCCCACCCGTGACGCCACCAGCACAGGAGTAAAACATGATGTAACTACCCACTTCATACATTCCACAAATGAAAATTTTGCGCGCAAACCATTCCCACATGCGCACTCATACAAACCCGCAGTACACGCGCTAGTGGCGCCCTCTGCGCCGAGCTTTGCGTCATCTTCCCCATTCCTTTACAATGCCGGCCACTACGAATCTCTCCGCATCGGCCATCCTATACGATCGCCAAAGCACGGACACATCCATCGTACATTTAATTTCCAGGGCTTCGCTCTCCGCGTTACCTATATTGTCCTAGATCACTCAACGACGCGACGTTGAAATACGATCAGAATACCGATCTATTAGCTCTCTATCCGTCGCACTCGGACAATCTCAACGTCTTATACAGTTCCCCTCCACTTCTTTCTTCATGGATTTTACTCTACTTGCGTTAAACTCCGAAAGTTGCCGTAACGTTATTTTTCCTTCCGTTTGTATCATAACCGTCACCGGTCTCAACAGAAAATCTCTTCCCAAGATCAAATCATAGGGTGTCCCCAAATCCGGTACTACAACTACCCCAATTTTTGCTATGCCTTCCACAACCCTAATCACGGTTTCCGCAAAGCTACTACGCGTTGTTATTTTCCGATTAATTTCTCTGCCTTCATCCTGCCGTAGAATAGCACCTACTCGAACTTCCAGTGTCGATCAGTTATTCTACTTTATCGCAATTTACATACGCCGCACATAAATAGGTATGGGACTCACCACGCAGATTGGCCGGCTCTCCTAAATGGCCCTCCTAATTCACCATTTGTCCTGTTTATGACCGAACCTCTTACATTTATAGCCCTCCACGCTTGTCCTCCTACAATCCTTCCCATAGTGTCCAGATACCCCACAGTTAAAACATTTCATATCCATCTTCCTATACTGCGTTGTATCCTTCCAACCACTCTTCCGGGTCGTCCTTCCCCATGTTGGAGTGTGTATCTTGAAAACTTAAGCCGAGTGGCTCTTATATGTAGAGAAAAGTTGCTCGGAATGTTGACCTTGACCACATATTTCAAGGTCATTGAAATCAGTGCTGAAACACCTTTCCTGCAAAACTGTGATTTCCAACACTTTGAACTGTTTGTAGGTCACTGCTACAAATTTGCAGCGTGTACATATACAACTTACTTAAATCTACAAACGGGGTTTTTAAATTTTCAGTACAGGCTCATTGTCAGATAAAAAAAAGTTGAAAAAGCGACCTTCACTATTTTCTTCGCTATTCTGTCAAATTGCTATTTTCTTGAAACAGTCACCTAGGAAACTAATCCTTCTGGCTTCTAAAAAAAACTCAAGTCGTTTGGACCAATTTTAAACAAGTTATTCTGTTTTAAAGGGTGTCCGAATACTTTTGTCCCCCACTGTATATACCTCTGTTAGGTTCGAAGATAGGAGAAAATGTTACAGAGAAACTTGTACTGTTCAAGGATGTAAATATGGTGATACAAACAGGCCTTCTGATTGATGTTACCTTCAAGATTTTTTAATGTTCATCGATGGTGTTTTTAATAGCATCAGGTATTTTTAACTTCATAGCGTAGTAGCTGATGTCAAGGAGAGTTCCACCACATAGGATGCTATGACATTGAAATGATTCTTTTTTTAAAACAGTCCATTTGTAAAATTATTTTGTACAAGTTTTATTAAAGTTAGGGATCATCTATATTATTTATACATTATTGTAGTACTGTTCAGTTTTGTAAAAATAAAAATAGCGTTTTTTAAATAAATGGCGATCTTGGAAAATAGAAGTATCTACACAATTAGATTTTGCAGAAACCATAGCTAGCATAAACTGGTTTCTTTGAGTCGCCTTTTTCCGCGCCATAAAATAGAACATGATAATAGAGTTTCGTCCAAATGGCTTACCTTTATACACCTGGTACTTAAAGCGCTTCGTGGAAGAACTATTATATTTCCACAATTATGTCGCGTTCTGCTATTGGAGGCTCTGAAATGTGGATCGTAATCAGGATTGCCACCTTATCACCATATAAATCCCAGAGTGTCACGCATTCCAACCCGGAGATGGAAACGACAAAAATAAATGTTTGGTCTCGAATATCCGGAAAACAAATATGTAATTCTTTTAAACATAAACAATTGAGAATCTAAAAATATCACTTTTTTTAATTAATAACTTTTATTGTATATAAAAAATACAATTATAATGTTAAAAGAAATAAAACAAAAGAATGTTAAATAAAATAAAATTATGAAACTCTTTACAGCTCATATTATAATTTAATTTTGTACCAGCTTTTACTCAGCTTACTCGCATTCTATTTCTTTCGTCACTCCAAAGATTTTTCATAATCGAGAAGACTTCTTCCATATAACTATACTCCTGGACAAAATTAAAGGACCACCATAATCTCCTGAAAATTAAAATTTTGGTCATTTTCAAGTGGCTGCATCTGCGCGAAAAATGGTCCCAAAAAATATTTAGAAAAAGGATTTTAGCGCTTGAAATTTCTAACATTTTGAATCAAGGACTCAAAAAACAAATTTCGTCCATCATGATACTGTTTTATCAAGCTGAAGCGCAGAAAACTATAGTTTCAAAAACTTCTGTCAAAAGCGGGGTAATTTCGACCAGTGGGTAATTCCGTCCACTTTTATTTCTGAAAACCAAAAACGCATCACTTGACTCTGTATGGTACTGCCACTTGTTAATGATGCGGCTAGCTAATATTCATCGTTTCCATGACTACAGCAGTCTTTTGTTGTAAACAAATCCGTGAGTGTTCATTTCGCAACGTAACAGTGGTCCATTTTTATGCAAGGTAAATTAGTACTTGGAGTAGATATAAATTATTAATATTAATCTCATTAAATAGAGGAATGTTTCTACTTTCAAATTCAATTTTGGTTTTTGGTGATATGTAAAATGGAGGAGTAATTCCAGCCAGCTTTTAATATTGCTTCTTTCTGGCTTAGATGCCACTGACATATAAAAGAATTACGAATAAGGCAGAATGGAGCTAGGAATATTTCTTAACACGCTTCCACATCGAAAAACACAAAAGGAAGGTAAAAGGAAACTGAGAAAGAAAAAACTGAATTTTTATTCGAGCGAATCAGATACTTTTGAAGAATAAGTAGTGGACGATAGTTGCTCCCTTTGCAAAGAATTCGAAAGAGGTGGTGAATGTGGTTCCGGTGCACATTGTGTGGTCCATGGACACATGAAGAGTGTTGAGGATGGGATACTCCTGAAGAATATATTTGTGATTCATGTAGTAATTAATTTTGAAACAAAAAATATTTTTTTTTTTTATTATTAATTTAACAGTTTTCTCACTTCTTTTATAAAGAAAAATCATAGCCGGAATTATGCCGCTACTTACAAGGAGAGGTTCCCAGGTGTCCGCCTCCGATTGCTTTGGTTTTTGGATATGGTTTAGAGGACCGAAAAATAAGATATACGTGTTTTTTTATAGCGGCCCGTTTTCATATTTAGGGGGTGAAACCACCCCTCAAAGTTATAAGATTTTCAGGTGTTAGTCTCCGATTGCTTTGGTTTTTGGATATGTTTTAGAGGACCGAAAAATAAGATATACGTGTTTTTTTATTTTGGCCCGTCTGCATGTTTAGGGGGTGCAACCACCCCTCAAAGTTCAAAGTTTTTATTTTTGATATTATTCTTTTTACCAATCTCATCAAATAATCTATTACAGTTTATTGATATATTTAACAAATTTACAACTTTCATTACGCTTTCATAATTAAAATCATTAGCTACCGTCTCTAATTTAAAAATTCTTAATTCCTTGTAAATTCATAACATTTTTGTAAATAACCTATAGTTCTTTGGTAAACTCATATTACTTCCGTTAGAAATAATTGTTTATTTTTATCAACTATATTTTTAAGCGGGGCATTCGCTTTAGTACCAGAAAATTTATTTGCAAATTTTGTTTATTTTCGTTTAGTATTAGTTTAGTTTAGTATTAATTTTAGTTCACAATTCACCGATGACTTGATGCAACACAATAACGGAACATAATAATAATGGCCGCACTGATTTTCGGGATCGACCAATATTATACGGTTACGAAACGCAAAATCAATAACTACGAATACAACAAAACATGAACAATTTACAAAACATAACATTTACTGTGAAAATTAAATCCCTTTTGTTAAAAGAATAACAGTCAAATGTATTGTTACGACAAATCTCTGCTATTAGGTAAAAACTAGTTTTTATACAGACAATAATGTTGTTATAATTCGACAATTTGCAATTGTTGTTTATTAGTTTATTTCACAATGAGAATTAATCAACTCCATTCTCTGCTTACGAAAAGTATATTAAAAGTCATACATATATATTTCGTATCCGGTGGTACAAGCGGAAGGGTGGCGATTCTGCATGAAGAAATAAGTAAAAAATATAGAATAAAATTTTATTACAACTCGCTTGGTTTTCGAGAAAATTGACCGAGTTTCGGCCGGATACGCGTGCACCGAAGTATACGTATGAATGGTAAGGGAGAAAAACAGGGAATGACACAAAACAGTTTTATCGAGAAAATGAAGTTTTAATACTTTAGTCCACTAGTAAGGAAACAAGGTTCAATGAATTTATCTGCACTCTTCATAACATGAAGCTTATACCCTAATTGGGCATCAGAAAAAAGTAAGCAATAAAATAATAATTGTTTCACATTATTTTAATATTTCTTCAAGTTTGAATAGGGCAGCATACCGAAACAAAATAAGAAATTTCCACTTCTATTATTAACAAAACAAGGAAAGCCACTCATTTCGTTAATTGTCAGATATTTTATTTCTCATTTACTTTTTGTGCATGAGGCAGCGTCTCAAAATACCCCAGCCTTAGGATCGCAAAATTTTTTTTAATTAAATAGACAGAAGTTCTGTGTATGCTCTCTGTTGGGAAGTTCGGACTCTCCTTTTTTTCTATTACTGTCTCGACTTTTTTTTTATGGTTCCTCGTTTTTTCCCTTACCTTTCATATACATATGTACAGTTTTAGACCCCGGAAGGGTAGGCAGAGGTAAGAGGGTATGTACTTCGGTGGAGACGTAGCCGGCCGAAATTCGAAATCAATTTTCTTGTTTTCAATGTTCCTGAAAACGAAGCAAGTTATGACTAAATTTTATTCTATATTTTTTTATGCAGAATCACCACTCTTCCGCATGTACCATCGGATAGGAACCACCCTGTATAACTGTCTACGTATTATTATATGTGTAGTTACAATTAGAAATAGACTGCGAATATTTATGCAATGACATATTGTGATGTGCAAATATTAGTTTATATTTCTTTTATATTTATTCCACTGTATTTGGTTGCGATTATAGATGAATTGTCAAGCCGGTACGTGACACTGTATAGTGATAAATTGCAATAGGTAGGTACAACGTTTCGTACCGATCGAATAAGTCATTAGTAGAGACTAATTACTCGTTCATTACAATCGCCCCATAAACAATATCACTGATTCATAAACAAGCCTATTGATAATTGTCTCGAAGGACAGTCAGTTTGATTGTAAAGCGCCTACACAAGCATATTGTAGTAAGTTTACTGCAAAACTAATCTTCATGAGTTCATATTTTCGGAAGAAAAATACTAAATGAAATTAAGGTTTATAAATTATATTTCGTACGGATTTTAGTTATTTTAGTTTTTTTCATTTGGTTTTGAATGCAGTGTATTTTCTTGTGTTATATTTTTGTGTTATATTTCTATAAATATTAAATGAACTGTCACGTCCTGGGTGGAGGTTAGGACAATGACAAGGAGTTCTTGCCCCGCTGCCTCCAACGTACCGTCGCGCCCTAAGGCCGGCCGGATTACGCCGCAATGGAGTAAACTGTGCGGGGCGGGTGGATTGGCTTTAAAGGATCGAGGAGGAAAAGAAGAGTGCGTTTCGTCTTGGGACCGCCAGCTAGACTCATCAGTAGGGCTACAGCTGACGGCCCCTGCCCTAGACACACACGGGGACACAGAGGATATGATTTCGGAACTTGTATATATACGAATGGATTGGAGATTGAGAACTAGCGAGAAGATTAGACCTCTGGTGGCGCTCGTCGACACTAAGTCGCGATACCGTGGTGGGGCCGGGACGTCACAGAACTCAAAAATTGTACCGGATTTTATTTATTTTTTTTTATTTATTTGGATTTGTATAGATAGATTATATTTTATTTTGTTATACGTTTGTAATTCAATAAATATTAAAAGAACATTTTTAAAATAAGTATGAATATTTAATTTCTATTTTAAATATATTTTTTGTGAAAATTCGAAAACCGGTTCAACCGTTTTTTTGGGAATAGTGGAATTCGAAAACCGGTTTTTTCAAAAGTCGGTTTTTGTATGAACCCTAGCCGCGACGCACGCATCGACTATCAGGTTTCATGAAAGCTGGCATCAGGTTCAATATAATAATTATATTAATTATAACAAATAAAAAATTCAGGACCAAAAAGAAATTTGCATAGAAATGGTTAATTGAGAAAAACAAGTTTTCAATTCTGCGTTATTAAAATAACTAAAAACAAACGAACCGAGTGATTACGAAAATTATTTACGTATGGATGATTATGAATGAATTGACAGATTGAAAAACAAAATACATTAATAAGGGATGCGATTAATGCACAAGAAATATTAATAAATTCCTCTCAAAATCTTTATTCGTTTCCATTTTTCATACAAGCGGCACAAATAATATATGATCGACATCGATGTCACGCTCTATACCAGAGGTGCACAACGAGCCGCCCGGAGCCGGAGACCTCTTTTGCTACTCTATAGATGGTCAAGGCGGGAAACACATTAAATTTTTTTACTCAAATATCATTTATATTACATGTTTATTCCATAGCTTACACAGGGTTGCTGAAAAAGTGCGACTTCATTTCCCGTTGGTGAATCAATTAATATCGTATGTTAAAAAATTTTTTAAAAGCTCCCCCTCGCATCGAAGTCTACCGGAAAATATTAGGAAATACGCCTCTACCACCAAAACCGATTTTAACAAGATGGCGTACGTGGCTTAAAGCGGCCATATTTTATGCGGAAAATTTTGATAAAATTAAAGAGATTCGGCCATCTTTTCCTCTTAACACCAAAGAATAGTAAAATTATTAATTTTAGGAAATGATGTCGTTGCAATTGCAACTGCTTAGAATGTTTTCCAACAGACACAAGTTGCTCGAAATTTAACATTTATTAAGGCATATTTACAAATTCTTCCAGCCACAATAAAGAAATTGGAAACTATCGGTCTACCCTTAACAAAATCGATGCAAATATTCCATGAACTGTATCGGCTAATTAAGCATCGTACCTGGCAGTTGTGATGAACAAGTTCGCATGAAAATAGATGCAATAATAAAAAAGAATTGTTTTTTGTGCGAAATATTTAATCTCGTGAGGATATTAAGTGATCAAAATGTTACATCCTGTGATGTAGAGCGTTAATTTTCAGCATATAAATTAATATTAACTGATAAACAGCAACAATTACATGTGACACACATGGAAAAGTTATTAGTAATTTTTAATTAATATAATAACATAATTGGTAAATATCCTCTTGTATTAGTTCAGATAATATTGCATGCGATAGATCTATGTTGAACACATCACTCACAAATCACACATATTTATCGTGCATATTCACATATTTTTAGTGCATATTCGCATATTTTACGAGCGTATTGCATATGCTTTTTGCATATTTGGCGTGCATAAACATCCGCAGTCTACTTATTGTTAGAAAGGAGGTATTGCTTTTGTTTATTTACACTAGACAAAAAAAAACCAATAATCATAGTTAAAGTTAAGGATTATCTTACCACGAAAGCAAGGGTAAAAACCGAAACACAATGGCAAGACGGTTAGTTACAGGGTGGTGGCGGTGGTCGCAGGGAATAGCGAAGCGGTCACGTTGAGCGGCCTGAGGGCTGACACTCAATACCAACTCTTCGTCACTGCCGTCCGAGCGGGTAAAAAATATCGAAGTCGGCCGATCGTCTTCCGTACACTGGGTAAGTGAAATCGCAACTTTTATTATTGAATACATCATTCCACGTCCTTTTCGTTTATTTATCTGTTTGAATTCCTTTTTCCGTTCTTAAATAGTATTTCTGAAATACTATTTTTATTTAATAATTACTTTCAACCAAAGCTTAGTTTTATTAAGCAAGCATTTTATTTTTCTTCGCCAAATATATTTAGTCATCAGTTCCGTTATATTTGTTCTAATCATAAGAAGTATTACAACACATTTTTTTACTACATCAGAATATAGCTCGACAAGTTAGGAAAGAACCGTGGAGTGGGAGACTTCTCCATTTTTCAAACGCTTTTATGACATACTATCGCAGTTTAGATCCTAGTGCTTCCTTTCTATTTTTTGTAAATAAATTTTTGTTATTTTGTAAATTTTGTTATTAATCGCCGTGTCGACTTGCAGTGTCGCCATCTCGCGGCGTATTGCGAACTGCTGCATCGCGATCGGTGCGCCACTCGATGCGAGCCGCGTGCTTAGTGTCATTAACCCTTTCGGTACCAGCGCCGGATATATCCGGCATCCATCTGATGAGCTGTGTGTACCAGTGCCGGATATATCCGGCGTCACGGAACGAGCCGTCGTTCCTAGCGCCGACTTTAGTCGGTATCTCCGATAGTTTAAAAAAAAAAAAAAAAAAAAAAAAAAAAAAATTAGTCAAAAGCAATTTCGCGGAAATGTACGCCGTACTGAAAGGGTTAAGCCGGATTCTCTGGCCGGCGGCTTGACGGCTAGTGAGAATCCAGCTTTAAGCGTCGTGCCGCGTATGCTTCACGTGCATAACCTTGTATAACTTCGCACCATTATTCAATATTAACGTTGCTTTTGTGTCGTATATAATTCTAACGAACCGAACTAGTACCGACATCATTAACAGGTTATGGGCCCGGACTCTAAATAATCGGTGCGAAGTGAATTGTCAATAAGAAAGGAAAAGAAATAGAGGTTCTGCGTAGTATAACCGTTGTTCGAACTCAAATCGAGCTTTTAAGCAAAAGCAACTATGATACGTGGAAACTTCAAATGATACGGTTTTAATCTGAAACGAATTATGGGACTACGCGAATGGAACAGTTGCGAAGCCCGAGGAAGTGGTATGTGACGCGATTGCGGCGAACGCCGTGCAGGTCTGGATGAAGAACAACGTTTAGGCGATGTCGGATATGAATTTGTCGATCCGGGCGAATTGAAACAAGTCAAGAATTGTGAAGCTGCACACGCTATGTGGTTGAAGCTGCAGTCAATTTACGAGTCTACGGAGCCTGAAGAGATTGGCGCGACACAAAATTTGAATAGTTTTTTCGATACAGTTGACAAATTAACTGATATGAATGTAGAGATCAATCTGCACCTATTTACTATTATGTTGCTTCGTAGTTCGCCGACGGACTTCGAAAACTTTCGACGCGCCATCGAATCGCGCGGCGATTTACCAACACCCGAGGCTCTTCGTATAAAAATCGTAGAAGAGGTCGATGCGTGGCGCCCCCAGACGCCATGATAGCAAAGCAAAACATCGGAAGGCGCGATAGGAAGGACAGATCAAAGGTGGTCAAAAGCGACAACTGGAATAAACATGAACTGAGGATTCGATGTTACAAGTGTACATTAACGGGACTCAAGGCATCTGGATGTCGCGGTAAAGGCGGGAAGCAAACTGCCAAATGTGTCGAAAATATTTATTTCCGTGCGCGCGATGTCTCGAACGTCGATTCGGGGGATTATAGTCGCAATTGGTGCCTCGATTGCGGCACCACTTCGCATTTGTACGACGTTCTTTGGGAATTCCGAGAGATCGCGGCGTTTTGAACCTAGCCAATAACGCATTGACAGAGATAATCGCTACGGTTCCCTCAGTGATGTGTTGCAGGTCCCGGACCTCAGAACGAATCTCGTATCGGTTGGGAACATAACTGATCGCGGATATGAAGTTCACCTCAAAAAGGATCAGAGCATTGGTGCTGAATTCGAATGGTGACGTTAAACTTTATGCTGACTGAAATGGGGGACCTGTATTACGCGCATGAGCATAAACGATGTGCGCGTGCCGTCGCATCCGCATCGGGGACAAGTGATGCGACATTCGAGTTATGGCACAGGCGGATAGGTCATATGAACGCGAATGACGTCATGACTGGCAAACGCAAAGGAGCCGTGCAGGGAATTCGACACGAGGATCCAGTGAACGAATTGGACTGCTGGTTCGGAATTCATTTCCCAAAAAGTCGATCAGGCGAACAAGTATCCTTGACCTGGCACACATAGATGTATGCGGGCCGATGAGAATTGAATCCATTGGACATGCGAGGTTTTTCATCGAGTTCATCGACGATAAGTCAAGATGTTGTAAAGTCCAGTTCTTAAATTCCAGGGCTGAAACGGTTAAGACGACAACAGAATATATTGCACTATTAGAAAACCAAAACGAAGGAAGTGCCAAGTGCTTACCATCCGATAATGGAAGAGAGTACGAGTCAAGAATGTAACGACTACCTAAAGAAACGTAGAATCACGAGGAGACTGACCATTTCCTTTAACTCCGAGCAAAATGGGGTGGCTGACAGGAGAAGCAGAACACTACTGGATACCGCTAGGTGCCTCATGATGGACGCATACCTGCGTGAGTTATTTCAGAGTGTTTGGTACTTGGGTATTTTACCTTGGCCGGGAGCCCAGGAAGGGAAAATTCGATCCTCGGGAAAGAAAGGGCATCTTCCTGGGATACGCCGAAGAAAACCAAGGCTATCGAATTTCGTCACCCGACGGCAGGAAGGTGGTTATCAATCGCGTTGTCAGGTTCGTGGCCGAGAACAATCGACACTTGGAGGACTTCAATGATTTCGCTCCGAAGGAACAACCTGAAGAACGGAACGACTCTACAGAACGTAACGACACTGAGGAGCAGAACGAATCTGAAGAACGTAATGACACGGAAGATCCCTCTGGAATTCAAAAGTTTGTGGACGTCCTACCAAATCCAGTGGTTAAGGACAAGGACCATCCCGGGTGATCATCCGGATAACGAAATCCGCGAAGGTGATGGCGTCATTCCTGGCGCTGCAAGGAGGGGTCGTGGAAGACCCAGGTTCATTAAAACACGCTCCAGAGGAAGACCACGACCTGTAGAGGCTGCTAGCATCGGGGAGGAGCAGGTGCTTCCGAGGTTCCCATGGAGCAGGCCATGTCTGGCTCGGACGCCGATGATTGGTGCAGGGCCGTCGATGAAATAAAGTTAATAATAATAATAATAATTTATTCACGGGACAAACCCATTAAGAACAAGGATACTTATAGTAAAGGATAATTACAGCAAATTACATAACAATAAAATAAAAAATAAAAAAATGAAAAAAAAGAAGTGCTAGTCGTGAACAGAGATTTCCAGATAGGTAGATGGGGATTAAACTACGATTTCAAGAAATGCCTTCCGCAATAAGGACTCTCCGAGCACTAGTCCTGAAGCTAGAAAGAGTACCGGCAAATAAATCAATGCCCTCGTAAAGCAGATTGGCGATGCCGCAGATTCTATGGAAAGGGTCGGTGTGACCGACCCAGGAGGAGTAGCTCAGAGGCCTAAACAGAGGTGTTTGCCTGGTACAGCGAGTGGGCACGTTGAAGTTGATTAGCGCAATAACATTAGGGTTATCCACTTTCCCGTTCAGAATCCTATGTAGAAAGGATAGGTCTGAGATCCTCCTCCTGTGTTCTAGAGTCCGCACCCCAAATCTACTCATGATCGGCCCATAGTCGTGGTCAAACCGGGCCATAGGCCGGCCTGCTTTGTACGCAAGATGGCGTAAGAAACGATGCTGGACCCTTTCGAGTTGTAGACTATACTTAGTCCATCGCGGTGTCCAGATGACTGACGCGTACTCGAGATGCGGCAGCACCAAGCTGTTATATAAGTAGCGCAGCGTACTGGGGCTAACAAAATCGGTACTACTCCTAATTATAAAACCTAGAGCTCTGCTCGAGGCCGCAACAACATGTTGTGTGTGCTCCACGAAGGAGAACGAAGAGTCGATCAGAACACCAATGTCGCGCGCGACCGGAACGCTTGATAACTGAGAGCCCGCGATTTCATAACAGTAGTGCATCGGATTCTTACTTCGCGAAATCCTCAAAATATGGCATTTGCTGGTGTTAAGCTCCATACGGTTGAGGAGACACCACTCCGTGAGTCTATTAAGGTCAGCTTGTAGATCTAGGGAGGCGGCGTGGCACGAGATGCATTTAAATAATTTGAGGTCGTCGGCGAACATCAAAAATGTACTATTGCAGATCATCTCTCGAATGTCGTCAATGAATAGTAGAAATAGAATGGGCCCAAGGTGGGAACCCTGGGGTACCCCGGACGATGCAAAAATCTTTCTCGAAAAAAACATCACCGACTCTGACACGTTTGAAGCGCCCCGTAATATAAGAAAAAAAACACAGTAATTGCCCTCCGAAGCCGACGGAGGCAAGCTTATCGATGAGCAGATAATGGTCCACTCTATCAAAGGCCTTAGTGAAGTCTGTATATGTATATTACATCAACTTGCCGCCCTCCCTCTAAAACCCTGGACACAAAGTTACAGAAAACCGCAAGGTTGGTGACGGTAGACCTGCCAGGCATAAAGCCGTGTTGCTCCAAAGACAAGATACTATTGGTCAAGGCACTAATCTTCTTGCCCACAATGGCCTCGAAAAGTTTACCCATAATATTGAGCATCGAAATGGGCCTGTAGTTCTTAATGTCAGATCTCGCGCCGGCTTTATGGATCGGAGAGATGATACTAGACTTCCAGGCGGAGGGGAAGCGTCCATCGGTCAGAGAACGGTTAAAAATTATCCAGAGCGGCCGTGACATAATTAGAGACCATGTGACTTTAAAGCGAACGCAGTATACTTTATAAAATCTTTCCTTGAAAAAGGTCTAAACCGCAGACCGAAACGTCGGAAATTTATAATTTTTAAAATTGCAAATTAGCTTTTAAATTATTTAACTGACCGAACCAGTGCGCCGAAACCACTTATTGTTTATAATAAATTTACATTTCTTCAGAAAAATTGGAGGAATTCCATCATCGCCCGGCCCCTTGTTAATGCTTAGATCGTCAATTTCTGAATATATTTCGCTTATGCTGATGCTCATATCGGACATGTTATAAAGAACGATACCTGGGCATTGGTCGATCGGAGTTGGTTATAAAGAACGATACCTGGGCATTGGTCGATCGTTCTAAATACGAAAAGGTCGTAATAAGTTCAGATCGGATGAAACGTTGGGAAAGAGAAAGGCGCGCTTGGTGGCTCAGAGGTTTAGCCGGTAGCTCGGGATCCATTTTTCTAATACGTCTACACCGGTAGCACGTCTCGACTCCATCAGGTTAATGACGTCCTTCGCAGCTGGGTATAAAATGAAGATAAGATAATTCGATATCACGATGGCTTACTTGAAAGAAGAGCTGGAAGAACAAACATTTATCGATCCGCTAAAGAATTTGCTCGAGATTCTTGACAGAATTGTCGAAAGTGAACAAAATAGTATCACCAGAGCGATAGCCTAAAGTATGCTACTGGATCTTAGGAAGAGGGATGGGGTCTGTCTTATGAGGAAATCGTTTTGCGGTTTAAAGCAACCTGGTCTGGGACATTGTCTTGCGACATTGCGGAGCAGTATCGACTGACTCACAATCAGACCCGGGTCTCGGGGGAGGATCTGGCCATGATTGCCATTTCTGTGGACGGTATACTTGGTAGCTTCACGACGGCAGCAAGCGGTCACCAGGCTAGGACAACAGTTGTCGACTTGTTTTGAAGTTAGAGACCATGTGAATGTAGGCTATTGCCTGGGCATAGAATTCACCCGGAATAGTAATCGTATAGCGATGAACCAGAAAGGTTACATTAAAGATTTGTTGAATCGATTCGGAATAATCGATTCGGAACCCGTCGCCACACCGGTCGACAGAAGCGTAAACTTGAAGAAGAACGAGTTCGTTGGTGCGCTGACGTATTTGACGTCGGCAACACGACCTGACGTTATTTTCGTGGTGAGCTACTTGGGACAATTCAACAATTGCTATCGGATCAAGCATTGGAACACTACTAAATGAGTCCTACGTTACTTGAAGGGGCCATTGACCTGGGCTTAATGTTTGGATCCGATCCTAAACCCGTGAAAGGCTTTGTTGATGCAGATTGGGGCACCGCAAAAGATAAGCATTCTTACTCTGGCTACGTATTCCTATTAAATGGAGCTCCCATCTCGTGGGATACTAAGAAGCAGAAGATGATCGCACATTAGTGGATGTTACTGTCTATTGTGACAGTTACAGTGCCATTAAACCACCTGAGAAGGACTTTCCATTCGAGGAGTAAGCATATTGACATGCGTCAGCGGTTTATCTGCGACGTGCTGAAGTGCTGACTAAAGGACATCACAAGTCAAAGCATGAGTGGTGCACGAAATTTTGCGGACTGGGACGTCCGTCCGATGTCATGAAGTCGACTGTTGACTCGAGGGGAGGTGTTGGAGTACAGTACATATTTGTCGTATGGTCGCCACTCTTCCAACGTGAAGAGGACACGAATTCCAGCTCGAGTTGGTGTTTATTTAAGTGATACCGTCGCGCGTCCGGCACGCCTTTATGCTTTGTCGACAGCGGCAGTCGGCAGTCGAAGAAAAGGACAGCGAGTTTAAAATGTGGGGGCGAATGAGAAAGAATGAACGGCAGTCAAATATGAAAATAACTCAATGTTTTGACGACTTGCGTAACACACATGCGTAGGCAATGCTCTTGTGCAAGTCACTCCTACGCCTTCAACGGCAAATTAATGGTGGTGGAGAAGGAATCTAAATTAATGGAGGCACACAACTTGCAACGATAGCTATATAGAGTCCTATTGGTTCCTCAGAACAACAAATTGCCTATTAGCGGTCACTTATTGTAGGCGTGACTCCTCTGCAGCGCTCGGTCCTCAAGGAGAGGGAATAAAATGTCCCAGGAAAACCGTAGCTACGATCCACATCGAGGACACTCTAGACCCCTGTGACAGCTAAGCAATCGCCACCTCTGTCAATCCTCGCTGAGGAGCACCAATGTGTTTGGGCCCAGACTAACTGACGCCTCTGAAACTAAACATTTCCTTATAGTTTATGAGCCCTCCACGTCCAGAACCAAAAATTTAAACATTTTATTTGTCATTAAAGCTGTGGTCTTTAAATCCCAACATTTGGCTTCTTACAAAATAGCCGCGGGCACGCTGGCTTGTGTCCTCTTTCACGCTTGCCTTGTTCCGACTCCTGTCGCCTTTCACGCTTGACTGCTTCCGTGGAAGATCCTCCCAGTTGGTGAGGGAAGGCCGACGATCATACAACGTAGAAATCTGGCGATCATACAACGAAGATTTACTGTATAGAGTGTTTCTAGTCTGTGTCTCTATGTGCCTGTATGTTTCTAATCTGTGTAATGTAATATTTAGAGTCGAAATTTACAAAATAAGAATTTGTATTAGAGCTATTCTTTTGGCCCGGGTATCCGGGTACCCGGGTACTCGGGTACCCGGTGAGACCCCGGGTAGACAAAAATTACCCGGGTACCCGTAGAATACCCGACTACCCGGGTACCCGTGCGATACCCGGGTAAATGATCATCGATTTGACAGCCGATTGTCTTTCGACTTCCGATCATTTTCGGCTAACCTCAGTAATGAACGGAATAAACGTCAAGCAATTGAATGTGTGTGTGCACGTTAAGATTATGAATATTATGATAAAATGTTTAATTGTTTGAAGTTTATTCCGTTCATTACTGATGTTAGCCGAAAATGATCGAAAGTCGAAAGACGATCGCCTGTCAAATCGAAATTCTCAACTATCTCATCACATCTAATTTACTCGGGTATCTCATGGATACCCGGGTAATTTTTGTCTACCCGGGTAGCCGGGTAATTTTTGTTTACCCGGGTAGTCGGGTATCTCACGGGTACCCGGCGGGTACTCGAGTACCCGGCGGGTCGGGTAGTAAGAGCTCTAATTTGTATAGAATTTTCAGATTTTCAGAAATGATTTTTCAACTGTGAAAAATTTATTCAGGAAAATTAATTCTACACCATTGACATAGAAAAAGAATGAACTAAATACAATAAATAGTTTTCGAGATACAAATTAATAGAGAGGAATCATGTGGAACTTAGCGTTTCTATCCCCACCGTTCACCCCACTACGTTCAGTCTCCGACTTCAGGGTTCTTTTCTAACTTGTCGAGCCGTACTATTGTGTGTTTCGAAAACTTCTTTTTTTCGAAAACTTCTTTTTATTTTTTTTTTCTTTCTTTTATTTAATGTCCCATCAACGACTTGTATGGGTTATTAGAGGCCCAGGGTATGGTTTACAATTTGTTGTACAGCTTGATGTGTTTTAGGTAATGCAATAGTCTTTGTATTGATCCTTTGTCGTTTAAATTGTGATATGTTTTCCTTGAAAAAAAATCGTCTCTAATTGATAGCAATCGTGGTTTAATTGTGAACTTCCATTCTTCGTTCAATTTTTCTTTTATTTTTTTCTTTAAGCATAAGAGTACGGTTTCCAAAGGGACGTGCTATGGTCGGAGATTGGTGAGTCAGCTATTTTTCTGGCCGCTCTATCCGCTCTTTCCTTACCTTCGAAACTTGTGTGGCCAGGGACCCAAATTATTGTAATCGAGTTGTTCCTGTGGATTGCCCTGGCATAAGATTCTCGGCATTCTTCATTCGATAATGGGATCGTTTATCCATTGGTTTTGAATTGCTTGGATTGCAATTTACAAAGTCGTAAAAAATAGCGAAATGTTTGTTTCGTTCGTTGACTATAGTTTCGATAGCATGTTTTATCGCGCTTAGGTCGCAAACAAAGAATAGTAGCTTCTTGGTGGAGTTTCAGTTTTATGATCAATTGTCCAGAGATGAAAGCATAACCAGTGCCATTTGCTGTTTTAGAACCATATGTGTACCTATATATGTATGTGGTTTGTGTATGTTTCCTCTAGTTCTTGAAATAAGGTTTTTAACAAACTAGGGTTGGTGTCTTTTTTGTTATCCCTGAGTAGTGTGATGTTGGATTCTATTTTTGGAATGGCGCAAGGAGGAACGCCATGGATTGATTTCCTCATTGTAGGCTGGATGTCCAATTGAAGTTCTCTTTCGTAGGGGCGTATCCTACAGTAAAAAGGGAGAGGAATTCTTTTTTTTTAACTGCGAGAGATTGGTATTATTCTTTTAATGACGCTCTGAAATATAGGGTTCTGGGGAAAGGCAGAGGTTTTGGTTGCGAATTTTATGCTTAGGTATTTTCTTCGTAATTTTAGGGGTGGTTCAGCTGCTTCGCTGTAACATATCATACTTTAATGTATTTCAATATATATTATTTAATCTGCGTAAAATTGTTCGTAAACATGAAAAACATTAGAATTAAAATCACATTATACGAAAAATATAAGGTGAAGATATACCTACTACCGTGATAATATTAGTCTCTTTTCAATCATTAAAATTTTCTTATTATATTGCGTACAGTATATGCACCTCAATTACCATGAAGTTTCTCTGTAATCAAGTTACGATTACGACGTAATGAGAACAACATAATTACGTCATTTTTATTTTACGGCGTTTAATATATGTATATACCTATACTTTATCAAAAAAGACATATATGAATATTTCAGAGCCGCCACGAACATCCCCTCAACATGATGCAGCAGTAACTGGCGGCACTCCTCTTCCTCCTCCACCCTCTTCGCAGCAACCTCAAGCTTATATACAAGTAAGTTCAAATACATGTACATGTTAGACAAATTGTATAAAAATTATTTAATAAAGCGTTCGCTCGAGGTGACGAGCAGTTGTCTGCGAATTTGCTTTGAAAAAGGTTATATTTATACGTTTTCGAAAATATGTGATCATTCAGTTTATAGTACCCTACATTTATTATTTAGTTCAAAATTATAAAAATATGTAAATTTATTAGGTTTAGTTATTTTCAATTCATATTGCTCTGGGCAATCACATACTAGAACTTTATTCCAATGACCTCACTGGTAGTAATCATGCATGGACTTCAATGTCCATATTGATAAATATGGGCAAAAGATTCACGTTAATTTCTACTCAAGTTCGTTCCGATTATACACTAATGATCTACCTTGTAGGTACATATTTGTTTCTTAAAACATTGCGGGCAGATAGTGCAAGAAAGAGGTTATGTCACTTTCATGCGTGCAGATCATAGCTCCCAGGACGGAGTTCATGAAATATTGGGAAACCTAGAATTTCGATACGCCAACTAGCGACAGAAAATTGAACTACTGAGAGTAGGTCGAAATCCGTCCAAGTCCATATGATTATCAGTGTTTATATAGACATGTTGTGAAAAACGAGTGTTTTTAATTTTTTTTGAACACTAAATTTTTACTTGTTCGATTAATAAATACTTATTCGGAATGTTTGCTGGGATCCGGACCTACTTTCAATAGTTTGTCAACTTACCACCACAGCGCTGAAATCTAACAATAAGCCACGCCTCCACTAAGTTTCCCAATATTCCTTACCATACACTATCACATTCCCTAGAACTATTTAATTGCCAAAAGACATCTGCTGCTCACAATCTCGGGGACTCCACGCCTTATTAGATTTTCAATCTATTCCATTATTATTCTAGCTATTTTCTGCGATTAACTACAGGCCGTCGCACAGTGGCGTGTTTATAGGGAAAAATTGTGAATAAATTATTTTATGCCCTATTCCTACGTATTTTGACCTGCTGATTTCAAATATATTGTTATTTTTGTTGTAAACTAAAAAGTGGTAAAAATGAAGGTTTTATTTGTTTTAAAAAAATCATAACTCATAAACTATTTATATGTATGAAAAGAGGTTATCCAATGGTATTTCTGCATATATTTACAAAATACAAAAACTGAATTTTAAGGGTTGGTGGTGGGGGTAACTTGAAAGGTATGGATGTTTTGAAAAATAATTTTACGCGGTTTTGTAGATATAAAAGAAAGATGTAACTTCTGTTTTAACTTCTTTTCGATATCTCTCACCATTCTCGAGATATTCCACGAAAATAAAATTCAGTTTTTTTTCGAGGGGTAATTTCACCCCCTAAAACCGTACGATGGCATCAACAAAAAATATAGTTATGTTACGGGTGAATTACTGCACAATTACTACACTATTTGCACACCATGTTTCATAATTTTCTGAATTTCCGGGTTCCCTAACTTCTCTTGTTAATCAGCTACCTATTGAGTATTCGGACGTTGAGCTCCAGGAAGAAGTTATATCACTTTTTATGTGATTTCTGTAAATTGTTTATTGATATTAGTATTTTTCTAGTTTTAAAATTGAGTAAGTTCCTATTGTTAGTTTAAAGAATATTATTATTTTATTATTATTATTATTATTTTATTATTATTACTATTATCGACGTATAACATTATAACATTGTGTTGAATAAAACATGATATAAATTTCATTTGTGTCATAACTTGCTATGTGCATGATATTCTTGTAGTCAGTTATTTTTGTACCTCTTCTTATAACTTTGAGGGGTGGTTTTACTCCCTAAATATTCAAACGGGGCAAAATAAAAAAAAACGTATTTCTTATTTTCCGGTCGTCTAAAACATATCCAAAATCCAAAGCAATCGGAGGGAACATCTCCTTTTAAATCATAAAAAAGGAGACGGTTTGCTGCCTAGTTACTTTTACTTTACAATGGTTTTCGGCACCTAACACAAAAAGGTGCGCCTAGCAGCAGCTGATTCCTTTTCGATTCGATAGTATAAACTTCTGCCTTCCTTATAAAACAACTTTCAGCGTGTCACATTGTGTCACATTTTTTATTTACGTAAAATTGCCGCAAATAAAATGTGCTTATCTAAGAACGTTACAGAAAACGTTTAAAAAATCGGAAAACGTTGATCTATGGATCATTTTGTTCGCCTTGAAATATACTATACTGTCAACTATATCACAGATTTGTTGCACTTTTGGATGCGCCAAACACAGAAGAAATAGAACGCCCCTAGAAGTGCCTCAAAAATTTTGTTCAACTTTCAACATTTATAGAGCAGTCGGTAATACTTTTAAAGAAAAAACAAACTTTGACCATTATACTAGACATATTTAAGAACATTTTCATGTGTTTACATTTTCATTATCTGTCAAATCGGAAATTGAATTTATTCACAATTCCCTAGAAAACACGCCACTGTGCGTCGTTTCGAAAATAAAGATGACAATACCGCGTAGCTTCATTTATTCTCGACGTTATGCACTCTGTTATTCATATTAGAGATCATGATACCAAGGGTTTCAATTTTCAGTGTTAGATTTGAGTTTCATATCATTTAATTTAATCGATATTTTAATTGAAAGGTACAATTTATACAGCTGTTGACGCGATTGCCCTGAAAGTCGCATACCCGCGATGAGGATTTCGGACAATCACTACCCGAGAGTTACCTTTATTCAAAATAAAATATAAATGAACCATGAAGAACTATTTCGGTGGAGAGTTCTTTTAGTTATACCTGACCAAAGTAGGTACATTCACGCCGCGCGGTTTTCTTCATTCCAAGTAAATTTGGCAATGGAAGAATTTTTTTTCCTGCAACATTTATGTATTGCGCAATGAACAATTAATTATGAATCCAAGTCACATAATTTTTTTTACAAATACATACATCAAATTTCATAAATTACTATGGGGCAATTTACTTTTCCCATTTCCAACGAAACCTCCTATACCTTCCCTTAGAAGGAACATCACCCAACTGTGGCACGCCGATTTTTATAAAACTTGGCATGAAAGTAGATACGTATTTTTTCGTAGCGGCTCATATTCGTGTTAAGGGCGTGAAACTACCCTTCAAAATCCGGCGTGGAAAGTTATTTAGCTACATAGGTAGAAAACTGACAGAGTTAGAAAAATGTTAAATATAAAAGTTTCTTTATTTCATATGTGAACTAATATTACGTACACAGAATCTAAAAAAAATCAAAGACGGTACCACTGTAGTTTATTGATATTTTACGTTTCAGGGATTTTCTAAAATTGAGAAAATACGTATACCTACTTATCAATATAGTTCATAGTTATGTGTTGCCAAATTTTAGTGAAATATTTTTTGAAAATACTTTTGATTAAACAACAGTGGCACCGCCTTTGATTTTTTTTTAACTTCTGTTTACGCCTTTATATGTGACATTTTTTTCTAACTCTGTTAGTTTTCTACCTAGGTAGCTAAATAATTTTTCCACGCCTTAACATGAATATGAGCCGCTACGAAAAAATACGTTACTGCTTTCGTGCCAAGTTTTATAGAAATCGGCGTGCCACAGTTGGGCGGTGCTTCTTCAAAGGGAAGGTATATGTAGGAGGTTTCGTTGGAAATGGGAAAAGTTAGAATGACCCAGGGTTCATAGAGTACGAATGACAGTGTTTACGAGTGTGGAGAAAGCTGGGAAAGCAAAAAATATTTGTAAAGATGAGGATTTACGGACAAATTAGAGGCGGGTATACTATGGATGTCCGTAAGATAGATGCAAGTATTGCATACACACAGACAAAGTATAATTATATTAACATTCAAAAAGAAGGAGCAGGGACACGAAACTTTGCAGGAATGTAGCTCAAGTGATGCTAAGAACGTACGTAACTATTTTTTTATTCGGCAATAAAACTAAGGGTGAAAACACCGCCTCAGAGAAATGGTGAGTTTTCATATTATCGTGAATATCAGCGAAACCGTAAACGATATCGAGAAAAAGTTCTACAATATGGTGATGAAGAATTGTCGAAAAAGGGTAGTGGAGATAAATTTTGAAAAAAAATTGTTCTTCACAAATTCTTTATCGCCGTTTTATAGGACATAAAAAACATACTTTTTTATTGGATGAGAATTTATTCGACGAATGAAGATAATTTTTTAATTCGATGAAAATTTATTCTACGAATAACGATAGTTTTTTATGCGAAGGTTTTATTCGAATAAATGCGTCGAATAAATTTTTCATCCGTAGCATTTATCTTTTCGAAGTCTTCGAATAAAGCCACGAATAACTTTCGTCAGCGTCGAGCGTGTTTATTCGAGCCGCCAAGGGTCGAGCCCGGCCGAGCGGCGAGCGCCGAACACAAAGGACTGGCGGCTCGAATAAACACGCTCGACGCTGACGAAAGTTATTCGTGGCTTTATTCGAAAGCTTCGAAAACATAAATGCTGCGGATGAAAAATTTATTCGACGCATTTATTCGAATACAACTTTCGCATAAAAAACTATCGTTATTCGTAGAATAAATTTTCATCGAATTAAAAAATTATCTTCATTCGTCGAATAAATTCTCATCCAATAAAAAAGTATCTTTATTCGTCAAATAAATTCTCATCGAATAAAATTATTTATTCGTTGCTCTTCGAATAAAGATAACTTCGATTATTCGAGCCTCGAATAACGAATAAAAATTATTTATCTTTTGTTCGTTATTTGAGATTTTTATTTAGATAAACTTTTTCCCAACTCTGATTCAGCCCCAAAAATAGGATTCTACCCCTAAAAGGAATAATGCAACAAACGGTAGAAATAACTGATAAGAGACACTATCGTGCGGTGTGCGGTGCCGAGTTTTAGTGGAATAAAATGTTATATTAGGAAAAGATATAAATAATGCTGTCATACTGAAGGTATACATACATATGTATATGACTGTGTGGATTGCAGGTCCGTGGCGTAGAAGTGGGTATAGTGGTGTTAGTGTTGATCTTCTGGGCAGGCGCGATAGCGCTCTTCTTCAATCGTTGGGGCAAGATTCGCATGTTGCTGCCATATCAACCCGACTATAAGGAACAACTGAAGGTTCCTGGGACTGGGGTATGCACAGCAGCAAGTGCCACCTACCCTCAACACTCGACTGAACACACATGTTCTCAGGTAACGCATAATTATACTGCACTCTTCGCTACATTAATCTTCCACAGCCATATGCCGACCAATATATCGCAGTTCAATTCATCCCAAACAGTAAAGCTCACTTTTCCGAGGAAAAGGCGACGACTACTTGTCTCTAAATTTATTGAAACTAGCGTGCTCTAGTTGTTTACGTAGACGTTAAAAATATGAATATTTTTACTTATAAAGAAGTATTTAGTATAGGTATCTATAGTTGAAATGACTACTTTATTTATTCTGTATAAATTACTTTTGGTAGCTCGAATAACTTATGTGTGTAAAAAAAGTGAATGTTTCATTGGGATCAATTCAGGTGGGGGTAGTGCGAAATATTTCTTCGATTTGCTTCGAAAATTCATTTAGAATCAGTTAAAGTCCGGAACATGAGTTGAGTATTACAAGTGAATTTCGAATTACATACATAGGTATATCAATTCTCGCTAAACTTATATTTCTTTCGTAAAATATTAAAATTCAATTTTGGCAGTAAATTATAATTTTTATATTCCAATAGGTTACAGTAACGTTGATCTGTGTTGATCAATATCCCATTTTATCTTCTATAAATGGAAAGCATAGTGGCTGGAAACGGTATAGCCAGGTCGTAGTATATTGTAGAGCAGTGGCGGATTTAAGAAAAAAGGCCCAGGTGGCAAACGTTCTGAGGGGCCCATTTTTTCGGGAAAATGAAGAGGTAGTTTACTAAAAGGGGGCTAAGGGTAGTAGAACCGTAAAAGTATAGTTTGGATAAAATCAAAATTTTTTTTAAAGATTGGGCCCTAGAGTGCCTTCTGGGGAGGCCCATTTTTTCAGGAAAATGAAGAGGTAGTTTAATAAAAGCGGGCTAAGGGTAGTAGTACCGAAAAAAAATATAGTTTGGATAAAATCAAAATTTTTTTAAAGATTGGGCCCTAGAGTGCCTTCTGGAGAGGCCCATTTTTTCAGGAAAATGAAGAGGTAGTTTAATAAAAGCGGGCTAAGGGTAGTAGTACCGAAAAAAAATATAGTTTGGATAAAATCATAATTTTTTTAAGGATGGGCCCTGGGGGCCTTGTAGCCAGGGGCCCAGGCGGCAACTGCTCATCGGCCGCCCTGTTAGATCCGCCACTGATATAGAGGTTCTGTCAATTTATTTGTGTCAATGCTCGAAACATGTTTGCTTTTACACTCCACCGAGTTTACGAGCACGCAATACCTCTTGCAGCTACTATGTGTATCAAAGAAGTTACGATGCATGCTGTGCATCGTATATGAAACTATAAAACCATAATGACCATATCATTCGTTGAATACCAAGGGAGTTTGAAGCGATCACACGTATTCATGAATGGAAGTTTATGGCGTTCCACTATTTAATAACTACCATAAATTCGAATTCGCGCGATAATTTTTATTTTATTACGGAACCATATTGAATCATCTATTTAATATCCCCATGTTTTCGATACATCCATATAAAGCTTTAAAACTAATGCAGATATAAAAATGTCCTCCGTCGTTATAAATGGATACCTCAAGAACTTTTAAATAACAGTATTTTCACGCGAATATATCATTATCTACTAATATAATTACTATATTATTACCAATATTATTACTAACTTGTTAAAATTATTAAGAAACACGATTTGATTTCAAACATAATTTAGTGAATTTCTATAGTTACTAGATTTTAAGTATTTCAGCGTATATTTCTTATAACATTGAAAATACATGCACATTCTAATGCAAAACACATTTGGATGCTGTGTACGTAGAAAAATATTTTGAAAGCTCGCCATAAGCTTTGCATGTTGCAAACTGTGCAACCTAACCCCAAAAACGAATCGAATTCTGCAATTTGAATCTGAAACGAAGCTGAAAAGCATTTACAATAATTTTCCGATTCAATTTTTTATTATATCAGGCAGTCATCCGTTTCTTGTATTTCAATCGTATTTTTTGACAGATTCTCTTAACATTTTCATTGTTTAAAATTACGCCTTCCTTAAGGGTACTAGGCAGTGGTTTTTATCGAAAATGAAGAATTTATTTTTCAATTATAATTGCAAAGAAATAAATTGAAGCTGAGACTTGTTCTTTGACACAAAGTTTGTTAACATCATAAGGTTGAAAAAAACATGTTTCTTTAGTCAAAAATATGCATTATATATGACGCTACGGATGGATCATTAAAGAGGCTTTTTAAAAAAGTTTCTTTTGTTTTGCAGTGATAACTCAAAAAGGAAGGTTCCAATCGATTTCAATCACATTCGTGCATGTTCACAAAATGTGTAGATTCAGTCTGAATCTAAATTGATGTTAATAAAAACTCTTAATCTTTATGAATAGAAGTTTAAACAAAATCAGAATGTTGGGGTAACAGAACTTCCCTTGTGAGACCAGCGATCCACTGTCTTGATTATACCAGCTTGATGAAAATGAAAATCAATTTAAGAGGCCTAGTACTCTTCATCTCGAAGTAATATATTTTGTAAAAAACGGCGGATAATCTTGCATTATATGAAATCAGTTTTCATCCATCTCATGGTGCTTCTATGTTCATTAGGGTGGACCTTATTTTTCGACTTTAAAATTTTTTTGGGACACCCCCCAGGATTGTGTCAATGGGGGAAAAAATAATGTGTGCAAAATTTGAAATCGATCGATGGACGGGAAACCGTGCCTCATCGCATTTGAAATTTTTTTTTTGTAACTCATTTTTGAGTCAGATTTTCTTCTAGACCCCTACTTTTTAAAATAAATCGAATAATATCAGCAAAAATTGGTGCATTTCGGGTGTACTTTTCCCTTTAATCTGTTATTTATAATTATGTGAAAAAAAATTTAGACGAAAGTTCAACTGTTTAACAGCATAAATATAATGCCAACGAAAAAAGTATTTTTTTATGGTTAATTTTTTAGATTTCAGGTCATGATGTTCTTTTTTAAGTGATATTATACTTTGATTCTATATTATTATAGAGCATAAAAAGACAAAATCAACGATATATAAAAATGTATATTAACGATATTATACAATGGAGAAAAACGAGTTACAAAAATAAAAAAAATTTCAAATGCGATGAGGCACGGTTTCCCGTTCTCCCATCGATTTCAAATTTTGCACACATTATTTTTTCTCCCAATGGCACAATCCTGGGGGGTGTCCCCGCCAAAAATCTCAAAATTATTTTTCGACAAGAGTAACTAAGGTCCACCCTAATGTTCATTTATAATTTTGTTGACAATATACTTCTACTGTAATAGTCATTTTGGATTTTCAAAAAATGTAACGAAGGAGTCCCGTGATTTAGATCTATTTTTCTGTGAAAATAAAATTCGATTAAGCTTCTGGACATTGATCAGCTCTGGAGAATTTCACTTCTCCCCTTTACTTTTTCAATCTTTGCGAGGTGATAAACGATCGTAGAATAACTGACATTCAATTGTAAGGCTTTTAACGTGATTTATTTTCATCCAACTCTTCTTGATAAGATTCATTGTTTACAGTTTCCAACAATTCCCCTCTGATTCAATTTCCAATAGTACCTATGTCGTTAACAGGGATCTTCTGAAGCCACGTTGCACCCTTGCTAAGTCAATATAGCATTCTCTCACTTTTGATGAATTTATCTCCTCCGCTGTTTTCATTATTCTGCAATGCGATTTAATCAAGAAAAATCACTTGCGTAAAGCTTCAATACTCGAACCTTAGAAATTTAATAACAGGGGATAATTAATTGTTTAGCCTAATTTAATATCTACAATGAGTTCTATAATGGATTGAACAAAAGTAATAAGTCCAATCTTAAGGTCATAGTTTACACTGTGAAAAAGTTTTAATATCTCTAAAAATTAACGAAACAGGTATGCCACATTTGTCGCATTATTCCCGATGAATTTTGCTATTCACAAATAACTGCGTAGAAATAGTAGACTGAACAGAAGAAGTTGATAATGTTTCCCGTAAAAATACTCGGCTCATTAGAAACATAAATAAAGGCTGAAATGATAATTAATGTTCAAAATATTCAACAAATTTTAGAATCATGGCTACACATACAATGAAAGAATACAACACAAATGAACACTAATTATAATCAGTAACGGATTTGGAAATTTGGCGCCCCTAGGCTAACTAGCGTCTACCACCCTATCCGTGAAATATCATCAAATATTTTAATTTAAAAGAGTTGGGATAATTTTAAAATTAATTCAATATGACAACTTATATATGAGTTATTACTAATTTGCTACACGAAGAAACAAAGAATTGTTTTTAAAGTTGCTTCAAGCCTCGTGTTTAAAAATCACCCTTCACTGTCGGCGTTAGGAAAAAATAGATGAGTACAGATTTTACTTCAAAACGGAAATCTATGCTATTATTTATTGTCGATGGAAAAATAAAAGTTACAGGCAAAAACATTTTGCTACATTTTTCAATTTATTTCACCCAAAATTGCCCGTCCTGGGGCGCAAGCTACTTAACCTATATGTATACAAATCCGCCCCTGACTATGATATATAACAGATATTAAAAATAGCAAAACGTGTCAGTGAAAATGCGCATAAAATGTAGGGTAAAGGTAATATATCCAGATAACCGGAGACTTGTATTAGACGATTCAGAAAGTCAGTCAATTTATGTCCATAATTCGAAAGATATTTCCGTCCGAAAGATACGGCGAGTAAGAAGGTGAAAAATGGTTTGACGCGACACTTGGCAATATCGGATATGTAAATCTCACCCGGCAAAAAAATTGAAACAAATGGACTCACTGGAGATACATAAGATAACTTACTGGATATGAATATATTTTCCGACACGATAATGTATCTGTTCACATGTCCAAGACGATGAATAATTCCTTTCAGGCGAATGATATACAGCTTTTTCAAGGGTTTGTGAGATTCCTGATTTATAATCATAAAAAATGTTTAGGAAAAGGAGGGCAGTTCACGTGGCAAGGAAACATTCCCAGTAGGGGGTCAGCATATCAAGTAAAATATTGGTACTGTTCGAAACCTTAGATAGTGACAAAATTGTATACAGATTGTTTATCTGTTAGTGGATTGTACAACTCGAGAAAATAGGGTATACAGATTACGTGTTATTGTTAAATAATCCCCTTTCTCCTAAAATAATAATACTTCATAATAGTTATGTAAATACGTTAATTCATATATCTATTCTATATATTACGTATACAATAATGAAGTATTATTATTTTAGGAGAAAGAGGAGGAGGAAGTATGAGCAACTATACATATACTAGTACTCGGCTTCGTCCGAAATTTGTATTCTGATTTATAAAAAAAAAAATTGTTTTACGAATTTTTTGTGAAAATAGTCACATTCATCTGAATTAGCTAGGCATAATGAGCTGGGACACATTTCGTGACCCCAGAGTTTACCGTTCGAAAGCTTTTAGGTGACAGACAAACGCACAGACACTTTCTGCTTTATATATTAAGATTGTGGAGATGTGAAGTGATTAGGATCGTTTAATGACTACACTCCACGATTCGCTTTGCTTTCTTTTATTTGATGCGTCTGTTTTGCTATACGATTTAAAACTAAAATACGTTGGCCGGAAGGTCGTCTTCTAGCTCGTTTGCCATCGCTCGTGTTTCTGTTTTTCTCATGTTCGGCGTTCGTCGGCCGTCGTCGCCACCGCCGTTCGGGGATCGGCGCGTCGCGATCGCGATCGAAAATCGGCCGCGCTCGGCCGCGTTCGCGACTTGCCGTCGCGCGACTCACGCCTGAGGCCTCGCCACAGTGGCGTGTTTCTGCGGAAAGCTGGCCACCAGTAATATTTTTGAATCTAAGATAAATTGTTGGAATAAAATTCAATACTATGACTCTAAAATGATTATAATGTACTATTTTAATGTTAAATATTAAATATAAAAATTATTTTGTTTACATATAAAAATAATGAAATTAACTATAACTATAAAAATTTAAAACACATGAAGATATTACGAGGAGAAGAATCGTGTAATTAAGAGTATAATAATTATATAATTAATTAATTAATAATATATAATAAATATGAAGTGGAATGCATTTTACATTTTTATAATTAGGTACAGGTAATTAACATCATTCTCAAGAAGAATATTGTAATTAATGAATTACAATATAATATTAATTAATTATACTATTATAATATTATATTGTAATTAATTAATTATAATATTCTTCTACTGGTTTTTCTTCTTCTTGTTCTTCGTTTTCATCTTCATCAACACGATATTCCGATCCTATGCCATAAATGTACCCCTCCATAAACGGTGCGGACGGCAAATAAATGACAATAACTCATAAGATCGCAATTTATCGCAGGAAAATACAACGGGCCTTTCATCAAGAACCTCCAAACTTTATTTTGCAACAAAAATTACCGCTTGAGCACGTTTGTAACATAACTATTTGCTTAGGTAGAGAAAAAAATATATAGATCGTGTATTCTCCTCTACCATAGTTGTAAAAAGTGAAATAAACCAATAAAACCAGAATCTATATTAACTTGGAGCATGTCAGATAGCTGCCAGCACAAAAAAAAGATCATAGTTCCACATTCAATGTAAAATTTACTTTCAATTCTGGTCTAAAAGTTCCAGATCATAACACTAGCAACTTTGAGATCGCATATCTCTAAGAAGATCGTACAATAAAAATTGGTATTAGTGGAAAATCATGCTTTGATAAGTCATAAATGAAATGCAATACATAGATCTGTAAAAATCAGAAAAAAAATTTTTGACTTTTGGCCAGCTTTTTGTACAGGACGTGCCACTGTGCCTCGGTCGGGCTCGGCCGTTTCCGCCTGCTTACGGCGTAGCGGTGTCCCGCTTGCACGCGAGTACTGCCGCTACAAAAAATACACAGTATTGTACAGTACAGTATTACTATATGATATAGTATTTTACTATATTTCGGTAAATTGTACTATATACCGTTGAAACAAAATATAGTACGCAAAATACTATATTTTCGTCCATTCATAGTTACTTAAAAAAAATTAATTACCCACCTAACCAAACTCACCTAATTGCAGCGAGTTTCAATGCTCAGAACGCACCCTTATGCCTCGTTCAGATTAGTCAAGTTTACTGGCTCAAGTGACTGGAAGCAGTAAACTTGACTAATGTGAACCTGTCATTCACTTGCCTTGAAATATCTTTTTAACTTTCTTTCAAGTTTTACGCGAAATATTCGTTAACATTAGTCAAGTTTACTAACTTCAAGTCGCTAGAAATCATTAAATTTGATAATGTGAACCTGTTATTCACTTCACTTGAAATATCCTTTCAAGTTTCAAGCGAAGTAGAGAGTTTTCCAACTTTTCTTGCCTTGAAATACAACTTGAATAGTGTGAACGTATGTACAAGAGTCACGATGGTAAGCCGACTGGTATACGCGTTACACGCACACCTTCAGCCAAAACGAAACTAACACATGTTTCGTTCGTCAAACGCTACCTTCACTATGCAATCTACTTCAAAGTTTGACAGCTTACAGTCAGGTTATAACCGCCAATCCAATTGCCTTGAAACTTTGCAGGCAAAGAAAACTTGAAAGAAAGTTAAAAAGATATTTCAAGTCAAGTGAATGACAGGTTCACATTAGTCAAGTTTACTGGTTCAAGTCACTTGAAGCCAGTAAACTTGACTAATGTGAACGATGCTTTAGCTATTAGCATCACGCGACACTGTGCATGGCCAACTTAGGTTAGCTGTGAATGTCTAAGTTGTTTTTATATGAACATTAATTGGCGAGAGGAAATAAAGCTACGATTAAATTCATAACAAATGAGCTACTAATTTATATTAATATGAACATATAATGCCGGGACTCTTATAGCTGCTTTGTAAAAAATAGTTCCTTGATATTAAAAGCACAAACTAACAACAAATATACTTGGAAAAAATAAGTAAAATAAAAAAAATAAATCTGTACTTTTTATTTACCTAAATTTCCCTGAAAATACTATAAAGTCTAAAACTTAACTCGGACGGACCACTTTAGAACCACACCACAACCACAAAACGGTGGTATTTTTTAGTTGGAATCAACCACGTATTTACGTCAAGAAACCTCACCACAAAATTGTCAAAAACTTCTATTTATACGACGCCGCTTTTTTTGTCGTAATAGTAAAAACAATAACAGCGTTTCCTCTTCGAAATTCATTTTAGTACTAAACTTGTGGTGTGGTTTTTTATCGTCTGTCCCGAATCGTTCCACGCTCGCGTTCAGTCCCTCTGACTCGCTCTCGCCTTTGGCAAGAAACGACCGCGCGGAATCGTGTCCCCTCTACGCTAAGAGCTCACCGCGCGTCGCAACGCTCGCCTACACCGGGCGTCTGCCTTAGGCTCGGTGCATACGAGCAGCAAACGTCATTTTGCAGTCGCGTCAATATGGCAATATGTACTGCCGCAAAATATACATATGTATCTTAATATATAAAGCTGAAAGTGTTGTGTGTTTGTCTGTCGCCTAAAAACTTTCGACCCGTAAACTCTAGGGTCACGAAATGTGCCCCAGCTCATTGTGCCTAGCTAATTCAGATGAATGTGACTATTTAAAAAAAATATATATATATATATAAAATCAGAATCTAAATTTCGGACGAAGCCGAGTAGTAAAGCTAGTAGTTTATATATCTCTCCATATACATATATGTACTGCTCCGGGCAGCGAAGAGTTTCACCCGAATCATGTAACCGCTACATCAAATAAAAAAAATTAAATTAAATTGTAATTTTATAACATTAGATTTAACAAATAAAACACTAACCACATTGGTTTTTATTTCTGTCTTAGCCGTCAGCCGGTCCCCGAAATATTTCTCCTATTTCCGCCGGTCAGTAGGTGCAAAGAGGTTGAAGAACGCTGTGCTAGAACACAACGTTATATTGACGCGGCTGCAAAATGACGCATGTCGCTCGTGTGCACCGAGGCTTAGCGAATGAATACTGTAGTAATAGTATTTCTTACCACAACCTAGTGCCCCCACCCAACATCGCGACACGTTTTTAATAATTGTATAAAGAGAACACGCAATCTTCGTAGCATATTTTCTCACGTTGTAATTCATTAGCAGCTAATAAATAATCTATATATAATTCTGGCATTATCTAAGGTTTCGAACAGTACCAATATATACTTGATCTGTTCCTTGTGAGCTGTTTACTAGTGAGGAAGGCAATTTCAGGATTATCAAATGTTAAAAATCTGTTAATGGTGATTAGATAACTATTTCCTTAAGAGTTATTAAAAAGTTATATAAATATTTCACAAAAAGGCTTCTTCAAGTACTAGAATGACGTAGAAAATTGCCATATCATTGCATGTTTGAAGAAAACATCCGACTCTATAACCACCCGTTAACGTATTCTACTGTCCCTTGCTAACACCTTATTATTTACTGGCATTTATGCTTTTAGTCAACAAAGTATTTTTGCAGAAAACAATATCATTAAACTTTTCATCTTAAGGGGAGGTTCTGGTCTAAAAATCGATTTTTTTTATTTCATTTTTCGAATGTTCAACCTTTTAGGACTGCGTGTTTAAAAGGATTTTTTGAAATTCGTAAAATTTCCGAAATTATAGGCATTTGAGTAGCGGCAAATGCATGGGTAACATCCGGCCACTCGGCACTCACGTAAAACTTTAAACGCGGTTTTCTCGAAACAGTGTTCTCAAAATCGGTGAAACCTGTATCTCCAAAAGTTACTATCCGGTTCGACTCAAACTTTTTTTATTTTGAATATACTTCTTCCGAAAGTATACGTGGACAAATTAGTAAAATTTACAAAAAAGAATGAAAATTTGTAATTTTTAAAGGCGCTGAATGGATGAAAATATAGGGAAAAAGTGATTTCAAACTTCAAGGGTCTTTAGTTTCTCAAAAAATGTCATTTTGTAATTTTTTTGGTCAGTCCACAAGCGAGTTTCATGCCCTTTAATAATCTGGCCTTGCTTTTTACTTCAGACCAATGGTTTAGGTGCTACAGGTTCCACCGATTTGGATGAATTTTTTGACGCCTCGACTTTAACGACTCCCCAGTGCTGTCTGCAATGATTAATTATAAAACAAAAAAATTAATTTCTATGGTTTAAGACATCCTTAATTCAATGCAAAAAGTCCCATTAAATTATATGCAGTAGTATTTTTATGGGCTCTAGACCGGAACAGCCCCTTAACGTCATCAAATAGTAAATTCTGAATAATATAAGAAATGTATATATTGAGCGAATTTTAAACAGCCATTGAAATATTCAACTGTCCTTTCTTATTGATGCAGAATGCAGTTAGGAACTCAAAATCATAATTAGAATTTGACAATTTTCTTGTCGTTTACTAGTAAAAAACAAAATTTGTTTTGGTTTTAAATCTGAATAACTTTAACATTTCGTTTATTTATATTGTGGAGAAGGAAATACATAATAAGTAGCAATCGTGTGGGGTAAAGAAATATGAAACGTGAGGAAGAAGAATCTATAATGGTGTAATAATAGCCTAAATAGGAAATCGGTATATAAATAATTTTGTTCTTCATCATTAAGTAGATTTATTAATAGTTGATAACTCACATGCTTGATATCAATATACATATAATGTTATAAGGGTTTTCGTCCAATAATAATGCATTGCATTTCCTGAGGCCGTCCGGAACGTTGCTCGTCACTATACCCATACAGCACACTTAGTGGCGGCAACGTTGCAGGATGGTTGCAGTAACCTTGCAGTGTTGCATGGTTGCAGCGCAATGTTGATGTAACGTTGCTGCAACGTTGCCGTGCAACATTGCACGGGGCGGACATAGAATTATTGCTGCATAGTTGCATCAATGTTGCGTTGCAGTATTGCACTGCAACGATCCTGCAACTTTGCTGCAACGTTAAGGCAACGTTTCCACAATGTTGCTGCAACGTTGCGCCACTATTGCGGCAACGAGAGTGTGCTGTATGGGTAAAGTCCATATCACGACTTTTGAATCTCTTAAACCAATTTTGACATACTCTTTCAGATAACACACCGTCGCCATAAGTGTCCAAAAAAGTAGAGTCTAATTTCTCCTGCGGGCGATTTTCCTTGATGGAATAGGAAAACAATTGCAACGTCGTACGTTCAGACAAATTAGATGTTTATTTCAGTAACTAAGGAAAAACTACCTTCGCTTATTTACATCAAGTTTATCGACTGTCATAAACATTAACCAAGCAATGCAGTCTAAAATAAAAAATTCCACTTTACTCATATTTCGAGCCTTTAAACTTTAGAACATAACCTAAATTACGCTTGCGCTGCCCCAATAGCTTAATCGATTCGATCAACCCATACATAGAAAAGCACTTCGTCTTCAATATGGTCTATAAAAATTGTCAGTCAGACACTGCATCGCTTCTGCTATTATGCTACAAAATCCAGGCCTCAGGAAAACGGCATTTCATATGCAACAATTCAATATCTGTAATTCATTCGCTCGACCTTAATATTTTGAACGTATCAGTTGCATGTATTATAGCTGACAGTTATGTTCTCGAAAGTTCATTATCGAACAATTACGAACCGTGTCGAAGCTCTAGTACCAGTATTGATATCGAGAAAGCGTTCGCTCTGGCCAAGTTATGCTACATCGCACGCGACAGGAAACGTTTAGGCACGTTAGCGGTAGCAATTTAATCGGATGCGACGGAAATTTAATTGGATAGTGCGCGTAATAATAGTAAGCGGGCAAATGGGCGTTTCCAAGAATATTAAACCGAGGAATGCAGGATGCAAGGTGTAACTAAAATAAGTGGCCAAACCATAGAAGTGTATTGGGAAACTTAGTGGAGGCGTGGCTTAGATTGCAGCGCTGTGGTGGTAAGTTGGCAAACTATTGAACGTAGGTCCGGATCCCACCAAGCATTCCGAATAAGTATTTATTAATCGAATAAGTAAAAATTTAGTGTTCAAAAAAATTTAAAAACTCTCGTATCTCACATGTCTATATAAACACTGATAATCATATGGACTTCGACGGATTTCGACCTACTCTCAGTAGTTCAATTTTCTGTCACCAGTTGGCGTATCGAAATTCTAGGTTTCCCAATTTTATACCTTGTTCCATCCCAAAATAAGCAAAATATGCTTCTTAAGTATGATCACTTATTTCTATTACATCCTGTATACTCTTCTATTCTTCTTTCATTTTCGGGAAACAATTTCATTCTCCCATTTACACACTGCAAAAATAATTGGTATACACCTGACCTAGCCTATACATACAAGATGGAATAAAAACATGTTTCATTTATTAGGTGGTGTTAAAGACATTAAATCCTTCAGTTTACGTTAACTCTGCAATATTATAGGACATATTAATAAGTGTTTGTACATTAACTACTATAATTTTTTAGGTCACATTCTAATTCCAATTTTGAATTTGGATACTGGAATATCAAATTAATATTTTCAGCAGTATACAAAATCAGTATTTTTATTGTCATGGGAAGAATAATTGGTAAATATTCATAAAAAGGGAGCCACCCCCGATTTCGATAATTTTTTAATATGTTTTTAAGGTCATCACCCTGAGTAGTGTTGTGAAGGTTTTAGTTGGGAGTCGCCGTTTATTAAAAAGTTATTATCAAAAATAGTTTAGTGAAAAGAATATAATTTTCCAGATATCATTTACATTGAATAGAGTGTACCTACTTGTATAGTAAATCGAATGCTCCTTACCTTTCTCCTTGAAACCTTTTTTTATCTTCGATCGGTAGTTCGCGGGGCTAGATTTGTTTACCGGCACCCCGCTTCTGCAGGGAGAGTATGTTTCTGAAACACATTCTTTTATCTTAAATCTCACAGGGGGGCGCTACATAAATCTAGCCCGAACCAACTACCGATCAGAGATAAAATAGGAAACACGATGAAGCTGACCTAGAATTTTTCAATAAACGGCGACTCCCATCTAGAACCATCACAACACCACTCAGGGTGATGACCTTGACAACATACTAAAAATTTATCGAAATCGGGGGTGGCTCACTTTTTGCGAATATTTACCGAATAATTATTGCAGTTTTTAGAACTATTCCGCCTGTACCAATAGCAATAATGCTTTGGAATCTTACTGTATAAATATATTTACAGTGAAGTGTGATTAAGGTCTTATTTATTTCATATTAATTAAACGTAGCAAAATATTGAAAGTTGTGTACAGACAGAAAATTACTCTCAAATAGCTTCCAAATAACAAAATTAATACAATTTTAGTACATATTAATAAACGTTACTATTTATTTTTTCGAGGTTTTTCGTATTGGTTCCATTTATGCTTAAAATGATTTTTTTTTAAACTTCACAAGTTGAAAAGGCTTTATAATGGATATCGAACTCTGGCTTCCAGTTTGTTAAAAATGATTTAATGAAGAATAAATAACTGTTAATATAGTCTTCGGACGGAACAATAATTACACCGTAATTTTTTATTTATTAAAATTAATAAAACGAATCTGGCTTTAGGAAATTCAAAAACAATCCACTAGGGCTGAAAGTGGACCAGAGTGTAAAAAGCTCTTTAATTTAATAAGTATGTTGCCTTTTTGTTTCAGCAAACATTATTTCCCATATTGACTAATAAAAAATATACGATTATTCATCATTTATGTGATCACTTGTTTTTTGCTTTCATCTTTTTCATGAAGTACTTTTCTATCATTCTTAAAACAATTAATAGTATTCATATCACAGATCTACCTTATATTGTTTATAAGAAATTGAGTGTAGAAATATGTTCGTATAATACTATTACACCCATACAGCACACTTCGTGGCGGCAACGTTGCAGGATGGTTGCAGTAACCTTGCAGTGTTGCATGGTTGCAGCGCAATGTCGATGTAACGTTGCTGCGACGTTGCCGTGCAACATTGCACGGGGCGGACAGAATTATTGCTGCATAGTTGCATCAATGTAGCGTTGCAATATTGAACTGCAACGATCCTGCAACTTTGCTGCAACGAGAGTGTGCTGTATGTGCATTTCAATTTTTAGTAAAAAAAAATAATGGGTTTATTACAAAGTAACCAATGATATGCTATTTTGAAAACAAAATTTATAAATTCTACTGTCTAATACATACGAAAAAATTATACTTAATCTATTTACTATGGATATTCATAAAACAGTAAAACTGGAAGAGAAATATATCGTACGTAATCATATTAATTCCGAATATTGCAATAAATTAATATTAAAATAAAGCTGTTATTTTAGTAATCTCACGTAAAGTTAATCAACAATAATTGATACAGAATAGAAATATTAAGTAAGTTGACGAAAGGTATAAAAATTAAATAGGTAGGTATATTTAAGTGTAAACTGTGCATTTCGATTCGATCTTACTCAACCTTCAGTAGGTAGTATTTACAATACAATTATCGATTTCCTCGAATAATTCTAGTTTAATCCTGCTATACTTCTCACTCATACCATCTCTCAGAATTGAACTGCCAATACTTCCTTCTTCATAACAATGAAACAATTACCGATTGTTTCAGACTATAAAAAGAGAAAAGTGGCTCATCATAAAATATGTTTAAATACTGAAATGTATTGAATAGTGGCCAAACTTAAACATTAAGATATATATTTTATTCGGTGCCACTATGCATTTTTCTCACTACTTCGGCATTAAATGCAACATTCACAGTAATAGTATCGTATACGATATATTTTTTACAATAAAAATTCAACACCAGCAAGTACACAGTTTGTACAGACCGAAAATTATAAACATACGAAAGAAGGAAGTAGTCACTTTGAGTAACTACAAAGATTCCCATATACATGGAACATTCATTAGCTAAACCTCTCTAAAAATAGTAAAACTAGAAACTCGAAGCTAGCATAGCTCAGATAAACCTTCATTTGTGAGTACATCGCAATTCGTATCTAACTCACAAGGGAACACCGCGAACCCAGACTCACCGATTGGAACGCAACTTTGTGGCTTTTTAGAGTGACTCAAAACAAGAGCAACGGTGTATTTAATTCGGGCCCTATCGCCCTTTAAGGGGGTGAAAACTAACCTCAAAGGCAAATAGGCACTTCCACTTTTTCGCGTATAACTCTCAAAGTACAACAGACAGAAAAAAATGTTTCAAACCAAAGTTTAATGGTACAATAACGGCTGAAAACTTGCGTTAACAAAATTTTGAAAAGAGTTTAAAAAGAAAAATATCTGATGAACAAAAACTTTTTCGAATATTTTGTTAACGGAAGTTTGTAGCGCTTATTGCACCATTAAACTTTTGTTCGAAGCATTTTTTTCTGTCTGTTGTACTTTGAGAGTTATACGCGAAAAAGTGGAATTGCCAATTTGCCTTTGAGGTTAGTTTTCGCCCCCTTAAATGGCGATAGGGCCAAAATGAAACACACCGTTGTTCTTGCTTCGAGTCACTCTAAAAACCCACAAAGTTGCGTTCCAATCGGTGAATCCGGGTTCGCGGTGTTCCCTTGTCAGAAATTTCGGGTTTTCATTATAATGGCCATTACTGCGAAGAAAAAGGTAAAGGAAAGGTAACATTGAAAATTAGAAAAGACCTAGTTAATCATATCGTAGCAATAAATTATTGGTTCAACGCAAGCGATTCAGCGAATGAAGAATCTAATGGAATTAATTTCTTTGTGCCTCTCCCAACCCTGCTGACCCATCGCGAAATCGCCGCTTCTCGTCTTGAATAACGAATACCCGAAAAAAAATCATGACTCGCCGGGAACGAACAAATATCACCTGCAAAAAATACCCTCGAAGGTAATGACCACATTATCGGATATGGTGATGCAGTGCGGGGGCGGGGGCTGTTGCGTTTTGGAGCAGTGCTTTCAGTACCCGAGGAGAGCTCGAGAGCCCCGGGAATGCGGCTGCCAATTCGCTCTACTCCACAGGGCCGACATCGCGTGACCATCGGTACTTGCCAACAATTCCTTTTTTTCTCTCTTTCTTCCTTCTTGTTCTTCACTCTCTGTCTCTCTGTACTGATAAGCTGTTTCTTTCACTGATCGTCAGCTCACTCTTGTCCTACTCTCTCTTCTTTGTCTCGTGTCCAATGTGTTCACGATGTGCCATTGTTTCTATTTATATATATATATGTATATATACACATATATGTCTCGCGAGTCTTTTCCTTTATGCGACCCCTGTGGCTCTTTCTGTCCACGTCACTTCAGCCCCGACTGAATCCACTTTCCTCGGTATACAACCGGACAAATATGGCCACGATAACAATCCTGGAGAAATCCTGACGTGGACGGTGTCTGATACTTTTAGACCGATCGTGGATGCAAACAGTTATGGGGAAAATGTAAACTTCTATTTTTTTTTTATCGCCACGAAATAGCGGAACTTGTATCTTCTCACGTGCAGTTCGCCACTATGTGATTTAACTAATCGCAAATCTTTTTAATTTTTTGAGTATTTTATTATGATTGCTATAGGTGTTCAAGACTTAACCGAGTTTTTAATAAATAAAGAGATTTTAATGGAGATGTGGAAACCAAAACATTGAATTGCTAAAGTGCGAGTAGTTAAATGAGTAGTTATTCTTGAAGCGTTCGATGCTTTGTTTTCGGAAATACAAATAAATTTTGGTCTCTTTATTTAGGTTTTTTGGTAACGCAAATTTCTGCAGTTCATTTTAAACACATGAAATGGACGTTAACCCTACTGATTTATATACATACATACTGTTATATCAACAAACAATACGCGCATAGTAAACCTTTGAGAGCGCAAAACAAGAGCCACGCAACTTAAACTTGAATCAAAAGGATCTCAAGAGCCTGAAAAGGAGAAGAGGTTTGCCAACTTTCTAGCCTAATGATTGCCTGGTGTAATTGGAACAATTACCAAGAAATAATTAATTAATTAGCTAGTGCTTGGTAGCAGTTAGGGACAGCACTGAATTAATCCTACAAGTTAAGACGATTGTAGCAATAAAAAAATGATTTTCAATATTGACCTTGCCTGTCGAGATAATAGAGAAACACATGTACACAGGGTCTTGATTCGTTAAAGCTGACCAAATATACCTGGCGTAGAAAGTCTTCTAATTTCTAACCAGAGAAAAATAGCGCACAGAAAGGGCGACAAAAGTGTTCACCGTTTGAAGCATGTAGCCTTCTCCATCGTACATATCGATGGCTTAGTACACAAATATTGTATAAGATAAGGGGCTACTCTAGTTTAACTGCCCGTCTTTCAACGCCATCTTCGGGAATTTACAAGAACTATAAGTTTATATTATCTGGCGTTTTGCCTGCATATTAAGGTATGTTTGAAGTAATAATCAGAATTTCTTTGAACTTTTTTATCGCACATATAGTCCTAAGAACCTCGGACGAATTTCTATCTTGTATAAAATTAATTCCACAGAACGAAAACGGCTAAATTAATTAACAAAAATCGAACATATTTCTTCAAAACTCTGTCATTCTGCAAATGTTTATTGTTAGGGGGCCTCTGTGGTTCCAACCATAACGACATATGTAATAAAGAAAATAAACCTTAGTTTTTCTATTTTGGATGACTAGAACAGTTCCCACACCAACGCCCGTCGGAAAAGAATTTTTTTGAAGAAGTTTGCGTTACCGACTATATCTATGTATATGTGCGATAAAAAGTTCAAAAAATTCTGAGTATTACTTCAAACATACCTGAATATACAGGCAAAAGCCAGATAGTATAAACTTATAGTTTTTGTTAAATAAATTCCCGAAGATGGCGTTGAAAAACGGGCAGTTACACTAGTGTACCCCTTTAAATATATGTACAATGGTACATAAGATTCAGGGACATACAATGAACAAGAATATTATTTTTGACAAATTTATGAAGTAGATATAAATGTGATTTTTATACAGCATAAAGAAACAGTCGAGAACTATTTGTTACATATACCAACTCAAATTCCCCACAAGGTGGACATATAATATTTATGCACTAACAGGGGAACCCCCTCGAATCCGCACTCGCCGATTGGAACGCAATTTTGTGGGTTTATAGAGTGGCTCAAGACAAGAACAACGGTGTGCTTCATTAGGGCCCTATCGCCCTTTAAAGCGGTGAAAACTAACCTCAAAGTCAAATAGGCACTTCCACTTTTTCGCGTATAACTCCCAAACTACAACAGACAGAAAATAATGCTTCAAACAAAAGTTTAATGGTGCAATGAGCACTGCAAACTTGCGTGAACAAAATTTTGAAAAAAGTTTAAAAAAAAGTACCTGAACGAAAAAAAACTTTTTTCAAAATTCTGTTCATGCAAGGTTGCAGTGCTCATTGCAATATTAAACTTTTGTTTGAAGCATTCCTTTCTGCCTGTTATAGTTTGGGAGTTATACGAGAAAAAGTTGAAGTGCCTATTTGACTTTGAGGTTAGTTTTCACCGCCTTAAAGGGCCATACGGCCCTAATGAAACACACCGTTGTTCTTGGCTTGAGTCACTCTATAAACCCACAAAGTTGCGTTCAGTTCGGTGAGTGTGGGTTCGCGGTGTTCCCTTGCAAGACATCGATATGTGGGTAGCCAAAACGAATCATCCGGATGCTGTGTATGTACGCGTTTATCCAAAAATATCGTAGTTTCTATCCATAAACAATATCTATGTGTCATATTATTCTGACTACTTATATCCATATACATATGTATGTACAGGGTGTTTCACCTAACTTTATCAGCTAAAATGTTTCTGCTACACATATTTAAAATTTGATAAAAATGTTCCCTACAAAAATTTCATAATTTTGTGGGCGCCAAACACTATATTTTATATTTCAGTTCCCGATAGCCACTTTGAAGACGAATTCAACACCCTACAAACCATAAGTCCTTCAAGGTCACTGAAAGTACTTTAAAAAAATTTAAAAAAAATTTCTAAGAAACATTTTTATGAAATTTTAAATATAGCAGAAATATTTCAGGTGATAAATTTAGGTGAAACACGCCGTATACGATTAGAAATTTAAGTCATACTTATCCGATGATAAGAACATCGTAAAACGTAAAATAGTATAAGTACTCTTTTCTCGCGTATTTCATAAACAAAAAGTAAAGTGCTGGTGTTCGTACAATATACATATACATACAAACTTAGGTACTTCGTTAACTTAATACGCAATATTCCTGCAATTTAGAGACATCTTGCATATTAATAAGATATAAGCAAGAAATAATTTTAATAGAGCTCCTAGAAATACAGGTAAGTCAAGTATAAAGATAAGACGATACTCTTCCTGTGATAAGAAGAACCATATGTACTTTAAGTTCTTAATACATAACTTACTATTAGCGACTGTAGCTTCGACCAGCTTCTGAACTGCTTAGACGCATTTCATGTACAGCACTGCAGCAAAAGAATGCTTTTGCATTGCATGCAAATGCCAAATGCTGCTCGATGCTACTTTTACCACAATTAAGTTTGATCAATATAAGTTATATGTATTCAGAACCTGCACGCTTCAAAGTTGGCAAGCCTATTTAAGTATTCTAAAGTTTTTTTATGACAAAAAAATATGGTCGAGAGCCTAGTTGCATCCAAGTATACTCTCTTTGTACCTGCTGAACCTGCTTTCAACGAATAGAAAATTCATTTTGCAATTTAAAGACAACAGTTATATTTTAAATGATTCTGTATTATCAGATGCAAAGAGCGAAAGGTAACAAATAGAAATTTTTTTAAACAGACATGACCGACTTGCGGCAGATAAATCTATCGTAAAAACAAGGACACTTGTAGTTGACACAGTAACGTGCTTTTAAAATCACAACACAATATCAAAAAAACCTTTGTACAATCTGTACCTAAAGTATTTTGGAAAATATTGCCATATTTTTCTGTATCGATCATACTGATGAAAAAATGGCATCCAGACTTAACCCTTAATATTACCTTTTTTCGTAGTAAGGAATTTCACAAACCGATATAAAACCAAAAAATATTAGACTTATGTTTCGCTATTTGCGTACTCAATAGTTTACAAAATATTTAATAAAAAAAAATATGTTTACATCAGGTACTCCTTGACCTACACTTTGTTATTACAATTTCCATTTAAACTGATTTTACATGAGTAGAATAAAAACAATCAAACTTACTATGTAGTTCACATACACTTTGTTAAAAGATCCTTATTAATTGACAAACTATTTCAGGTAACTAATTTTGCTAAGTTTGTTTCGTCGTACAATTGTATATTTATTAAATATTTGTCACATTTTAGGAACTACCACTTTAATAGTAACAGTAATAATTATTATACAGTTTTCTTTGAGAACATTTCACAACACATCCCACATTTTTTCAACATTCATAGTGTGATGTGCATAATAAAAAATCATGCAGAAAAATATGTAAATATTTTGGGTTTTTCTGTCGGATAACAAAAATCAGTTTCAATGCAAAGAGAGTGATTATTAAACGGTATCTTCTGTATAAACTCAAGTGGAGGATTACAACAACAAAAAAATGTACTTTATTATTATCTATTTATGCTGTTAACTAGTTTCATGTGGGTTACTCTTGATCTTGATTTGCGTTCATTATATAATACTATGTGTCGTTTAAAGAAGGACCAGTGATGTTCCTACTACACAGAAGCGAATGTTGGATATATTATTCCGAAAGGCACCGGTGGCCGATCGAGATGAAATTTCAGAGGTGTTTTGAAGAATGTGAGAGGACCCCAAATATAAAATTTAGCTTCGCCCGTTTGGAAGATACAGTTACTTTAGAGGTGGCCTAATATAATCTAAATAAAAAAAAGGGAATTTTATTGTTGCACGCCGCCGCGCGATACTTGTTACCACAGTCTCATTTTTAACATCCCCAAACTCACATCGCACATAGGAGTATTTGTATTAAAAAACCGGACAAAAGTCAAAATCAGCAAGTTAGTCAAAAACCCCACCAAAACCATTTTTTCTTAAAGCTTGATAACCGGTCCGTTAAGGTCTCGACACACTTGTCAGTTCCGTGTCAGTTCCGTGTCAGTGTGCCAGATGTCCTCTACGCCCCTCTTATTATGATATCACAGCATACTGACACGGAACTGACACTGAACAGCCACAAAAATTCCTCCCGCTCTTGCGCCTGCCCGGAGAGTCAGTCGGAAACCAATCATTGTCTGAACCGCAAGTCTTTGTTCTCGGCGCTTTCGTTCGTCAAAAACAAATATGTTTTTCTTGCTACTGCGTTTGGTATGGTTTAGATAAGCAAAAAAAAAACATTTTGAACATGGAAGATGAAGGTATGTGCTTTATTTTAAAACATCATTTTATCATTTGCAGCATATGCATATGTTTTCTACAAATGTCAAAACAAGGCCTAAATAGATTTTTTATTTACCTAATTTTCGCAGTCTTTTTGTTTATGTGTGGCGAGCCTTGTCGGGTAATGTTTTTTTTTTACGTGAACCTTAGACCAATGTCAGTTAAATATCATATTAAAATCCTTAGAGCATATATACATGGAGGTATCATTGCCTTAGAGTGACTGCCTCGAAACTGTCGGCAACATCACGCGAGAGAGAAAGACATGTGCCACTGGTGCGAGCGAGAGAAGTATATCCCCTATTCGACCATAAAGCGCAAGCGCCGATATCGTGCGAACGAGAAACTATCGTGCGAACTGGTGCGAGAGAGTGAAGTATAGATTCTCTCGCTCGCAAGATGTGTTTCTCTCTCGCACAATATCGGCGCTTGCGCTTTACGGTCGAATAGGGGATATACTTCTCTCGCTCGCACATGTCTTTCTCTCTCGCACCATGTTGGCGACAGTTTCAAGCTTTCAATGAGACCTCCATAGTATATGCTCTAAGTTAAAATCATCCGCCCTCTTCCACCATCATGTTTTTTATTACTTCAAACGTAGTAAGCCAAAAAGTTGAAATTTCTCGACTTAGTAATTTTTAATATTTTTCTTGTAGATTCTACGGAAACGCGTCAAGCAATTTACCAGAAGAGAATAGGGCAAATACAGTAATATTACTGTAACAAAACTAAATTATGCAATTTAGATAATATTGCTTTGCAATAGTGCAATAATATAGCAGTGATATTTCTGTGTCAACCAGGGAATAAAAGATATTTTTTAAAAGTTTTCTTGGCAGCATAATTTTTTAACAAGCTCCTAATTATGTGTTTATTGCATGTATGTACATTACTAAGAAACACATAAAATATTTTTGTCCGGTTTTATTATACAAATACTCCTACGTGCATCGGTTCGCTACCATGCTTTACGCGCCCCCGCACTAATTTAGCCCCAAACAATTGGGATCTGACATGGGGGCGGAGCCTAACCAAGATGGCGCCGATATGGGTACAAGATACATGTGTTGTATATGCGGTAATGTAGTTTTTTGCGAAAATGTTCCTTTCTATGCAAAGTATTTGTGATTGGACAGTTTCAAATCCTGCTCAGCGGAATTTCTGCAACGGCACGAGAACAGGCTGGGATTGATGTGTACCCAACGAGCGCTTCTATTTTCCGCCACCAGATGTCATGGTGACGAATGTCAGATCCCAATACTAATACCCGGGACAAGTTGGAAAGTGGAATGCGTTGTGTCGGCATTAGGGCTGGGACTATTTGTCGAATTTTTCGGTATTCGAATATTCTACTTCAGTTGCTAGTATCCAAGTATCCAAATACTATTCGAATATTTAAGTATTCGAATACTATTCGAATATACATCAGTATTCGAATAGTATGGTGTGAATTATGGATCAAGTCCTTTAGGTTCATTTTTTTACAAGCCTTTATTTAGTTTCAGTTGTGAGTTCGTTAGTTTGTCAGGGTGATATCTTGTAAGTAATGTAAGTTAATTTTGACCCAAAATTGAACTATGTATGTGTGCAAAGTTTCAAGTCGATCGGATATGTTGAAGTGGGTCAGTATTCGAATGAATAGTATTCGAATACTGAAATATTCGAATACTGAAATATTCGAATACTGAAATATTCGAATAGTGAAATAATCGAATACTGAAATAATCGAATACTGAAATATTCGAATACTGAAATAATCGAATACTGAAATATTCGTATACTGAAATATTCGAATAATAACATTCGAATACTCAAATATTCGAAGTTTACTCGTAGCATTCGAATACTTGTAAAATATCCGAATAGTCCCAGCCCTAGTCGGCATAAGTCAACAGAAATACTGTTAAGACGGGGGACCGTGGTAAAGTTATAAAAAAAAATCGGTAAGGTGTACCCTTTTATATTAAATGCACAATTACCCCTGTATTTTTTGAACGCATTAAATGCCGAAGCTAAAATTTTATATTTGGGGGTCTTTCCCTCGTAATACCCACCAAGTTTCGTCTCGATCAGCCACCGGTGCCTTTCGGAAGTACACCCCAAATGTTTAATGAACCTTCAGATAATTAACGACCTATCAATACCTATTGCTTACAGTATCGATCTCATTAAATATATACCATAGACGGTTAGAAAAAAACGTGATTCGTACATGATGCTTACTTACATTTCAGAAAGAATTTTGGAAGACTAAAAAATATAACTTGCTCCCTACGTCTATATTACAAGTGTATATTTGTTAATGTTTTCGTTCACGAGATCTCTCTGTTTGCATCTTCTTCTCATAAGGGGACTGCACGAGGTCACTGATTTGGTTCTAATTTTGCATATAGTTAATGTACACCGTGTATAAGACTGTAATAAACGCAGAGGGGTTAATAAACTCAAAATTTTCGAGAAAATGGAGTACCACTTTTTGCCTTTTACAGAATACTCGATGTGTACTCTATCGTAATTACTTAAGGGGGTAGGTCACCCTCGATAGCCCTAAAACAGGCCGTTTTTCAAACACAAATTGTAAAGTGATAAATAATAATAGGGACAACGTTTTTGTCTAGTTTTAATCGTTATTCTATGAGCTTTAACACAAAAAAAGAAAAGTCTAAATATCTCTATGTACATAAAAGTTGTGAATAAAAACGTAAAGGCGTGTACGCGGTGCACCGTTTGATGGTGTACATACAATTTCGAAAACCGCTCCAACGATTTGGATGAAAATTTAATGAGACATGCAGAAAACCATTCCCTAAGATGTGTCGGGAAGCAGGTATTCGAAAAAAAAAATTAATACACTTTTTATGTTGAAAAATACGATTTTATCGATTTCTTGTATGAAAAATATTTTTTATCTTTTTTTTAAGAATTTATCTCGAAATTCTGCTCCCAACACATCTTAGGGAATGGTTTCCTGCATGTCTCATTAAATTTTCATCCAAATCGTTGGAGCGGTTTTCGAGATTTTATGTACACCATGAACCGGTGCACCGCGTACACGCCTTTACGTTTTTACTCACAACTTTTATGTACATCGAGATATTTAGACTTTTCTTTTTTTTTGTGTTAAAGCTCATAGAATAACGATTAAAGCTAGAAAAAACGTTGTCTCTATTGTTATTTATCACTTTACAATTTGCATTTGAAAAAAAGCCTGTTTTAGGGCTATCGAGGGTGACCTACCCCCTTAATGGCATCAAATTATTTCTGTGCATTTCAATTAATAGATTTCATTCCCTGATTAATTTCATTTTATTATGAGCAATGTTCATCCAGAAGATACTGGCTGAGAATTGAATGTAAATGGAATCAGTTGATAAATTTGTGGCTCGCTGAATAATATTTATCAGATTTCTGCCTTCGCTAGAACGTAAATGAACTCGTAATACGGAAACGTAGAGGAAATGGACGATCCACGAAAATCGCGTGACACGCAATACGTCAAAGCGACCCAGAAAGTGGAAACGGTCGGTACTCGATAAAGGAACGATATAGGGAAATTTTCGCTTCGCACCGGTGCCTCAAGTGTTCGCGTGCATCAGTGAATTGCACTCGAATGCTGCAAGTAGCACTCTTCAAAATGCTTCTCGTTGTTATGCTTCGCAAACACTTTCTCTTTGTAATTCACTGCGATTTCGAACATTCCGCATTCCCTCATTCTCTTACGAATACATACATTTTTACTATCTGATCAGTCCTGTCTAATAGCGAGGATGATTCTGCAGTACAACGGTGTTGAAATTAATTAATACTTTGTAGTCGTGTATCGACGGCTGGCCGAGTAAGTGAAAAATAGGGCTAAACATTTCGTAAGAACTTCACAACCAACAATATACAAACTTGATGAAAATTCTATAGTCGACAATATATTTCCCGGCGACGCTAGTTGGCCGTGGTTGGCTTCGCGTTGGGGCCACTTAACTGCCTTGGCGCTAGCGTCAGTTCACGCATACGTTACCACCACTCCTGTAGGTGTTTGGCCACAAAGAATCCCTGGCAACCCTGTACTAATGCAACATTTACCACCAGATGACGCTGAAAATGCAACCATAGAAATCGAGAAACGCAGGGGGATGAAATTAGGCGCGGGGACTAAATTTGGGTCCTTCGCCCTACACTGGACAAAAATATAGTACAATACTATATAGTACTTAATAGTATGGCAACCCTAGCTCACACTGAAGTGTAAATTCGTTCAATGTTTACGATCGGTAATTGCTTGTTTTCGAAGCATTCGTCGAAAACATCTGCTTGCCAGATTTGCAAAAAGGCAATTAAACCATGCCGTCTTTAAGGGGGAACTCTAGTGTAACTGCCTGTTTTTCAACGCCATCATCAAGGATTTATTTAACAAAGACGATAAGTGTATACTGTCTGGCGTTTTGCCTGCATATTTAGGTATGTTTGGCGTAATACCCAGAATTTGTTTGAATTTTTTTACCGCATGTATTCGTAGATATATCGGAGACTGTTATAGCTATCTTAAATGGAAAAACTAAGGTCTATTTTCTTTATTATGGTTGTCGCTATGGTTGTCGCTATGGAGGCCTCCGAAAAATAAAAATGTGCAGAATGACAGCATTTTGAAAAAATGTTCGATTTTTACTAAAAATTTAGCTGTTTTCGTTCTGCAAAATTAATGTTTTACTTTACAAGATAGAAACTCGTCCGTGGTTCCAACCATAGTGACAGCCATAATAAAGAAAATAAACCTTAGTTTTTCTATTTTAGATAGCTATAACAGTCTCCACATCATCGCCCGACGGAAAAGAATTTTTTGAACAAGCATGCGCCACCGACTATATCCGCGAATACATGTGGTAAAAAAATTCGAACAAATTCTGAGTATTATTTCAAACATACCTTAATATGCAGGCGAAACGCCAGACAGTATACACTTATAGTTTTTGTTAAATAAACTCCCGAAGATGGCGTTGAAAAACGGGCAATTACACTAGAGTAGCCCCTCAAGGATTCAAGATCTGAGCACACTTATCAGTTCCCGCAGACAAGAGGGGCGTAGAGGATCTCTTCTTACCACTGGCGCGCTGGAACGATACTAACACTGAACTGATATGTGTGCCCAGACCATTCGACCTTCTTCGCTCTGACAATGAGTTAATCCGTATGTTGCTCCGTCGGCGGGTGATACACACGGTGACTTCGGACCCCCACACGTGCCGTTGTCCACCGCCTCGCGGGACAACACGGTCATGGACCGCGACCCTGGCGAGACTCTGCCCGATCAACCTGGCTAGCTTTTAGAAACCAAATATTGCATTTTTTTCCTCTACTTCGTCAAGAAGGAGAGGCTTCCTCTTCCACCGACGAATTCGCAGAGAGGAGGTTCCGCTTCTTTGAGAAAAATGCAACCAATAGGTTTTTCTGTCACCTCCCAAAAATCAAACAGTGCGTACACTTTTCCAATGTCGGAAAAGTTGGACGGACATTCTCGTCGCGTCCATCGAACTGAAGACAAGTCCCTTTTTGATCATCGTCCGGATCGCATCAAACAGTCTTTTTTATCAACGTTCGGACCACAGTCATTTAAAATCAATTGTGACAAGGTTTGTTCGGAACCACTAGCTCTCCCATTTTTCAAACAGTCACTCAAGATTAATTTGGCGAATAACAAGTCACTATCATACGCGCACCACGAAGGTTAATTGGGTTTTGCAACCCCAAGAGAATTGGAAAGATATGTGCCTATAGTGCCTATGCGAGCTATAGTGACTTAGGTGTGAAGTCACTCAGCGGGGTCTTACCCGACACCCTGCTCGGTACTGGCCGCTAAACGTGCCCCCCTACTATCTCTTGCAGGACTGTATTTAGAGAAGACCAGGACAAAACCGGGGCCCTAAGGCCCTAAGACCAGGACAACACCGGGGCCCTAAGGCCCTAAGACCAGGACAAAACCGGGGCCCTAAGGCCCTAAGGTCAGGACAAAACCGGGGCCCTAAGGCCCTAAGGCCAGGACAAAACCGGGGCCCTAAGGCCCTAAGACCAGGACAAAACCGGTGCGCTAAGGCCCTAAGACCAGGACAAAACCGGGGCCCGAAGGCCCTAAGACCAGGACAATACCGGGGTCCTAAGGCCCTAAGGCCTCGGTTTTGTCCTGGTCTTCTCTAAATACAGTCCTGCAAGAGGTAGTAGGGGGCACGATTAGCGCCCAGTACCCAGCAGGGAGTCGGGTAAGACCCCGCTGAGTGATTTCACACCTCAGTCACTATAGCTCGTATAGGCACTACACATATAGATATACTATGAGAAATATTTCAGAAGGAAATGTAGCAGTCTACATCTACACAGTTCACTGGTCTTTATCAGATTGCATTGCACTCGAATGATTTGAATCCTTTGAAATGGAATTAATTGTCAGAATAGAGGTACATATGTCAGTTAACCACGGACGTGGCTCTTCTTCTTTCAGTGAAAAATTGATCATTGAGGAAATAAATTGCATATTTTACACGGTATATGCAGTATTGATTTTTAGTCAAACGAAATAAATTTTCGTCAAATAAAAGCATTATCTTTAATATTCTGCGGTCACAAGGTAGGTATTAAAGGGGCGGAAAATCAACGTCAAAAGTGCCATAAAGCTGTACGTGACTAGTGATCCGATGTTTATAGGAAGAATATTGCTTTCAGAGATCGATGTTCCTCACTAAATACATCTTGTCTCAAAGTTTCTAGAGTAATAGCTTCCTGACCCAAATCTCAACGAGATCACGAATCTGGCAGAGACGAGAAAGCCATACGTTAACATCAGGATATAGACGTACTAAATCGATCGCGTGTCGCCCCTTAGTTAATGAAGTCCACCAATTAAATTCCATGGCATACGCTACTACGATAATCGTGTAAATATAAAAAGTTATACAGATCCGTTCACTTGTGGTCTGCTTGTAGATATGATTTTACATACGCGTGGGTTAGGAAATTCTACTTAAACCAAACAACACCGTTATCAGCTGATATACCTTCAGCAGAAAGTAGAAATTGTTATGCCCAAAAATAAATTTCGGCATAAAAATAGAGAAATAAGAAATTTTTGTAGAATACAGGATTTAATCTATGTTCTTTTAAATGGTTATAGGTACAGTAGTGATGTATAAGACACACAGAAGTCAAAGTTTGTATACATGATTCACGCTGCAAATTAAAGAATGTGGTCATTCATCTCATTCAGTACCGGTTTCTATTCAAATGAACAAAAATAGGCAACGCGAATGAATGCAAACATAAATATTCGAACGTCTGAACTTTTATGTTTATTCTGCAACATATTTATATCTTTCAATTTACATACTTCATAACTTACATGAGAACACCGCGAACCCGGACTCACCGATTGGAACGCAACTTTGTGGGTTTTTAGAGTGACTCGAAGCAAGAACAACGGTGTGTTTCATTTGGGCCCTATCGCCATTTAAGGGGGCGAAAACTAACCTCAAAGGCAAATAGGCACTTCCACTTTTTCGCGTATAACTCTCAAAGTACAACAGACAGAAAAAAATGTTTCAAACAAAAGTTGAATGGTACAATAAGCGCTGAAAACTTGCGTTAACAAAATTTTGCAAATAGTTTGAAAAGAAAAATATCTGATGAAAAATAACTTTTTCAAATATTTTGTTAACGGAAGTTTGTAGCGCTTATTGCACCATTAAACTTTTGTTTGAAACATTTTTTTCTGTCTGTTATACTTTGAGAGTTATACTCGAAAAGGTGGAAGTGCCAAGTTGACTTTGAGGTTAGTTTTCGCCCCGTTAAAGGGCGATAGGGCCCAAATGAAACACACCGTTGTTCTTGTTTTGAGTCACTCTAAAAACCCACAAAGTTGCGTTCCAATCGGTGAGTCCGGGTTTTATAGAATGGTTCTAGAATAAAAATATTTCAAACGAGATTAGTTATATATCGGCTTCGTTACTACATAACATTTGTAACGTTATAGAAATGAATTTGATTAATATCCCAGATAGCACACGATATCTTAGGGACATCTAATTTATCCCTGCTTTTGGTCTGAACAATTTATAATCTAATCTGAGCGTCTGGAAGACATGCAAAACGTTTCAAAATTACATCTTTAAGACGATCCTAATAAGTTCTAAATGTAATTCTATTGGTAGAAATATCTATTATTAGGTTGTTTTCCTTTCCGCGTTCATTTTCTTACATTTCATTAGTTTGTACAAATACAAGTAGGGTATAGACTTGAAGAGAGGAAAATTCGCAACGTATTTAATACTTTATCGTTTTGCAGTTATTAATTAATATTATAAATAAATACTTTGAGCTATTCTACTCATCATACGAGACAAAAATGCTTAACTTTAATTGCATTCACATATTAAACCTAGCGATTTTATCTTTAAATTCAAGAACTTTGCTAATTCGCGCAACTTCCGCGATCGCCAATAACGTGCAAAATTATTGCTATGATCGTTGATACGAGATATGACGATAAAGTTTCAAAAGTAATTCATTTAAAAATTTTATTTTCAAAATTAGACCGTTGTGACGCCATCGCTTTCAAAATCGCCTCTTCAGATTGTACACAGTCTATAGGGTGTTAAAGAAATGATGGTCACTGCTTTCAGAGATGAATCCATACCTCTGGATACGTGGATATTTGTAACAAAACCTTGCCGCAAAATTGTTTATAACATTGAAAATTAATGTTGTTAATATTATTTTTTTACATCAACATATTCTGCTGGCTGAAAGTATAAAAAGTCTGAAAGGAACCATATGTCGCAAACGCTTCGTTTCCTCAAAAACGTGAAAAATGGTTTCAGGAAATACGTGGATTACTTCATCCATGCCAAAACTTAACAATTTTTTTTTTAGGAAACGGTGGGCTTGCGACATATGGTTCCTTTTAAACTTTATTTCCGTTCAGCAAGCAGAATATGGCAAAGTAAAAAAAAATGAAAATTGATTTTCAATGGTATAAACAATTTTACATTAAATTTTTTTACAAATATTACCCGATCCAGAGGTGTAGATTCACACCTGAAAGCAGTGACCTTCACTTTTTTAACACTCTGTACACACGCATTCCAGCGTCGCGCCGTATCCATTGATCGTAACATTTCTGGTATCTGTTTTAATACCTGCGTTACATTACTTTGAATTTGCAGAAAGATACTGAAAATGTGTTCCTGTCATGACACCTTTTACTCGAGGAAATAAAAAACAGCTGCAGAACAAGCAAAAATTCTAAAATAAAATGTCGCAGACCGAAAAATATCTAACACTAGCTTAGCTTATATTAAAATAAAAGTTAAACCCGACTTCGAAGAAATAAAAATGCACTAAAAAGTGAAAAATAATTGAGGGGAATCGAATGATGAGGCGTCGACTTAAAAAATATGACAATCGTAGATTAAATGGGGGAAAAAAATATTTTTCACTTTTTAGTGCATTTTTATTTTTTTGAAGTCGGTTTTAATTTTTTTAAATTTTTTTATTTTTAACTTTTTAGTTTTATATATATTGACACAACATTTTGAGAAGCTATGCGGGTACGTACATAAAATTATGATAATTAGGTGACAATAGTCTTTATTATTAACCAGAACTGGCAAAATATTGGGTCAATATTGATGCAGTATAGGCTAGGACCACCGGAGCATCGTCGTCTTTCGAATAAAAAAAAAGATCATCAAAATCGGTCCATATGCTACGGAGCAGAGGTCCCTATTTCACGTGTATTTACATACACGTGTACACGTGTAGTAAACGTATCCGAACTTCAATCCGTGTAATTTTTAATACACGGATACCCGTGTATTTATGTTCACGGATACCCGTGTAGTTCTGTTCACGGATATCCGTGTAGTTCTGTTCACGGACAACGTGAACGTTGTCATGCCGACGTGACAACAAAGTATGTATTTCTATTTAGTTGTATTTTACGAGGCGGTATTTGGCGACCATGCATCCGTGTACACTAAGGGACAGAATCGGCTTCCCTTCGGTCCCCCTATGTCGAAGAACCACTAAGTTATGCCTAGTGACAATGGTGACAATTTTACAAGTTATTATTTAGTTTGCTAAAATGGATTTTGCTTGGTAAAACATTACACGTAAGAGGATGATGGGCTCGATTCCTCATCTATTTGGCAAAGAAGTAGCATGATGAAGTAGATACACGTGAAAAGCCAAGACCTCTACTACGGAGTTATGCGGGGACAAACATAACCTCCTTTTCGAAATCGGTTAAAAAGGGCTTTTGACACGGACATCAGCACCTCACCAAGAAACTATTTGACATATTTTTACCAAAATGTAGAGTTGTAAAATTAAGTAAAAGAAAGATATTTTTATTAAAGTTAAAGTTATTTTAGTTTAAAGGGGTGCTCAGGAAAAATTTATAACAAATATAATCATGCAAAACGTTTTACATAATATTCATCTACTTAAAGAGTATAAAAAAATAAAAAATTTTGTAATTTTTTAATTGTTTTTTTATGCAAAAATTGTGCTCCAATATAACGCCTGGAGAAGGAGACACTTTGGCGGCGGGTCAGGTTTCGGTTCATAGGCTTATCTAAAATGAAAATACCAAATTCAAATCATTCAGGAATAATTTACAGTTTTCCTGTAAAATTTTTATTACCCACCTTTAGTACAATGTCTTAAGAGACGATAAAAAGAAATGAATAGAAAAACATGCATAAATTTTAATATATTGATTAATCATCTAGACCCCTCACGCGCGCTGGTATGATTTGTAACTATGGAACAGCAGGTCCGAAATCAAAATTCATTTTTTTTTTAAACTATACGAGTGTAGTTTCCGTTGCACGTACCGATTTCTCAAACAAATAATTTTTGTAAAAATGGTGCGATTTAGATGAAAAGTTTTAAAAATCCGCGAGTAAGGTGGATAGTTTTTGGAGTGTATTTAAAAAAATTTGCAACGGAAACTACTCTCATATATTGTATAAAAAAAAATTAAATTTGATTTTAGACCTGCTGTTCCATAGTTACACACCCTACCACCGCACGTCCCATACAGCACACCTCGTTGCAGCAGTATTGCAGGGACGTTGCTGCAATATTACGTTGTTGCAGGTTGCATTGCAATATTGTCGTGCATTATTGGAGTGGCAATGATCCTACAATATTGCAGCAATATTGCAATTTCGTTGCCGTGCAATGTTCCGTTGGCAACGATCGTACAATATTGCAGCAATATTGCGCGCACATCGACGTGCAATGTTCCAGTGACAACGGTCCTACAATGTTTCTGCAATATTGCGCGCACATCGACGTGCAATGTTCCAGTGGCAACGATCCTACAATATTTCTGCAATATTGCGCGCACATCGAAGTGCAATGTTCCAGTGGCAACGGTCCTACAATATTTCTGCAATATTGCGCGCACATCGACGTGCAATGTTCCAGTGGCAACGCCCCAGCGAAATTGCGCACACATTGCCGTGCAATACTGTAGTGAAAACTTGTGGAAACATTACAACAATATTCTGAAGCAACTATGACATTGTCAAAATTTTTCGAAATATGTACATGACGTCGAGTGGATTCTACGGCGTGTTTCATTTAACTGGATACGCTAGAATATCTCGTTGGCTGTTGAAGATATGAAAAAAGTGTTATCGCGGGAGTTGTATGTAGGTACATGAACTTATAGAGGAGATTCGAAGATCAATTTAATTTTTTTAGATAAAGTAGGTAGGGGAAAGGTGGGATAGTTGATCGATCAGCGGGGATACACGATCACATCAGTTTTTTACTTAATATATTGGCAATTTGTGCCTGCTGTCACGCTAGCGTGGTAATGTTTATATCATCGCAACACTTCACGTTGCAGTTTTCTTTTGGGAGCATAGAATAATGTTGTTATAAGCTTCGATATTATTTGCAGCCAAAAAGTAAATATTTCGGTCTGCTTGTTCTTCCTCCTTTTCGAGTAAATTTTGCATTTTCAACGATTTGAAATATACTAAGTAAAAACGGCAATTTCGAGTCAATTAATGCTATTTATTGATTTATCTAAATATTTATGGTAAGTTTAATTTTTCATCTTTTTCAAATCGAGTGCATTGAGGGATACATGATCAGTGTGTGAGGTGGGATACTTGAACAGCTGAAAATGCTCCAATAAAGAACCATAGAACGGCTAATGAAACAGAAAAATACGGCAAAGAAAGTGAGAAGGAAAATCTTTTCTTTATCATCATCTTAATCAGATGATATCTAAGTGAAATGTCTTTTAAGAATGCATTTATGTTGTTTTATGTCATAGAGTTTAATTCTTCGGTTTCATTTTTTCAGTAATTCCTTCAAGTTTGTTATAGTTTACTTTCTTTTTATGATATTCCCTTTATTTCATGTTATTGACGAAGATAATAAATATTTTTTAGAAAGTTAATGTGTTTTTTTACTCTGAAAGTTCACTGATCAAGTCTCCCTCACCGTTTGATCAAGTCGCCCCTTCAGTGGGGGATACTTGTGCATAACGTCACTGCCAGAAAATGATGAAATTCTGTCATTAAAATTAGTTTTCAGCTCTCAAATTTGTCAAAGTATATTGAGAATACTCTGAGAATCACAACTTACATAATTAAATGCAAACAAAGCAAACCATTATTATTATTTTAATAAAAAAGCAAAACTGTGATCAACTTTCCCCTACTATTTTTTTTAATTTCTGAAATTATTATTATTATTATTAAACGTCTTTATTGCACAAATACGTATATACAATCTAGCAAGAGAAAAGAGAGAAGAGAAGACAAATGTAAAGGTTCAGTCTAAAGACTGTTTTCCAACCTAACCTAAAACGACACCGGGTGAAATTTGTAGTACGCACCTATAGTGTTACAAAACCCTAATGGGGTTTGTCAAATGAGCCTGAATAATTTGAGTTTAAAGTATTGCACGGTAGGAGTATAAGTTCGAATACGAAAGCAATCTTATCAATCAGCGGTTGTAGCTGCGGCGGTAAAGTGTTCGTCTACGATGCTACAGGTCCTCGGTTCGAATCCCCCTGGGGTAAAAGAATTTTCTATGAGAAAAAGACACACGGACGTTATACTACACTACTATTCTGCACACATTCACGTCGTCGCGTCCCTCACTGCCCGAAACGTTGCGGCGGAAATACACTCCTGCAATATTGTTAAGGCGGACATAGGAGGTGAACCTACAACGTCTCTGCAATGATGCGATGCAATGGAGTTGCAGGATCATTGCCACTATTTTGCCGTTTCGTTGAAGGACTAGATATTTGTAATGTTCCCAAAACTTTTCAAAAAACACTCCTGCAATATTGCTAAGCCGGACATAGGAGTGAACCTGCAACTTCTCTGCAATGATGCGGTGCAACATTGCAATCTCGCAACGCAATATTGCCGAAGAGTTGCAGGATCATTGCCACAATTTTGCCGTTTCGTTGCAGAATCATTGCCGGAACGTTGCAGGACTACATATTTGTAATGTTGCCGCAACTTTGCAAAACTACACACCTGCAATATTGCGAAGGCGGACATAGGACTGAACCTGCAACGTCTCTGCAATGTTATGTTGCAATATTGCCATCTTGCACCGCATCATTGCAGAGACGTTGCTGCAATGTTATGGTGCTGTGTGGGGTGAGGGGTCTAGAAGATTAATTAATATATTAAAATTTATGCATGTTTTTCTACTCACTTTTTTTATAGTCTCTTAAAACATTGCACTAAAGGTAGGTAATAAAAATTTTACATGAAAACTGTAAGTTATTCCTGAGAAAAATGCTTAAGAATGGCTTACCTTTCCGGCCGTCACAGCGGTGTTCCTCCTTAAATGCCTACAATCGATCTGAATACGATTCTGAGATTATCTTAATAACGTCATCTAATTGTCTTCTAAAGAGCTGCTTCAGACGAGTTTTTACATGAGTTTACGTAAATAAACATCGAAGGTTTTTGGGGCTTTAATGGGCGTCCCTAAGATGCCCTAAATGTCTCAGAAAAATGACTCTAAGACATTTGCAAGATGTCTGTGTGCTATCTGTTTTTTACTACTATTAAGGGAAACACTCATTCAATTGTAAGCGTACAAGATGAAAGTAATGTTCCAAATGCAGCTGAGGAAAAAAATAACTTCGCTACAGAAATTGATTATACCGTAGAGAGTTGATACTTTGTATACAAAATGAAAGGATTATCATAAGTTATTCAGGGAATAAAACTAAAGAACAGGACATATTCCTAAAAGTTCAGATGAATTGAGTAACTTAAACAAATGGACTATAAACTCTTCTCTGATTTACATTAAAGCACATATAAGAGTATGAGTGAAAGCAAAAAAGGTATAAGTACCTTCTTACTGAAAAATGCTAACCATCGTTCCTTCAAAGATTCACAAGCACATTTGCTTTGCTTAGAAGCTACAGTCCGTCCGCTTCGATCCACTTCAGTGCGTTCCAGTGCGATTACCCTCTCACGTGACACGCACAATTCTCGCACAGTGTTCGCACCAATTCTCGTGCACAGGAATTGCAACGCTATTGCATCCAGATGTTGATATAAACTGACTTAAAAATAATGCACCGCGCACGTCGATGCTTCTACGTCACGATTGCCGTGTTCACCCAGGAGAAATGCTTAGCCCACTTAAAATGCTTATGAAGAGTTTTAGGTTGGAAGAATCGATTGTATTATTACATTTACCCAAATTGAATTTGTGTCGTGACTATAGTCGGAACATAATCAACTGATCGTTGAGTATCACTTCCCAAACTGTGGGAAACGCACGATGTTACTCTTATCTCTCCGCTACGCCATCTAGCCTCCATATGTGAAACACAGAAAATGTGTGTACGTTTTCTGCATCTGATTCTGTCAAACTTAACTCTTTCACTGCAGCAGTTGACTTCTGTGAACTTGGATTTTGTATTTATATTTCTTAAAACGCTTATAATAATATGCAACTGCGCACTTTCTGGCAAACAATGGGTAGCCATTTACTCAAATTTAATTACGCACCGAAAGAGTTAATGGATGTTGGGAGATGATCAGTGGCGGATTTAAGAAACAAGGCCCAGGTGGCAAACGTTCTAAAGGGCCCAGTTTTTTAGGAAAATGAAGAGGTAGTTTACTAAAAATGGGCTAAGTGTAGCAGTACAGAAAAAAAATATAGTGTTTGGTTAAAATCATAATTTTTTTTAAAATAGGGCCCTAGGGGTCTTCTGGCCAGGGGCCCATTTTTCGGGAGAATGAAGAGGAAGTTTACTAAAAACGGGCCAAGTGTAGTAGTGCAGAAAAAAAATATAGTGTTTGGTTAAAATCATAATTTTTTTTAAAATAGGGCCCTAGTGGCCTTCTGGCCAGGGGCCCATTTTTCGGGAGAATGAAGAGGTAGTTTACTAAAAACGGGCCAAGTGTAGTAGTACAGAAAAAAATATAATGTTTGGATACCTATACCTATTCATATTTTTTTTTGTCATGGGGCCCTGCGGTGGCGTTCTGTGCAGGGGCCTAGGCGGCAAATGCTCATCAGCCGCCCTGTTAAATCCGCCACTGGAGATGATGAAATATGGAGTGGTGGGGATAGCCTTGCGCGTTCTTCAACGGCCAATTAATTTTGTTCCTACTGTAATACTCCCTAGCGAAATACAATCCAATCGATTATTTTCCACAGGTTGATAATACGTGTACGAATAATTTCTTAGATGAAATCGATCCTCATGAAGATACTATAATTACATCTTGCAGATAGTTTGAATGTATAGAAAGTTTGAATCTCTTTTTGTGGTACATCAAGTGTAATTTCGTTTAAATATTTAATGCTGTAATTATGTTAATACATATTACTAATTTCTTCACGTAGGTACGTAATGATAAAATAAATTTTCGTCTATTCCTCTAAAAAATTTTGTTATACTTTCCACTCGAGTTCCAAGTTGTGTTATATGATACTGTGCAATATCAAATCATATGCATAAGAATAATGTAGATATAGTTTCATCCAAGTTTAATGTACAATGTAAATTATCAATAATCTTCAATAATTGTTAATGTGTAAGTATTATTGCGCTTATTTTCTAGTGACATTTACAACCATACCTACTTATGAAATGTCATAATGGAACAAATATATTAACTAGCATAAGCATTAGATTGTGCGTCTTCTGGAAAAAAAACTTCAATAATAGAAGTTCATCTTCCGCAATATGAAACAGGTAGATGTTGTACTAATTGTAAGAAATCATTGCTGAATATCGGTGCATCAGGGAGAGGATCACAGATGTTTCAATTCAAATAATACTCACTAAAAATGGTGGTAGTTGTTGATCATAATCTCTATATTATGTCATAATAAAAATCGTTTATTCTGCACGCAAGTGTACACCGTGACGAAAGAGTTATAAAACCAAATTTCATAATTTTCAACGTACAATGATTAATAATAGTATGAATATCAAAGATTCCTATTTTTATCGAAAAATGAAGATTTCCTTGAATTTTTTTAAAGGAACAATATCATTTTCATGCTATGTACAGACTACTAAAAACACTAAAACGAAGACAATGGATATTAAAAGTTTTAATTACAGTCATATTTGAATTTATTATTCTACAAGTTTTACAAATTATGCAGGTAGTCTTGAAATATCGCACAGTCAAGCAGTATGTAAACACTTCGCAAGAAATACACTACCGCTCAAAAGTTTGAGACCATGCACTATTCGGTAGGAACTATAATATAGCAATTAAAATTTCTAAGTGAAAACACTTTGTACGTCATGCTGCAGAAAATTGAAGGATATTTAAAGAATAATCCCTTTATTTAAAAAGAAACAGAACGATTGTAAAAAGTCACCTGTTTTACATAAATTTTATCACACTAACATTGTATTCCAGGAGTACTATATAAGTTTTCTAAAGGGAGTATACCCGTTTGAACGCTCGGGAAATGTGTACATTTTGTAGATTTTTTTCCAAGTCAACGGCTTGAAGAAGGTTTTCCGTTCTTTTATTATGTTTACATAGTATTATGAACTACTCAAAAAAAAGTTTCAGTTAAAAACTATTGTTTTTCGGAAGTTATGGATACATATCCGAAACTCTCTCGATTTTAGACGGCTACACGGTGGTCCTGAAATAAAGTGTATGTCGTGTCTGAAATGGAAAACAGTAAAATTTTTTATAAAATATGTTAATAGCTATCGATCTACGGCGCCGATTTGGAAAAATTTGAAAAATAAAGATTTGTTGAGATCAAAGATGAAGTTAGATTTTACTAAGAGAAAAGTCCACGCTTTTTATTTATAAATAATAAACGGAATAAAAAAGGCGACGTAGATCGATGTGGAATTTTATTACGATTCTCCATGCAAAATTGGAAGTGAATTGGTTGAACGTAGCGCGAGTTTTTAAGGCCACCGTAATGAAGAATGTAGTTCCGCTGCGATCGGGCGAGCCGCCGCGCTGCGCCGCCCCTGGGTTGTTTCGCTCAAATGCCTATAACTTCGTCAATTTTCCAAATTTTTACATCGGACATGTTTTATAATATTTCTAAAACATCAATCTATGAAAATATGTAAAAAAAAGTCTCAAGCATAGTTGCATTATGCTGCATACTTCACGTAGAACTACGGTTATGGCTATGACGCCATCTGACAAAGGAAGTTCGGTTACCCGAATATTCTCATTTTTTTGAAACTGTGCAGATTTATAGAGGACCTCAATAGATGTATCAGGAGATGTTTCAGGGTAAAAACACCCCCTAAAGGTTAATGAGTGTGTTCCTTTTTCTCAGTATATCTTGGAAATGATATATAAAAAATATGTTATAAACAAAATTAATGGTTTTTATGCTGTATAAAACTATGTAATCAAATTGATTTAAAATTTGTGGTGAGGAACATTTTCCTGTTTAAATTGCAAATTTTAAACCATTTGATTGCACAGTTTTATAGGTTACAAAAAGCCGTTATGTTTTCATTGCAATAATTTTTTTATATCTACTATAGATTTCGAGATATACAGGAAAGCAGGAAATTAACTTGTAAGGGGTGTTTTCACCCTGACGAACCGAAAATGGGTACAAACGAAAAATTGCCTGATACTTCTACCGAGGTTCAATACAATCCTGCACAGTTTTAAAACAGTCGGAATCCGTGTCACCTTTCCAGTTCCCGAGTACAATCATTTGCAAAATGTAAAAAAAAAACCACGACGCAAAATACAGGGTGATTCTCTAGCAAGAGTCGTCAAAGGCGATACCGTCAGCAATCACGCGCCTCGCTGATTGTGAGTTTCGTGGTCTTCCATACTCGAATCAGCGGGGCCATACAATGTTGCGCACTAACAATAAGCAGCGACGAATCTCGAATTCTGCATTTCTAATCAGATTTTTACAAAAGTGACGCCAATCGATTCCTTGTCTTTTCCTGATGAAATTGGCCCCAAGAACGACATAATTCGGACCATAATTAAGGAAATCACGTGAAAAATTGATTTGCATAATGTAAAATTACTTTCGTTAAAAATAGTCCGATTTACATAACATTTGGTATCATTTTCATCGGAAAAACATAAGGAATCGATTGGTGTCACTGCCATATTGATTCGATGAAGAAAATAAAGAATTTCATTTTTCGCATAAGCTGTGAATCATCGCGTGAAGCGAAACCCGGCGCAGATGAAACGGCACCGCGCGGTCGAGCGAGAAATACATATATCACTACATTCTTCCTGCCGTGCTCGCTGCGTCGAGCTGAAATCAAATCAAATCTCGTTCATTTTCGTGACGCTGTCAGCTCGTTCAGAGTCAACTGATAATAACGGTTTAATATTGTTTTAGATGCAGTGTTCCTTCCTCTATCTAACGCTATAAAAATCATCTCTATCTCTTTCCGTTCGCGAACAGTAATGGCGCAACGGGGTTGCATATTTCGTGACATCCAAGTCTTAATTTGGGCCCCCATAGCCGCTGCATACCTATATAGTGCGGAGAAAGACGTAGTTCTACGTCAAAAGGCCACCGTAATGAAAAGTTTAGTTCCGCTGCGATCAGTCGAGCCGCGCCGCCCCGTGTTACCTGGGTTGTTCCACTCAAATGCCTATAATTTCGTCAAACTTCCGAATTTTTACATCAGACTTGATTTATAATATTTCTAAAACACCATATTTTTTTATTTTTCGACACTTTCAAACGGTTATACCCCCTCAATTCTTTCAGCAAATTTCTGCAGTTCTCGAGTCAGTGTCTATCGTCACTTTGTTTAAAAACGATCAAACTTACGATCGCATACTTGTGTTTTTATGTACTTAATTAACTACGTATAACTAGAAATGAATAATTGAAGTTATTACACTATTACTCAAAAAAACGTTGTCTATCATCAAGAATATGACATCCTGTAGGAACACAATGGGCTAATTTTCTCTGTCTACATACCTTCCTGTTGAAAATGCCACCAATTTTAATAATAAATACTGTATATTACTGATTTAATGATTACTTGTTATATTGGTACATCTATATCAGTTGTCCTTTCTGATTTTATGTATTAGATTTCGTAACGTTATTTTGTCATTCGGGGGTTACACCACTTTAACAGTTTAAAAGATCGAAAAGAAGTTTCCCATGAAATGTTAATTTGGACTTTTAAAAATAAAAGGTCCCATGGAAAAAATTCATTGCAATGACAGAGATATGGCCCATAAACCGGAAACCTGTACGATGTGCGCAAATGCGCCTGACGAGCTTTAAACGTGTTTGTCACGAAACCACACTTTTCGACCTGGTTGACAGCATAACTCGAAATTTTGCATGGTACTGTAAAAATGCATTGTCTATCGCAATGCACACTGGTTTTTCTATTCACGTAGGACGGTTTTTATACACAAAAAAAAACTGACAAAAATTTTCAACTTTTCAGTCGGTTACGGGGTAACATTGGCAGGTACTTAACATGTATTAAAGAAGGGTAAGATCAAAAATTTTATGCATTTTGACACTTGTAGTGCATTCACAAAAGATGCAATGTTATGATGGGATACTTAAAGCAAATGTAAAAATGTTAATTTTTATATTATATATCAAAATGTTCCAAAAACATGCTAATGTTCCTCCAGTTTACGGTATTAATTAAACTAAGCCAGGAATTAGATGAAACAGAACAATTTTCCAGACTAGGGACTCAAAAGGTCATATTTCCACACGACTGTTCACCACGTGACGCGAAGTCCATCAAAATAAGTATTACAAATTTAGACTGGAAAATTGTTCTCTTCGTAATTTAGGCATCTTGATATCAACTGGTTATAGTTTGTTCGGGTCATTCAAGGACTCATTTAAAAAGGATAAATAGTTTATGTACATCCTTTGTAGACATACGAAAATTCAGCGACGACTTCATTGCTTCAAAATTCACATCATTTTTGGGGGAATCGCAAGTTTTCAGAGAGACGGTTTAAAGATGTACGAAATGAAGGAAAATATTTCGATTAACAAATCTTTTACTGTGCATCTCATATTAGTAAACGATATTCTAGGGAAAAACTCGAAAAACTTTCCCTGACACATAATAGTTTATAAAATCTGTGCCCAACAAGGGCATTGAAACAGTGTCTTGTTTAAGCTGGTAAAAAATCATTGTTAAATAAAATCGTGGGATAGTGATCTTTGAGTGGTAGTGTATGTACATACTAATTCTTTCATTAGTCAGAATATGTTTCACTAATTATAAAAGTCGTGTGTATACAAATTCCAGATATTGTTCCGGTATTAAGTTTCCTTTAAAAAAATATGATCCAGTGAAATTACCTAAAATGTAATCTGAAGAAAGGCGCTGACATTACAAAAAAAAACGAAACCCCACGTTCTCATTTTCAAGTTATCTTTGCAAATTCAATAATGATTTTGTTTCCTCTTATTTTTTAAATTATTAGATTCAATTGTAATTGTATACCTGGAACGTCATTCCAATAATGACATCGCGATACTTTGCATAAAAATTAATGAATTACATGAATTTATCTATAATCTAATTTAGCATCGACCTATTTAAAAAAGAAACTTAAGGGTACCTTCATTTTTTTATTAAACATTATTATTTTTGTGATTAGTATCGACGCGCGTTATTTATTGAAAATTGTTAAATTTCAGTCTACAACCGTTTTTACAGTGTACAATGTGTAACCACATATACGTAAAATTAAATAAATATTTTAGGTCTTACATTTTTCGTTATTCCATATAAATACATTTCAATCGAGATAAGTAGAAGTAAACACAAAATAATTATTTCTGATCATCAACTTTCTCGTCACGGTGATAAAAATTGAATGTAACAGCATACCTATCGGTTATTTTAAATGTATAACTTTTTCTCGTTTAATGGATCGAGTAATATTGACTTAATATTATTGAATTGCCAGTATGGAACGCGCTGAATTATATCATCAGCGTAACATTTCGTTAAATATGTCTCTTCAAAATTCATCACGATGAATTTGATCGACGAAATGCATAATATACGCGAACATGTTGAAACCGCGTACTAAGTAGGTTGTAATTCGGCAATATACTTTCCCTTAAGTACTGCTATTTTCTAAAGCCGTAGTACCACATGCTCCTGTTTTTGGTGGGTATGACAAGTTCCGTCTCTGTCTGTCTTGTCAGGAATCACGCTTGAGAACAGCCGCGTTCAAAGGCTATTTTCATTCCGAATTGATCGTCGGCATGCTGATCTAATTACGTTGCTGCATTTTCCAGCATCTGCACAGGTCGAACCATCACGTAGACTCCTCGGACAGCGGAGGTGGCTTAGGGTGGCTACGAGCCTCGAGGCCGCGGGTGAACAGCGCCATCGACGTGGCCGGCTTCCTATCCCAGGTACGTAATCTAGTGGAACGCAATAGCAACAACTCGGCCAATTTTGTCGTAGCGAATTAACCGTTCCAGTGACCTGTGCCCTTGAAACTTTCGATCGTACCTCGACTTCCTATCAACCTCCCCGTCAATTCGCAGTCACGACAATGGAAAGAGTAACCAATTGCCTGGAAAATGGTGAAAGTTCGAGCACATGGCGGATAGTTGCATCCCCTGTTTAAAATCAATCTGCCTTGATTTTCTTGTTAAGCTCGCAATAGAGTATTACAAATGTTTCAATGCAATCGCGGTCTCAAAAATTCTTTACGAAAAATTTCGCAAGGCATTTTACACGGTCGAAACTGTGGAAATGGTCGTGATGTGTAATACGTTAGAGCAACAAGTTTCTACTTTAATAACCGTTTTTTTTTATTAACATTTTTATTACAAAATTACATCAATTATAAGACTTATGATGTATATAATTAATTAACCCATTTGTAAAATGCGTCATTTTTATTTTATTTATCAACATTTTTGTTTATCTGTCTTCTTCGAAATTTAAAATAAAGTCTAGACAAGACCACTGCTTAGGAAAATTTACAGACAGACCACCTTCTTCATAGTTTAGCATATTATACACGTGGTTCGGTGCAAAGAGTAGCAATAACTGAAACCATCTCACGTACCTAATAACCAGGGATGCCAGGGATCAGGGTTTGGCGAAAATCCCGTGCGGCCGTATGAGGAATAGCGATGGGGGAACTCCACGTATGCGCGCGATGACGCGGTGACGTCAGAAACCGTTTCTTGGCGTTGATTGGTTTGACGTCACCGAGTCATCGCGCTTGGATTGGTTTGACGTCACCGCGTCATCGCGCGCATGCGTGGAGTTCCCCCACCGCTATTCCTGATACGAGCGCACGGGATTTCCGCCAACCCCTGCCAGGGATTGTTTGTGGCCCAACACCTACACGAGTGGTGGTAATGTGTGCGTGAACTGACGCTAGCGCCAAGACAGTCAAGTGGCCCCAACGCGAAGCCAACCACGGCCAACCAGCGTCGACAATCTATTTCCCGGCGACGCTGGATGGCTTTGCGTTGGGGCCACTTGGCTGCCTTGGCGCTGGCGTCAGTTCACGTACACATGACCACCACTCCTGTAGGTGTTGGGCCACAAAGAATCCCTGGCATCCCTGCTAATGACTGTGCGGAGAATTTAGTGAGCACGAAACAGACTTTCGTTCTAGAGTAGTTATTGTACTTGGCTCCTGCCACTGTGGAATCATGATTAGAATTTTTTGCCCACCATATTATTCATCTGCGAAGCTGGATTCGCTGGGAGTGGGTGCTACATTTTTGCGATCATCTTGGATCGATGAGACATTTGGACATTTAAAATTATTTGTTTACAGAATAGCTACCTATTAAAAATGTTGAAATACCTAGTTTGTTACAGAACGAGAGACGGTTTCCAGCAAATTCGAGTAATGTCTAGACCCATACAGCACACTCTCGTTGCAGCAAAGTTGCAGGATCGTTGCAGTGCACGATTGCAATGTTTCAATGTTGCAGAAATGCTGCAGGAACGTTGCCGTGCAATATTGCAGCGCAACATTCATGCAACGTTGCAGCAATAATTCTATGTCCGCACCGTGCAATGTTGCACGGCAACGTTGCAGCAACGTTACAACGACATTGCGCTGCAACTATGCACCACTGCAAGATTACTGCAACGTTCCTGCAACGTTGCCGCAACGAAGTGTGCTGTATGGGGAAGTATTAAAGGAATAATAAGATCAACGATAAAACGTCTACAGGCATCTGTTGAAATGCAAGCTAGCCGGTTTGAGTAACTCTGAACACTAAACACTAAATCGCTGTAGCTTGTTTACAACTTCAAATAAGACATATGTGTTTATGTATATCTGAATCCATCCTAAAGCGAGTCTCGTATATTATGGGACATCGTGTACAGTAACAGAAAGTATTTTAAATAATGTGAGACTTTCGACTTTCGTTAAAATAAGTGTTCTTAAATATTACGGTTAGCAAATGTTAATGCTATTTTAATCACTGACGGATATTTCTTCCTTTTTACGACCCTTCGCGATTGCGACGATCATAAGATTTATCGCAAATTTCGGGATAAGAAAATTTCGAAAGCGCGAATCTTCGGATGCGGCGGATATTTGAATAAGTGACGAACGCCAAAGAGACCGTGCAAAATAGATACGTCAAGCGTGAAAGTTCAAGGTAGTTAGAAGTAAAGTGTAGTTCACAGACTGATCAATAAGTCGGTGGTTTACTTGCGAGTAAGTCGTTAAATTCATTTTCTGGGAACGCAGACCGCAGTCGGTAATCACTGGCGACATTTCTCAAGTTGTACTTACTAGATCCGCAGCCATTAATCGTAAATGCACGTTTCTCACCTGTCCCAGCAAATCTCCTTTATCTCGCTCTTAGAAACCTTGGCATTAATTTGCATAAAGCGCATAACCGTACAATTACATATGGAGTAAATATTTTTTAAACAAACACTTTCGTATTTTTATACAGTTACCTACTATTTGTTTTTGTATTTGTAATACTTAGCAGTGTTTAAATGAAAATACCAAGCTCGATGTTTTTATAAAAATAACAAATGATTGAGGGTGGAATGGAATGAAGAAAAATTGGGGAATCTAAGTTTATAAACTTGTTTTTCCTTTCCTCCATGACGCAGTCTTAATTTAAATTCCAGGAATTCTTACGGAGACACGGTTCAACCTCGAAACTCTGCCGGAAAGTTCGCAGCGCAGATAACTTGCCGCTAGCGTCATCGAATCGGCAGCAAGATCAACGTAATTCCAAGGAAGACGGCATCGACGGTGATAAAGAGTCCTTCTTGAAAGCAACTCAAGAAGAAAAGTTCGAGGATTCGGAGGCGAAGAGGCAGAATTGCCTCGAGAGCAGCCCGAAGGATAATCTGGAGGTCTCGTTACTTAATCCGAATCAGCAACAACAGTCTTCAAGGTAAGTCCATCGACAGCAAGCTTTCTGTGATCCTCTAACTCGTTCAATAGCAATTTCAGCAAATCTGTAGTCTCAATATTTTTGTTTCTAAGGATGACAGTGGTCTATTTCACTTAGGAATAATGTCACAGCTACGAATGTAAGAGGTTAGGTACATTAAGGTAGTTCCTGAATAATCTTTTAATTTTCATGAATTCTTTCAAATTTCGTTCAAAACTAATTTGGAATACACGAAACCCTGGTACAAAGTTTAAAATCTATTTACCACATAGCTGTCGAGAAATTGTTAATTAAAGTTGATGCATTTTAACACAGTGGTATGTGGCAAAGTCGACAAAAAGAGGGTTATAGTTTCAGTTTTTCTTCCGAGACAGGAAAACTATATTCACGAAATGAATTTATTAATTTCTGCAAAATTGACCACATGGTTTCTTCGTAAATGCCCATAAAAAATAGGTTTACGTGCAAATTTTTTAGAAACTACGTAGAGCAGTCGACGTGGCAACGTCGCACAATCGATATGTGCAGACATTTAAATAACGAACGACGATTCAAATTCATATGAACATTTTTTCTGACATTTTGGTTATAACGGGCGCTCCGAATGAATGCGACGTTGTCAGATCTGCTGCTCCAATTCACTACGCTAACCAATTTAATATTCTACTTTCGTATTACAATTATTTATATTAACATTGAACTTTTTAAAATATATATACTGTAAGGCATATTAGGGCAAATTAGGGAACGGCCTATGATGTGCAAGTTATGACCATAGGTGGCGTCCCAACGAAAGTAATGTAGCGACGGAGTATAAGGGACCACGTAGTCTCGGCGTAGCCGGTGTGGTTAACGCTGCTGACCAGCACGCGGGCGGCTCGGGTTCGATTCCCGGCGCCGGTGGCTCTCTTTTTCCGTCGCTTACAATACATGATGTTAAAAATTATTATTATTATTATTTCTATAGTATCATACTACTTTACATTTATCGTTTATTACCCAACTCTAATTTGACTAACATAGTTGATTAAGAACTACCTTAACAATTTCTTCTTCTTAAAATTGCATTATCTACGGTTTGAAAGTCGTTATCATTCTAAACGATTTTGGGTAAAAGAAAAAAGCTGTTAGCTTCCTACAAAAAATCGAAAGCACCGCGTATACAAATATTTTCGTTACCAAATTCTTATTAGTTTAAGCTGTATATCCCTAACTATTTGTTTATATTTTCACACCTTTTTTCAAAAACTTTGTACCGAAGGATAATTTTAATTGTCAGAAATCTATCGAGAAGATACACCTATAAACATAGTATTTGAACTGATATTAATCGTAATATCGATTTACCTCTAAGGTATTACAAGTGTCACTTCTTACATCTGTCCGATTAACTTTTTCGTTATATCGGAACACCGCCGCAATGCATCACTCTAGGTAATTGAAACATAAATCTCAGCAGTCCGTGCAGTAAGATATAGTGAAAGAAATTTATTTCCATCGTTCGGGCTTGTTTAGTATTTCCACTTTCCTGAGTTCCTCGCTTAAGTAAGATGTACATTTAATTGAATTTTCCATTACGCTGCTACTCAAACGACCGAAATCACTTACTTTTCTTAGACTTTGGAAGAGATTATTAAATTATCCGCACATTAGTTGGACAGATTTTCATTTTCGTGGGTTTAAAGTAACTAGTATCCTACCCATAAAATGGCATAAAACTTAAGAAAATGAAATAACACCGATTGTAATCCATCTTTTAATCGAAGACTCGAAAATGTAAACATTGCTTTGCGGTCGTTTTTCTAATATTATTAGGAATGTATACAGAAGAAAGAGAGACCTTTGGAACCAGAATGTTAAAATTCCCTAAAATAAACATTGAAAAGAAAAATATTTTGAATCAAATCACGTACATAAAAATAAGTATTCGTGACGAGCAATACAGAAATCTACTGATTGTACATTTTCATGTGTTCAGTACAGTGCATTAATTTGACGATTGCGATACATTCTGCAAGTACAGAGTGTTACAAAAGTAATGCAAGCCAAACTCTACACTCGTATAAAAAAAAATGAGATAAACTTGCATCCTTACAAGCATTCAGTCTTTGCTTTACATTTTTAAACACTTTATTTGAAACTTGTACAACAATTGTTTGATAAACTTTTTGGTAATCTTTTGGTTAGCGGGTTACACGGCAAGTCTCTTTAAACAAAATAGAGTCAGTGATAGTCGAAACGTGACATGAACATAATGTTGTTGTGGTTTATTCGTAAAATTCAAAGTTGCGTTACTTTTGTGTCACCCTGTAGTTTTATATTTCCCTCGCACGTCATCATTAACCCCCGCACTGACGCCATCGCACGCCAAATTGTACTCTCTCCGCCTCTCTCTCCTTCTCTCTATGCCACATATAGGACATTTTTTTTTTTTCATAACATTTAATTTTTCTATTTTATTTCTCCCTGCGCTAACTCATTTTTCAGATTCCTAAATTTTATGATTTTCATCTGGATCTCCCACTGTTTCTGAACCTAGTACTTTTGTGAATCCCTTGATAACATACTACACAAGCGTAAAGTAGCATACTGTATTGTTTTGCTTAAAAGAATTTAAATAAATCAACCGAAGAAACGAACACATTCGAACTGAAAATTTAGATTGTAATTAAAGCTGAAATATTACAAAAAGTAATTTTAATACTTCTTATTCTATACACTAGGGTTTATACAAAAACCGACTTTTGAAAAAACCGGTTTTCGAATTCCACTATTCCAAAAAAACCGGTTCAACCGGTTTTCCAATTCCACTATTCCCAAAAAACCGGTTACACCGGTTTTCGAATTCCACTATTCCCCAAAAAACCGGTTAAACCGGTTTTCGAATTTTCAGCAAAAATAATATTTAAAGATGAAAATAAATATTTTTACTTATTTTAAAATTTTTCAGTTTTTTTAATATGTATTGAATTACAAACGTATAACAAAATAAAATATAATCTATCTATACAAAACCAAATAAATAAAAAGAAAACTGAAATCCGTACCAATCCGTACAAATTTTTAGTTCATTTAATATTTATGGATCCACAAAAATATAACACAATAAAATACACTGCATTCAAAACCAAATGAAAGAAACTAAAATAACTAAAATCCGTACAAAATATAATTTATAAATCTTAATTTCATTTAGTATTTTTCTTCCGAAAATATGAACTCATGAAGATTAGTTTTACAGTAAACTGTTACTGACTACAATATGCTTGTGTGCGAAGCGATTTCAAGTCAAAACGTTAACGTTTTTAATTAAATAATTAATTCATTTTTACATATTAATTCTAGTATATAAAACCGTTTTTTTTTTTTAATTTAAAAACCGATTTTCGAATTTTACAAATTTATAAAAAAAACCGACAAACCCTACTATACACCATCCTAATGCAAAACTAGACACTAAGAGCAAATTGATGAAAATGGAACAAATTCCCTTTTACATTCTCTTATTGAAAACTCATTTCAGATTTTAGATGCCGTAACCTGAACCGGCTATATTTTCCCCCAACTGTTAAGGAGGGATTTTCTATACCTACGCGTCCGAATGCGTATAAGAAATCCCAACAACTTGAACTTTTTAAAATATATATACTGTAAGGCATATTAGGGCAAATTAGGGAACGGCCTATGATGTGCAAGTTATGACCATAGGTGGCGTCCCAACGAAAGTAATGTAGCGACGGAGTATAAGGGACCACGTAGTCTCGGCGTAGCCGGTGTGGTTAACGCTGCTGACCAGCACGCGGGCGGCTCGGGTTCGATTCCCGGCGCCGGTGGCTCTCTTTTTCCGTCGCTTACAATACATGATGTTAAAAATTATTATTATTATTATTTCTATAGTATCATACTACTTTACATTTATCGTTTATTACCCAACTCTAATTTGACTAACATAGTTGATTAAGAACTACCTTAACAATTTCTTCTTCTTAAAATTGCATTATCTACGGTTTGAAAGTCGTTATCATTCTAAACGATTTTGGGTAAAAGAAAAAAGCTGTTAGCTTCCTACAAAAAATCGAAAGCACCGCGTATACAAATATTTTCGTTACCAAATTCTTATTAGTTTAAGCTGTATATCCCTAACTATTTGTTTATATTTTCACACCTTTTTTCAAAAACTTTGTACCGAAGGATAATTTTAATTGTCAGAAATCTATCGAGAAGATACACCTATAAACATAGTATTTGAACTGATATTAATCGTAATATCGATTTACCTCTAAGGTATTACAAGTGTCACTTCTTACATCTGTCCGATTAACTTTTTCGTTATATCGGAACACCGCCGCAATGCATCACTCTAGGTAATTGAAACATAAATCTCAGCAGTCCGTGCAGTAAGATATAGTGAAAGAAATTTATTTCCATCGTTCGGGCTTGTTTAGTATTTCCACTTTCCTGAGTTCCTCGCTTAAGTAAGATGTACATTTAATTGAATTTTCCATTACGCTGCTACTCAAACGACCGAAATCACTTACTTTTCTTAGACTTTGGAAGAGATTATTAAATTATCCGCACATTAGTTGGACAGATTTTCATTTTCGTGGGTTTAAAGTAACTAGTATCCTACCCATAAAATGGCATAAAACTTAAGAAAATGAAATAACACCGATTGTAATCCATCTTTTAATCGAAGACTCGAAAATGTAAACATTGCTTTGCGGTCGTTTTTCTAATATTATTAGGAATGTATACAGAAGAAAGAGAGACCTTTGGAACCAGAATGTTAAAATTCCCTAAAATAAACATTGAAAAGAAAAATATTTTGAATCAAATCACGTACATAAAAATAAGTATTCGTGACGAGCAATACAGAAATCTACTGATTGTACATTTTCATGTGTTCAGTACAGTGCATTAATTTGACGATTGCGATACATTCTGCAAGTACAGAGTGTTACAAAAGTAATGCAAGCCAAACTCTACACTCGTATAAAAAAAAATGAGATAAACTTGCATCCTTACAAGCATTCAGTCTTTGCTTTACATTTTTAAACACTTTATTTGAAACTTGTACAACAATTGTTTGATAAACTTTTTGGTAATCTTTTGGTTAGCGGGTTACACGGCAAGTCTCTTTAAACAAAATAGAGTCAGTGATAGTCGAAACGTGACATGAACATAATGTTGTTGTGGTTTATTCGTAAAATTCAAAGTTGCGTTACTTTTGTGTCACCCTGTAGTTTTATATTTCTCTCGCACGTCATCATTAACCCCCGCACTGACGCCATCGCACGCCAAATTGTACTCTCTCCGCCTCTCTCTCCTTCTCTCTATGCCACATATAGGACATTTTTTTTTTTTCATAACATTTAATTTTTCTATTTTATTTCTCCCTGCGCTAACTCATTTTTCAGATTCCTAAATTTTATGATTTTCATCTGGATCTCCCACTGTTTCTGAACCTAGTACTTTTGTGAATCCCTTGATAACATACTACACAAGCGTAAAGTAGCATACTGTATTGTTTTGCTTAAAAGAATTTAAATAAATCAACCGAAGAAACGAACACATTCGAACTGAAAATTTAGATTGTAATTAAAGCTGAAATATTACAAAAAGTAATTTTAATACTTCTTATTCTATACACTAGGGTTTATACAAAAACCGACTTTTGAAAAAACCGGTTTTCGAATTCCACTATTCCAAAAAAACCGGTTCAACCGGTTTTCCAATTCCACTATTCCCAAAAAACCGGTTACACCGGTTTTCGAATTCCACTATTCCCCAAAAAACCGGTTAAACCGGTTTTCGAATTTTCAGCAAAAATAATATTTAAAGATGAAAATAAATATTTTTACTTATTTTAAAATTTTTCAGTTTTTTTAATATGTATTGAATTACAAACGTATAACAAAATAAAATATAATCTATCTATACAAAACCAAATAAATAAAAAGAAAACTGAAATCCGTACCAATCCGTACAAATTTTTAGTTCATTTAATATTTATGGATCCACAAAAATATAACACAATAAAATACACTGCATTCAAAACCAAATGAAAGAAACTAAAATAACTAAAATCCGTACAAAATATAATTTATAAATCTTAATTTCATTTAGTATTTTTCTTCCGAAAATATGAACTCATGAAGATTAGTTTTACAGTAAACTGTTACTGACTACAATATGCTTGTGTGCGAAGCGATTTCAAGTCAAAACGTTAACGTTTTTAATTAAATAATTAATTCATTTTTACATATTAATTCTAGTATATAAAACGGTTTTTTTTTTTTAATTTAAAAACCGATTTTCGAATTTTACAAATTTATAAAAAAAACCGACAAACCCTACTATACACCATCCTAATGCAAAACTAGACACTAAGAGCAAATTGATGAAAATGGAACAAATTCCCTTTTACATTCTCTTATTGAAAACTCATTTCAGATTTTAGATGCCGTAACCTGAACCGGCTATATTTTCCCCCAACTGTTAAGGAGGGATTTTCTATACCTACGCGTCCGAATGCGTATAAGAAATCCCACCTTTAAGGTCGGCTGCCACTACGCCTCGCTTCGCCTCGGCGCATTTTCTTTTCTCACTCGCATCTATGTATGTACTTACATAAACCCGCGTTGCCTTGGTTTTGCCCTACCTGGAGTTTTCAGCTTGTCTCGGTTCACATGTTTGGTCAGTTGTTCAGAGAACCTTTTCCTGTGCAGCCGTCAATAATTCAGTATGCATAATTATGCTTGCATCCACTCACACTACGCCTCGCCTCTGTTCCTCAAAATATTCTCGAGGAAAAATCCGTCGCTCGTAGTGCGAGTCAAATCGTCAAACTGCATAAGAAAAATATAGGAAGAATAAAATGAGCCGAGGCGAGGCGTAATGAGAGCCTACCTTTAGCCTCTGGTGTTCATCCTCATGATACAGTAACCAACTTTAATTAAAAATTCCCATCCCCATACTTCTCTAAATCCTTATGTCTATAAATACATGTATTTCGCTCACTTCTGACGCTCGTCAAATTTTTATTCTTAGAATATTACAGTCCCGATACCTTCGCGTGACAATAAAAGTTCTCCTTTATCAGTGACCCTTTCGCGTATGTCCAACTGCGTATCCAACTGCGTATCTCCAAGTGCTTAAGAGTTGAGGAAGGGAGTTCGATGCTTGTGTATATTTGCGGTCGATATCTATTATTCTACTACTTGGAATTTTTATTTTAAATTCACTATTAAATTATTTAATTAAATTGGCTAAGCAATATTAAATTCACAATTATGACTACCTATGCATTTTCTTTGCTATTAAATTCACAATTATGAATATGCATTTTCTTTGAGCTTTGAATCCATTGAAACTAACATTTAGAAAAACATTTTCCTAGTCGGCTTTTCACTCAGTGGCGGAGAATTAAAAATTAGCAAACAGCTTGATAATCAATTCCCGTTGCTAATGTTGAATTTTACAGTTGTAGCCTTCGTGGATGGAAACAAGGATAATTTCTGGACAGACAAAGTTTATTTATTCGGATTAGGTAGGAATACATGGTTGGGTTGATAGGACTGGGCTACAAATTTCGGAATTCAGACGTTACGTCTGGCTATTCTAATGCGCATGCGGCACTTGACTATATTCTAATGAGGCGTCCAGGAGTTCCTCTGTACCCTCCCGTTCGATTGGCGTCCAGGTATTGTCCCCGAACTCTCCATATCGAACGGGTGTCCAGGAATATTCTCCCGGATTCTCCTGCCGGAGTCCCTAAGCTGTCCGAGAGCGGGCGTTGGTCTCACCTCGTCCTCTCTCTCGGAACAGCGAAGAAGGAAATGCCTTTGCGGGCCTAGAATTTTGTGACCGTCTTCGGTTTGTGAGACGGTCGCCGGTGGGACGGAGAAGGAGTTTATTGCCGACTCAGTCGGTAAGGCCGGGTTCGTCAAATGAGTAAAGGCGTGTTAAACAATAACAATGTTTATTTAGCTGTAATTATGTTTACAATCTCTTCCGCGTGACGGTTGCGGGTGCGGAGACTCGACTCGGTAAAATCGCGGCGGCGTAGTTCTCGCGGCGGCGGCGCTGGCGACGAGCTGGGGGATCGGGGATGCGGAGGTTGTGGAACGTTCTGCTCGGAAGGGCCTTACCAGGCACGATCGTACGAGAGTCGTATAGTGGCGTTCCCGTGTGCAATAGGGCTCTGGCCGATGGCGGCGCGGAGACACCTTACAGGCAAGGTAAAGCACAAGATTTCTCTCGGCCTATTTAGGAGAGAGGCTGGTTAATGGCACAGCGTGACGATCGGTCGACGCGTGCACACCTCACGGAGATCAAAAATATGAGCGTCTTGGCGTACGGTACGGCGGTGTTACGGCTAATCCGTGCGGAACAAGAGCTATCAGTTTCGCTCGCCGCGGTCCTTATATCGTGAGCCCGTACATCTTCACCCGCGAGACAGCTCGCGGCTTCGCGGCCGCCTAGCGGCCGCGGCGCGCACTGGGCTTATCGGCGCGGCGCCGTACGCCTGCGCGGTGTCGTACGCCTGCGCGGCGCGTGACGTGACTTCGTCACACCCCCTTCCTACTTCGGGGACGGAAAACGAGTAACGCCGGAGATCGGTTGATTGGGTCCGCTGACCCCCCTTAAAACTAATGAACACGAACTTAAAACTACGGAGGACCTTGGTCCTTAATACTATGGGTTACGGCCCCAGGAACACTTAAACCTACCCTCCACCACTTAAAACTAACTTATAATTAAGTTCGCGGGATTTCCGCGGGGGCAGTCGGCCGCCGGCTCCGTACCTCAATCCCGATACTGCCGGAACCGACTGCCCGTCACGGCGGCGGTCGAGGTTTGGACCGTATACCGTCGCCGCGTCTGCATGGCGGCCGGGTGGAACACCACCATGCCTGGTCGATCGGCGGCCCAAGACCACGGTCGGGCGTGTGGTTGTTCGGGGACGGGGATCCGGGGGTGGCCTGGTGCGGCCGCTGGGGGGCCTTTGCGGCCGGGCGGTACCAGCGGCCCTGCTACGGGTGTTGTCGCTGGGGGGCCTCTTGGGCCTAGCTGTACCAGCGACAGTGCTGCTGGTAAATCCGCCGGTGTTGGGTGCGACCGCTGGAGGGCCCTGTAGGCCAAGCTGTACCAGCGGTGACGACTCTCGGCCGATCGGTGGTGGCGTTGCCGCTGGGGGGCCTTGTAGGCCTGGCTGAGCCAGCGGCTGTACGGCTGGACGTCGGGCTGGCTCCTTCCTTTTGCGTGCCGGTAGCTTCGGTGATCGTAGTGCGGCGGGGGCCGACGGTCCGGCCCGGACGTTTGGCGCAGGTGGCGTTGGCGCACCTCGCCGGAGGTCTAGCGGTCGCGGGGCCTCGTGGGCGATCCGTCGTCGGTGGGTCATAGCGCCGGCGGCCGTTCCCATGTCTGTGGGATGCTCTGCTGGTCGGGGTGCGGTCTCCAAGACCGCGATCTCCTGCGGCGGCCTCCGCAGGGGCGCCCGCAGTCGCGGCGGCGGGCCTCGGTTCTGAGGCGGCTGCTGGACCACTCGGGCTCGGCCTGGCCAAGGCCGGTCCTCCAGCACCCGGGCGCGTCTCGGATGGCGCTCGGGAGGTCCAACTACCTCGGTTCCGAGCGGCACGGCTGTGCTCTGTCCGGAGTTCTCCGCTTGTGCGATCCTGGTGCGAGGCATGCTGATTGCCAATTGTTTGATTTGGCTGACTTCCTCGGCTTTTATAGCTGCCGACGTGGCGTTGTTGGTGCCGATTCCTGGTACTTGCTGCTCGTACGGTATTAGATCGCTGATGTGCGCGCGCACTGTCTTGCCGCGCGCACCTTTCAGTACCACGACGTTCGGTCCCGTGAATTTGGCAACGGTGTACGGGCCGGCGAATTTCGGCGCTAGCTTTGCATTGAACTGCTTTGCGGCCGCGCTGAGGTGATGCTCGCGTTTCATCACTTGGTCGCCGATCGCGGGGCGCCACTCTCGGCGCCGCAAGTCGTAATAATGCTTCTGGTTTTGGTGTGCTTTCGCCAGATTCCACCGCGCTAGTTCAATGCTCTCTTTAATGCCCGCGAGCCGTTGTTGCCATCCTTGTGCGTCTTCGCGGGTTGGTTCCTCCATTGGGTCTCCGGTGGCCAAGCGTGGGTCGCCGGGAGCCGCGAGCTCTCGGCCAAAGTTTAACGCGGCCGGCGTGCTCCCTGTGGCCTCGTGTCGCGCCGTATTGTAGGCAAACGCGATCTCCGGGAGCCAATTATCCCACGTCGTATGATCCCCGTCGGTAAACTGGGCGATCATTGTTTTGACGACTCGGTTCGCCCTTTCCACTGGGTTACATTGCGGAGTGTACGGTGGCGTCTTCCGGTGATCAATGCCATATTCCCGTAGCAGGCCGGTAAATTCACGGCTTTCGAACTGTTTGCCGTTGTCGGTGATGACCCGGCGTGGGCACCCGAAGCGCATGACCACTCGTTCCCGGAATGCTTTGGTGACGGCCGGAGCGGTGGCTTGTCGAAGAGGCTGCAGCTCGATCCATTTTGTGAATTTATCTTGCATTACCACGACCACTGTATGGCCTTTCTTCGACCGTGGGAGTGGCCCGACCAAATCGGCCGATACCACGTCCCATGGGTAGGCGGCTGGCGTGGTATGCATAAGTCCGGCTGGTGCTTGCTGCGAGACTTTGTACTCTTGGCATTTCGTACATTGCCTTACGTAGCGGGCCGCATCGCGGAACATTCCTGGCCAGTAGTATTTTCGGGCCAAGCGGGCCGTAGTTTTGTTGATGCCTAAATGGCCGGCCGTGGGGGCGTCATGATTGGCCCGTAGTATTTCGCTGCGTCGTGCTTGCGGTACACATTGTTTCCATTCATCCTCGGGGTGTCCGCCGGTTGTGTCCGGACAGTGGCGGTATAATTCGTCGCCACGAATCTGGTATTCCGGGTGGAGGAGCGGCGTCTCCTTGACGGCTCGTTTCTTGGCTTCATACCATTCTTTGGGTCCCGCTGTGTCTACCGGGGCGATCTCGCCTTGGCGGGAGAGGGCGTCCGCGACGATGTTATTCTCGCCCTTCCGGTATTCGATGTTGAAATCGTACTGCTGGAGCTCCAGGCTCCAGCGGGCCAATCGTCCCGAGGGGCCATCGATGGATTGGAGCCACTTTAATGCTTGGTGGTCGGTGAGGACGGTGAAGGCATATCCTTCCAGGTACGGGCGCATCTTTCTGATGCCCCAGACCACCGCCAAGCATTCTTTCTCCGTGACTGAGTAGTTCCTTTCTGCCGCATTTAGCGTACGGCTTGCATAGGCTACTACTCGTTCTTCGCCATCGTGGTCCTGGGTTAATACGGCACCGAGGCCGCTTTGGCTGGCATCGGTCTGGAGTACGAATGGCCGGTCGAAATCGGGACAGGTCAGTACTGGTGCGGTGGCCAATTGGTGGCGGAGCGTTTCAAACGCGGCTTGGGCTTCTTCGGTCCATGCCCAACGGTTACGTTTCTGGAGAAGCTGGTTCAACGGTGCGGCGGTATCGGAGAACTGCGGGATGTATCTCCTGTACCAGGAGACCATCCCCAGGAAGCGCCTTAATTCGCGCAGGTTCTGCGGTGGAGGCGTGTTGCGGATTGCCTCAACCTTGTCGGGGTCGGTTTTAACTCCGCGGTCTGATACGACGTGTCCGAGGTATTGGAGCTCTGTCTGGCAGAACCGGCATTTTTCCTCGTTTAGGCGGAGTCCCGCTTGCTGTAGTCTGCGCAGTACTTCTCGGAGGTTCTCCAAGTGCTCTTCAAACGTTCGGCCCAGGACAATAATGTCATCCAAGTATGCAAAGGCCCTTGGCTCTAGGCTGGGTCCAATGATACTATCGAGGAGCCTTTGGAACGTAGCGGGGGCTGAGTGGAGGCCGAACGGCATGACGCGGAACTGGTACAATCCGCGTCCTGGAACGGTAAAGGCCGTTATCGGGCGGCTCTCCTCGGCCAATGGCACTTGCCAGTATCCGTTTGCGAGGTCTAGCGTCGAGATATAGCGCGCCTCGCGTAGTTTATCCAGGGTAGCCTGCACCTGTGGCAGCGGATAGGCGTCTTTTTCGGAAACGGCATTGACTCGTCGGAAGTCGATGCAGAAGCGTTTCTTCTTCCTGCTGCCTTTCTTGGCGACCATTACCACGGGGGAGCTCCACGGGCTGCTGGAAGGCTCGATTACCCCGTCGGCTAGCATTTGGTCTACTGCCTCGTTAATTAATGCCTGCGTGGCCGGATTTCTGGGCGAATAGCGCTGTTTAATCGGTTCGGTATTCGCCCGTAGTCGTATACGGTGCTCGGTAAGGCGAGTTGTTCCTCGCAACTCTCGGAATGGCGGTAACTCTTCATCTAAGAGTTGTTGCAGAGCGGTTTCCTGGGCCGGCGTGCATCGGCGAATGCCGGGGGCTTCCACTGCCGCGGTTTCGGCGTGGCGAGTCCATCTGTGTTCGCCGATCTGTACTTCCAGGCCCAGTTTAGTGAGGACGTCTATGCCTAGTAATGCGGCATGTGACAATCCAGGTAGGACAGCGTACGTATGTTCCACTCCTTGCCCGTTGACGTGGGCGGGGAGCGTCATTTCGCCCTGCAGCGGTACTTCGGCGCCATCGGCTACGCTGGCCGTGAACGTGGCAGGTCCGAGAACGTATCCTTGTCGTCGGCAGGCGGTGGCGACATCTGGTCGTATAAATGATCTGGTGGCTCCGGTGTCGACCAATGCCCACCACCGCACCTTACCGACTTGGAAGGCGAGGTACAGTCGGGAATCGCTGTCTAGTTGGTTGGCTGAGGCCTTGGCGTCGGGGCGGCTGTGCGGTTGCCTCGTTGGCCGCGCCCTGCCTCGTTTCCCGAGATCGGGTTGCAATCGCACTCTCTCGTGGTGCGTCCGGCGGTGCCGCAGTACGAGCAAAATAATTTGCTTGCTCGTCGGCACTCCTGTCGGCGATGACCGCGTTGTCCGCATCTCCAGCAGCAGGTGTCCCGATCGTAATCGGATTGTACCTCTGCGAGGCTGTGGGTTCGTGGCTGGACCGGACGTTTCTCTGGTCGTCGCTCCGACTTGGAGGCTTCTTTCTCCTCGGCCGTGACTTTGTCTTGGTCTGCGGCTAATTTCATCAATTCGGGCAGTGTTTTGAAATCAGTCCGTTTAATGACCCGCCTGTACTCCGGCCGGAGGTTTCGATAGGCTCGGTGGACCTGCTGCTCCAGCGTATATTTGCCATACTGTTGCATTAACGGGAGCAGGTCTAGTATAAAGTCGGTTGCCGTCTCTTGCGGCCGTTGGACGCGCCTGGTAATCGTTTCCTCGAGCTCGTCTTCATCTTCGGCAGCGAGGAAGAAGGCTCGGAAGTCGGTGACAAAATCGTCCCACGACTGCCATATTCCGTGCGGCGGAGGCGATACCAGCCGAGTGCTCTTCCTTTCAAAATCTCGGAGAGGCACTGTACAATTTGGGTGGGGGTGACCATGTAGCTGTGTTGGAGGTCACCCAGCCGTTGTAAGAATTCGGCCGCTCCTGGGCCACCGTCGTAGCGGGTCCCCCACCTTCGGATTCGTTCCATGGGCGTAGCCTCCGGGGCAATCATGCTGATGCCAGGGCTGTGCGTCAGCAGATTGTGCCCGGTGCCGGTTGCCGTTTCTGGCATGCTGGTGCTTTCGCTGGTTTCACCAGTGGGTTTGGGCGGTGCCATATTATTTGCTCGGCAGTGCGCAGTGACTCTCTGTCTTAGCTCGTCAAGCGTGCCAGTAGTGTCGATTCCGTAGTCTTCCGCAGCTTTTACTAGGTCTGTTTTTCTTAGTTCGTAGACCCAGCTCACGCCCTGACTCATTCGACCTTCTCCTTTTCGAGTCCCTGTTCGGGCGCCAATTTGTGACCGTCTTCGGTTTGTGAGACGGTCGCCGGTGGGACGGAGAAGGAGTTTATTGCCGACTCAGTCGGTAAGGCCGGGTTCGTCAAATGAGTAAAGGCGTGTTAAACAATAACAATGTTTATTTAGCTGTAATTATGTTTACAATCTCTTCCGCGTGACGGTTGCGGGTGCGGAGACTCGACTCGGTAAAATCGCGGCGGCGTAGTTCTCGCGGCGGCGGCGCTGGCGACGAGCTGGGGGATCGGGGATGCGGAGGTTGTGGAACGTTCTGCTCGGAAGGGCCTTACCAGGCACGATCGTACGAGAGTCGTATAGTGGCGTTCCCGTGTGCAATAGGGCTCTGGCCGATGGCGGCGCGGAGACACCTTACAGGCAAGGTAAAGCACAAGATTTCTCTCGGCCTATTTAGGAGAGAGGCTGGTTAATGGCACAGCGTGACGATCGGTCGACGCGTGCACACCTCACGGAGATCAAAAATATGAGCGTCTTGGCGTACGGTACGGCGGTGTTACGGCTAATCCGTGCGGAACAAGAGCTATCAGTTTCGCTCGCCGCGGTCCTTATATCGTGAGCCCGTACATCTTCACCCGCGAGACAGCTCGCGGCTTCGCGGCCGCCTAGCGGCCGCGGCGCGCACTGGGCTTATCGGCGCGGCGCCGTACGCCTGCGCGGTGTCGTACGCCTGCGCGGCGCGTGACGTGACTTCGTCACAATTTAAACCCGATCGTTGGTATCCGCGACCGCAGAAATCAACAGACGCGTCGTTAAGTGCGGGCCTCGCGAGCCGTGGTTCCGCGCCCGCACGTCTCTGCTCACGGGCGGCCTACAAGCGTATTCGGGAAACTCAGGGTTCGGCAGAGTTCGGAGGACTCCGGCGTAGCCGAACACCTACAGGAGCGATGGTAATGTGTGCGTGAGACGCCACGATTGGAGACGAACCGACGCCAGCGCCAAGCGTTGGCTTCGCGTTGGGGCCACTTGGCTGGCTTGGCGCTAGCGTGAGTTCACGCATAGGCCGGTATTCATAGTCGTTGCTCAAGACTAAGATCGTCTTAAGCATTTGCTTAAGTCCCCGTCTAGTTTCATAGTCGACAAATAAGCATCGTCTTAAGCATTTACTCAAGTATTTACTTTGTCAAGTAATCCTTATTGAATCATGTTTCATAGTCAGTTCTTAAGATCATCTTAAGAACATAAGTATTCATAGTCGATTAAGAACTTCTTATTCGAGCATAAAGCAGTCTTATTCGAGCAAAGTGAGGTTAGATTTTCAAGTCGACGTTTTAGTTGACTTAAGACCATGTTATTAGACCAAAGAGGATATATAATAAGAGGCGTCACTCGACAAGGACAGAAATAAGCTAGGGAAATCACTAGACAACCAATTTAAATGCCCAGTCGGCAATGATCGGTAAACTTCGGCAATAATCAGCAAATTGCGGTAAGGTACATTTAGTCGATTTGAATATCCCGCTTGAATAGACAACCAATTTAAATGCCAAGGTCAAGTAAAGACTTCAAAGGTTCCGCCCGGATTGACGCCTCTTATTATATCTCCTCCTTGATTAGGCGTTAAGACGGTGAAGGACGCGTGTTACTGTTGGCAAAACATGCAGTGTTAATTTCTTCACAGGTTGTTAACGCGTAGAGTAGGAGTTCAGTTGTTATTTTTCGAAGCGTAACGCAGTACCATCTACGTCTCTGCCAGTCTCTGTGTGGTGACGGCGCGGGAAAAGAAACACAAGATGTATTTTCAATATCATTCCTGATTGGGTATTCCGCTCGGCTACACGGGAAAGTTTCCGGTGCTTGCCGAACGTAATATAAGATTGGCTTAAGCATTTGCTTGGAATAAGCTATTGCTTATATGACGTATCCATTTAATTTATAAAGCATTTACTCAAGCATTTGCTCATTCACGTTCGGAAACTTTCGGAATAATTTTGTTAGAACAACCAATGATGAAGGATATTCCGTTCGTTCTTTGGTGGACGACGGAGTAGGATACTCGAACGTGAGTGATGCGTATGACCGTCGAGGTTATATTATAACAATCCCGGGGGAACAGTTTATCAGAGAGACTCCGGAATGGCGAGGATAACCCCTCGCGGTGCTTTATAATGATTTCAGGAACAACGTAATTCGGAGCATAATCAAGGAAATTAGATGTAAAATTGATTTATGTAATGAACTAATATATAAACCCAACCACTAAACTGTAATGCGTGTGAGCGTCAAAGTTATATTATAGCAATGCCGGGGGAACAGTTTAGCGGAGATTCTCCGGAATGGCGAGGATACCCCCCGTGGTGCCTCACGATGACTTCCAGGACTTCGATACGATAGAATAAAGAATGTTGTTTTTATGAAACAGGTATCAAGGGGGGCAATTATGGGATGGTGGTAAAGAAAAATATATACCCTTCTCGCTTTTTAACGTTTTGTAGTACCAATTTAATTAAAAATTTAAAACCGAAATTGAAAAGTATTCCCATTTTTAGTATAAACTTAACAAAGATCAATTTTGAAATATCGCAATTCTTTCTCAAAAGTCGGAAGTATTTGATAGTTTAAACTTTCAATGCGTTGCCGGGGAATAGAATCTCTGGAGTGGAGGGGGACTATCACGTGACGGTACATGGGTGATGGAATCGTCACGCACACATACGGCCACTGCCGTAGATGTTCCCCCTCTACTTCGGACATTCTTCTGGTGGAATCTCAAGACGGTCTCAAGACATGTAAAACGTCGTCTTGAAAATATAACCTCGCTTTACCGTCTATTTTGACACATGTGACGTCATACAAGGATTTACTTATTTGAAAAAGATTCTCCTCAAGCAAATGCTCAAGACACGACCTTAAGCCGCAACCACGGTGTAAGAAAGATAGGTGGACCGACTCTATCCCCACTCCTGTGATCTTAAAGAAAAAGTTACTTGTCCCACCTGCAGAGGGTATTAGTGTAACATGTGAACAATATCACATTTACTTCCTTATGTTTCTTTTACAAGCACGGTGTAAGAAAGATAGGTGGACCGACTCTATCCCCACTCCTGTGATCTTAAAGAAAAAGTTACTTGTCCCACCTGCAGAGGGTATTAGTGTAACATGTGAACTAGTGATCCTCTAGGCAGTGATCGGACAAACCGCAGCCATTTTGGGACAAAACCGGAAATAACATAACCTAAACATTCATTAAATCGTCTGCTTTCCAAGCTGCTTGTTTATCTATCTCTTTCTATTCGTATTTCTGTCTCTTTCTATTCGTATTTCTGTCTTTTTCTTTCTTACAGTTTCTTTCTCTGTCTACTTCCGCTTTTGCCACAAATCGCAGCAACCAATCAGCGACGTTTTGCGTTTGTCCGATCACTGCCTAGAGGATCACTAATGTGAACAATATCACATTTACTTCCTTATGTTTCTTTTACAAGGGACTGCATACATTATTATTTAACCTTAAGAATGCGACAAGTAGCTAGAATAAAAAATAGAGAGTATTCTAAGAGCAAAGAAAAAAAGAAAACAGCCAAACTGTACAACAAATAAATAAATATTTGTATAATTGAAACAAAGTCTTAATGTGTGTTTGTTATAATATTATCCTAAGTATAATTTATCCTCATAAAATAAGCATTTTACATAACGATAAATATTTGTTTGGTCGTTAACCGACTCTCATTTTCTCAGTTTAATTAATTTTAAAAGTTAAAATATTTTACTTTATAATACTTTTTATTCGAGGTGCATGAAATCATTACAAATTTTGGAACCCACTTGGTATTAAGCACGTGATTATGGCACGGTGTAAAAGAAACATAAGGAAGTAAACGTGATATTGTTCACATGTTACATTAATACCCTCTGCGGGAGGGACAAGTAACTTTTTCTTTAAGATCACAGCAGTTTTGTGGTGGGGGTAGCGTAGTCGGTCCACCTATCTTTCTTACACCGTGGCCGCAACTATGAATCTAGGCGGCATCTTGAGCAAATGCTTGAAATGGTCTTGAGAACATGTGACGTCATACAAGAATTTACTTATTTGAACAAAATTTTCCTCAAGCAAATGCTCAAGACACGACCTCAAGACGCAACTATGAATCTAGGCGGCATCTTAAGCAAATGCTTGAGATGGTCTTGATCTCAAGACGCGACTGTGAATACCGCCCTATAATAAGAGTCTGGACACGAGAAGGCCACTTTTTGATTGGTCCGCCATTTTTTATCGAAATCCCACGAGAGAGAAAGAGATATACACCATTTCACTCTTAACCACTCTTAACAACTCTTACGTTTATGGCGGTATTTTACTATCTATACATTTGGGTAGTAAAAAAATAATGTATATATATTCATTACATAACCTTTTTTGACCACATTTGATTGGCCCGCCATTTTTCATCTATTCCCGCTGATTTTTAAATCTGTCCATTATACCAAGATAATGAAGATATAAAGTAAAAAACCAAATCGTGTGTTCTATTTTATATATATTATTTTATTATACTTATTTAAATGCGCAATGCATTGCCATAGATTTGCTACCATACATTTTGTTTACATTATTTACACCTCTCTTATTAAAAATCCTTAATCTAAAAACTATAAACCTTTTTATAACTTTAATAAACAAATCGTAACACTTTAATATGTTGTCTGCATTTATGTTTCTACATTTTTCTATTAAAAATAATCTTAAATTAATATCTTTCATGTTACTGAAACATTTAGAATAATATCGAAATATTTTTTCTAATTTTAAAAAAATCTTAAATGTATTTACATTCACATAGTACAAAGAATTTGTGTTGTACGCTTTAAATTCCACAAATCTTGTAAACGAATGTTGTAATGAGGTCTTTGATCCTATTGACTTTAACCTATGATATAAACAATTGTACAATTTGACAATTTAATCATGATTGTCACATAAAAATAGGTTTACCTCACGGAGGCGGGAATTATCCCTTGGTACCCAATTTTTGTACGGGATATTTCGTAGCCATAAAGCTCGACGTTCGGGACATTTTGGAAACACTCTCATTATATAACCCTCTTCTGAGGTGTTACTGCAAAAGGGTGCGGCACATCCAACCATTTTGTATGAATGAATCGCAATTATAATTTCTTGATATACCTATGTATATACCTATTTACATGAAGTATACAGAATTAAAATACCGCCATAAACGTAAGAGTTGTTAAGAGTGGTTAAGAGTGAAATGGTGTATATCTCTTTCTCTCTCGTGGGATTTCGATCAAACATGGCGGACAGTGGCTCGTGTCCAGACTCTTTTATAGTGTCTTTATTCACGCACGCATTACAACCACTCCTGTAGGTGTTTGGCTTCAAACAATTCCTCCGAACCCTGGGGAAACTTCACGATGGTCGAAGTTTCTCGAAGCTTCCTCTTCTGCATGCTACACAGTGTATTATATTTCACAGCATTCTACTTTTTAATACCTAAAAAAAATACAGTACCGAGTTATTTGATAGGTATACTAATTGCATACAATTCGATAGTATGTGCATTAACATATATATACAGGGTGTTCGGCAACAGGTAGTAGAAAATGAAATGGGTGATTCGATTCTACGTGCCAAAATAATCGAAAATCATGAATAAAGAAATTGCGGTTGAAGGGTTCGTTTTTCAGTTATTAATATTTAAAAATACGGGTCAGCTCGCGTTACAATGGTCAGTGTCCCTAGTACAGTCGCTGCTAAAAAAACAAAGCCGCATACATATGTAGCAGCTTGCAACGTAGAAACAATATAAATGCGTCATTGTTTTTTTACGGCGACTCGACTGAACGAAGCTACAAGGAACATCTAAATTATTCCCACTGCTACAAAAAGAAAGAAAAAGTGGCTAAGAGGAGTTTATATGGTTGAGGACGTGCATGTGACGGTGGTATTAGTGAGTTTAGTCCAGTGGTGACGAATCTTTTTATCTGCACGCGCCAAAAATGTATAAATAATATTTATCGAATTGCAGACGTGCTAGACAGTTTTTAATAGGGGGAAAAATAAATAAAAAATTAATCATTGCAGTATTTTATTAAGAAAAGTTTAAAAATTAACATGGAATTTTATAAGAATGAAGTCATCCCTTGACATATACATTTCCCTACACTTGTTTCAGAAACGATGCTGCTATATCGCAATATTGCAGGTTGCATTGCAATATCGGTGCAAGATTCTGGAAACATTCCCGTGCAATATTGCAGTGGCAACGTTTGTGCAATATACTGCCGTGCAGTATTCCTGCAATGTCACCTACCATTTAAACCTAAAATATTTCCGTTGTGTTTAATGATACTAGAATTGAAAAACTTTGTTAAAAAAAAACTTGTGCTTTTCCTCCTCTTGAAGGCACTTCACCGTGGCATAGTTACAAGCTTGCTCGCAGCATACGCGTTGCAGAAAAGTATACGAGGCATCTTAACTTTTATAATCCTACTAGATTTCCGCGTTCAGTTGGAGCTTATTGAAAACAAAGCAAATATTCTACACAATTCTTTCAGCCACTTCTTGCACAGTTTTGCATTTTGTATCTGCCTGCTAAAATTTCTCAAACTTATTTCGGTATGATTCTGTGTAGTATTGTACATTTTAACCCTCGCTAGGCAGTGCCGGAGTCATTTCTGACCCCGTCTCGAGAGGGACACGCACACAGGCGCAGATTCAGTGGTGGGGATTCCCGGTCTCGAGAGCGACATGCACACAGTGACGGAGCTGTCCGTGAAATCGGAAGGTGATGAACTCCTTCGCGGTATCTCGTGCACTACCATCATGTTGTTGCTATATGGAAACGGATCGGACTATATATACATATACATATTATAGTATATTAATTTAGCCTTATTACAATAATATATATATATATATAATATAATACGAGGCCAAAAAACGCATGCATATATTATACATATATATATATATATATATATTTCAACATGATCTACAGGTTTCCATGTCTTGTTTGGTGGTAGAATTTCCCGTGCCTTCTTATTGATGTATAAAATAAGGATATCGATGATTTGTTCATTGATGGACAAATTGAAACATTCCTCCATCGTTTTTACGTGTTCACTCCTTCCGGTTAGTGAACCCTGACGTGAAAAGTGAACTTCTGCATGACTATTGTCAGGTGCAGTGCACTGCCAATTATGTCCAAATACAATATTATATTATATTATAATATGTATATTATAATTATTCTTATACAACGCTTTGCCTTGTCGATCGCTTGATCCGCGGTTCTAGACTGTTCGATCGTTTCCGTTATCGATCCGCTTGGATTTTTCGCATCCGTCTCTCACCCAATCAGAACACTCGTTCTGCCATGTTTCACGCGCATTCGCTCACCTTCACCACCTCATTCATACCGCTAAATTTGATCACAGTTTTAGTAGTTGTTTTGTTATTTTCCTTGTTTTATTCTTTCGTGTGCTGCTCATTGACTGGAAAACATTTTTACGCATAATGGCTGAAGTGTCAGTGAATGAGCAAGCCCTTTATTCCCAAATTGAAGAAGAAGACTCCTATAATTATTATGAGAAATCATCGGACGATGGAAGTTCGTCAAATAGTGATGATGAGCCTGAGGTTCAAGATTCGGAGGACGATGGAAATCCGTCAGATAGTGACGCTGAGCCACAGGTCGAAGATTCGGAACCGGATCAATTGGGAACGCAACATACAGTTCCCAATCATGATGTATTTGGACGCAGCTGGCAGCGCACTGCACCTGACAATAGTCAGGGAGATGTTCATCTTTCGCGTAAGGGTTCACTAACTGAAAGGAGTGAACACGTAGAAACAATGGAGGAATGTTTCAAATTATTCATTAGTGAAGAAATCATTCAAACTGTCATTTTATACACGAATAAAAAGGCACGGGAGAGTCTACCTCCAAAGAAGAAATGGAAACCCGTGGATCGTGTTGAGATGGACGCATTTTTTGGACTCGTGTTGCTGATTGGACGCTTTAGAGAATCCCACGAATCTAAACATGACTTGTGGAAACAAAATCCAGCACTCTCGCGACGATATTACGCGGCTATAATGTCACGTGATCGATTTGTACAAATCTTGCGGTATCTTCGTTTCGACGATTCCGCCACACGCGAAGCAAGGAAAGCGGTCGACAAACTGGCACCACTAAGGGATGTAACAAATATTTTTGCTGACAATTGTCAGAATTCGTACCACGCAACGGACGTTGGGTGCGTCGACGAGCAGCTGGTTACATTTCGCCGCCGCTGCTCTTTCAAAGTGTACATGCCCAGCAAACCCCCCTGCCGGAACTGCCAGTTAGAACCGCATTGAATTTTGAACTGGATCTACCTGGTTCAATGCGGTACTATCTGGATTTCCAAGCAGTGATTTTTGGCAGTTCAAATAAGAATCCGGTTCAATGCGGATATCCAGATCGATGGATGAAACAGGATTTGCAGGTCCAAAATTGATCAGTTTCTATCAGCAATTGCCATTTGTATAAAACCGGAAGGTTCGTATCTGAAATTGCGGATCAAAAATCTTACGGATTCAATCTGGAAATCCACAAGCTCTTTCGAGTCCGTCGCGATCCGGATTGGCAGAGCAAATAGTTCACGGAATGCTTATGGGGTTCGAAGAGAAAAAATTTAGCCCGGTTTCCAATGGATTGGCGGATAGAAAATTAATGCGGTTCCTTCCGGTTTTACGAAACTCATACTTCGAAATAATTGATTTGGTTCGAACACCGCTAGGTGGCCGCGATACTGGTAACTCTGTAGGACCTGGTGTAGGTCTCAGATATAAATATGTTCAAATATGTAATTGACTGGGTAATTAAAACACGTGGTTGAACTCAATAAAACCGTGTGTATTTTACACGTCTAAACGACGTGCTGGTCGGCAAGGCAAGAGGCAAGATGGCCTCTTGCTCCTCGTCTCGATGAGACGATATCCCCACTCTCCACATCCCGGAGGAGTGGGGGAAAAACAGAGTGGGAGCTGTACGGGGCTCCCTACAGTACTCCCCCCCAAGACCTGAGGTCGATATTAAGTGCTAATACAGGTATTTGCTTAATACTGCTATTGCAATAACGTAAACTACTTTGGTATCGAAATATCACAGTGCGATAAATCACGCACACTGGAATCACCGTGACTTCTGCGCAATTTGCACACGCGAACCTAACGCGCTAAATTATGAACCGAAACGAAGTACGATTTCCTATTTTATGGAACGCAGTACCAAAGAGTGCTACCGATCTTACATGCTATCTGTATACAAAAGAAAATAAAATATTGAATATATAAACTTCACGCAGTACAACACAAGAGTGACTTGTGAATAATATACTATCATACATATCGCGCGCTTACAAATACGCAGTCTTGTAATAACTAAACCTAATCTTTGGACGTGGGTGCGAAAGCCACGCTTTTTCGCTTGTACGTTTTAAGGACGGACGGAGTACCCATGGACGCGGAGGGATTGTCGTCGACCGTACCATCAGGCAGCGCGGGATCCGCGAGCTCGTCACACACCAGATGTGCTGGTTTGAGCAGCTCAACGGACACCGTTTTAGAAGCGCCATTCACTTCTACGTTGTAGACTCGATCAGTCACACGCTGTAATACCTTGTGCGGTCCTGTGTAAGGCCTCTCCAACGCCCTTTTCACCATGTTACGCAGAAACACGTGCGAACACGCGTGCAGCTCTTTAAAAATAAACGCACGCTTTTTATATTTATGCGCGACAGGCACTGGTCGCACCTGGCGCATGTGCTCCCGAAACTCATTAACAAAAATGTTCGGGTCTGGCACGAAATCATCTGGCAGAAAGAATTCTCCGGGCAGTCGCAAGGTCGTTCCAAACAAGAATTCGGCGGGCGATGCACTAGTATCAGATCGCACATGCGACCTGAGACCGAGAAGAACCGTCGAAAGTGTGCGAGGCCAGTTCGTGTCCGAATGACACATAATCGCTGCTTTGAATACGCGATGCCAGCGTTCAATTAACCCGTTTGATGCGGGGTGGTACGCAGTTGTGCGAACGCGCTCGCAGCCGATCAAGGCTAGAAGGGCCGTGAACAACCTCGACTCGAATTGAGCGCCCTGATCCGAAGTCAGAATCTTCGGTGCGCCGTATCGCGAAACCCATGTTTCAAAAAATACTTCCGCGACCGATTGCGCAGAAATCTCTCGCAAGGGCACCGCCTCGACCCACCGCGAGAACCTGTCTATCATCGTCGCACAGTACTTGAAACCGTCGCGCTCAGGCAATGGACCGACAATTTCGACGTGCACGTGATCGAAACGGCCGTCAGGGGCCACGAATTGCCCGGGCAACAATTTCACATGACGCGATATCTTGGACTGTTGACAGTCTGTGCAGGTCTTGCACCACTTCGCAACGTCACGCTGCATGTTAGGCCATACGTAACGCTGCCGAATGACTCGATCCGTGACTTTCGCGCTCGGATGCGCCGGACGATGAAATAAATTAAAAACCCTCTCACGAAGACTCAACGGAATATAAGGACGAATCGATTCGCCAGAAATCTCACAAAAGACCGTCGAGTGACTCGGTCCCCACTGGATCGCCTTCATTTTTAATGGAAAGTCAGGCGACTTACGAATCAATTCCAGTTGCTCGTCAGCCTTCTGCAGCTCAGCGAGCTGAACGAGCTCAATCTCGACCGGCAAACGTAACGAGTCGACCCGAGAAAGCGCGTCCGCGACGACATTGTCGGCTCCCGCCACGTGCTCTACCCGAGTGGAGAACTGCGCGACGAATGATAACTGACGTGCCTGTCTGGGAGATGCCTTATCAGCTTTCTGCATAAACGCGTAGATCAGTGGTTTGTGGTCTGTAACCAAACCAAAATCACGACCCTCGACAAATGGTCGGAAATACCTCACCGCCTCGTACATTGCCGTGAGCTCGCGGTCGTAAGTACTGTAATTCCTCTGGGCAGAGGTGAACTTTTTTGAGAAAAACGCGAGTGGTTCCCAAACCCGCGAAACCGACAGCTGTTCCAAAACCGCGCCCATCGCGGAATCCGATGCGTCCGAAACCAAGCGCATATCCGCGTCGTGACGCGGATGAACCAACAGAGCGGCGTTGACCAGGTCATCCTTGACCCTGGCGAACGCGTTTTCTGACTCGACGGTCCACGCGATTTCCCGCTTGTCGTTTTTGCGAGAGTCGCAAAGGTAAGCGTTTAACGGTGCCTGAGCACTCGCCGAGTGCGGCAAATTCCTCCGGTAAAAATTTACCATACCGAGAAAACGGCGCAGTTCCACCACTGTCGTGGGCTTGGGAAAACTCGCGATCGCATCGACCTTCCGAACAGTGGGACGAATTCCCCTGCTGTCGACTGTGTAACCCAAGAAATCTAACTCGGGAACCCCGAACACGCATTTATCGACATTGAGGCGCAGGTGAAACATCTTAAGCCTCTGAAACACCTCCCGCAGGTGGGCAGCATGCTCCTCTGGAGAGGATGACGCTATTAAAATGTCATCTATATACACGAACGCGAAATCCAAATCGCCAAGCGCACGATTGATGTATCGTTGGAACGACTGACCCGCATTGCGAAGACCGTAAGTCATGTAACAGTACACGAACAACCCGAAGGGCGTGCAGACTGCAGTCTTTTGAATGTCCTCGGGGGCCATAGGTATCTGATTGTAGGCCCTGTGGAGATCAAGGGAAGAAAATATACTCTTACCCTGCAGATTACAAGTGCAATCATGAAGGTGCGGAGTTGGATATTTATCCGGCGTAGTAACCGCATTCACCTTACGATAATCTCCACAGATCCTCCAAGACCCGTCCTTCTTACGAACCAAATGGATGGGACTGGCCCAAGGGCTACTAGAGGGACGACAAATGCCAGCCGCGACCAGTGCTCTGAATTCGGCTTTTGCCGCTTTGAGTTTTTCCGACGTTAGACGCCGCGGACGCTCGGCAACGGGCGGCCCCGTCGTTAATATATAATGAAGAACATCCCGCTCCCCAGGAGGAGATAACTGAGACGCGCCCGTGATCTCCGGAAACTCCGCGAGAAGCTCGGAGAAGTTCGCAACCGGGTTAACCGAACTCACCGATCGAGTCGTAACGGCCCTGGTGACCGCCAGAGTGTACATTTTGGTGGCCGTGTCGACGAGCCTACGCTTCTCAAGATCGACGAGCAAGCCATAGTGCTTCAACAAATCGGCACCAATAATTGGGTATGGTACCGCCGCGATGCAGAAATTCCACCGGAATACGCGGCGCAACCCCAGGTCCAGTTCCCGGAGCGACTCGCCGAACGTGTCAATCCGAGTGTCGTTCGCGGCGAAAAGCTTACGCGCGGACGGCTTGATATCAAACTTCGGGTTCCCGGGAAGCAGTGAAATATCTGCCCCAGTGTCAATCAGGAATGACTGACCAGTCGCGCGATCGCGGACATGGAGACGATTCTCAGAACCCAATCCCTCACTGAACGTCTCCGCGCAGGAAGGACGAGTTAGTTTTTTTGTTTCCAAACTACATACTGCGAACACCATTCCCGACACCATAATGGGTTTTGGGGGAACTTCTTATGCGCGTAGCACAGTCCGGACTTGTCACGCTTTTGCGACTCACTCCGGCCTCTACTGGTAGAACGCGGTCGGACCCGCGCTTGAGAACGCGCACGACCGGTTGACGACTACGCCGTCAACCGCTCGACCTGCTTGGTCAACGTCGCCACGCACGCCGCGAGACGAGACACCTCGTCCTCCAACCCAGACGACGACTTTTTCATGGATGAAGCCGCGCAGACCTCGACGGAGCCCGAGTTATCCGCGATTTTGTCCGCGACCTCTGCAAGACGCTCCAAGTCCTCGGATCCCGTTGCGACGAGGATTGCCCGATGACTTGCGGGTAATTGATCCAGAAATATAGACCTAATGACTGCGTCATCGCATTTCCCAACGTTGAGATTCCGCAACCGACTTAAAACGAGAGACGGCTTGCCGTCAGTGAGGACCTGCCCCTTCAATAATTTGCGCAAGTTACTTTCCTCGGAACCGGCAAACGTCGCGATGATCCGAGATTTGATTCGCTGGTAAATATCTGCCGGCGGTGGAGAAGTTAAAATAATGTCTTTCACGCTCCCCACGATCTCAGCGTCGAGACCGGCGAGCACGACGTCCGCCATAGTGCCCTCCACGGTAATTCGCGCATTGCGCAGGGTCGCCTCGACCTGCACAAACCATAAAATCGGATCCGAACGGAAAAATGTCGGAATTTTCGGGATACGGTACGACGCATCGATACGCATCGAATCACTCGACGCTTGCTCCGCGACCCGAGGAGTCTCGGATTGCGAAACGCGACGCGCGGACTCGAACGCCGCCAGACGTTGTTGCAAGTCCCAAACTTGGGCTACTAAATCAGTCACGTCTTCTTGTGACTTCTGGGAGTCGTCCTTATCGTCGGCCATGGCGGACCGGAAACTCGCGGAGCGCGACGCAAAACTGACACGACGCACGAAAAGAAAACACCGGAATCGGGGGTTATGGAACCTTCCGATCACTCAATGCGCTAACGCGAGGCCACAGTGAATCGGCCTTTCAGGCGGAAACCGTGGTCGGATACGCTACCGGCACGCGAAAGAAAACAATATGGCAGCACTTCCGCGCACGCTTCACAAAAGATACGCGCGAAACAAAATAACGGAACTTCCGCTACCTGGGCTGGAACGTCGTCCCAACGCAAATACCTCGTAAACCACCCGTTTTATGGGTGAACGATTCGACGCTGAACTCCCCTGAGTCTCGCTGATGCAAGATGCGAAGGCTGGAACCCAAGACGCCGGTGACGCTGATGTTTTCACCAAACCGATGAAAAGGGCGCCGGTGACGATGGCTTCGCGCAATCGTATCCAAGACGCAGATGATTTTACCAAAACGATGAACAAGGCGCCGGTGACGATGGCTTCACGCAATCGATTCACAGACGCTGATGATTTCACCAAGCGATGAACAAGGCGCCGGTGACGATGGCTTCACGCAATCGATTCACAGACGCTGATGATTTCACCAAGCGATGAACAAGGCGCCGGTGACGAAACCGCAAACGCCTTTCAGCATGCCAGACTCCTCTCAGGAACGACACGAACGAAGAGGCGACCACGTGGGAACCGTGATCGCGATCCGTTGACCACGTGTGCATGCCACGCCGGACGGATCCCTCTGGATCAGATCGATCCGCCACGATGATGCCCTCGTAGTGATGAGCTCGTCTCGGCGCAACAATTGCTCAAGATTCAGGGAACCCGCCGCACAAAAACTGCTCTCGTGCAGGGAAGCGCGAGCCTTGCCGACCCCGCGTTATAAAATAGCAACCAAAATTACACTCAGTCGGGGTCACCACTGTAGGACCTGGTGTAGGTCTCAGATATAAATATGTTCAAATATGTAATTGACTGGGTAATTAAAACACGTGGTTGAACTCAATAAAACCGTGTGTATTTTACACGTTTAAACGACGTGCTGGTCGGCAAGGCAAGAGGCAAGATGGCCTCTTGCTCCTCGTCTCGATGAGACGATATCCCCACTCTCCACATCCCGGAGGAAAAACAGAGTGGGAGCTGTACGGGGCTCCCTACAACTCCTCTCGCGGCAGCGATGTGCGCCGCGAGACATAAAATCGGCGCCGCGAGCTAACGAGACAGCTTGCTCCGTGATCAAGACTTCGATGCAAGATTGATACGGCAGAATCTCTTGATATAGTAGGTGTAAGAATAAAATTATATCAAACCTCAACTCACGGTGTAAGTGGTAACGGTTATTCGATGACTCCTTGATAACCTGAGTAAATCGGTCGAGGGACCATAAATGTGTCGCGAATACAAATAAAACCAGGTAGTAAAATGGCTTGGAAAAACTGATGAGTTTCATCTGAATTTTGATCTACACTTCTAGATTCTACTTAGAACGAACTAAAAATTTGAGTCGATTTCATCCAGAAATATGTGTGTTTGAACATGCATTTACGATATGCAAATCTGTGTAAGAACTGGTAGCAAAATAACTTTTAAAAGACCAATAGATTCCATTTTGGTTTGGATCTGGATTTCCAACCAGCTTACAAAAATGAACAAAGTTACTCAAGAAGTTTAGTAGTAATATGCGAGTTACTTCGTGTAAATCCGAGCAGAACAGATGAAAAATTGTGCTAGGAAATACAGATAGATACCATCAAGATTTTTACATGCATATCCGGTTTGAAACTGATAGAAAATATTTCATCTGGTTCAATCTGGATTTTACGGGAAGAAAACCGCATCAATCCGGATTAAAAAAAATTTTATGCGGTTCTAACTGGCAGTTCCAGCAAGACCGGCAAATATGGGATAAAAATATGGACGCTTTGCGACTCTACGACATTTTACTGTTGCAATATGGATGTCTACCTGGGGCTTAGAGCATATATACATGGAGGTATCATTGCCTTAGAGTGACTGCCTCGAAACTGTCGGCAACATCACGCGAGAGAGAAAGACATGTGCCACTGGTGCGAGCGAGAGAAGTATATGTCCCATTCGACCGATATGCGCATGCGCCGGTATCGTGCGAGAGAGAAAAACATCTTGCGAGCGAGAGAATCTTAGTTCACTCTCTCGCACCAGTTCGGACGATGGTTTCTCTCTCGCACGATATCGGCGCATGCGCATATCGGTCGAATGGGACATATACTTCTCTCGCTCGCACATGTCTTTCTCTCTCGCACCATGTTGCGGACAGTTTCAAGCTTTCAATGAGACCTCCATAGTATATGCTCTAAGACCTGGGGAAACGTGGAAACGCCCCAGAAAAGCAGCAAGGACAACGTGTGGTGACCGATATGTGGAAAAATTCCGAACGGTGTGTTACAACGGACAATTTCTTTACGGATATAACTTTAGCAGAAGAATTATTAGATAATAAAATATTTTTAGTCGGAACCGTTAGAAAAAATAGACGCGACTTACCAAAAAGTCTTGTAAATATAGTAAAGCGGCCTCAACATTCGTCCCAATGGTTATTTACACGTAAATTAACGTTAGTTTCGTATATACCAAAACCGCGAAAGTGTGTTGTTTTACTTTCGACATTGCACCATAAAGATGAAATAGCCTCAGAATCTGAGAAATTCAAGCCCGAAATAATTAAATATTACAATTCCACAAAAAGTGGTGTAGATGTTCTCGACAAGCTCACCAGAGAATATTCTTGTCGACGGTGTACACGCCGTTGGCCCTTGTCCCTGTTTTTACATTATATAGACATTGCTGCATATAACGCTTTTGTTATATGGCAAACAAAAAATCCTACATGGGAAGCTACGTCTAGACTAAAAGTTAGGAGAAAATTATTTTTAGAACAGCTAGCGAAAATTTTAACCGATAAAAACATAGACCGAAGAGCCTCGGAATTTGAAAATAATGAATCAGGGCTACATAAGCCTCTGATAAGTGCAATTGAAGCGACAGGGAGGAAAATTGTAAAAAAAACCGAAGTTGGAAGGGCAAAAGCGTGCTAGATGTTGTTTATGCGTAGGAAGCAATAACAAATATCCTACTGTATGTAGTCAGTGCAATAGATATGTATGGAAGAACCATTTACAAGAAACAAGGACAATTATATGTGAAGCCTGTAATGTAAATATATAATGTTTTGTAATGTAAATATGTAATGTTCTGTAATGTAAATAATGTTTTATTTTCTGTATATAATGTTTTCTAATGTAAATATATAATATATAATCATGTTTTTGTACTCTGTTTCGTTCTGATTGTTAGTTGTGATGCTTATCTCTACTATGTATCATTTACTCCTATCTTTGTTACTAAATGGGTCTTACCCGTGCAAGAGAAATAAATAAATAATAAATATTTCTTTCATGATTCACAGGATTATTCTTTCGTATACGTATAACGCAAATCCGAACCTAATCCAAAAACCGACTGCTGGAGTTCGAACGACCGTCCCTGCGGTAGTAGTAATACATATCGGTGAGGGTCTCGACTCTCGAGCTCGAGCGGCCGTGACTACCTATGTATTAGTGAAATATCGGTGTGAGTCAAAAAAGACCCTGGCACCGACCTCCAAAGGCCCGGAACCCAGAACTTGAGGAGGTATTTGCACCCTAAAGGGCCGGCCTCGAATACATAATACATATTACACATTACAATTTTCATTTATACCCTCATGTAATGAAATTGCTCGATTGATAGGAATTTTATCACTTTTCCTATGCGATTTTTAAGTCTTGTGTTTCATACATTCACAACACTCCACAGCATTTGCGAGAAGAGCAAACAAGCATATCAAACAAACTACATATTATAAGCCGCGTACACTCCTGGACAAAAATATAACACATTCTTGCTATCATTAAAATTGCCTTACCCAAATATAAAATTCGCTCTAGTAGTATCCACTGCATGGTTCCTAATTTTTCGGTTTAAAATAAGTGAGCAGAAGATCAGTCTTTTCTGAAGATAATAAATGTTCAATATGCATTAAATAATGTTCCTAAACGAATGTCGAATACAGGCATGGTTAATAGAGAAGGTCCGACATTTTGAATATTTACTCGATTTAACTTTTTTTGAAAAGAAAATACGTTATCTAAGTAGCTTAGAAGCACATGCGTTATTATCAGTGGTGGGTTTACTACGATACATCGAAATTACTACGTGACACGCGTAAAAAATGTAAATAATTGTATAAAATGTATAAAATGTATAAAATGTATAAAATGTAGAAAATGTATTCAATGTCAAAAATTCAAATACAAACTATTAACCTCTACCTATTGCATTGAATTTTACTTGCACACTATTTTAAATTACTTTAAAAAGAAAGATTGGAATGTAATTATAAAAATTATAAATAATTTTAAATTTTTTAGTAAATTTCATATCTTTGGTGTGCAAAAGATACTCGAATTTTGACATATATCAACATGGATTCTGAGGAAATTGATAAAGCTTTAGCAGATTATTTCTTTGGATGTAACATTCCATTTAGTATTATTGAATCTGACCACTTCAGAAACTTTGTTCATAAATTGAATCCAGCTTATAAAATTCTAACTCGAAAGACATTGTCGAATAATTTACTAAACGCAAAATTTTAAGATTACAAAAAATCAATAATCGGTGTGGAATCCGAAGATGCAGTTCTGTTTTTAGATGGTTGAAAAATTTATCATCCAACAATAAGTATATTTTTGCAATTCTGAATTTAATGAATACGATATATATGTCCATGCAGGTCATGGCGTTCCACGGTCTGCAACGTTTTTTTTCAAACAATATGATTTTATACAGTAAAATACATGAACGTAATAAAGTTAAGCTATTTACTACGTTTTATTCTACACGTAGAGAATTCACTTTTCTACGTCAGGTAAAATACGAACCCACCACTGGTTATTATCAATCTTATTCTGTACTATTGAATGAGTGTATGAAATATATACATTTCCATTTAAGGGGGTATACCCGTTTGAACCCTAGGAAAATGTGTACATTTGGTGGATTTTTTTACACGTCAACGGTTTGATGCAGATTTCCCGTTTTTTTACTATCTTTACATAGTATTATGAACTACTCAAAAAAAAAAGTTTCAGTTAAAAAACTATTGTTTTTGGGAAATTATGCATACACATCCGAAAGTCTTTCGATTTTAGACGGCTAAACGGTGGCCTTGAAAACAGCTGTATGTCGTGTCTGAAATCAAAAACAATAAAATTTTCTTATAAAGTATGTCAATAGCTATCGTCCAACGAAGCCGATTTTGAAAATTTTGAAAAATAAAGAAATGGTGAGAGATCAAAGGTAAAGTTAGATTTTTCTAAGAGAAAAATCCACCTTTTTTATTTATAAATAATAAACGGGGAATCGGAATAAAAAAAGCCTTCGTTGGACGATACGGAATCTTCTTATGATTCTGCATGCAAAATTGGAAGTGAATTGGTTGAACGTAGCGCGAGTTTTTAGGGCCACCGTAATGGAAAATGTAGTTGCGCTGCGATCGGTCGAGCCGCCGCCCCGTGCTACCTGTATTGCTTCACTCAAATGCCTATAACTTCGTCAATTTTCCGAATTTTTACATCGGACTTGTTTTATAATATTTCTAAAACATCAATCTATGAAAATATGTAAAAAAGACCACCGTATTGAAAAATGTAGTCCCGCTGCGATCGGTCGAGCCACCGCGCTGCGCTGCCCCGTGTACCTGGGTTGTTCCATCCAAATGCTTATAACTTCGTCAATCTTCCGAATTTTTACATTGGACTTGATTTATAATATTCCTAAAACATTAATCTATGAAAATATGTAAAAAATAAAAAATCCGTTTTTTCACACTGTCAAACGGGTATACCCCCTTAAATGAACAACCTTATAGTCGGTATCTTGATACTAGATTACTTTCAAGATCATCCAATGTCATCACAGACCCATCCACTTCATCTTTATCAGATTTAATGCATAACCATTTTCGGGCCAAATGCAGGGAGCATGACCAAAAAATCATCCTGTGCAGTAGGATTGCTAGTATTCGCGTGTAACAAGGAGGAACCAAACCCTTCATCGGTGTGTAGATCGCATATCCCTTTTTGTTCATCAACGTCAGTTTTATTCTGTACTTGAACGTGCTTCGAATAATCTACTGTTGTGTTTATGCTCCTGTGATTTTTTCTTATACAGGATAAGTCCGGGCCAGCTGGCCCACCTAACATAAAATGGCTATTAAAACTAATTCTGATATTATTTATTTTATCAGAATAAACTAATCTGACCAATATTTATTAAGGCAGCATTTGTTAAAAATCGGATTGAAAACTGAAATCATGACTAAAGAACGATAACAAAGAAGAAATAGATGGTTTTTAGGTTTTTATTCCAAAACGTATTACAAAATAAAGTATCTTAAACGCGCGAAATCACTTGGCGAAGTGATCCGCACAACAACTTGGAACACAGAATAGTAATAAAGATGGCGCAAGAAACGCTAAACACTTATTTCCAATACCCCCCGTCAACGCGAGTTATCTTATCTTTAAGACCTAAACCTAATCTACACCTTTCGAGTGCTGGAGCAAATTGTCCTTTACTCAGAATATCAGCTATGTTAGTTTCACTGGGTGTATGGAATACATTTAGTTCGCCTTCCTCAAATGCTTCGCGCACGTAATGGTTTCGCCTATCGATATGCTTAATTAATTCATGATAACGCGTCGGATTTCGCATTATATTTCGAGCACATTGGTTGTCAGACAAGATTCTCGTAGCCGACTCAGTTTCGCGCTGAAAACCCAATTCGCGCAATAACTTTCGCATGTGTACTGTTTCTCTTGCTATCTCAGACAACGCAACGTACCCAGCCTCGCCACTAGACAAAGCCACTGATCGTTGCTTACGCGACTCCCAGGACACAGCCGCTCCAGCTAACTTAAATACGAATCCGGTGTATGACCGTCGATCATCCAGATCATTTCCCCAATCTGCATCTACAAATCCGGTCAGCGGTTCGCAGTTCTTTTGATACGCTAATCCGAACGAAGGAGTTCCTTTGATATATCTTAGAACGCGCTTAGCTGCTATCCAATGACTCTGTCGCGGATCACTGCTATATTGACTGAGTTTGCTTACCGCGTGGCTTATATCCGGCCTAGTGGCTACGCTCAGAGACATGAATGAACCTATTAAGGATTTATACAAAGTGGCATTTATTTTATCTTCCACTGTATTCTTGCTTAGCTTTGCATTTCCATCTATTGGTGTAGTAACAGGTTTGGCGTGTTCCATACCATACCTCCTCAACATATCGCGAGTATATTTCCCTTGCGACATAGTAACCGATCCAGTAGATTCATTTCGCTTAAACTCTATACCTAAACAATAACTTAACGATCCTAAATCTCTTATTTTTAAATCGTTTGACAAGCACCTTTTTAAATTTTTAAACAATTCGTCTGAATTCGTTGCGATGATTAAGTCATCTACATCGACCAAAACAATAAGCATAGAATTTTTACCTTTTAACATGTACATGCAGCTATCAGTCTCTATTTTCTTAAGGCCGATCTTGAGTAATAGGCGGTCTAGCGTCTCAAACCATCGTCTTTCGGAGTGCTTTAACCCATAAACAGATTTGTTCAGTCGATATACCATATCCTCTCCGGTTGATTCTTTGAAACCCTCTGCTTGCTCCATATAGATTTCTTCGTTTAATATCTCATTCGTATACACCATTAGCACGTCCACGTGATACAACCTCAATCCATATTCAACAGATAACGCTATCAATGTTCTTATGGAACTCATTTTCGCCACTGGAGCAAATGTTTCGTTGTAATCTTCCCCGCATTTCTGCGCGAAACCTATTGCGACGAGTCTCGACGTTCGGCGTTTAACTGAACCGTTCGGAGTCAATTTGGTCCTCAGAACCCATTCACAACCAATTACATGTTTGTTGCTTGGTCTTTTTACTAAAGTCCATACTCCATTTTGCGACAGTGCTTTGAATTCGATTTTCATGAATTTTCTCCATTCATTTACATGTGGTCCCTTCAAAGCTTCTTCCAATGTTGGATCAACCTCCTGATAAGCAACACCCACTTTTTCGGCAGATCTGTTTTTTGCACGACATATTTTGCTTGGCCGACCGCTTTGTCCATTTCCCAATAATCTTAGCTCGCCTATAGTACGCCTAAAAATAATTTCAAACACATCCGATGCTATAGAGTCTTCAGCGTCCTCCAATGCTACAGAGCTTTCATCGTCCTCCGATGCTAGAAAGTTTTCGTCGTCCTCCGATGCTAGAAACTTTTCATCGTCCTCCGACGCTACAGAGATTTCATCGTCCTCCGACGCTATAGAGTTTTCATCGTTCTCCGATTCTACTCTCTCGATGTTTCTGCGCTTTGCATTGTTCTCATTTTCTTCATTTCTCATTAATCCTACATCTATCCGTTGTTCGCGTTCGGTATTTCCAATCTCAGAACATGTGTTTGACATTTTAAACTCCTCTGCAAATCGTACGTCTCGAGTAACGATTACTTTTCTACTTTCGGTATCCCATATTCTATAAGCTTTAGACTCGCGCGCGTAGCCTATAAATATGCAGTCGCTCGCGTTCGGTTCAAACTTATCTCTACCGCGCCTTTTGTGTAGCACAAAAGCTTTGCAGCCAAATGTCTTAAAATATGCTACGTTCGGTTTATACCTATTCCAAAGTTCAAAAGGAGTTTTAGCATCGAATTTCTTCGAGAGACAACGGTTTCTAATATACGCAGCAGTATTTATTGCTTCTGCCCAAAACGTTTTCGACAAGTCAGACTGACGCAACATACACCGAGCTGTCTCAACGAGCGTCTGATTCATCCTCTTTGCAGTCCCATTCTGCTGACGTGTATAACGGGTGGACAATTCTCCTCTGATACCGCTTTTCTTTAATATTCTGTCGAATTTATCGGAACAATCTCCCAGCCCATTGTTGGTTCTCAGGCATTTTATTTTACGATTGGTTTCATTTTCAACCATTTCTCTGTATTTGTTAAATGCGCTTACCGCATCATACTTTGATTTTAAAAAGAATACTTCTACCCAATTTGAATATTCATCAATAAATGTTATAAAATAACGAGACCCTCCGTGCGATATATTTTGCATCGGTCCGCAAATATCCGCGTGAACTAGATTCAATAACCCCGTGTTCCTTCTATTTTTATTTTGTTGAAACGGCATAGCGGCTACTTCGCATTCCGCGCATATATCGCAAAAAGGCATTTCCTCATTTTCGAAGTGCAATCCTTTCACCATTTGTCTCGATTTTAACTTCTTTAAATCGTTCTCGTTCAAGTGTCCACAACGCATGTGCCACAGCATCAAATCATTCGTCACTGCAGCTTCCATATAAAATGAATCATCTTCTCTCGTAGCTTTCATGATTATCTTACCCTGGTCGTTAGTTATCTTAGCACCATCCCTGGCAAATGTCACTGTTCGTCCATGTTGGACAGCCTTCATTACAGACAACAGATTTATTTTCAACTCCGGAACATATAAAGTGTTTTCAAGCCATATGTTAGAATTCTTCAGCTTCAGGCATACCGTTCCGATTCCACATACTTTTATTGCCTTGTCTATGGCTAGCTTCACTTGCTGCCCGGATATTGGTTTGAATTCAACGAATAAAGATTTATCATGACACATGTGTGACGTGGCTCTGCTATCGAAACACCAACGAGGGTCCTTATCGCCAGAGAAATTTAATATTTCTGTAAACAGAACAAATTCAGGATTTGCTGCTAATTCCGGACTTCTCGTTTCAGGTTCCATTCTAGTAATTAATGAAGATTCTTCTGCACGCGTTGCCCTCTGTCTCTTATTTGCTGAGTTCTTCTAGCCCTCAAAAGCCTCGTGGTCCTAATTCATGGCAATTACAACACCTGCGTTTTGGTTTATTATTATTATTCGGGTTTATATATTTCTGCTTCCCATTTAGACTTGGTTTCTTTTGTGTATAAAGCGCTACCCTGGCCTTTTAACACAGATTTCTCCGTTTTTGCGTCAGCTTCCTCAATTAAATTTATTTTTAATACTTCTGCTTTAGGCAACTCTTCTCTAGTCTCTATAGCGCATCTAAAAGCGCTGTAGCTATCTGGAACATTATATAATAATAACATGACTAACGGATCCTTCAACAAACGAATGTACATTTCAGAAGCTTTGCCTGTAATACCAAAAAATGTATTCAAATGTTCGATCATACCTTCTTCTTCTTTTACGTTGGTAAATAATAACTGCTTCAAAACAGCCTGAAGTTTTAGCCACACATCTCCGGAAATGTCGCAATGTTTTGATGGAACGCAATTCCGATGGGTTCGTAGACAGAATTATGCTCGATTTAGCCTTTTGATCATTTTTATTCCGCTCGTCGATTTCATCTTCCTTTGCCGGTGGTGTTGGTCTTGCGGCATTTACGTATTCCCAGTAATCATTTTACATCAGGATGGCTTTCATTTGAAGCTTCCATGCGTCACAATTTTCTTTATTTAATTCTTTGAAATGCACACTGTGCAGACACTTTTTTACTTGTTATTGACGCGACACACTTTCGTCCTTTGTACGGTACGATCACGTGCACCCTTTTAGGTTATGTTCACCCACCTATTAAGTTTCCCTGAAACTTTCCAGACAGTCTTATATGTTCGAGCGGTGGAAGCGTGCTATAACCTAATGGTTTTTAAGGTTTTTATTCCAATACGTGTTGCAGAATATTGTACATACATTAAGCACATTAAGTCACATTGCGAACTGTTGCGAACTGACCGGCACAACAATTTGGAATACAGAATAGTAATGAAGATGGCGCCACTAACGAGCGCTGCACTATACAAACATTATTTTCAACAGAAATCACAATTATTTATGAGTTAATACTATTGCAACTACAAATTTATTAAAATTCTATTACAGTTGAAATTTAATTACAATTAAATGTGATGTTAACATTGTAAGTCGTTAAGTAATAAGGTAATAAGTCAAACAAAAACAGAATTCAAAGCGATGGAAATTAGGTACTTAAAACAAAACACATGAAATTTATCCTCATATTAGAAGTGTAACGGGATTCATTGGTGGACAGGATTAATCACGACTCCGTGGTTTGTGGGTTGACAGTTTATTGTTTACTCCGTTATATTAAAAAGTTACTCAATTTTCTACAATGACCACATAGAACATTCAAAATCCAATAAGGCAGGGACTGACTACTTGACCATTCATGTGTTCTCGCGCACGCTGGTTCTCAATTAATTGAATAACCCTATACTGTTAGAAAAAGATATAGTACGTAAAAATACTATATTTCCGATACATCCATAAAATTCTAAAATTTTTACTTATTTTTTTTATTCTATGGCAACATAGAAACTTTAATTTTCGAATTTAAACTTTAACAGAGGGGATTTTTCCTATAATAGGTATGAAGTGACGGGAAGAGAGAAACAGAGCCATCTATCTCTCATAAAAAATAAGCTCCTGATATATGTTAATTTGGACTTTCAGTGCTATCAAACCTTTGACATATTTGTTAAAGACAATAAATTAATTAATAATGCAAAATGAATAAAATAATATACATTTAAAAAATAAGATATCGTTGTCTTAAGAGGGGAGCCTGGTGTAACAAGATGGAAATCGAGGCATTTTTCGGGAATTTTTTTTAAAGAAAGTATTTAATCGATCTTTCTGAAACTTTCAGGATATTGTATTATCAGGTTAAGGTAGATAAAAAAATTTTATTAAAAATGAACGGCAAATAACAAAATTATAAGGGCTTATGCTCAGTCCGTTGGCGACGCAATTGTGGCACTGCGGGCAACGTAGCGTCTGTTGGTTTCATCTGAAACCAAAAATCGAACAATTTTCGTTGAGTTTATGAGTGTACGCACAAATCATATAAATTCATAATTTAAAAGATGCAAACTTGAACAAATGGCAGCCTCTTGAAAAAAAAGTTCACTTTCTCCAACGAAATTTTGCCTTAAATGTGTAAAAAAAAGTTATTTATTTAAACAATATCATTATACCAATAACTTAGCTCTGTGAAGAAAATGTTCACAAATATCCGTGCACAAGGCCAAGTCGATTGGTTGAATATTTTTGGAGTTACATTGCCCGCAAATTGTAAAACTATCGTTTCGAGAAAAACACATTTCAAGTTTTCTCGTAACCTGGTGCTCCGTAGCAAAACCGGCTATATCCGCTTTAATTTTTCGAATTTCGTTTTGCGGCTTTGGGAACATATTATCGTGATGTTCAACTATTGATTTATGCAAAAAAAAAATCGATTTCTTCGACCCGCTACACCAGGCTACCCCCTTAATGTCGTTTTATTTTGTACTATTTTCCTCTGAAAAGTACTATATTTTTTCACAATGTAGTATATTTTTTATCTTATTTAGCCGTAAAGTACCTACTATATTTTCCCGAAAAAAAGGCAACTTTACCGCCAGTTACCGTTTTCAGCATACCTATACCTAAAAAAACACAGGAAAAAAGCGAAATAAGGTTATTCACTCAACTGTTTGACTTGTATATACCGAAAGGATTGTTCTGCACTGTAACACGCCCTTACGTATAGAGTCTGAAATATAGCGACTGGGCTATCTCTTCTGGTGGGCTGTCTCATCCGGATTTACCCTAAGCATAGTTGAGACAATGGACCAACCCTCATTAAAAAATTTTTTTTTCCTATTGTATATGATTAGTAGAGCCTATTGGAATACGTTATCGCTACTAACTCAATTTCGAAAAAAATGTGGGTTAGTCCGTTGTTGCTCTCACTGCCTCAGTTTCGAAACATAATTTTACCACAGCTTCGCTGTTCGCGATGATGTCTCTCAAGAGAATTTAACTGCAAGAAGCTTCTATGTTCCCTTCTTGCTGTTGCACGTCAAAACTGCGATGTTCTAGTTAGCATAGTAAGGTAACTTCTAAGCGGAACCGCATTTAAATATTACAAGCATAACCGTCCACGCATCCCACGATGTGAATTTCCCTAACGCGTTTACTTGCATATACAGTTTACTATCCATGGAATAGAACTCTTGGCGCGGGAGAAGTTTGTTATTCAATGAAAATTAACTGTAAATATATAAATTGTTTATTGTACGATGTAAATTTGCGTAGAATCAAATGATAAACTGCCTTTACACAAGCAATAGGTTAACATAATTCACAACGCTTACATTTTATACTATTAGGGGAGAGGCTTGCAGGTTGCCACCCCTAAGCTTTTTTGATCATAACTCGTCATAAAATTAACGTATCGTTGATTTATGGTATAAGTTGGAAAGAGGAAGTGTTGAGCTACAATCCTGAGCTACAAATCATGCAAACTCTCGAAAAAGAAAAATTATACTGCAAATTATCGAAAGTATCTAAAATTGTCTCCTTGAAATTTTGGCTCGCAGGTTGCCACCCCCTAGAAAAATTGCTAAAAGTGTAAAAAAACTCAAGTAAAAACCTGATTCAGAAAACTTTTCAAAATTTATTAAGTTTTATTAATAAATTATATTATTCAGATTTTCTTGACCTGCGTGCTGCCATACTAAAAATCTATAAAAATATAAAAAATAAACCAAAATATGACTAAAATGCAATAAAAACACTTCACTTCAAACTCAATTCATGATATATTTGGAAATCTGTTTGGCATATGTAAATTAGATAAAAAAAGACAACACAGTACGTATAGTTATCTTGAATTGTCGATGAAAATGTTCAATTTACGAGCACAAGGAAATCACACAATTTCAATAATTCAGTTTCTTGACAAACACTATATTACCCTTCGCTCAGCAAACACAGCGTTATTGCGTCTGTCCGCTCCAGAGGTTATAAAATAGTGACACCTACTCTTTTAACGTCGATGTGAGTCAGAGTTGGGGTTATGACACTGCTAGAAAGTCGAAATACAGCAGGGGTGGCAACCTGCAAGCAGTGGCAACCTGCAAGCCTCTCCCCTACAGATTACTATAAATACAAATTGTTCTAAAAAAATAAACTAAATACATAGTCCTCAAAGGAACTACAATTACCTACAAACTGCTTCACAGTTCATTCAGTTTCAGTATCAATTATTCTCGGGCAGGGGTTGAAACGGTTCCGAAAATAACTGTTATACTATATCGGTTCTGACTGAAACAGTTATGAAGAACCGATATTCTGAATAACTGTTATAAGGAACCGAAATTTCTGACTATATCGATTGCGGTTACCGTTCTACAGAATCGATATTATATCGGTTCCATAACGGTTATATATCGCTTTATTTAAATCTCAGAACTATTTGACAAGAAATAATCATCTTTATGCTTAACTAAGACATGTAAAGTGAATTGCTAAATAACTATCTGATTTGTTTCAATTGTTAGCAGTCACCAACACGTGTATTACGTTGTCAGTTTTAAGCCGGAAATCCACCTGGAAGCTAAGCTAAGCTATGCTATGTTTTTTATGTTTCATAGCGCAGCCAAACGTAGCATAGCTTAGCTTAGCTTCCAGGTGGATCCCCGGCTTTAGTATTTAATAACCCAGAAATATAAACCTCATTTTCATCTTAACCGTCATAAGGCTAGATTATCTGGAGTAAATCATTCATACGAATACTCTGTGTAGTGGCTGAGTACAAGAACGCGTGTAGGTGCAGACTCTACAGAGATTTTAAATAACTTCACTTTATGAGATGGTAGGTTACAATTAATATCATTCATAACTAAATCCGGGGATCCACCTGGTAGCTTAGCTAAGCTATGCTATGCCATGTCTGGCGGTGCTATAAAATAAAACATAAAAAATCATAGCACAGCTTAGCTTAGCTTTTGGTGGAACCGGTTCCATAAGAATATATTAAACCTAATTTTTTAAAACTTAGCATAGCTTAGCTTAGCTTAGCTTCCAGGTGGATTCTCGGCTTAATTCATGTTGTACTTCATTTAGGAACGACAAAGGTAAATCTGAATTAAATACTTTAACCCTTCGACGACGAGCGCCGTAGACTACGTCGGATACCCGGAGTCGGATTGCCCGCTCATGCGTATAGGTATAGGTACCTATAGCCCGAATCGAGTCCCGGGATCCTGAAACTTTCGGGGTCTCGAGCAATACGAGAGTAAGTATCGGGATTTCGCTCGATCCCACCCGAATTTTTCTGACCCGTCCCGAACCCTTAAGGAGGGAGACCACTGTAACGGTCCGAAATGTAAGGGTCTTTTCGGGAATTTATTTAAACCAAACAACGCAAGTAAATCAATGTATTGCTCAGTATAGTTAATAGTGTACATATCGAAGGGTAAGATAAATTTTTTTCAATCAAATTCATAAATCCGGTATCTGTATACTCTTCGTCAAAATTTGCACTGCGGTAAAAACATCCTAGTCGCGTTGACAGTGCCCAGGCCATATGGTTAATCCGAATTAAAAAAGACAATAATATTTAGAAACTAGAAGCCTACCTCTATAACGTGACGATCAAAAAAAGCCAAAATCGCAAGGAATTACAAAATGGCGGACCACTGAAAAAAAATCATGTTTTCGGGGTACAAAGTTAGGGAAATGTTAATAAAAAAATATAAGGAGGTCGTTAATTAAAAAAACTGATCGTCAAGTAATAGAGACGAGTTTTTCATACAATAAATGCCCTTGCTCGTATCATTTGGACGTATAGTTTTCACTGTAGACTGCCAACGCGGTTCAAAAATATCATTGTGAGGAAAACGCGTTCAATGTTCCGCGCGGCTCATTGTCAGTCGCGCGTTTGACACCGCTTCACGGAAAACACCATATCTCCGTCAATTTTGCGAATTTCTTCATAAAATTTGGAGACAGCATTCTTGAAATGTACGTCTTTCAGAAAATGTAAAAAAGAAAAATCGATTTTTCAGATTTTTACAGTGGTCTCCCCCCTTAATCTCGAATACCGAAGACCCCTAACACTCCGAGCTTCTATTCATATGATTTCATTTCAATCTTCCCTCTTTCAAATCTACATAGGAGGGCAAAGTTTAAAATAATTTCGGATCTAAACCTCCACCGTCCATATGTATGTTAGAAAGGATCCTCTAAGGGTATAGTGTCCCAAAAATGCTGCGGTTCCTTAAAGGGGGTGATTCGGGGGGTGTTTGCAAACAACTTTTTCCTTTGCGAAAATGCCCTCCGAGGTTTCGTTAACGAGATATTAATAAAAAGCACCGACCAATCAGAGCGCGAGCCTTCCGCTGGAGATCCCGCGCTAGCGTGGCCGCGCGCCGCACAGTGGTCCAACGCATAGAGGAGAAAGTGGAAAAAACTCATAACTTCAGCATTTCTCAATATTTTGTAATTATTTTTGTTTCATATTACTTCTTAAACATCAAACAACATAATATTAAACAAAGAATTTAATATGACTTTTTTTACATATAAAATGTGTAATTATATAAAAATTTATTTTCGTTTTTTGAACGGATTTTCTACTTGTACAATGTGGAGACAAATTTGTCGAAACAAAGTACGATAAATGATCGCTTTAATGCTTCAATAAACATTTTGCCTCTTCACTCAAAGGAAGTTTCTTTATTTTTAACTCCGGTCGTAATTTTGATAAAAAAGGATCAGAAGAAATTAGTAACGTATGAATTATGTCTTCATTTGTGGCCTCTCGAGATGATTTCCTGGTATTAAAAGTTCTGAAGTATTTGTACTCTTTGTTCCGCGCTTCCTGGGCTTCCTCCGATAAGGTTCCAATTGGAAAAAACCGCTTGTTCAATTATTTCCTGGCCATGCAATAAAATTTTGTGAACTGAAGCTGGCATATAGTACCAGGGGTACAATTTTATAGCCAACTGTGCGGTTTCGAGAGCATATTCACCAAATTTAATTGAATCAACTGCATAATTACTTGTGATTAACTCCAATATTATTTTAAATCTTTTAATAAGATTTTCATCAATTGTAGTTATTTCTGAAGTTATCGCGTAATTTTCAAAAAATCGCCTTGATGCATTTCCGGTGTTAGTTGTTCCTGCCCCTTGCTTAACGATATCTAAAAGTAATCAAAGTTTTTCTCGAAACTGATTTTGAATTTGAATTTTCTTTTCTATTTTTATGCTTTTTGTCGATTCATTGACCCTCCAACATTTAAACGGCAAATTATAACTCAGATGGAGAACATACTCCATAAATTTGATTCTGGCATGCATTGTCGACATTCCGAGTTTAAGGGCTTCAACATTTAATTCTTTCTTCATAAGTTTTGGCCATTTGTTCATTTCCGAAGGCTTAACCCCGCAAATCACACAGTTGCTTGCAGAACTTGTTTCGGTCACAATTAGAGCTACTTTCCCGTCAAACATTGTAAAATATAATTGATGTTTTACACGTATAGTGTGCCCATCCGATTCAATTAGAGAATCTCGTAAACGTTGAATTTCATTCTCCATTCGATTTTTTTGTCCTATAACAATATCTGGAGTCTCTTTCGTGCAGGCAAATCTGACGGGTCGACAAAACCTTGTGGATGAAGGTCTAGAGTTCTTCCACAACTCAACCTCTTCGTTTCCTATACACGTTAACTTCAATGGTACGATAGCAGTAGAAAAGACATGGGCATCTGAAACACTGGCAGATTCTTCTGTGAGTTTTTGTGAAAACTGACTCTGTCCAGAAGCACCATCAAATCCCCATTTGGTGTGCAGCACCAGGTCATAAGTATCGGTACCTGTCATGCTCGGACAACTTTCGACGATCCTTTTAGTGGTGTGATCCAACAAGGCCTGAAGAGGAACACTGGCTGAATGTTCAGTCAACGATATATTTTCTGGATAACATTTTTTTTTCGCCTCGAGGATCTTGTTATATGATGGGAAAATGTTATGGCCGATGTCTTTCACCATTTTTCTAATGACTTCATACTGATATTTAGAAAGTTTAGCCTGAGCTATCAAGGCTAGTGCCAAATCGGGATCCATTTTCGAACCAGAGCTACCCTGAATAGAATGTGCATTGGCTGGCTTGGAAGAAGCGGCATCAATTAAACCTTGTGAAAATGTTTCTCGGTGAAACTGAACTTTGTACTTTTTGGCACGATTGGAACACTCGTCGAACGATTTACATGGCCTCCCACCTTTTATGATGTTTAATGGTTCAGATGCTGCATTGTCAGTCGTGCCAGGTAGATGAGATAATGATACCTCGAAATAACCTTGTAGCCAGACTTGGAACTTTGAAAGAAATTTCTGTCTGTTATGATAGACTGCTTTGAATTTTTTATTGAAATGGGGTAGGAATATCTTCTGGAATTGCTGAATAATATACGCGCACTGCTCATCACTTAAGTAATGGTAATTAACTTGTAAAAAATTGTCGAAAATGTCGCGATTAAAAATTATTTCGCACAAAACTTCGTGTTTAATTGCAAATTTCTCCATGTTCACTATTCAACCGTGCTAGACGCGTTGTCGGACACCAGTGCATGGTCACATGCATGTGTCCTTCCGCGCCGCGTGTAAAAATCACCATGGTAAAAGACAACCGAAGGTGAGTGCGAGCGTGCATTATTGCGCCTCAAGCCCAAGCGGTCGCAGAACAAGTCTACTATAATTTATAATAAAGTTTCAAGTTTCGCGTACAGTTAAAGCATTTTCACTTTGCGATTAACCACAAATACACTCACAAGAGCGACCGACGCTCAACAGTAGCAATTAGGTATTAACCTTTTTTTATGAAAAAAACTTACAAAAACTTTGGTATACAGTGCAGACAGTTATGGACGGTGAAAATTTTTAATGGGAATTGTACCTCAAAATATGTACTTTCAAACCTATCAAGTGTCGTTGCGGAGGTAGGCGGAGGTACCTGAAAAAAATGGTGATTTCTAAAACACCTCGGTATTCTTTGAGATATTGTTATATTCTGACAACCGTTTCAATTCTGCCTCTTTTTGTCCTACACTATGTAAAAATGAGTAATAAAACTACTCCGGAAAAAACAGGTCCTCTTAGTGATATGTAGAAATTTTGGCCATACTTCTTTAGTGCGAGTTTTTCCGCACTTGTAATCGGTTTTAGAGGCTAAGTGACAGGAAATGACCAATACATAACCCATAAAAAAACATACCTAAAAAAACAATACGAAATTGTGACATGATTTTTTGAGGTTTTTCCGCCTTTAAACCACTGTGCGCCGGGCCGCGCTGCGACTACGAACAAGCAAGGCGGCATGCATCGAAGGAAATTGCGTAGAATGGCAAATCAAAAAGACGTAACAAAAAAATCCAACCTTTTGCCATGGTTTGTTTGCCATTTAAAGTGAATAATGAATCAAGGATAAATGGATGAAAATCACGTGTAACGTAAAAAGACGAATACATATTTTTTTTCGAAGATTCGAAAATAATATTTATTTGAAGTGGGAGGATAAGGATTACGTAAAATTCCTTGTGTTAATAACATATCCACGAAAAGGTAATGTAACAGGAAATTAACGAAAAGTGATCGTAGTTCCTTATTGTGATAAAAATCCGTAACTCAATAACGGCCAGCACTGTTGCTGATAACGAATAAGTCTGTTTAAAAAGCCCGAATAAATATTTTCGTACGAGAATTTTGAGAATTATCGCCGGAAATAAGCCATAGCTTGCGTTAAATTTAAAAATGAATGATCACCATTAAAGTAACTAAAACTCACCCTTGTAGAAAATTCACCTGCAACTTGAAAACTTGTGTCACTGGGTCACTGAACCGATCCTGGTCATCGATGGACGAGCCCAGTGCACAGCTGATCCCAGGTATACGACACTACCCAAAGTTAAGGGTCGCAATGTCAGGTGCGTCCAGGTCAACGTACCGAATATTCACTTCACTGCACGGCTACTAACACTGGTCACTTAATTTATTTTTCATGGAACGTGTTGTTGCTACGTTCTAAAAATTGGTGGAAATGAATTTTTACTTGGCGTTCGGAGCCGTGGGTAATTCCCGCGCAAATTCTCACGCTGCAGCACTTGCGTCCTCGTTGTTCGGGGGGTACACACAGAACATCGCGTAATACTCTTGAGCAGAGATCATTTGTCTGCGACCCGATTGCTGACTGCTGACTGACAAGATTTTTTCCAAGCGACTTCTTCTACCCCCAAATAGTTTCTCTCGTTCCATTATGAGTTGACCCCCACCAGGCCAAGAGGCTTCAGGTAAAAAGAAGCCAGCACATTTTCGGAACACACGTGTTTTGCAGAAGTGCAACGAAAACTTTCACAAAAGTCCGCGCTCCGTCCTTCTACTGCCAATGTACCCATTGCTTCGAGATAGAAAACAGACATCACGTGTATCGGTTCGAAAGGGTCCGAAGAGAAGAGAAACAGAAAGTCTTCGAGTTGCTATAAAGAAAAAAATCCTGCTTCCTGTTTCCCTTTTCCGATACCCTGAGTTCACGTCTGCTACGAGGCGGAACCAAGCAAGTCATAAATTATCCGAAACTGTAGGAAACCGTTCTCTACCGCCGACTTGCGGGACAATACGGTCATACACCGCGACCCTGGCGAAATGCTCTGGTTGATCAGCCTGATTAATTTTGGAGAACTAGAAATTACAGAGTATTATCCAGCATCAATACGTCTCGCGGAGAGACACAGGAAAAGAAGGGATAGTCCGCTGACTGCGCGTAGTCCCGCCTGCTTCGTCCTACCCTCAAATTAAAGACGGATCCCTTATCTCTCGAGTATAAACACGCTTGAGGTCCGATTGGCCCCAAACTAACCAATCTGCCCTGCATCCCTCCCAAACGGCCACTGTCCTGAAGAGGCCCTCTTCACAGCAATATCTCCTCCCCAAGGCCCACTTTCTCTCGCACGGAATACGTCGACGCATGCTTTTGTTTTGAAATTCGAGCGCGTGTTTAGACACGAGAGATAAGCAGGCCCGATTGGTTAGTTCAAGACCAATCTCCACCCCAAGGCCCACCTTCTCTCGAACGGAATATGTCGACGCATGCTTTTGTTTTGAAATTCGAACGCGTGTTTAGACACGAGAGATAAGTAGGCCCAAATGGTTGGTTCAGGACCAATCGAACTTCAAGCCTGCCTTCTCTCGCACGGAATACGTCGACGCGTGCTTTTGTTTTGAAATTCGAGCGCGTGTTAATACTCGAGAGATAAGGGATCCGTCTTTAATTTGAGGGTAGGACGAAGCAGGCGGGACTACGCGCAGTCAGCGGACTATCCCTTCTTTTCCTGTGTCTCTCCGCGAGACGTATTGATGCTGGATAAAGGTCCGCGCACACATATCCGTGAGACCCTCTACGCCCCTCTTCTTCTTACCAATGGCACACTGACACGGAACTGAGACGGAACGGATATGTGTGCGCGGACCTTAATACTCTGTAATTTCTAGTTCTCCAAAATTAATCAGGCTGTTCAACCGGAGCATTTCGCCAGGGTCGCGGTGTATGACCGTATTGTCCCGCAAGTCGGCGGTAGAGAACGGTTTCCTACAGTTTCGGATAATTTATGACTTACTTGGTTCCGCCTCGTAGCAGACGTGAACTCAGGGTATCGGAAAAGGGAAACAGGAAGCAGGATTTTTTTCTTTATAGCAACTCGAAGACTTTCTGTTTCTCTTCTCTTCGGACCCTTTCGAACCGATACACGTGGTGTCTGTTTTCTATCTCGAAGCAATATGGGTACATTGGCAGTAGAAGGACGGAGCGCGGACTTTTGTGAAAGTTTTCGTTGCACTTCTGCAAAACACGTGTGTTCCGAAAATGTGCTGGCTTCTTTTTACCTGAAGCCTCTTGGCCTGGTGGGGGACAACTCATAATGGAACGAGAGAAACTATTTGGGGGTAGAAGAAGTCGCTTGGAAAAAATCTTGTCAGTCAGCAGTCAGCAATCGCGTCGCAGACAAATGATCTCTGCTCAAGAGTATTACGCGATGTTCTGTGTGTACCCCCCGAACAACGAGGACGCAAGTGCTGCAGCGTGAGAATTTGCGCGGGAATTACCCACGGCTCCGAACGCCAAGTAAAAATTCATTTCCACCAATTTTTAGAACGTAGCAACAACACGTTCCATGAAAAATAAATTAAGTGACCAGTGTTAGTAGCCGTGCAGTGAAGTGAATATTCGGTACGTTGACCTGGACGCACCTGACATTGCGACCCTTAACTTTGGGTAGTGTCGTATACCTGGGATCAGCTGTGCACTGGGCTCGTCCATCGATGACCAGGATCGGTTCAGTGACCCAGTGACACAAGTTTTCAAGTTGCAGGTGAATTTTCTACAAGGGTGAGTTTTAGTTACTTTAATGGTGATCATTCATTTTTAAATTTAACGCAAGCTATGGCTTATTTCCGGCGATAATTCTCAAAATTCTCGTACGAAAATATTTATTCGGGCTTTTTAAACAGACTTATTCGTTATCAGCAACAGTGCTGGCCGTTATTGAGTTACGGATTTTTATCACAATAAGGAACTACGATCACTTTTCGTTAATTTCCTGTTACATTACCTTTTCGTGGATATGTTATTAACACAAGGAATTTTACGTAATCCTTATCCTCCCACTTCAAATAATTATTATTTTCGAATCTTCTAAAAAAAATGTGTATTCGTCTTTTTACGTTACACGTGATTTACATCCATTTATCCTTTATTCATTATTCACTTTAAATGGCAAACAAACCATGGCAAAAGGTTGGATTTTTTTGTTACGTCTTTTTCATTTGCCATTCTACGCAATTTCCTTCGATGCATGCCGCCTTGCTTGTTCGTAGTCGCAGCGCGGCCCGGCGCGCGGCCACGCTAGCGCGGGACCTCCAGCGGAAGGCTCGCGCTCTGATTGGTCGGTGCTTTTTATTAATATCTCGTTAACGAAACTTCGGAGGGCATTTTCGCAAAGGAAAAAGTTGTTTGCAATCACCCCCCGAATCACCCCCTTTAAGGAACCGCAGCATTTTTGAGACACCCTGTATAGTAGCGAAGCTCACTACAGAACAGTTCTGGGGTAAGGACTGAGCAGTCTACGTCTATCACAGTTCGCATACCAGAAGGCATAGCCTTCCCCACTCCGTGGCCAGATCCTCCAGGAACAGAGTCCCTATTCTTTGGCAATACGGCGTCAGGCCGTTTGCCATAGCGAAACTCTCTCTCTCTCTCTACATTCAAATAAGCAATCCTTCGACACCCGATAGTTGGAAGACCCAAAGTGATCGCCAGCCATCGCCTGACGCCGGGACTGTTTAGTCTCGTGCATCCCCATTCAGGAACACACGCAGCCTAAAGGTCCGCGCACACATATCCGTTCCGTGTTAGTTCCGTTCCGGCGCAGTTCCGGCGTGCCAGTGGTAAGAAGAAGAGGGGGGTAGAGGGACTCTTCTTCTTACCACTGGCACGCCGGAACTGCGCCGGAACGGAACCTTTAAGGTCCGCGCACACATATCCGTTCCGTCTCAGTTCCGTGTCAGTGTGCCATTGGTAAGAAGAAGAGGGGCGTAGAGGGTCTCTTCTTCTTACCAATGGCACACTGACACGGAACTGAGACGGAACGGATATGTGTGCGCGGACCCTTAAAGCTAGATTCTCACTATCCGTCTGGACGGCGGCAAGACGGCGGCCGTCCCACTAGCGCAACGGAGAAGTATGCATCTGTGTCTCCCTTGTGCTAGTGGGACCATAGACATATATAGACAGAGCAGAAGCTGGGACTATCGGCGAGGGAAAGGTAAGCTTGGAGGGGAAAAGGCAGAGGTTCAGATACAGCCTAGCATACAGGCACGTCGGTTAGCTTCGGAAGCATTCGGCATGCATAACCACTGCGTTACCCGATTTGCCTGTATCGCTCCCCTTACCGCGAATCTTACGACCCCCCTCAGACACGCTCCGTCTATATATGTCTATGAGTGGGACGGCCACCGTCTTGCCGCCGTCCAGACGGATAGTGAGAATCTAGCTTAAGTCCCAGTCATAAACCACCCAAGGCAGGACAGCGTGGGGCCCTCCGCCCTCGACTTCACCCTTAAATTCGGTGACGCTTACATGTATATACAGGGCACCCATAGATGGAAGTGCTCCGTCGTTGAAGGGTTAATAAAACATTAATAAACATTGATTCTTAACCGTGAAATACAGTCTCGTCTTTGTCAGGTGTTCAATAACGTGCACAGTAAGGTAATACAGTATAATTAGACTGAATCTATGTAAGCATACTTGTAACGGCAATGCAGTTTCACGACCGGTCATAATAGGTGTATTAAAGTGTAGCATAAAGCATTTGCCAGTAAAGATTAGTCGATATTTCATGTTTGAGATGTGAGAACCATTTGCGATAAACAGGATCATTATGTAATCCTCTTTACTATATTAGCTTCCTTGTGTAATTTTTTATCGAAGATATTAATACCGTTGCAACGCAATAGATATTGTATTATGCATTACTTGCGTGATGGAGAAGGTTCGTGTCATACACTTAGCTTCACAAAGTAATCACCATAAAAACAGAAGAATTTAGTGTATATATAATAAACATAACGGGTGCGTTCCGATTCGCGCATTGAGCGCATGAGGCATTGAGGCATCGTATTGGTGGCATCGTACGATTCCCTAGAATTTCTCTCACTTGCCACCAATACAATGCCACTTCCGATGCATGAAGCGCGCAGGAACTGCAAGAATTCGGAGTTGCATCTGTTCCTGCGCGCCTCATGCACCGCAAATGGCATCGTATTGGTGGCAAGTGAGAGAAATTCTAGGGAATCGTACGATGTCACCAATTTCATGCGCTCAATGCGCGAATTGGAACGGATCACACGAATGTAATAGGAAAGGGAAACAAAGTGAAGTCCGCGCAAACCTGAGGGGTTTGAAAATAGTTGGAGATTCTTTTAACGAGAGGACTTCAAGTTTAGAAATTAATCAATACCTGCTTGGAAAAGGGGGTTTGAATAAATGAGCTCCACTTTTATCCCTTCTCCTTTGTGTAAAATCAGCACAAAGTCATCGTTAATCTCGTTAATTAATGTAATAGCTGTTGCTACTACTATCGCCAAAATCATGCAACCTGAAGTCAAAGGATTCTAGTGAATTTCATGCGCCGACAGGGCATACATCTCTATGCAACTTCCTGCGCATCATGCGCTCCATGCGCGAATCGGAACGCACCCTATGTATCATGAATTTTAATCGCATGATCCAGCAGAAAGATTTTCTATCCTTTAAGTTTATAGAACGGAAACAATATTAATTCTTTACTAAAATTTTATGCACGATACAGTGGGCCACAAAGGTATTCGGATACCCTTTAGAACAGAATAACTTTTATAAAATTGGTCCAAATGATTTGAGTTTTTTTCTTACTACTACCATTAGAAGTTTGAACCAAATTACTATTATTGCATACAAAAATTTGAACACAAAAATTTGAACACATTTTTCAAGTCTCAATTAATAAACGTACAAAGTTTCGAATTACAAGACTCAATACTTTTCTTTTAAAAAATTCCCCAAAATGTCAAACTCGAGAGAGCCCTACGGCAGCCTGTGTATTACACACCTAAACGCTCCGCTCCCACTACTCCAGCCGCTCCCCACTCCGGTGGCGGACTCGCTTGTCCTTGAACCAGTGATGCCAGAACCGAGGGAAATATCCCACGGGTGCTACCACCACTCCACGACCAAGCGTACCCCCTCCTAGCGCCCGTACCGCACCACACAAGCATACCCGTCGCTCTATCCGTGTGCCGCACGCGCTGCCTGGCCGGGGCGCTCTCGGCGAGAATTCGTTTTCCCGACATCGAAGCGCTTGCGGCGCAAGCAAAAAGTCCAGAGTTCAAATCCCGGTGCCGATATTCTACTTTTTTTCTTTATTTATTCTCTAATTTCTCTTTCTATATTCTCAGAAGACTAAAGGCTTAAAAACTGTTAATTTGCAAAGCATTTTCGAAGCGTGATTTGCTGCTAAAGATGCGATCCCGTTCTGGCTTGTATCGCACCACTACAAGCGTACCCTACCTTCTGTCCGTGTGGCGTACGCGCTGCCTGGCCGGCGCTCTCCACCGAAAATTCATTTCACCGAAAATCCGAGGTTCAAATCCCGGTGCGAAAATTCTACTTTTTTCATTAATTATTCTCTAACTTCTCGTTCTATATTCTAAGTAGAATAAAAACTTGAAAAGTATTATTTTACAAAGCATTTTCGCAGCTGGCTAATGTACGATGTTGGTATTCTGCCTTTTTATACATAAACAGAAATAATTCCTTGAAATGCTACTTACAGAATAAGCTCCTTTCTAGGATGGACTCTTTAAAATTCACGTCACAATGGACAGTTACAGAATCGGTGATTTTCGTTTCAGGTAAGCGAGCCGCCCGCTCCGCTATTACGGTCGGCTTACCACTCGCACCCCGAATTACTGTAATGAGGTTTGAAAACAATATCGACAGGTCTAGAAAACCGCACAATTTTCACATTTCTCATTATAGCTTGATCAGAGTATTGCCGATGGGTTGGTGAGTTTATGTCGACGACAATAAGTCTAAACAAGAAACAATACGGTCTATTTTTTATTATGAAGACACGTTTAGAATTTCAGTGTTCCCCGCATTAAGGGGTTACCGCAGTCAGTAAGGTCAGAAAACGAACGATTCTTTGGGAATTTATTTCAGAAAGTACATGCATTTTTTATACAAAGGTTTTTGTATTCAGATGAGGAACCGTTTAACAGGTTATTTTAACTGGTTATTACAGCTGATTTCCCGGAAGCTGTTTTAAGAAACAGCGACACACACTATGTTCACTAAAAATGGTCCGAATTTCTCCATGTTTGAACTCATTTTCATCAGAAAATCCTAAAAAATCCATTGGTACTACTTTCACGACCATTTCTCAAAAGCATGATCACTTTAGTTTTCTGTACTGGGTATTTTACCTGGCCCAACGGTGTTATTGTCCTCAGCAGTCAATGGACGGCCTACCCGAGACCGCAGGTCCTCGCTCGCAGCGAGGAAGCAAGACTGTGCGGTGGGTAGGTCTTTCCCGATAATTCGGGGCCAAAAGCATTTCAATAATCTGAAGAAGACTGAGTGTATCAACCTGATTAACACGAAAAGAGCGTCATTGACTAAGAATGGGTTAGTAAAACTCTTCTGTAGGTATAAATGATATCATTAAGACGAGTACGAAACCTGTCGATATTATTTTCAAACCTCAATACAGTGATTCGGGGTGCGAGTGGTAAGCCGACCGTAATAACGGAGCGGGCGACTCGCTTACCTGAAACGAAAATCACCGATTCTGTAACTGTTCATTGTGACGTGAATTTTAAAGAGTCCATCCTAGAAAGGAGCTTATTCTGTAAGTAGCATTTCAAGGAATTATTTCTGTTTATGTATAAAAAGGCAGAAGACCAACATCGTACATTAGCCAGCTGCGAAAATGCTTTGTAAAATAATACTTTTCAAGTTTTTATTCTACTTAGAATATAGAAAGAGAAGTTAGAGAATAATTAATGAAAAAAGTAGAATTTTCGCACCGGGATTTGAACCTCGGATTTTCTGTTTGCGACCCAAGCTTTTGGGTCCCGGTGAAATGAATTTTCGGTGGAGAGCGCCGGCCAGGCAGCGCGTACGCCACACGGACAGAAGGTAGGGTACGCTTGTAGTGGTGCGATACAAGCCAGAACGGGATCGCATCTTTAGCAGTAAATCACGCTTCGAAAATGCTTTGCAAATTAACAGTTTTTAAGCCTTTAGTCTTCTGAGAATATAGAAAGAGAAATTAGAGAATAAATAAAGAAAAAAAGTAGAATATCGGCACCGGGATTTGAACTCTGGACTTTTTGCTTGCGTCGCAAGCGCTTCGATGTCGGGAAAACGAATTCTCGCCGAGAGCGCCGGCCAGGCAGCGCGTGCGGCACACGGATAGAGGGACGGGTATGCTTGTGTGGTGCGGTACGGGCGCTAGGAGGGGGTACGCTTGGTCGTGGAGTGGTGGTAGCACCCGTGGGATATTTCCCTCGGTTCTGGCATCACTGCCTTGAACGAGCTCGAGCTCAACTCTGACTTTCTGAGCATGCCTGGTGTAGAGAGTAGAGACCGGCGATCCCTTCTAGACCTACTTAGTCACTCCCACTGCGCCACTATCCCCGCTCTTTTGCTCTTGCTGCTCTTGCCGACCTGCTGTTGCTCTCGGAGCGTTGGAGCGGAGCGGAGATCGGAGCTGGAGTGCGGTGCAATGGGGTTTTAGAATTATTGCTGTTCCACTGCTCCAGATTTTTTTATTATTTGAATTTTATTTTTTTTATAAAAGCGGATGAATTAAATATTTTTAAATCCTAATTCTCAAGTTATCATCATTGAAACAATATTATATTCCGGAGCAGCGAAGCCCAGTGCTAACACAGGCACGCGCGGCGAAAAAGTAAACAAATACCGGCATTGCCTAAAAACTGCGAAATCAATCGCCGTTCGCCAAACATTTTACTCGGAACATGAAGCGGAGCCGGAGCAAGTATTTGAATGCCGCAGCGGAGCAGGACTGGAGCAATTAAAAAATTAGTCTGCTCCAATCCCCTGGTCGCTCTCGCCTTCGCTCGCAAGTATATGTACATATGTAGACTTGGAAAAGCAGAGTTGCCATCTGTCCTGAATAGTTAATAATTAGAGCAGTTGCCCGGAAAGCAGAAGATCCAGATTCGAATCCCGGTCCAGGCAATCTGGTGGCCAACTCTTTTTCTCCTACAATACTAGGATTGAAGTATTATGTTGGTATCGCTGGCCTATTTTGGCAAACCCCCAATCTATGGGATATAAATTTTAAGATATAATTCTTTCTAACGGAGCTATCTTATTTTTATTACCGCCCACAGTTTAAAATTTCTTTTGGCCGCAACTGTACATTCCCATCAGCATGCGTCGTTCTGCATTTTCATAAAACAGAATTGAAGATTTACGATTCTTCTGATGTGTTATACAGTTCTTAAGAAAGAATAGCGGATGAATTCTTCTTTGCATTATCGAGCTATGATGTTCGTTTTTTTTTTTATGGAGATCAACCTTTGGCTTCGTGAGACCGACATGTCTTTTATTTAGCTTTATGGCAGCATATTTACTATTGCGGAAAAGGACCCACTTGTCATCGTGTGTCATAAGATAATTCAAGACAATATCGTTACATAATAACAGGGAGAAATAAGTGTCGAAGATGTAAGGCCGCTTAGGTTTCCTCCATTCATAAATAAGTGCCAACTCTCTATATACTCTTAACAAAGTTTCATACTACCATAAACATCCAATTTTCCCGTTCTTCGTTCACAATTACTGTGGTCAATTATTATTGACTATGTGTATATTTAATAGAACAGAGTAAATTGACTAAACAAATGGTGTAACTCCAATCACATTTGAACCAGAGCCGGAACTTCTAATACAAGTGTTACTAAAGCACTTGATTCTTGGATTAGAAATAATTAATTATTAATATTACAGATTGATTAAGATATTACGATGATGTAATTTACCAAAATTATATTACTGAAAATATTTTAACTTTTACCACTTAGGTACTCGTTTATGGGGAAATAGAGAAAGGGAAATATAATTATAATGTAATACTCTCTAAATACATTGAGACACAAATATATATTTCCATTTACATAAAATTTCCATTCACATACAAAGTGACATAGAAATTTCCACATCCATATGCAGTATATCACACGAACAGACACTCTAGAGACCGTCATAAGTGGCAGATAGCTTTTCTTATTTTTTTTTAATTTCGTCTTATCACTAATAAAAGAAACGACGAAGTAAAGGTAAGCAAACCAAAGGTACATAAGAACAAATGAATAATTCAAAGGAAAATTATATCCGAAAGAAGAATGTGTTTGCAAACTAGGGCCATACTTTGCATGATTTATGATACTCGCCAAACAGGGAAGGCTAAAGTGTACTAAAGACAGTAAGGAAACTTTTAACCGCCAGCAGGGAGACCTCTGATGATTGACATAAAAAAATACCATTATCGAGCCGTGGAAAGTGTATAAAGTACTTAGAAAGTTATTTATGTAAACAGTAAAACTCGTGTGAAGGATGAGGGTGGCAAAAAATCGATTGAGGACACCACTGACAAGGGACAATATTCCGGTGAGATGTCAATTTTGATAACACTTTTGTAGGCAATAATTCTTCAAAAAACACTCGACGGGTATTGATTTATCAGTAATCATTCATATCTAGGACGTGGAAAACAATATTTGCTTCAATATCTCGAAAACTATTCGAGATTCAAGATGTATTTGGGGTGGTTCTTATTTTTCAACTTTAAAATTTGTATTGTCTGACTCCTCTTAAAATCTTCTATGCGACAAAAAAAATATCTTCGTGTTTTTTATTTGTATATTTTGATATATAAAGGTCGCTCAAGGACTTTATATTTCGCATGCACTACAAGTCTGGCAACTGCGACTTTCTATATTTGCCACACATTTTAATGAAACGGGGCCCATATTTATATATCAGAATCCGAAAGCTTGCTATTATCCATGTGTTTAACCCTCTAACTCCCAGAGTTGCACCGGTGCAACACTCATTTTAAAAGTTTTTATATTTTTATATTTAACTTCTGTTAGCAACCATCCGTAGTTTTCATGGTGGTAAAGTAGATTTCAATGTTCCCGGTTTAGAAAATCAAACATACCCTTCAAAAAATGATTGTGGATTATTATAAAAAATAAAAAAATCGCTATTTTCATTTCCAAATACCAAGATACAACATATGTATCAGTCACAATTTTGAAAAATAACGATTCAAGGGTCTGGGCGTTAGAGGGTTAACAACCTGAATAGAATGTACGTCAGAGTTTGCGCCTGCATCTGATTCGAGAGCTGCTGATGAGAGAAATTTAAATGTGCATATAAAGCCGTATACCGCAACACACTCGTTATAAACCCGTTTCGTCTATGGGATGTGTGCCCGAATTTTAATGTTATACTCTCACTTAAAAGTTAATAAAATTATTTTGTCCTTATTGCAAAAATTTCTATCAATTTATACCAAAGTAGTAATATGATATGATTAATATAATTGCCATTGAGCGACCTGTAATCTTTAATATATTTTAACAAAATTTTAGACGAAATTCTTTTTAACTATTTGGAAGCTTCTGAGAGGGTCAGAAGAAATTTTTAAAAAATTTGATTTTTTTTCCATACATACATATAAGGACCACGCTAATTGTAAGTATTATATACCTATTAAAAATGATACCTATATTTTGCAAGAACACAGAAGACAATGCAATTATTTAATATTGAAAACTGTATCCACGCCTTATATATGAATGATTGTCGGTAAAAAATAAACCTGTTGAATACTTTTTGAAAATTCAATTGCTCCGAAAATTTCATCAAAGTTGACCTAAGTCACTACCGGTAGTAGATGAAGTGAAGCATATTTGGAATACCGAAGTATCTAATAAACTACTAAGGCTATCTAATTTGTAACACTGTAGATAATAGGGGCTTATGACCTGTGAACTAATGACATTTGCGGATGAACCGCCATTTTAACATTTTCGACTTAATCTGCAGAAGAAGAAAGCGTTAATCTGCATAACTTTTTCAGCACGTATTCAATCTTAATCTACTCATTTGCATGTTCCTCCTATGGTTCCGTGTCAGCTTAGCGATAATTTCGAAAATACAAAGTGTGACATGAAATTTTAGGTTTCACTGCCGTGTTGCTAATTCGGAATACCGAAGGTGAAGGTAATTTGGAATATTTCAAAGTTGGTTTGGGCCAGCACTGTCCATTTATATTTACCTAAGATTCTTCCTATATAACCCATACAGCACACCTCGCTGCAGCAGTATTGCAGGGACGTTGCTGCAATATTACGTTGTTACAGGTTGCATTGAAATATTGTAGGAACGTTCCTGCAATATTGTCGTGCATTATTGGAGTGGCAATGATCCTACAATATTGCAGCAATATTGCAATTTCGTTGCCGTGCAATGTTCCGATGGCAACGATCGTACAATATTGCTGCAATATTGTACGATCGTTGCCGTGCAATGTTCCATTGGCAACGATCCTGCAATATTGCTGCAATATTGAGCGCACATCGTCGTGCAATGTTCCAGTGGCAACGATCCTACAATATTGCAAGAACGTTGCCGTGCAATGTTCCATTGGCAACGATCCTGCAATATTTCTGCAATATTGCGCGCACATCGACGTGCAATGTTCCAGTGGCAACGGTCCTACAATATTTCTGCAATATTGCACGCACATCGACGTGCAATGTTCCAGTGGCAACAGTCCTACAATATTTCTGCAATATTGCGCGCACATCGTCGTGCAATGTTCCAGTGGCAACGATCCTACAATATTGCAAGAACGTTGCCGTGCAATGTTCCATTGGCAACGATCCTACAATATTTCTGCAATATTGCGCGCACATCGACGTGCAATGTTCCAGTGGCAACGGTCCTACAATATTTCTGCAATATTGCGCGCACATCGACGTGCAATGTTCCAGTGGCAACGCCCCAGCAAAATTGCGCACACATTGCCGTGCAATACTGTAGTGAAAACTTGTGGAAACATTACAACAATATTCTGAAGCAACTATGACTTTGTCAAAATTTTTCGAAATATGTACATGACGTCGAGTGGATTCTACGGCGTGTTTCATTTAACTGGATACGCTAGAATATCTCGTTGGCTGTTGAAGATATGAAAAAAGTGTTATCGCGGGAGTTGTATGTAGGTACATGAACTTATAGAGGAGATTCGAAGATCAATTTAATTTTTTTAGATAAAGTAGGTAGGGGAAAGGTGGGATAGTTGATCAGCGGGGATACACGATCACATCAGTTTTTTACTTAATATATTGGCAATTTGTGCCTGCTGTCACGCTAGCATGGTAATGTTTATATCATCGCAACACTTCACGTTGCAGTTTTCTTTTGGGAGCATAGAATAATGTTGTTATAAGCTTAGATCTTATTTGCAGCCAAAAAGTAAATATTTCGGTCTGCTTGTTCTTCCTCCTTTTCGAGTAAATGTTGCATTTTCAACGATTTGAAATATACTACGTAAAAACGGCAATTTCGAGTCAATTAATGCTATTTATTGATTTATCTAAATATTTATGGTAAGTTTCATTTTTCATCTTTTTCAAATCGAGTGCATTGAGGGATACATGATCAGTGTGTGAGGTGGGATACTTGAACAGCTGAAAATGCTCCAATAAAGAACCATAGAACGGCTAATGAAACAGAAAAATACGGCAAAGAAAGTGAGAAGGAAAATCTTTTCTTTATCATCATCTTAATCAGATGATATCTAAGTGAAATGTCTTTTAAGAATGCATTTATGTTGATTTATGTCATAGAGTTTAATTCTTCGGTTTCATTTTTTCAGTAATTCCTTCAAGTTTGTTATAGTTTACTTTCTTTTTATGATATTCCCTTTATTTCATGTTATTGACGAAGATAATAAATATTTTTTAGAAAGTTAATGTGTTTTTTTACTCTGAAAGTTCACTGATCAAGTCTCCCTCACCGTTTGATCAAGTCTCCCATTCAGTGGGGGATGCTTGTGCATAACGTCACTGCCAGAAAATGATGAAATTCTGTCATTAAAATTAGTTTTCAGCTCTCAAATTTGTCAAAGTATATTGAGAATACTCTGAGAATCACAACTTACATAATTAAATGCAAACAAAGCAAACCATTATTATTATTTTAATAAAAAAGCAAAACTGTGATCAACTTTCCCCTACTATTTTTTTTAATTTCTGAAATTATTATTATTATTATTAAACGTCTTTATTGCACAAATACGTATATACAATCTAGCAAGAGAAAAGAGAGAAGAGAAGACAAATGTAAAGGTTCAGTCTAAAGACTGTTTTCCAACCTAACCTAAAACGACACCGGGTGAAATTTGTAGTACGCACCTATAGTGTTACAAAACCTTAATGGGGTTTGTCAAATGAGCCTTCGTTTTTGAATAATTTGAGTTTAAAGTATTGCACGGTAGGAGTATAAGTTCGAATACGAACGCAAGCTTATCAATCAGCGGTTGTAGCGGCGGCGGTAAAGTGTTCGTCTACGATGCTACAGGTTCTCGGTTCGAATCCCCCTGGGGTAAAAGAATTTTCTATGAGAAAAAGACACACGGGCGTTATACTACTACTATTCTGCACACATTCACGTCGTCGCGTCCCTCACTGCCCGAAACGTTGCGGCGGAAATACACTCCTGCAATATTGTTAAGGCGGACATAGGAGGTGAACCTGCAACGTCTCTGCAATGATGCGGTGCAATGGAGTTGCAGGATCATTGCCACTATTTTGCCGTTTCGTTGCAGGACTACATATTTGTAATGTTCCCAAAACTTTGCAAAAAACACTCCTGCAATATTGCTAAGCCGGACATAGGAGTGAACCTGCAACTTCTCTGCAATGATACGGTGCAACATTGCAATCTCGCACCGCAATATTGCCGAAGAGTTGCAGGATCATTGCCACAATTTTGCCGTTTCGTTGCAGGATCATTGCCGGAACGTTGCAGGACTACATATTTGTAATGTTGCCGCAACTTTGCAAAAATACACACCTGCAATATTGCGAAGGCGGACATAGGACTGAACCTGCAACGTCTCTGCAATGTTATGTTGCAATATTGCCATCTTGCACCGCATCATTGCAGAGACGTTGCTGCAATGTTATGGTGCTGTGTGGGAAAGTATATATGATTTTTGAGCCTGATCAGATTATACAAGAAAATAATTTTATTATCTTCATGTTTTTTTTAAGTTTATAAAGTGATGGTAAATTGGAATACCGGTATTCCAAATTATCAGCACCCTAACGAAATCGATACTTCCTGTCATTTTTCATTTGGACCAAAGTTTCAGTTACTTTTTGTTTTTTATTATTACTGAGAGTTTGAAATATAAAAGTTTATTAGTTTCCCTATGATATTATGCAGTTTTATTTGTTCCCACCCTCTGCTGTAATTTTTTATCCGTCTTGAAAAAACTGGTATTCCAAGCGGAGGGGTGGTAATTCTACCCGGAAAAATAAATCGAAAATACAGAATGAAATTTGTTGACATCGCGCTTCGGTTTCGAAAAAATTGACTTTTGAATTTTAGCCGTCTACACGTGCACCGAATTGCTAGATTTAGTCGGTTAAAATTCAGTAAATTTTCTTAAAAACGAAGCGTGATAAGAATTTTTTAATCCACATTTTCGACTTATTTTCTCGTTTAGAATTACCACCTTCTGCTCGTACACCCGGTTCAGAAACATCCTGTATTAGTGATATCCCTTGTAAGTAGTGATGTTAAGTGTAGAATATTTCTATCATATTTCTGAGAAATAAATCATTTGCATACAGCAATAGAGGGAGATCAAAGTCTCAAGAGAATTATTATCGAAAATTCTCTTCAATATTTCAGGGATTCCCCAGTGACGTCAACATCGTCGTTTGTCGGTCGACGTTTCGGAGGATGGCGAACTGGTGGAAGTCACGAATATGTTCGGTGTCCTATACGACAACCTGCTTCCATGGACGAGCGGTAGGAAATAAAATTTTGCAAGACTACTATGACCTTATTCGAAAAAGCGATCGAGAGCATGAATTTGATTTCGTTTAGAATTAAGAACAACGTGACTGACTAATAAACAATTTTTCGTCAGGTACCTATGTTTCGTGAATAATCTCAAATTTCTTTAAAACTTGATTTGATATACTGTTTTCAATTATAGTAATAAAAATTTAATTGAGGGAAAATACAATTAGGAAAACGAAAATTTTCAACTGATTCTAATCTTTCATACATTGCACCTTAGAAGAAGAGGATTTAGGAACGAAACGATACATCCTACTAATTTGGCAAATCAAATGGACAATTTCATTTATGTATCATCTTCATTCGACTTGTAAATGACCTTAACTTGTAGGCCCTTGAAGTTGTCCTAGGAGTCACAATAATTAGATGCTATAAGAAAAACGTTATCATGTTATGTAAAGAAACTATAGTGTCATGGTAAAAGATGGACAAACAGTTACTGATTTTTAATTGTAAAATAGAGCCTGCCGACCTTGACTAACCAGTTCGATTAGCACACCTGAAACAAAAACCAAATAATTTTACAATACAACCGAGATATTTATTTTTAAGGTGTTAATCTGATTATCCTTACTGACTAATTAGAACATGAAAATTCCCCGGAATAAAAAGGATTTTATTATAATAGAAACGTGGTGTACATCCAATTTTTTATTTCATATTATTTTTTAAATCATTGTAACTGTTTTCTCGAGACATGTTATGACTTCCTTAAATCTCTGTTCAGTTGTCTGGACATGTTCTATATTTTCGACATGTTCGTATAATTGTAAGAAATAATTAATGGAGACTATTATACTATACAGTTAACGATCTGTTATTATAGATACGAAAGATACATTGATACGAAAAATTTCTTAATTAAAATATTCATCGAACAATACCAAATTCTAATATTACCACAAAGACAATCTATGCAAGCAAATAAAAATAATAAGTAAATGATAGATAAATCAGGTTTTCCAGTATGTCAGGATTCAGTGTCTATATTCTATAAAATGAATTTACCTATGAGGTCGCAGGAAACCCCCAATATTTTTTTACTTTCCAACATTCTCTTCTATCACATTCCGAAACCTTGAATATAACCATTCTATGCATAATACATGTGCATCATTGTAGTTGACGTCGGCTCATCCTGCAAATACCTTTCCATTTTAAAACTACCCTCGAGACTTGTTCGCACGCAAAACTCACATTCGTGGCCGTATCAATATATATACATACAGGGTGCCAGTCAAGTGGTGATACAACCCAGAACGAAGGCGGATCTCCGTGTCAAAATAAATCGGACACGTGGAATAAAATTTTTGTATACGAAACTTTCTATTCGTGGGAGTCGAGTTTGGAGACTCGAAAGAAAATTGAAACCTATTCCTAGACAAATGCACGTGATAGGAACAGGTCAAAGACGACACAGTTATTCGCTTATAGCGAATTCGGACGGTCGCACTGGTGCGCACTGATTGTGAGTGCGAGTTTTTTCGCTTCCAATTGGCTAAAAGTCGCACTGAGTGCGCATCAGTGCGACCGTCCGAATTCGCTATTAAGGCTGCCGTCTCAGCGGGCGTTGAATGTGTGTGTACGCTCACACAAGCTAGGAAAAGCGTGTACGTATACGCGTGTAGTAAACAAACCGTAAATTACAACTTTCGTCCTGGAATCGGCAAGAAGGAAGTGTTTGCGGGTTTAGTTGCCTTCAGTAGACATTCGTGCAGGGTGGTCTGGTGCGTTTAAACGCTAATAAGCACCGTATGTTGAAATAATAATGAATTTATGAATCGTGTACTCAGGACAGCCCGAAAAATGACAGAATGAAGCTTCAAGGCTTCTCCGTCACCGGCGCCAATGGTATATTCGTGCCTTGTACCATCAAAACCGGTGAAAATCCAAACTAGCCGATAAAAAGTAGGAAAGACATAGTTGCCGAGACGTATCGAGAGTCAGATCGCGCTGTTGCCGCATTTCCCCTATTACTATTTTGTCGTCATGAAGGCTCGAATGAATCACGGCGAAGCGGCTAGAGAACAGAGATGGGCAAAGATAATATCTGGATAAACTCAAATAAAAGACACTTTGTGTTTATCCGTTATGAACCGAAGTGCTAAAAATAATCCGATTTATACTGTGTTTAAATTTATTTTCATCTGGAAAGTCTCATGAGTACAGGGATCGGCTGACTCCAGCTCTCGCTGACACGTACAGGAGCGGTGGTAATGTGTGCGTGAATTGACGGCACGCGAAGCGAATGTGACGTCACATGCTTTTACGTCACTACACCGTTGACTCGCTGCTAGCGTAGCTTCGGCCGACTCTAGCTCGCGTAGCTGGAGTCAATTCGCGCACACATTACCACCGCTCCTGTACGTGTCAGCGAGAGCTGGAGTCAGCCGATCCCTGCATGAGTATGTTATTGAAACGTGCATGCCGATACGATAGCGAATGTGGATGTTTTACATTCTATCAAAACAAACAACGTAAACAATCATTTAAATATATTTTTTTATAAGTAAATATAAATATTGTTCCCCCACGGTTATTTCCTCCTCGTCGTCCTGGAGATTTTGTTCAAATTGAAATATGTTAGAGTCCATGTGAAAATAAGGAGGATTTAAATAATCATTTTGCCAAATGCGAAAGGTAATTTTCCAAAAATCGATGAAACTTAAGTACTTTGAGGGTCTGTATTTATAAAACAATTTTGAATGTGACAAAATGTGATAACTTGAACCCCTCTTATTTTCACATGCACTATAACGTGTTTCAATTTGAACTAAATCTCAGACACTAAATCTCAAAGTGATCCGCTTGGCATGGAATGAACCGTACATATGATATTTTCCATTCTAACCGAAATGGATCGTAACCCACTTCCAACTATCACGTTCTTTACGAAAACGACAAAAGCTTCTACGTTCGGGACGCTAATCGCATCGCGATTACCGAAAATATACAATTTATCGAGAAATGATACTAAAACTTTGCAGCCGTTCGTAGTATATCACCATCGCAATTGCAGTACAAGAAAATAATTATTTTTTAGTTTTTAGTACATTTTTAATAAATTTTTTTTATATATTTTTTTATTTTCTAGTTTTCAGTGTTTGTGGATTTACATTTCACACCTCAAACTTTTTTAGAAATATCTTTTATTGCTGTATACAATTTAACAGTTTGCTTAAACGCTATAGGGCTAAAGTCACTAAAAAATAATTATTTTCTTGTACGGCAATTGCAATTGTGATATACTACGAACGCCTGCAAAGTTTTAGTTTTACTATTCGTACATAGGTGACGGATTATTTCTCGATAAATTGTGTATTTTCGGTAATCGCGATGCCACTATAGTGTCCCGAACGCAGCTGCTTTTTGTCGTTTCCGTAAAGAACGCGAGTGGCTGATTTCATGTCGTTAGGATTTGTGGTTATGGGTTATATTTATTGATGATTGGGTTATTTTCTCACCCCCTCGGGGTTAATTTTTTTTTAAATATTGTATTGTCATTCAATCTATGCACGCCTGAAAAGTTTCAAGACAATTGGATAGTTGGAAGTGGGTTAGATTTGAGTTGCCAGATTTGAACCATACAAACATACAAACAAACAAACAGAGGATCGAAGCTGAATAATGATTACGTTATTAAATTTGTATTTAAACAACAGACAATTCTTGTTGATAAAATAGATAATTTGATGTATAGCTAGATAAAAAAGAAAGTGTCATGTTTTTCGAAGAATTCATGACGATCGGTGTGTTACACTTCGGTGATGTACCTTATTCAAATTGTATGTTTTGAAATCACACATTGATTATACAAAATATTACATCTCTCTACGTATAAATGAAAAATATTGATACGCAAATTAGTATTGTTTCATCGACATGTTTCCTAACTTCACTACCCAACCTCTCTATCTTTCATTATTGCTATCCTCTTTTACGTTCGGCGAGGCTCTGACGCTAGACGCAGCTCTCGTGCCGTGATCCTTCAAGCTTGCAAAGACTTCCCGATAGAAAGAGAGATCTCTGTGGCAACAGCGCGGCAGAGACAGAGAGAACAGGAGATGCGGCAACTATGCGTCAAAGATTCGTTTACATAGAGTATCTGGAGATGTCACCTCTGTACAACTTCTTTTTACCGGTCGCATTAGTTTCATTAGGGTCCGTCTGTTTACAAGGGCGCTTCGATCGATTCGGACCATAACAAACTTGAGACGGCAGCCTTAATTTCTTTACTCGAATTCCTCGATCCACCGCACCGAACAGATTGCCTCCTCTCGAGACTTCCTCCACGTCCCCCCTTGCCAAACCTCCGGAACGGGCCTTGTTTACGTTAGCGAACTTCTTCCAAAGTCGCTCCGCCGTCCTGCATGTTGTGGTTGGCTTCCGAGAATTCCGACTGTGTTTATTTCTCGATAAAAATCCAATACCGCTAACACTCGTGTACTTTTTAAAACTAATTTCTTCGAAAGCAAAGCCCCGTTCAAAAAATGGTTGTTCTACACTTTCCACTCAGTTTTGCACGAGGATTATTTTATTCGCGATTGTATGTACCGTATTTACTGCTGTATTGTGTTAACTCCTAGACGCACGTGTAGCTAATTAATTTTCAAACTCTATTTCCCCAGAACCGGAGGCTCCTAACAACAAAGCTTATTCCAAAACTTTCGATTTGCTTTCCATGTAGAATCACCTCCGTCTCGTTTTACCACTCATTGCGGGATACCCTGTATAGTCGTATTTTAAATGTGCATATTTTCAATTTATAATTATAATAATTAGTCCTCTTTCTCGAATCTATGTTTCTCGAGACGGTGAACATCGTAACTCGAGAACGGATCGATGTTTTCTGGTGAAATTTTAACTAAACCAAGAAAACACTTTTCTCCACAAGGTGGAACTCGCTCACTAAGATCGCATAACTTTAGCAGCATTTAAGATTACATTTATCACAGAATTAGTTCAGGAAAATCCTTCAAAGTTGCTTCTTGTTGTATACCTCTGGGAATTTTTATTAAAATTTTTCGACCGGGTTCCACTTTGTAGATTTTGAGTTAAAGGATACTCATATGCAGCAATTTTGCTTTTAGATGAGTCAATCGGAATCGTGTTCACCACATGGAGGCGCGCATTACGCAAGCACTCACTTTGATGTCTTGTATATTAATTAATTTTCAATATTTTGTAAACATTCTTATCTGAAAACCGTGTTGTATCCCGAAAAAAAATTGTTAAAAGAGCAAATGGTTTGATGTGTTACTGGCTCTACAATCTAACCCAAAAGAAACCGTTAGTTTTAGCTGTCTAATACCCATGTACCCCCTTAAGGGGACCTTCCGGTCTAGAGCCCAAAAAGATAGGTGATCTTTAGGAATTAATTAAAGGAAAACTACTATATATAATATAATGGGACTTGTTGCATTGTATTAAGGATGTCTTAAATTATAGAAATATATTTTTTGTTTTATAATTAATCATTGCAGTCGGCACTGGGGAGCCGTTAAAGTCAAGGCGTCAAAAAATTTATTCAAATCGGTGGGACCTGTATTTCCCAAAGTTATTATCCGAATCGACTGAAACTTTTTTTATTTTGAAGAATATACTTCTGGCTAGGGGGGAAGCCAGAAAAATTACAAAAATGACTTTTTTTGAGAAAATAACGACACTTGAAATTTGAAATCATTTTTTCCCTATATTTTTCATCCTTTCAACGCCTTTAAAAATTATAAATTTTCAATTTTTTGTAATTTTTCTGGTTCCCCACTAGCCAGAAGTATATTCTTCAAAATAAAACAAGTTTCAGTCGAATCGGATAATAACTTTTGGAAATACAGGTCCCACCGATTTTGAGAACACTGTTTCGGGAAAAACGCGTTTAAAGTTTCACGTAAGCGCCGAGTGGCCGGTTGTGACCCATGGATTTGTCGCTACTCAAATGCCTATAACTTCGAGAATTTTACAAATTTCAACAAATCCTTTTAACCACGTATTCCTAAAAGGTTGAACATTCGAAAAATGAAATAAAAAAAATCGACTTTTAGACTGGAAGGTCCCCTTAAGGGGGGACAACAGGGTATCTAATATTGCCCGAAAAATCTCTTTGGAAATTTATTAAAAGCAAACTACTTGATGAATCTCTTTGCAACTTTCAGGACTTTTTATTGGATATTTAAGTTGCACGAATATCTTTTTTGAAATTTATTTAACGCAGATTTATAAGTTGTGCAGGACCAGTAACTTAGCGCTGCAAAAAATTTCCGCTGACATGGTTGACAGTTCTCCGACGAAACGGTTCTTCTAAAATCAAAAAACCAAATTGTTTTAGAATCTGTATGCGGGTGGCTATGGCACGACGAGAGATTTTATTCGATTCGTCGTTTCCCTCCATTCCTCTTTCAACGAAAAAGGTTAATTTTCTAGAACAAAATCTCAATTTTCTTCAGAGGTCTGCCATTCTGTCATTTTGCACAATTTTCAAAATCGAACGCGTCGTGGCATAGCCACCCGCTTATAGTTTCTAAAACTTTTTGTTTTTTTTTATTTCGGGGCGCAAACTTACTTTACGTAATTTTCATTATAAATACTCACGATTTATACATATGTATGTATAAATTATTAAATTATCAAAATGCGCATAATTCGGAACTTTCAATCCTACTTGCACTGTATCCTCTTTATAAGTTCATGTGTGAAAATTTACGAAACATGTTACCTTGTTAAAATAATCGCATTTCGTAAGTAGGTCGTTTAATTGATAAAACCAAAATATTCACTGAAATCCGCAGGTGTTATCGGCGATCTTACGATATTGAAGCTCATCTACCCCGCTATCACCACTATCATCGACGTGCCGGGATCGAGCGGCACTCAAAAAGCTGCGACTACGCGAGGCGCACCCCTGAAGCAACCGTCAAGGATCAACATTTTGGTCTACCCATACTTAGCGTTAGCGAGCCTAGCCCGCCGGACGAAAAGGACCGCATCGACGATTATTTGTAGGACTTGCTTGCCGAGGACTTCCTGAAGGAACTCCTCGTGTGACATCACATACTCGCCCTTTACTTCGTTTAATCCGAAAGAGGTCGAGTCATAAACCAGTTGTAAGGTAAATCCAAAGTAAAAATTCTCGATCGCGCGGCGACAAACCGAAAAAGCAACATTCTCAGCAAACTATGACCAACTGTAATCGAGACTCTCTGTCGTGAGGTATTTTAACGTAGAATCAATGATATTCAGAAGATTGTATGTGTAACTTTAAATGCGGAGTTTAAGTAAAATTCACATTAAGCGTAAGAAACAGATTTAACAGCGAGCAATTTCAGTCGTGCAACCTTAAGATATCGAGGAACATTTTAGCTAGAATAATTAGATTCCAAGTCAAATTCGGGGATGTGAAATTTTCAATTATGAGAGAGTAAGCTCCACGCAAATAGTTTCCAAACAATCGTCGAATAATCAAACTTTCTGCTGCGACATATTAATGCCACTGATAATATGCAGATTTTTTATGTATCTAATTTCGAAACAAAATTCTTTCTACCCGCCCGAAAGCGTTGTCGATCGTTAGCCATGACATTGAAAATGTACAGTACACCAGGAACGAAGGACAATGACAGAACATGGCTAATTTTGAAACTCATTTTGGTACGGAATACACATCTATTCTTCGTGGGAAGTCTGTGAAGTGTAGTTATTTATCCGACATGTGATGGCAAAGTTATAATAAATACAGTAGTCCATGCACACAATCATTCAGAACAGGCATCGGAATTAAGTGATCTTTTCGGCCGAGTTTCAGAGGCGACGCCTCCTTTCTCCCGCCGCGCGTCTTGGCCCCCGCGGCGGCCCAGAAGTCTCGAGCGCCTCAGGCGCGTGCCGTATGGACCGCGCGTGGCGCATTGGGGCGACACCCGTATCAATAGGTTTCCACATCACCCATGGGGTACTATTATCGTTGCGTTTTTTTTTGTCAGTGGTATCCCCTGTAGGCCTATTCCACTGTGCCGCGTGATAAAAAATAGAGTGGAAAAGCGCGTTTTATTATCAAAATTTTAAATATGTTTGGGAAAACTAGAATTTCGCGCACGTTTCGACGTGCTGGGTAAATCTAAAATTTAGTGGAAAAGCGCATTTTACCACTGACAAAAAAAACGCAACGATAATAGTACCCCATGGGTGATGTGGAAACCTATTGATACGGGTGTCGCCCCAATGCGCCACGCGCGGTCCATACGGCACGGGCCTGAGGCGCTCGAGACTTCTGGGCCGCCGCGGGGGCCAAGACGCGCGGCGGGAGAAAGGAGGCGTCGCCTCTGAAACTCGGCCGAAAAGATCACTTAATTCCGATGCCTGATTCAGAAAATCTATAGTATGAAAATACGTCATCCCATTAAAAAAACCATCGATGATCTTGAAATTTCGGGAAATATAACCTTGAGAACAAAATCGACTCCGTCAGAATAATTGTCTCTCCGAAGAAAACGTTTTTTTTCCTTAGACGTTTTCTCGTATCATTAAAAACAACGGAAATATTTTAGTTTTAAATGGTAACGTTGCAGCAAAGTTGCAGGATCGTTGCAGTGCAATATTGCAACGCAACATTGATGCAACTATGCAGCAATAATTCTATGTCCGCCTCCTGCAACGTCGCAGCAACGTTACATCGACATTGCGCTGCAACCATGCAACACTGCAAGGTTACTGCAACCATCCTGCAACGTTGCCGCCACGAAGTGCGCTGTATGGGGAGTGAAATGGAGAAGCCATAAAATTATTATGGCATGAGAACACCGCAAGACTAGAAACTTGTCTGGCAATATTATTATTATTATTATTATTTCGACTTTATTACTCGTTAACAGAATATAAAATATAGAGCATTATATGTGTATGATCGATATAGGTGCTTGTCGCGAAAGGGAATCAGATGTAGAATATAAGTATACCTATCTTCGAACTTTATAATAGCTAAAAGTATCCATCGTTTAATCGAGAAATGTAATCCGCTTGAAATTGATCAGAATTATGATTCGCTCTCCTTAATGTTAGAGTCTAGTGTTTGCTATCACAACATAAGTCTACCTTGCCTATGTATATAAATGAATTCACTCTACAGTTAGAGTGGAATATTTTGCCTACGCCCATACAGCACGTTGCAGGAACGTTGCAGTAACCTTGCATTGTTGCATGGTTGCAGCGCAATGTCGTTGTAACGTTGCTGCGACGTTGCCGCGCAACATTGCACGGGGCGGACATAGAATTATTGCTGCAACGTTGCATGAATGTTGCACTGCAATATTGCACGGCAACGTTCCTGCAATATTGCACGGCAACGTTCCTGCAATATTTCGGCGACGAGAGTGTGCCGTATGGGCGTATTGCTAGACCAAAGTAAAGTCGAACTGAGAGCCATTATTTATAGGATACATGGATACACACATGTGCATGCAAGGTAGGCGAAGAATTGTCGATATTTGTCTCATGTGATAACAATTTCGTGGTTTTTTGGTTCCGCTTAACATTAACGCATGCATCGATTCGCGTGCAAATTTCCTAAATAATTGTTTCACAGCTAAATCATCATCCGAAAAAAGTATGAACGGAATATGGCAAGTGAGCCATGCTCACGATTACATTTCCGCATTTATATGCGTTTGTTATAATTTCCCCAGCACTTCTAGGGTAAATAATTACACAGGCCTACGATGAAAGAACTTTTTCAATATTTTAGCTGTTTTTAATATATTTTTGGGTGCCGAATTCGGAAAACACAATACAAATTTCGTACCGCATGTCATAAAGCATGTTGTGGAAAAAGTGTACGTGGTGGAGCAAATCTTCATTATTTTTGCATATGGCAGTCCAAATTCCTATAAAAGCTGCAAACATTTTTAACAAAGTTTTTAGAACCCTCAATTTTGCAGGCCTTGTGTAATTAGTTTCTGATTCCTTGAACATACAAAATTCTGATATGAAAGAACGTTTCTGTTTGGATGACTTCCAAAATATATAATTTTCTACCGTTGTCCTTAGACACCTGGTGTTACACTCGAATCGCAATTGGGAAAGAAACGGACTTACAAGGGAACCTTCCGAAATCAAAAAATTCTGAAACTTTGTAAATATATAGGGACTTCCCTCCTGATTGCAACGCAATTTTTGTTTCTTGCCCAAATTCACTGTAAGAGGGTGAAATTAACCCCTGAAAATCCGGTTATTTTCCGATTTTGTGTTATAACTCGTGAACTGTAGAATAATTTTTTTTAGCAAATAATAGATCTAATTAACAGAAGTAACTTTTGTCTTGAAACTTTTTCTCTATCCCTTACAGTTCGCGAGTTATAACAAAATCGGAAAATAGCCGAATTTTCAGGGGTTAATTTCGTCCGCCTGCGAGTGAATTTGGGCGGCAAACAAAATTGCGTTGTCCCCTACATATTCACAAAGTTTCAGAATTTTTTGAATCTTTGTGTTCGGGATCTTCCCTTGCTGCAACCTTACAAGGACCACTATGCAGGGTGTTCCTCTACCCATGGTCAATACTCTATGGAGTGATTATACAGGCAAAAATAAGACGAAAATCAAGAGTGACGAAATTGCGATACACGCTTCGATTTCGAGAAAATTGACTTCGAATTTCACCTAAATGCGCGTGCATCGTTGGCGCTTGAGGGGTACGCGGAGGTGAGCGGAACATCCTACGAGCAGCTGACGCGTTCCTCACACCTCCGCGTACCCCTCAAGCGCCCACGATGCACACGCATTTAGGTGAAAGTCAATTTTGTCGTAAACGAAGCGTTTATCGCGATTTCGTCACTCTTGATTTTCGTCTTATTTTTATTTTGCCTGTATAATCACCCCCTAGAGTATTGGCCATAGGTAGAGGAACACCCTGTATATACGATATTCTAGAAAGAAATCAGCATGAAAAATTCCCAACCAGACTAAGGAGCAGAAATGCTATAGCAAACACCGATATGGCACGATTTAATTCATCTTGTAATGTCAATTGTGCAACTGCTTTGTTTGCAAGGTTCCGCCAAAACGGGAACTCCCCAAATGTCGCTTTGCCCCTTATAACTCTAACACTAAGGATTGACTCATACAGGATAAATCGATATTTATTCCAAGACATCCTGTCCGGCGGTATAATGAATGTTTCATACGATACGTCAAAGACATATTCTATCCCGCCGTACGGCACGGTGCTCTGTGTCTGTGTGTCTCCCCTTTCTCTTTTCCATGCTTCCGTGCAGCGTTGTTGACTGGCGATCGATGTCAAACTATTCGTATACCTACGGGGCAGCGCACTAAGCCACTATAATGTACAAATACTATAGGCCACATCGCAACAGATCGCGGTTATTATGGCGAGCAAAGCTCATACGGAACGCGTAACTTCTCCATCGCACGCAATTATGCCTATCATTTACCTCTGACGTGTTTCATGCTCCATCAGAGTTGCTGAAACTGTTCCTGTTCAGGCATACTCTTCATTTAAACAATACGTGCTATGAGATTCATAATGCAAATACTATAATCGGGCATTGCTGTGAAGCAACTGACGACGGTACGGCAAATTCGGCAGGTGGAACTATTCACCCTTTCAGCGCTGATACTCGAACGCTGGGCGTACGCCGTGTGCGGAAATGCTCCAGGCGTGTTTGTTTACCATGCTCGCTGAACGCCTATAGGCGTTCTTCGCGCGGACTTGATTTTTTACTTTTTGTGAGTTTCAACGGTACTGTTTGTATCTTCACATAGTTCAGGTTGTCTTCGCGATCGGTTTCATATGGCAGAAAAAATATGGCGTTCTGTTTGAAAAATTAAAAGTCACCTACGGGGGTCGAAATGTGTGGTAAATTTAAATAATTGATGTAACCAGTGGTGTTGCTTATAAAGGGTAGTGAAATATTTTCCTGCTTCGTGTTTTTAAATGTACATTTGACATTTGCGAGAAATATACTGGATAGAAATGACGCGAACGCTCTGCATGTGGGTTCATAGCGCTGAGAGAGTTAATGTGAAATTTGACGCTACAGAGAAAATAAACACGCAATGACCAATACGATATACAGAGGTAAACAAAAGCACGTACGGGGGCTCCAATTTATTTTGAACAGGACTAATTTAGGGGCAACGTATCGAAAGATAAAGAAGGAAAACATTCTGTCAAATAATACATTTCTCATTTTATTGAAAGAGTCGGCTTAATTGAATTAATATTTAAATTTTCAAATTGTATAATTTCCAAATAGATTGTTTCACCGAAGACTACTTCCGTGAAAACGATTTGAATATTTTCCTATTTAGTGTTCAGATTCATTACCAGTAACAAATAGAAATTGCAAAAAGCCCAGAAATCGCTGTTAGTTTGAATTTTATCATTTTAGTTGAGTTCGCTATACGGGGTGTATCATAAAAACGTGAAACAAGTTTATATAAACATGTGCCTGATCTGACCTTGTTCCTGGGGAATCACCATTTTTGTATTACAATAATGTGCATCTGCTTATTTTTATAGAAAGTACTCAAAATGGCCAATTTCCGCCTGAACGCAAGCCAGCAGTTGTCGAGTTGTAGAGTTTCTAAAACAATGCGACACGTGCGACGTGCGGCATCAAATGGGACTTCTTCCAATAGTTCACTCAATTGATTACTTAAAAAATTTACATAAAATTGACTTGTTAATTTCCCATTTAAAAAAACGGGTCCAATTACCAAAAAGTGTACAAACGGTTTAGTAAATTGAGTTATACATACTATACAGTTATATTTGTCTTTAAGGGGTTACATCCACCCAGAGGTCCGGAAAAAGCATACAAGTTCAGGAATTTTTTTGGGAAAAGTATAAGCGAAAATCATACACAATGTTTTTCTACTAAAAGATACATATATATATATATATATATATATACATATAACATAATATATAATTATAATATATAATATATAACATATATATATATATATTCCGAATTTTAATATTGTATTTTGGTAAAAAAAGAGCGATCGTTTGCAGTTGAAATATCGAATTTCGTGGAAGAAAAATTATTTTCAAGAAGGTTTTGCAAATTTTTCCATTATTACAAAATTGAAAGCAAAATTTAAAAATATGAGAACGTCAGGTACTTCTGAAAGTTATTTATTTTTAAAATCTATTTGAATTTTTGCTTTCAGATGCATCGTTTAGCCTAGGGAATATCCACAACCTAATGCTTAAAAAAAACGACTCATATCCAAGCCGATATCTCCTTTAGTTAATAATAATATCTCATGAAAATTTAGAATAATATAGTTAAAAGATGTATCTTTTAGTAGAAAAACATTGTGTATGATTTTCGCTTATACTTTTCCCCCAAAAAATTCCTGAACTTTGTATGCTTTTTCCGGACCTCTAGGTGGATCTAACTCAGGGCTCTCCAGCGTAGGGGCCCGCTTCCCCTTCCAATCTTCCTCTGGCGCCGCGTGCCTTCCGTTGTCAGGGAGACCGCGCGATGCTGCGAAGGCTGCCATGACGGGCTAGCCGGGCTAGCGTCTTCGCGGTATCCCTGACAACGCGGGCGAGAGTGGGAGTACCCCAAGCGTACGCGTACGGGACCTTGGAGAACCTTGTTAGATTAACCCCTTACGGGGACCTTCCGGTCTAAAACTCGATTTTTTTTTATTTCATTTATCGAATCTTCAACCTTCAAGGAATACGTGTTTACAAGGATTTGTTGAAATTCATAAAATTCCCGAAGTTATAAGCATTTGAGTAGCGGCAAATGCATGAGTACAACTGGCCACTCGGCGCTCACGTGAAACTTTAAACGCGTTTTTCCCGAACCAGTGTTCTCAAAATCGGTGGGACCTGTATTTCCAAAAGTTATTATCCGATTCGACTGAAACTTTTTTATTTCGAAGAATATACTTCTGGCTAGTGGGGAAACCAGAAAAAATTACAAAAAATTGAAAATTTATCATTTTCAAAGGCGTTGAAAGGATGAAAAAATAGGGAAAAAATGATTTCAAATTTCAAGTGTCGTTATTTTCTCAAAAAAAGTCATTTTTGTAATTTTCTCGCTTCCCCGCCTAGCCAGAAGTATATTCTTCAAAATAAAAAAAGTTTCAGTCGATTCGGATAATAACTTTTGGAGATACAGGTCCCACCGATTTGGATCAATTTTTTGACGCCTTGACTTTAACGACACCCCAGTGCCGACTGCAACCATTAATTATAAAACAAAAAATATATTTCTATAATCTAAGACATCCTTAATACAATGAAAAAAGTCCCATTATATTATATATAGTAGTTTTTCTTTAATTAATTCCTAAAGATCACATATCTTTTTGGGCTCTAGACCGGAAGGTCCCCTTAAGTAAGACTGAAATATAAAAATGGCTATAACACTGGAACAAGGTCAAATACAGCACATGTTTATACGAACTTTTTCCCATTATTCTTATGTCCCCGTCCACCACTGAAGCGACTCCTATGTGCTATGATACACCCTACATGTACAATTATTAACAAACCTAGTTTCGAACAATTAATATCGTCGGTATACGCATTTGATTGAAAATGCTGCGAACAAAGCGCGCAAACATTCAAGGCGTCCGTCAAACGAACGTGATACTTCATGCTTAAAGTCGTATAGTTTAAGAAAAACGTTTTTATCAGTGCTCAAACACAACAATCGACCAAAGTCAATACGTATAACGCATCCTGTTACACAAAATGGCAATGACTTCGAGAACACTCTTACGTGAATCGTTCGATCTTTCGTTTAAATCTTAAACGAAATATTTCTTAAACGTGAACGTTAAATAATCGTGCTAATTTTCAAACTCTCTTTTCTGACACTGAACTAAATTTTTGGATATCATTCGCCGTCGCGTGCACTCCATGCCTGAACTTGTGTTTATCATTTATGTTGTTAATTAAAAGATTTTTCTTTGCGTACAAGAACTTACGCAATAATCATCCATTCGTCACTTTCTGTAAATATTCGGCTGCTTGAAAAAAATGTACAGAATTGTATTCTCCGCCAACATTGTCAAACAAAATTGTAAAACAGATAATTTTGCACGATCGATGTTTCTAATTAATCATTCATGGAGTTTCAGATTTTTTTCAAGAATTTTAATGAAAAATTGAGGGGGTAAAATGGGAATAAGGAGAGAGTTCGGAGTTCGCGCGATTATTATCACTTGTCGAGGCTCATTATTACGCGGGCACAATAGATTGTGAAATATGTGCGACAGATTCAAGTGCTCGTCCAGATTACCTCGGATATGGAAAATCGAGAGCTTGTCAACTATACAGTTCAGTGGTGAAATTTAATTCAGATTTTTTATCAGTATATAATTATCTATTAGATTGGACCAATCAGTACGACAAAAAAAGGGACCATAATTTCGTCATACCAACGTTGAATTTTTCCAATATTAAAGTATTTATTAGATATGATTGGGTAAAAATATTATTCTATGTGATCGAGAATAAAGTGTTTTTACATTGACGACATACTATTTAAGTAACCCTCTGAGATTTAATAAAAATTCGCTGCAACTAAATTTTTATTTAAACATTACACAAGTTTAAGCCGTACATCAAATTATACTTTAATTTCTCATTGTCAATGATTTTTCTCTCACATGCTCTTAATTATTGTTATTTACTCCGATAATAGAGGAAATATGAAGCTCTCAAATTTCAGGGACCAAATAACTCGTTATGAAGATACAGCACCTAATTTACTACCTTCAACCTTACATACATATTTTTTAACCATTTCTAGAGAATCCATATTGCGCGTTTTTCTTTGTTCTTCTCTGAACAATTTCGTTATCGCCTTGATAATAATATTAGTGCGAATAAAGTGCAAAAAATAGCAAAGCGATTTTTTCGAATCGATTATATTTTTTATTGATATCATCGTTTATGTACTAATGCACCCTCAAGTTGCTTACATATACATATATTAGAATATCATACATTATACATCACATACAACATTGATTAACAATATCGTAATCGTCGAATTGAAATAGAAATTATTTTTTGAGAATTAACGATCCCTAAAGATTCCGATTACCTGACATCCGTGTAAAAATTACAAGTGTACTTTATATATATATATATATATTGCAAGTTTAAGAGTATCTCTTGCAATGATTTCGTGTTGCTCGAAGTATTTGCCAGAACAGCAAAAGCGAGAACATTATATTCTACAATATGTTCAAGTATGAAACTTTATATTTTAACACTTGTAATCTTTTAGTCGTTAAATCCTCTAAAAATATCCAGGTATATATGAGAAATAATTATTGAAATATCCGGGTGAAATGTGTAGTTATGAATTAAGCAGCACCTGCTTAATAATTATTTGAAAATAGCAATTAGTTGTATCGTTTCTCATTTCCATCATTAGAACACCCAACACGCGGGTTGCAAAGCTTTCAATTCCTATGTAGCAAGTGCCCAACTACAAATATTGTCGTACATATTAATCGGACCTCAGTATGCGACTAACAAGGGAACACCGCGAACCCGGACTCACAGATTGGAACGCAACTTTGTGGGTTTTTGAGTGACTCGAAACAAGAACAACGGTGTGTTTGATTTGGGCCCTATCGCCCTTTAAGGGGATGAAAACTAACCTCAAAGTCAAATTGACGCTTCCACTTTTTCTCGTATAATTCCCAAACTACAACAGACAGAAAAGAATGCTTCAAACAAAAGTTTAATGGTACAGTAAGCGCTGAAAACTTGCGTTAACAAAATTTTGGAAAGAGTTCAAAAAGAAAAATATCTGATGGAAAAAAACTTTTTCAAATATTTTGTTAACGGAAGTTTGTAGCGCTTATTGCACCATTAAACTTTTGTTTGAAACATTTTTTTCTGTCTGTTGTACTTTGAGAGTTATACGCGAAAAGGTGGAAGTGCCAATTTGACTTTGAGGTTAATTTTCGCCCCCTTAAAGGGCGATAGGGCCCAAATGAAACACACCGTTGTTCTTGTTTCGAGTCACTCTAAAAACCCACAAAGTTGTGTTCCAATCGGTGAGTCCGGGTTCGCGGTATTCCCTTGTAAGTAGCACGCGACGTATGTACGTAATGACGTATTACGCCATCTATACGAGCGAATCGATAATACAACCTTAATTCTTACGATCACCACAGTTCTCGTACATTTTCATCGTTTCGCTGATTGATCCAATGCCAGCCCCAACCATATCCTTGCTTACGTTTCTCCTGAAACATCCGTATAAATATTCACAATGAATGTAACGTGTTTTGACAAAAATACAATCAGAGCACGAACAATTATTCCAACTTCCTATGTTTCAACGAAATTGGAAGACGATGGCTTAATTCTTTGCTCGATGGAGAACCTTGAAATGTGTCCAATTACTCGAGCGCGATGTTCGTACGACCGATTATTTCAATTAATTAATATTAAAGTAACGGAAGAGAGAGGCAGAATTAAGCAAATAACGAGGTAATGGTTAAAAAAAAAGTGTGAATGATTTTTAGTCAGAATACTGTTTTTTTTTCTTGTTTAAGAAAGGAGACAACGAGATAAGAAAAATTTATGGAGGCGTATGGTTAATTAAATTTATTAAAAAATTATGAGACTACCTTACAGCACATTTCGTGGCAGCAACGTTGCAGGATAGTTGCAGTAACCTTGCAGTGTTGCATGGTTGCAGCGCAATGTCGATGTAACGTTGCTGCGACGTTGCCGTGCAACATTGCACGGGGCAGACATAGAATTATTGCTGCATAGTTGCATCAACGTTGCGTTGCAATATTGCACAGCAACGAACCTGCAACTTTGCTGCAACGTTGCGTGAAACATTGCAATCTTGCACTGCAACCGTCCTGCAACTTTGCTGCAACGAGAGTGCGCTGTACGGGTATTAGTAGATCAGTAGTAAAAGATGTTAGATTAATTATTAACAAGTATGACTTTCCATACAATGAGAAATATTTCTGGATAAGGGATCATAAAATAACAAACGCTCGCGGGCTCGATAAGGTCGAGCAGAAAATTAAGCGATGTGTAACAGAATTTTGGAATTAACGAAGACTTATATACCCATATTTATATGCAACTATAAATACCCTCTGTACCCGTGCGTAAATCGTAGTAACAAATTAAACCAATAGCCGGACAAATGATAATATTTTTATTGTTATATGTACAGAAATATCAAATCTGCGTGTAAGAATGCTTAAACGTGAGTTGTATTGCTAACGCAGGGCTCATGCTGACATCAATCTATCGATGGGTCAAGAACCTTATTTAATTAAGCACTTCGGTTAATTCGTGCAAACAACGAACCAATAAAAAAAGGCAACGATGTATCGTAATTCGTTTTCCTACTTCAGCCAACATGCTGTGAAAATGATTGTATGAAACATGGCCAATTATCCTACAACTCTGTAAGATTGCGTCTCACGCCGTTGGTTATGTAACATGTCCGAAATTACAAATTTCCAAAAGACATAAAATTACAGCTCCTTTAATTAATACGTTTTCTCGAATGTGCGGGAAGAAATCCACTGTCGCGACGCTTTCCGCATTCCATTCTGTTTTAATACACGATGTTATCGTTAACGCCGTTGCTCAATGTTGATTAATGTCGTTAACATCGTTAATGAGCTTCGTATACTTTTTTCGCTACGCAAATGAACATAATATTTCGCGTACACAATGTCCAAAACTGATACAACGAACATATGCATTGGAAACGCTACGAGTAACGGTCAATATCAAAATTTCACCATCTGTAAATAATCAACACACGACTCTTGGACTAAGAACATACGGCAGCATGAGACCTGTGACGAATCAAGAAGAATTCTGCAATCTTTAATAATCATAGCTTTAACAAAGAGACCAAATATGTAAAGATGAGTTCATATTCTCTTACAAAGAATCAATCTTAAGAAATCCCCAATTATGCGATTTTTGTAAGAACAAACGGTAGAGGCGTGTTTTAAATCGACTGTAGCGTTTATGTATATACGTATAGGTGTACTTAGGTAACAACTCTGATCCTATTGATCTCACCCAGATCACTGTTTTATTAAGCGACCATTTGATCGACGACGCTCGTACCAAGTTGCGTAAATTTTCTATTCATTATCTGCAAATTCACATACGATGTAAGTGCGAGAGAATGTGCATCACCGTGGTTATAGGTTAGATTGTACTTGCAAGAGTTAGCGCATAAGGCGACGACCTGCGAAATTACGCGTGTATCGAAGCGACGCCGTCGAGTATCGGAGGAATTAAAATTTGATTGTTCATCTTGCTGTATTGCTTATATTAAAAAATGGCGAAGCAAACGAAATAGGTGATTGAGTTACAAGAATGTGTGTGGAAATTGAATGTAATCCTTAAAATATTATACATAATTAGGAGAATATAAATTTGTAATAGAATCATGATTAGACGAAGTTTTCGTTTCTTGGTGAATTAAAAGATAAGCTTGCATGAATGAGTGAATAAAATTGAACGAGCTTTAACCCTTTCATATATATATATATATCCTACGTATAAGCATATGATTTTACTAATGACACGTCATTACGTAATAGCTATAATAACGAACATTACTTTCGTTGTCAATTAAAAATAATTTAAGTGTTATATTTTCAATCGAATTGAACAACCTACTCATAATGAACAGTACACTTATAGTACATATGTATGAAAAGAAAGATAATGACTCTAATATAATTTCAATGAACGGTGTAAATAAATGGCGTAACTTGTATTACAATTCTCAATTGCTTTCCGTACATATAAGTAACTATGTAAAGTGTATTTAAAGGGCATGGAAAATATACAATTTATATTATTATATAAATACGTAAATATGAAATATAGATTACACAAGAAATTGAATGAGATCATTGAAAGGGTTAATGCGACTTGAAATAAATGTTATCTGTGATTTACTCAGACCAAATTATGGATATTTCCAATTTTAATGAGAAACTGTTCTCCGTATTGTTCGAGAACATTTAATTTGTAAACATATCCAGTCGAACCCACGTTTGGACGATCCGTTACGGTGGGTATTCACTTGTTACGTACCCTCGTACCCTCGTACCCACCGTCGCGTATCAAAATTTGATGCAAAGATACGCAACAGCATCAGCGATGACACGGAAAAAGTCGCGCACCGTTGCACCGTATCGTATCACTGGATGACAGGCAACGGCGATACCATACGAGGATACGTAACAAGTGGATACCCATCTTTACAAGTATACAACACAGGCATCTGTGACGTGCCGCATTGCACGCAAAAAAAAAGGGGGAATAGTAAGCGGAGATTACGACAGTGAAGCATGCATATGTATGTAAACATAAGAAAGAGCAGAAATCTATGGCCGGTATTCACAAACGTGTCTTAAGATTAAGCAAATGCTTAAGCATGCGGCATCCTCTACTAACCCTAGTAGCTAGTAAAGGATGCCGAATGCTTAAGCATTTGCATAATCTTAAGACACGTTTGTGAATACCGGCCTATATGCAGGATGCCCCACGCAACTGGGCCAAGCCATAACCTTAAAACGGTGGAAAGTAGAAAAAAATTTAAATCGGACAAAATTAAATGGTTTCGAATGGTGCATCGCGTGGTTCGTGTCTCTGCTCCGGAAGTGGAGGCGTTTCAGAGATCTCACGGTCACATCTATTTTTTTATTTGTTACACACCAATTGATACGTATAAAAGAGTATGAAGGTACTTGTGCCGAAATTTAATTAGTACAGAAGAGTGTGCTGAAGAAAAAGGGTAATTATGCAGTATAAGGGAGGCAGATCCGATGACCTTCACCTTGACATATGTTGTCTGGGACATGACCCTGCGTAACTTTGCCTTATAACTTAATCGGCAGTCTCTTAAAGTTTTTGAGATATACTCCCAGATAGCACCGGACATCCCAAGGACGTCCTTTTCATGTCCAGTTTATATCCGAACGTCCTACGTCCATTTTGAACATACATAGGATGTTCTTAGGACTTATATTTCGGATGTTCTAGGAACGTCCGTTTCTTAAGTCATACGGACGTTCTTAGGACTTAAATTTCGGATGTTCTAGGAACGTCCGTTTCTTCAGTCCTACGGGCGTTCTTAGGACTTAAATTTCGAATGTCCCAGGAACGTCCGTTTCTTAAGTCCTACGGACGTTCTTAGGACTTAAATTTCGGATGTTCTAGGAACGTCCGTTTCTTAAGTCCTACACACGTTCTTAGGACTTAAATTTCGGATGTTCTAGAAACATTAAACAATCTTGTATGTCACGTAATTGTTTTGCACGACTACATTTCGAATGTTCCGAGAACATTCGTCTCGTAAGTCTTGTAAATCTTTAGAAGACCTAAATTTCAGATGTTCGAAGAACAACCGTCTTGTAGGTTTTGCAGATGATTCAGGTTCGGTTGCAAAACAGTCTTACGACTGAACCTCGCCTTTGCGCTATTTTTTTGTGCAATGAAGACGCTGAAATGCTGAAATGTTCCCAGATAGCTTACAACGTCTTCAAGACGTCTGTCTTAAGTCGTCGTTAAAACATCTGTCTTGAGACGAATGTGAAATTTTAAGCAATGAGTCTAGAGGTCGAATGATGATATTCTGTAGAATATTTCGCGTCAATGCACATTTTTTATAAAGTATTAATACACGTTATATACCTAGAAATTGGAATTATTTTCAAGGAAGTGTCTTGAGTAGTTGCGAAAAGCAGTTGCTTCGTAATCTGGGAGTCCTGGGTTCAATTCCCGTCACCGCCAAATTTTTTTTTCTTAATGTCCTAACCCAGACTTGATGAAGAAGTCTTTAAGGCGCTTTTACACCATCTGCAAAACGTCTTTAAGACGCCTTTTGGACGTATTTAACTTTACTTTCGGACAATCGGAAAATGTTCTAAGAATGTTGACACAGCACGTCCTCAGGACGTTCCACTTTGTAAATAGGACCTTCCTACGACATTTAAAGAACTTAACGAGGACGTACAGAGGATATATGGACCTTCTCGGGACATTCTCCGACCGTACAGTACGTCCGGAACGGACGTTCTTCGGACATACATAAGATGTCTTTGTGCTATTTGGGCTTATACATATGTAGTGTTGGCCTCAAATATAAAATCTTGGCTTCGGGTATTTATTAGCTTTCGAGATATTAAAAAAAAATTATTGTTAATTTTTTTTTACAAACTCGCAAACCTATACCGATATCTCGGAAACAATCAACACAGGTGTACCTGATTCCGAATAAATACCAAAATATTTTTATGAATTGTATCTCGAAAACTAAAGCCGAGCGGCAGTAACATGTATAGGGAAAAGTTGTTCAGATTGATGACCTTGACAACACATGTGAAGGTCATCAAAATCGGTGAGGTGTGCCCTTTGTGAATCTTCTTTTTCTAATAACTTTTTAATAAACAATAACCACCGATTAAGTTACAGGGAAAAATTGTTCAAAAGGATGACCTTGACGACATATGTCGAGTTCAAGGTCATCGAAGTCGCCTCCCCTATACTGCACGATTATCTTAATGCTTTTTTATAGAAAATAAGAAAATACATCAATTAGTGTATAAAAAAATGTATAGTCTTCAAGTGTCCTTGAAATCTTTGAAACGCCTCGACTTCCGGTGCAAACACATGCACCGCGTGATGCATCATTAACAATTTAATTTTGCGTAATGAAATTTTTTCTACCTTCTACCATTTTTAAACTGTGGCTTGTCCCAGTTGCATGGGACACCCGTACTATATCTTTAAATCTTTGTAATTTCTCTTCTTATAGATGGCGCGAGCGAAACTATTCGTTTTATCCGATAAATTATGTTATACATACTGTACTGATTTCATTTGTGGTAATTAAAAGTAAAAATCGAAAAAAATATAAATTTATAAATACCAATCTCGATGTATTTATTTATGCCCTTGATGTATCTATTTTTAGAATGCCAGAAGATGTCCTAAGTATAGTAGCAAATATTACAATGATTTTTATTATTATTATTAAAAACTTTTTCCTCTACTGCTTTCTTATGACACTATTAATACTAAATGATGCTATTAATCGGTATAGAAATATTAATATTCATACTACAATAATCTCTCGCTATAGGCTCGCTTTCCTTGGCCCCTCCACTAACAAACGCTCGTCGCTATCCCCACCATTTTTGGAGTACCTATTCGGACGAGCGCACAATTGGTCGAAATGCGAAAAATTTAATTCTGTAATTTTCCAAGTACCAAGTTCTTCCTTTTCCATCTTACATATTAAACAATTTTCAAACAGCATAGTGCGTATTATATTCTCTGAACTTTAATTTAAACATCTATAACCATTAATCATCAAAAAGTATTATTCATGTTTTTTGGTATGTATTTAATTACTCCAACTTTCTATCTCTATGTAAAGTTACCAATAAATGCATATTAGTGTGCACCTTCAAAATAATGGTATATTCATCTGTAGACATTGAAGATTAAAATTTCGTTAAAACCTCATCCGCATCGGTCCTGCTTTTCGAATATGTAATTAATTTTTTCATCTAACGGTAGCACACATAATAATTTGGCAAAAAATAATTTTCGTATGAACCATTTTTATAAAAAATTATTAGTTTATAAATAATATGGTAAAAATTGATTTCTTCTTTAATGATATTATTTAAAGACAAACATGTCGAGTAACAAAATACATCATATATAAGCATAGAACGTACCTGCTCTATGATATAATTATTTTGCAAATTATTAACATTTGCCCTGTTACAATTTATAATTTACTAGCTTTACTACTCGGCTTCGCCCGAAATTTAGATTCTGATTTTATAAAAAAAAAGTTGTTTTTTTTTTTTTTTTTAAATAGTTACATTCAGCTGGATTAGCTACGCATAACGAGCTGAAACACATTTCGTGACCCCACCGTTTACCGTTCTAAAGTTTTTAGGCGACAGACAAACACACAAACACTTTCTGCTTTATGTATTAAGAAGATACGGCATCCATTTTTGTGTAGTCCCTTTAATGTTCCACTCAGAATTAGTGGCACATTCACTTGTTTCTACAATCTTATCATCAGTTTCTGAGTCAATGTTTATGTTTAGAACGTTTTTGTTTAGTAAGTTCTAGTTCGGACAATCGCCAACACCTTCCTACGCCCACACAGCACCATAACATTGCAGCAACGTCTCTGCAATGATGCGGTGCAAGATTGCAATGTTGCACCGCATCATTGCAGAGAAGTTGCAGGTTCACTCCTATGTCCGGCTTAGCAATATTGCAGGAGTGTTTTTTGCAAAGTTTTGGGAACATTACAAATATCTAGTCCTGCAACGAAACGGCAAAATAGTGGGCAATGATCCTGCAACTCCATTGCATCGCATCATTGCAGAGACGTTGCAGGTTCACCTCCTATGTCCGCCTTAACAATATTGCAGGAGTGTATTTCCGCCGCAACGTTTCGGGCGGTGAGGGGGACGCGACGACGTGAATGTGTGTGCAGAATAGTAGTAGTATAACGCCCGTGTCTTTTTCTCATAGAAAATTCTTTTACCCCAGGAGGATTCGAACCGAGGACCTGTAGCATCGTAGACGAACACTTTACCGCCGCAGCTACAACCGCTGATTGATAAGATTGCTTTCGTATTCGAACTTATACTCCTACCGTGCAATATTTTAAACTCAAATTATTCAAAAACGAAGGCTCATTTGACAAACCCCATTAGGGTTTTGTAACACTATAGGTGCGTACTACAAATTTCACCCGGTGTCGTTTTAGGTTAGGTTGGAAAACAGTCTTTAGACTGAACCTTTACATTTGTCTTCTCTTCTCTCTTTTCTCTTGCTAGATTGTATATACGTATTTGTGCAATAAAGACGTTTAATAATAATAATAATAATTTTAGACATTAAAAGATATAGTAGGGGAAAGGTGGGATAGTTGATCACAGTTTTGCTTTTTTATTAAAATAATAATAATGGTTTGCTTTGTTTGCATTTAATTATGTAAGTTGTGATTCTTAGAGTATTCTCAATATACTTTGACAAATTTGAGAGCTGAAAACTAATTTTAATGACAGAATTTCAACATTTTCTGGCAGTGACGTTATGCACAAGTATCCCCCACTGAAGGGGCGACTTGATCAAACGGTGAGGGAGACTTGATCAGTGAACTTTCAGAGTAAAAAAACACATTAACTTTCTAAAAAATATTTATTATCTTCGTCAATAACATGAAATAAAGGGAATATCATAAAAAGAAAGTAAACTATAACAAACTTGAAGGAATTACTGAAAAAATGAAACCGAAGAATTAAACTCTATGACATAAAACAACATAAATGCATTCTTAAAAGACATTTCACTTAGATATCATCTGATTAAGATGATGATAAAGAAAAGATTTTCCTTCTCACTTTCTTTGCCGTATTTTTCTGTTTCATTAGCCGTTCTATGGTTCTTTATTGGAGCATTTTCAGCTGTTCAAGTATCCCACCTCACACACTGATCATGTATCCCTCAATGCACTCGATTTGAAAAAGATGAAAAATTAAACTTACCATAAATATTTAGATAAATCAATAAATAGCATTAATTGACTCGAAATTGCCGTTTTTACTTAGTATATTTCAAATCGTTGAAAATGCAACATTTACTCGAAAAGGAGGAAGAACAAGCAGACCGAAATATTTACTTTTTGGCTGCAAATAAGATCTAAGCTTATAACAACATTATTCTATGCTCCCAAAAGAAAACTGCAACGTGAAGTGTTGCGATGATATAAACATTACCACGCTAGCGTGACAGCAGGCACAAATTGCCAATATAAGTATTAAGTAAAAAACTGATGTGATCGTGTATCCCCGCTGATCGATCAACTATCCCACCTTTCCCCTACCTACTTTATCTAAAAAAATTAAATTGATCTTCGAATCTCCTCTATAAGTTCATGTACCTACATACAACTCCCGCGATAACACTTTTTTCATATCTTCAACAGCCAACGAGATATTCTAGCGTATCCAGTTAAATGAAACACGCCGTAGAATCCACTCGACGTCATGTACATATTTCGAAAAATTTTGCTTCAGAATATTGTTGTAATGTTTCCACAAGTTTTCACTACAGTATTGCACGGCAATGTGTGCGCAATTTCGCTGGGGCGTTGCCACTGGAACATTGCACGTCGATGTGCGCGCAATATTGCAGAAATATTGTAGGACCGTTGCCACTGGAACATTGCACGTCGATGTGCGCGCAATATTGCAGAAATATTGTAGGACCGTTGCCACTGGAACATTGCACGTCGATGTGCGCGCAATATTGCAGAAACATTGTAGGACCGTTGCCACTGGAACATTGCACGTCGATGTGCGCGCAATATTGCAGAAATATTGTAGGATCGTTGCCAATGGAACATTGCACGGCAACGTTCTTGCAATATTGTAGGATCGTTGCCACTGGAACATTGCACGACGATGTGCGCGCAATATTGCAGAAATATCGTAGGACTGTTGCCACTGGAACATTGCACGTCGATGTGTGCGCAATATTGCAGAAATATTGTAGGACCGTTGCCACTGGAACATTGCACGACGATGTGGGCGCAATATTGCAGCAATATTGCAGGATCGTTGCCAATGGAACATTTCACGGCAACGAAATTGCAATATTGCTGCAATATTGTAGGATCATTGCCACTCCAATAATGCACGACAATATTGCAGGAACGTTCCTACAATATTGCAATGCAACCTGCAACAACGTAATATTGCAGCAACGTTCCTGCAATACTGCTGCAACGAGGTGTGCTGTATGGGCGTTTTATTGCCCTCAAGCAGATTTCTAACAGATGGGCTATCAGTCGCTTTAAGACGTGAGACGTTCCGATTTAGAAATTTAAAAAAAAACCGATATTTTTTCATTCTATTTTTCGAATCTTCAACCTTGTTTACGTGGACTTTTTGAAATTCGAAAATTTTTCGAAGATACAGGCATTTGAATCGTGGCGAATGGATGCGCAAAACGTGCCACTCCGCGCTTACGAAGGCGACTTTGTTTGATTGTTTTTAATTTGCAATGTACAACAACCTGCAAAAGTGATATGAAATTTCTACTCAGCGGTGAATGTGTAAAAAGCAGTCTTTCGAAGAGACGGAAGGATGTCCCTGGAATAGCAGATTAGCGGTAAAACTTTAAACGCGTTTGTCTCAAAACCTCATGATTATTCAGAGTCGCTGCCAACCTCGGAAACCAACGATTCAATGAATTAACTTGAAATTTTAATAGAATATTAAAAATATACTCCTTCCTACGCTAAACCTCAGAAATGAACAACATTTTTGAGGACAGTCTTGTTTTTTGCAAGAAACATCGAAAAAGAACGTGAAGCGCGTGGAAAGAAAGCTTCAGTTGGGCCTTTATGTTAAGTGACGTTGGACCTGCGTTGGTTACAATCGTTGGCCCATTTAAAAATAGCGCGACACTTCAACAGTTGGCCAACGGATATCACGTCATTGGCCCAACAAATAAATGCTACTGGCGTTATGATGACACTACTAAAGTTAAAAAAAAAACACTCCCGACGGGGTGTAAAAATTGCATCCCCTACAATTTTAACCCCTAACCACAAATCCAATCGGCTTGAAATCAGCTTCTTGCGTTCTTCTCGAAAACGACAAAAACTCGCTGCGTTGCCTAATACCATCGCGATTTCCACAAATACACAATTAATATAATTTATCGAGAAATGATCCGTCACGTACAAATAATTCAATTTTTCAAGTCGTCCGAGTTTATTGTATAAATTAAGTGTCGTTAATAAAAAAATAAATGAAATAATATTTAAAACCGTCCCAGACATAATGAAAAACAACCGACCAGACTAAAGATCAAAATTAGTTGCAAAACACGAACACTAAAAAGTAAATAATAAAAAATATATATATAAAAAATTTTCAAGGTACCCAATTTTATTTAACTTGATAAAAATGCACTAAAAACAAAAAAATAATTATCTTCTTGTACTACAATTACGATGGTGATATATGTCACTTTAAATAAAATCGAGGGTGGCAGGATATTTCATAGCAGGATATGAATCAATTCAATACAGAATCAAGAGTCGAAATGAATCTGTTGGGAAAAAGTCTTCAAAAATGCATTCGCATTAATGAAACAAAATATTTTAATTGCAGGATACAGATTGCAATGTGGCAGACTTATGTTCCACTTCCCAACCGATACTTCAACTTCCGGTTGGCCGAATATAATTTATTGGCGCCCATGTTATGAAATATCCTGGGATCTAGGGGATACCAGTGCCGTGTTAAACTAGAGGCGAAAGAGGCAGCCGCCTGAGGGCCCCGAAGCTCGGAGGGCCCCGCGAAAAAAGGGAAAATTAAAAAATAGGGTTTTAAAATCTAGAAAAAAAAAATAGAAATGGACCCTCCACCTGTGACGGAATGAAAATAACGAATACACCAAAATTTAGATTTTAAAATGAGGCCCTTTTTTCGTGGAATGGACCCCACGTTTAATCTTATTTATTTAATTGTGTTAATACTTATTCACTTCGCGCGTTTTTTATTTTATTTAATTTAGAATAATTTAGAGGGCCGCATATGGAGCTCGCTTCAGGGACCCCGAAAACCATAAAACGGCACTGCGGGATTCCCTGTATAAAATTACTGTTAAATTAGTGTTAATATACGTAGTGTGTATGTAACATAAAAGTAGTAATAGATTGGTACGAACATTAAAGAATAACGGTTCTTCATAACTGTTTCAAGAACCGAAACCGATATCATAACTGTTTTCAACCGCTATTAATAAGTGAGCATTTTTAAACAGAACATTCGATCATATGAGATGCATAAGAAATAGTTAAGATCGACGCTTGAATTCGATAAATTATTCAGCTCAGATATTTTTTTTAAATCCTATTTGTCTATTTTAAAAGAAAGCGGGAATAAAAATATAAAAATCAAAACATATTTATATCCAGAATATTCAAACGAATATATATATCATAGTTGTATATATTTATGTACAATATTTCTCTTATACAGATTGCTCATACAATTGTTGTTCGAAACATTCATTATATGCCTTACATGATTATATAAAATCGTAACTTAGAAAGAATTCTGAACTTCTTAAATTATAAAAATTTTTGTACCAGATCGTCATTTGTACATTAAGTTAGCATGTTAATCGAACATGTGGGACGCTTTTATTACTTTCTATAAACCATTGCTCGCTACAACATGCTATAAAAATGTGTAAAGACCAAAGAAAACGCAATCTTCCTATATTAATTCTGGAATAACAATTACGCAAATTTAGTACCACGCTACTCTGCTATTCTAGCTCTACAAATTAACTATACTCCATTTCTCTATGCTATTCCAGCTTCAAATATTACTCGAAGAATTTTAACAAACATATAGAATTTTCATTTAAATCAGAAATGACATCTATATAAAGATAGGTATTGCTATTCCTACAATTAACTCAGATTCGAAATTAGCGTCACGTATATTTGCACTTGATTAATTTCATTTAATTGTATATTCACGCGCGCAATAACGCGTTTACCTGTGCACGTGACACAATATTAGTACACATTGATAATGCATTATATATCTTTATGCTGTTATGACTAGGGCTGGGACTATTTGTCGAATTTCTTTGGTATTCGAATATTCGAATACTTCAGTTGCTCAATTATTTGGCGAATATAATTCGAATATCCAAGTATCCAAATACTATTCGAATATTTAAGTATTAAGTGTGAATTATAAATCAAGTTCTTTAGCTTCATTTTTTTACACTCCTTTATTTAGTTTCAGTTGTGAGTTCGTTAGTTTGTCAGAGTGAAATCTTGTAAGTTAATTTTCACCCAAAATTGAACTATGTATGTGTGCAAAGTTTCAAGTCGATCGGATATGTTGAAGTGGGTCAGTATTAGAATGCTGAAATGTTCGAATTCTGTAATATTCGAAAAGTATTCGAATACTTAAATATTCGAATAGTATTCGATCGATAGTAGTAGATCGATAGTAGTAGATCGATAGTAGTATTCGAATACTGAAATATTCGAATAGTATTCGAATACTTAAATATTTAATAGTATTCGAATATTTCAGTATTCTAATACTGATCCACTACTATCGATCGAATACTATTCGAATATTTAAGTATTCGAATACTCAAATATTCGAAGTCAATTCGTAGCATTCGAATACTTGTAAAATATTCGAATATTAAGTTATTCGAATAGTCCCAGCCCCAGTTGTGACAAGGAGTATATATATATAGACATATAGATCGAGGGACTAATATTAACAATGGGCGTTCAACAATATTTCGAGATGCTCGTCTCGTACAATTACTAGACAGATCGAGTAAATGTAAACCGAACTCGCGAATCTTATTCGTACTATTATAGCATCTCAGCTTTAGTTTCGATACTTAATTTACTGGTGAGAAATTGGTGTTTACTGTTCCCTCGTATCTAGAAGTACATACCTTTCTTAGTACATATTAAAGAATTGCACATATACAGCTTTTTTTTATGTAAACTACGATCATCTCTTTTCACAGCCTTGTCGTGAAAATATAATTTGAAAAATAACTTTAATACCATGTAATTTGCATGCATATCAGATACGCCACCGCAATAGAGCTACTTTCGAAAAGAAACCATCACATTGTCTTCGAAACTTCGTCAATTCTTTCGTCCATACGCTAGAATATTACTCCGGAAATCTGACGTAAATGTTTAACGGCTTTCACAATACCTATGTACAATAAAGAGTCTATATACACAATACATAATTCGTCAGCGCGCCGTAGAAAGCAATTCTTTCTCTCGACGGCACGCTTTGCCCTTCGTCACTGTTATATAAGGCCTTGAATTGCGCCCGTCTCCGCGCCGTAAGAACAGCGGACGTTCTCGACCTCCTGGGCATCCTCGCAAGCGCTGTCGTCGTTGCTGCAAGAGCTTCCGTTCTTCGATTCTCGACCGAACGTCACGCCGTCAAGTTTCAAGTCTATCGAGCTCTCTGCGCGCGATACATCGCTAATGTCCGTATCATCCAACCCCAATTTCACGCGTATAGAAGAGTCGTTTCCAGACTCCTGACTCAGACGAGAATCGTCCACGTCTATTCCAGATTTAGCATCGAGATCTGCCTCGGAATGCACGCGAACGGATCGGGACGAGAGCGACTGTTCGCGCTTGGGCGACTTCTCCCCGCTCGTATCTTCCGAAGCGTTTAATTTCTTTACCAACTCCGCCCAAGGATCTTCCAGAAATGATTTCGTGTCCACGTAACTTGATATGTTAATGCGTTTGCGCGCGTCCTTGCGGTAGCCCTGAATGTGAAGAAATACGTTCGACGCCATTGAATAATGCACATCAGCGACGCTAATCGTGAAGTGTTAACCCTTTTAACGCCAGCTGGTCGATCGACCGGCTTGCGTGCTGCGAGCGAAATTAATTCTCTACGCGAATGGCTTGACCGTTTCGGAAAAACGCTGCCCTAAGCCGACTGGCAATAAAGGGGTTAAATCTGCTAGAAATTTTTTTTTTAAATTACCTTCTTCTGGCCGTAAGATTGTTTGCCGGAGTGTTTGTACGGAGAATACGAATTATTGAAACTTGACTTTGGGGTTGCATGATAATTGTTTTTGTAATGGTTGTATCCGCTGCCGCCTGAATTGCGATAGCAACGACCACCCCCGGAACCGTGCCAATTGCCGCTGAACCGTTTTTGCTCCGGCACCGGTGTGCTGACGCTTAAAGGGATAAAGTCGTTCCCGCAATTGGTTTGACCCCCGTTTGGCGACGTACACTGGTAGCTATCACTTTTATTGTAATTATAACCTGTCCGATTTTTATGGTCGTGCGACTTCCAGTTGTGACTTTCGTTTCTTCTGCTGCCGCTCGGCGTACTTAACGGGGACTTTTTCATCTCGAAATCGTTGCCTACGCTAATGCTGATTCATATGTTCTACAAATATTTACAATTAACGCTGCCTAGAAAACACAATACTAAAACGACGGCATACTATTTACCTTGAGACGGACAGTCGATCGCAGTCGATGTCTCGAAGCAATAGCGTCCCTCATATATCGATATATCGAGGGTTTTACAATCGATAGTTGCAGTGTTGCGTGACCACGCGAACGTAGCCACGGAATTGTGTACAATCGATATGATAGGTAGGTTTAGGTTAGGTTTTTTATTCATTCCTTGTATTTTACTAGAGCACTAAAGAGGTGAGTATGCCATGGACATAGGAATATAGGAACGGAGCATATTATCGCGGGGGTAAAGTCTTTGCGGGAGGGCGACGAGGTAAACTATGCCTAATTTCTATTGGCTGTTGCTTCGCACAAGCGCAGTGACGCTGACGCATAGCGACGTAGTATGTTTGTCGCGTTTAAACTTGTGTAAAGTTGAGTAAAGTGAAGAAGCAAAGTAGATTATATTCAGTTATTTTAATAGTAATTCTAAAAAATTAACCAAAAATGGTACTGTGTTGTGTGCCAGTATGTAAAAACCGATCCGACTCCCAAAATTGGAAAAAACGTAATGGGAGTAACGTGAAAGTTACATTTCACAGGTATTGAGGTTATTTTATTATATTTGAAGTAAATGTAGATGTCTTAAGTGTAGATGCATATTTCTCTTCAATTTTTATTATATTCCAAATTCAAATTCATAAGTAATCACTTCTTTAGTATTAACTTAGACATTTGTATTAATCTGTGGTTAGTAGTGTTTCATAATTAGCGGTACAGAGCATGCGCAGAAATGCAACCAATCAAAACCAGGCATACTTGGGTAGGGGCCCGTCCCTCAAATAGGGTTTACGTAGAGACACTATGGGTGCATTCCGTGTGACGCATTATGCGCAACGACTGCAGAGAAAACCGTTCCGTGTCAGTCTATGCGTGCATTGCTTGCGTTGGTGGAGCATACGATTCCCTAGAATTCTCCCACCTCTAGCGCATAAAGCGTGCAGTTGATGCGCGCATGCGTATTTGTCTCTTTACGTACGCTTTGAAAAACACACCAAATCGACGCGCGTTACGAAAAGTAGCACGTTTAATTTTTTCTACATGCAGTTATCCGTAAGAAAAAAATGAAACGTGCTACTCTTCGTAACGCGCGTCGAAATTATGTGGTCCCCTCCTCGAAAGGACAGAAAATATAACCTATAGATATGCTACATGACAATAAATGTTTATTGGATATTTCGTTCTTTTACGCTACATTTGTCAATTTTTTATAACTTAACATCATTCCAAAATATTATTGTTACGCCGCAACGGTATCTTTATGGAATCGGGTATAAGGTCATCCTATCAAGCATTTAAATCTGTAAACCAAAAAATTGAAGCTAAAATCAATTAGAATGTAATAAAACGCACGAATTTGGTAAACATGAACAAATTAAGCTAAAACTTACTATTTTGATGAAATATACTCAGAAACTGACGTTATGAATGGAAATTTTGATTTCTTAATCACGAATAATTACACTCCACAACTTCCTAATCCGCTCCCCAAAGTGACAGAAAATATAACCTATACGCTATACCCGATTTCATAAAGATACCGTTGCGGCGTAATAATAATATTTTGGAAGGATGTTAAGACATGAGAAGTTGACAAATGTAGCGTAAAAGAACGAAATTTCCAATAAATATTTGTTGTCATGTAATTAGCATGTATGTAGGTTATATTTTCTGTCACTTTGAGAAGGGGACCAATCGAAAGATCGATCTTTTGCACCATAATGTTCGATTTTTTGGATCGATTTTACAGTATAGGTCGATCTTATGGAATCGATTCTCGGGGAACAGAAATCGTGTTCCAATTCTATATTATTTATAAAAAAGTTTCCCGGTCTCTGGAAATTTAAACTGAAACTACTTTTCTGGAACATTAATGATAGAATTCTGATTTATTGAAAATTAGGTTATAAAATATCACATAAGACGCTACGTGAGTTCCCCCGCCTTGTAAGAAAAAGTAAAAAATTCGCGATTTATATACAATTATATAGCCATGTGGTCCATGGGCATATGAAGAATGTTCAGGATGGAATACCCCTGAAGAATACATTTGTGATTCATGTGGTAATTAATTTTAAAACAAAAAAATAATATTTTTTTTATTAATTTAACAGTTTTCTCACTTCTTTTGTAAAGAAAAATCATGGCCGGAATTACCCCACGTTAATTCCGTAATTCCAGTCAAATGAACTTTTTTGTGTTATTGCTTCCAACTTTGTTACAACGTAAATTTATGCTTTCTCGGTCATACTAATAAAATCTAGACACTTCAAACTATCAATTCATATAAAAAAACTAGCAAATGTGTAAGTTGCTCAAATTTTATAGCGTTTCTTTCTTATATAGCCGGAAGTACCCTACTTTCCCCTGTTTGCAGTATTCGAATTCGAAATACAGAAGCACACGTAAAGCGACAAATACGAATGCGTGTAATATGCGCATTGACTGCCCATGCTTTTATTTTCTGCACTTGCTGCACGCATTATGAGCTAGAAGTTGGAGGATTCTAGGGAATTCTACGAAATTGGTACTGCCATCTCTGCACTCGCGGTATGAATTGCAACCAACGTAACGGTCTCAATTTCGGAGCGAACAACACATCCCTAGAAGGTTTTAGGCAGGGTCGAAACGAAAGATGAGGAAGGAAGCAAATACGTAGCGCGCATTTTTATTTCTTAAAGGCTTTTACTGCTAAGTTTTTCGAATGTGCTCTTATAATGCTAACTTTACAGCTATACTCTAATCCAGAAGACGTACTAGAGCCTGCGGTTGTATTCAATAGCCTTCAAAACCTTGAATTTACACCGGACGCGGATAATAAATAACTTCATTTTTCCTTTACACATCTGTTTACCAAATTACGCTGGGTAAGCAGCAGTTCGTCCTGTAAAACTCATAAAATATGGTCTTCGCTTTCAATAATTGTCGCTGTTCAAGAAGAATAGAAAAACTCAGGTTGAGAAAATCCAGGAACCAATAAAGCCATCAAATTTCGTTAGCAGTCGGTCCCCGATCCTTAGGACGAAGTAACCGATGTAGTTAGGAAGCGTGCTTCGACCACCGTCCAAAAGTCTCGAATTAAATTTAACGTAATCCATCCAACTGCATAGCTAATTGTAAGTAAGTTTGAACATTCCCGCGCAACCTCACGAGCATCAAACGCATCGAAAACCGTTCCGAGACGTTACTGCGGTTCAAGCGCTGTTGGAATCGGAACGCTATGAATGCGCGCAGCGACTGCGCTGCGATCTATGCGCATAATGCGTCACACGGAATGCACCCTTAAATCTTAGAGCATATATACATGGAGGTATCATTGCCTTAGAGTGACTGCCTCGAAATTGTCGGCAACATCACGCGAGAGAGAAAGACATGTGCCACTGGTGCGAGCGAGAGAAGTATATGTCCCATTCGACCGATATGCGCATGCGCCGATATCGTGCGAGAGAGAAACACATCTTGCGAGCGAGAGAATCTTACTTCACTCTCTCGCACCAGTTCGGACGATGATTTCTCTCTCGCACGATATCGGCGCATGCGCATATCGGTCGAATGGGACATATACTTCTCTCGCTCGCACATGTCTTTCTCTCTCGCACCATGTTGCGGACAGTTTCAAGCTTTCAATGAGACCTCCATAGTATATGCTCTAAGCCTTAAATAAGAGTCTGGACACGAGTGACAGTCCGCCATGTTTGATCGAAATCCCAGGAGAGAGAAAGAGATATACACCATTTCACTCTTCACCACTCTTAACAACTCTTACGTTTATGGCAACATTTTACTTCTGTTTACTTCACATTTAAATCAGTATAATAAAATAACATATATCAAATAGAACACAAGATTTGGTTTTATGCTTTGTATCTTCATTATCTTGGTATAATTGACAGATTTAAAAATCAGCGGGAATAGATGAAAAATGACGGGCCAATCAAAAACCCAAATGCACATTTTCAGATTAATAGATAGTAAAATACCGCCATAAACGTAAGAGTTGTTAAGAGTGGTTAAGCGTGAAATGGTGTATATCTCTTTCTCTCTCGCAGCATTTCGATCAAAAATGGCGGACCAATCAAAAAGTGGCATTCTCGTGTCCAGACTCTTATTATAGTGTCTGTAGATGCAACAAAGCCACTTTCCCCTAGTAACAGTGTCTTCATTAGTGATGGCTAGAACCGTGATTTGTGAATCACGAGTGATCCGATCACGTTCGTTCCCAATCACGGTGATTTTTCACAGTGATCCGTGATTTTCGTGATCGCTTCTGATTAGTGCAGGCAGAACAGTGATCGCTTCTGATTGGTGGAGAGTATGACTACTCTTTGCCACGGACTTAGGAATATAGGGACGGAGCACACTTAGACAAGAGGCGAGGTGCGGTATGAAACCAAAGGGGGAGGACCGTCGCCATCTTACGTTGCTCTTTTGCAGCGGGAAATTTAAATGGGACTGGAATGGAAATATTTTTATGATGTATTTTTCGAGTAGTAGAATAACACTGAAAATTGAATAATGCAATTTCATTATCAGTGAAAAATGTGATAATTTAAAAACACTCGTCTGATATGTATAATACATATAACATATAATATATACGCAAATTTACTTTTTTAAAAAAAAGAAAGAATTTTAACCCTGCTGGGTTTTTTTTAAACATTTTCGACCCAATTATATTTCTTGTATGTTTATACTACTTTTATATTAAAATATACAAAAATTATTACTGATTCGAATAATTTGTTGTTTCAATTTTGTATTAAATATTTCCCAAAATCATTACAAATCCTTATATTGAAATATAAAAATTTGAGAATTACAGCAGGTGCTTAAGAATTGCACAAATTCCATTTTATCTTCAATTCGCTGTATCTTCGCGAGGGATGACCGGAACATCAATGTCTTAAGCTCATTTTAAAGCGAAGAGTCTACCGATTCTTTTGAGTTCTACCGGAACCCGCTGCGATAATTTTTTACCTGTGGCCTTTAAGTTTGAAGTAACAGTTTCGGAAAAATAAGGCTACAAATGATCTGCACTGTGCTCATTGAGTTCTTTGAACACCTTCTCATTTCCTATAAACATTACAAGCACTTTGCTTGTTAAATAAGTATTTGTCAAATTTTTTTTTAAAAACTTATCCCCACTTTCATTTTGAGCTGCTCTTAAAACTGTTTCAGTTTTTTCACATATTAAAATTACATCATCCGATGGATACAGAAGACCTCCTCTTGTTTTCACTATCTGAAAAGAATTTGAAATATCTATACTTTCATTGTCTTTATTAATTGATGCCAAATGTGCTTTGATGAAACTAACCTTAGGTACACTATTTTCTCGAAGTCTAATACAACTTAGTGAAGTGTGATCAAACATTTCTTCAGAAAAGTGTTGCGAACAAATCAATGTATTATCTGTTACACGTTTTTCATCAAGCTCCAGACTGGTTATCCATTCCTCCCTTCGTTTCTGATTCTTAGGAAGTCTATGGTAATAAAAATGTATTTAATATAATGTTACTAGAATACTCGAAACATTAGGTTACGAATGAATTATATATTAGTTACAAAGCAGTAAATATGGAACATTAAAAAAAAGCTTTCATTGTATTAATTATTAATTACAAACAGATAAATAATCATTCTCTGCCACTCAACTACTTTTTCATTAATGAGGTTAGGATACGCGTAATTGTAATAAATGTGAATTATTTTAATCACTTACCTGTGAAACGTTATCTTTTTACCATTACCATCTTTTTTTAAATGTTTAACATGGCAATTTTTCACTGGACATGTAGGCATTTTAATTGTACTGAAATCACTTCACTGGCTTCTTAGGGTGCCTTCCGTTTCGCGCATTGAGTGCATAGACAGCAGGCAATGGTGATTGGTGGTTCATACGGTGAGTGTATAGACTGCATAACCTGATTGGAGTATTCGAATTCGACATACAGAAGGGAGAACTACGCATGCGCGCATTATGTGCATTGGCTGCCTATAGTTTGATTTTCTGTAGTTGCTGCACACCTCATGCGCCAGAAGTTGGAGGATTCTAGGGAATTCTACGAATCAGGTTATGCAGTCTATTCACTCCCTGCATGAACCACCAATCACCATTGCCTGCAGTCTATGCACTCAATGCGCGAAACGGAAGGCACCCATAAACTTGCTTCAATCATGGCTACAAACAGCTACAAACAAAGCCACTGAGAGCAACGTAATATGGCGGATGCCATCCCCCTTTGGCGTCATACCCCGCCTAGTGATGGCGATACAATATCGATATATCGGAATATCGATACTTTGCAACCAATACATCGATATTTTGTATCGATACTTAATGTAACGATATATTGCTGTATCGATACTTAACCCATGAATATCGATACAACCGCACCGCAGCACGAACGCGGACACTGGCGGACACAAGTGATGCCAGAATCGTGGGCGTGGGACAAATCCTTACCCCCACTATGACCTACCGTCGTCTCCCACTATGGCATACCATCCTCCCCCACTTTCTTCCCATCGCACTGCACAAAAGCATATCCCTACTCCTGTCCGTGTGCTCGGCAGCCGAACGTTTATATGCTCTAAGTATGGGCCGATACGTACGTATCGATACTGGTGATATCGATACTTCGTCTCCGATATATCAGTTGTATCGATACTTGGACTGTCAATACGTATCGATACGAAATATCGATACATGTGGGGCTGTATCGCCATCACTAACCCCGCCTAGCCGTGCTCCGTCCCTATATTCCTAAGTCCGTGGGTACCGTGTTCCCTGTACTGTGTTTCATATAAACTATTATTTTAACTAGCACTATGGTTAAACGGTGCAAAGTAGAGAATTGTGGTTCTTCTGGAAAAGAAAAAAATATATCTATTTTTGCAGTACCAAAGGATACAATTCAAAGAAAGAAGTGGTGCGAAATTGTAAACTGTAACCTCGATGAAGTGTCCTTATTACTTCAACAATTTCTAACATGCTTGTCAACCAATTGAATACAAATTTTGTAAATGTATGATTTCCGTTGGCTAACAACGAAATTAACAAAATAACACTAAACACAGAAATATTTTGGCAGCAGTACTGCTGGTAAAATGATAAGGGTTATATACATATATTATGAGAAATAAAATTTTGGATGATAAATATATAAAATACATGATAAACATGTACACGAAATGCATACATATAACCTTTACAATAATTTAAAATTATTATGAATAACCATTTCTGTTGGGTATATATTCTAACGCCACCTGGTTAGTATTCTGCGAATTAAACTGTTATGAAGACGCCGTACTTGGTCTTGTCAAACCACCTTTATATACCACCCTGCATTCGGCAATGATCGGTAAACATCGGCAATAATCAGCAAACTGCGGTAAGGTACATTTAGTCGATTTGAATATCCCGCTCGAATAGACAACCAATTTAAATGCTAAGGTCAAGTAAAGACTTCAAAGGTTCCGCCCGGAGTGACGCCTCTTATTATATCTCCTCTTTGATTAGGCGTTAAGACGGTGAAGGACGCGTGTTACTGTTGGCAAAACATGCAGTGTTAATTTCTTCACAGGTTGTTAACGCGTAGAGTAGGAGTTCAGTTGTTATTTTTCGAAGCGTAACGCAGTACCATCTACGTCTCTGCCAGTCTCTGCGTGGTGGCGGCGCGGGAAAAGAAACACAAGATGTATTTTCAATATCATTCCTGATTGGGTATTCCACTCGGCTACACGGGAAAGTTTCCGACGCTTGCCGAACGTAATATAAGATTTGCTTAAGCATTTGCTTGACTAAGCAAGCATTAAGCACCATTTTCTTGACCAAGCAAATCTTGCAGTTCGGACTATGAAAACATGACGTTTTAAGCATAGCTTATTCGAATAAGGTCGACTTTGTCAAGAAATTCTTAAGCACATGCTTAAGCAACGACTATGGATAGCACACCTCGTCTTAGGGCGGTATTCATAAACGTGTCTTAAGCAAATGCTTAAGATCATCTTCTAGAGGACGATCTTATTTCACATAAGACATCATGTATTCCTAAACGTTTCTTAAGATGATCTTAAGCATTTGCTTAGAATAAGCAATTGCTTAAGCTGGCTTAAGCACTGTCTTTATAAAGCATTTGCTTAAGATAATGCTCATTCACGTTCGGAAACTTTCGGAATAATTCTGTTAGCACAACCAATGATAAAAGGATATTCCGTTCGTTCCTTGATGGGCGACGGAGTAGGGGCTCGAACATGTGTGTAAACGTCAAGGACTCGAGGTTATATGAGGCAATGAGAACAACAGCGGACTAACCCACATTCTTTCCGAAATTTAGTTAGTAGCAATAGTGTATTCCAATAGGCTCTACTAATCACATAAAGTAGGAAAAAAAATTTTTGTAATGTGGGTTGGTGCGTTGTCACTGTCACTGCCTCATATATTATCCCACACAGCACACGACGTCCCGAGGACGTCTGTTTTAGGTCCCTTCTAGGACTTTAGGTCTGAATGTCCCGATTGGTAACAAGACGTCTGTGGGACGTCTATAGACGACTTTGGGACGTCTATAGACGGCTTTGGGACGTCTATAGCCCAGATAGCACACCTCGTCTTACAGACGTCTAGTTTAGGTCTATTTTAGGTCTGAACGTCTTGATTTGTAACAAGACATCTTTAAGACGTCTTTAAGACGCCTTTTGGACGTCTTTAAGACTTTACCAGACGTTGTGCTATCTGGGAGACGGCTTTGGGACGCTTTTGGGACGTCGGTAACTACAGTGGCGCCATCTGTACAAAGTCCTAAAGACGTCCTTGGGACGCATTTGGGACGCGTTTGGGACGTGTTAAATACGTCTTTGGGACGGCCTTGGGACGCTTTGAGGACGTCGTGTGCTATTGTAGGGATCCGATAAGGTTCATCAACATATGCCACCAGAGGGCTACCCGGCTCGAGAGTTTCTCGCTGGTGTTCCATCGCCCTCCGGTTGGTATATATAAGAGTTCTGTCCCAGTCCTGATATACAGCTTGTCTAAGGCAGGGTTCCGCCAGGTAAGCCTTACTGACGAAAGTCCTGTGGGGGACCCGGGCGAAAGGCTTAATTCATCGATAAAAATTAGGTCTTAATTACGTTTTTCGAACGCCTGTGTTCAGTCCTAATCAGGGGGTGGAAACTCCAGCAAAACTTTCGGTTTAGTATTTGCGCGCCCTCTAAATTATGAAAGATTCTGTTTGAACTAAAATTCAATATGGCGGCTCATGCCGGCAAAATTAAATATACTCAGAATCTGCGTATTGTAATATGTAGAACAAGAAATACATTTGTTGGCTCGTTAAGAAGATTTAGATATGAAATTCAGGTGTTGGGAGAAATATTTAATTAAATTTGCAGTAATTGAATTTAATTAAATATTTCACATTCACGTGAAGTTTCTTATCTAAACCTTCCCCATCTTTCCAGTTATTATTGGCATAATTGAACATTATTTTTCCAACAATAATTGATAATGCCAACAAATGTATCTCTTACCCTACATTTTGTATAAGATACTTAAATGTAAAAAATACAAGTAGAGGTAAGATTTTTCTTTGAAAAATGTTCCTTATATTGAATTTAACAGTTTGCTTAAATTCTATAGTGCTAAGTAATTACATTAATTACCTATATTACATTGTTCATTTATGTACATATATATTCCTTCGTACGCGACCTCCATATACATGGTGTTCCTCTACCTATGGTCAATACTTTGAGGGATAATCCAGAGTGACGAATTTGTGGTAGAGGCTTCGTTTTCGAAAAAATATACTCTGAATTTCACCTAAATATGCATGCATCGTAGGTGCTTGAGAGGCATGCGGAGGTCAGGGGAATGTCCTATGGGCAGTATACTGTCGCCATCGTATCCAGATTTCGCCCCAAGCAGGAACCGACGAGTTCTATAAACACCATAAAGGATACTTTACTTACTATTATCGTAATTATCATAATTATTACTACTATTACATCATGCATACCTGTGACGCCCCTACCAGCCTGACACACTTTGTTTGAAGCGTACTTGGCCCCCTTACGTGTGCAAGTAATTTGCAACGTAGATCCTCCTCTGCATCTTTTCTTCTGTTTTTTGTCTGTCTGCTCCTGTGAACATAAAGAGTGAATTAAATTTATTATTTTCTTTAATAGAGTTTATAACCTAAAAATATAAAAACATCACGAAAATTCAAAAAAACAAGTGTCTTAAATGTAACTCGAACCGTATATAAAACTTTCCTACCTGTCACCGTCTTTGCAGTTGCTCCATTCTTCTGCACATTCATTTCAAATGAAACAGTAAACACAAGTAAATACCTAATACTTGGCGTTTCACTCACGTTTTACTTGTTTTCACTTATAAGACAGTATGTGTTTCAGCCGGTCGTGTATGTACAGACACAAACCCAACTATACTGCGACATCAGCGCCCTCTAATCTATGAAAGGCTGCTTCTTCCGGTCTAAACGCTATTCCGGAAGTTCCTATCTTAGTTTCTGCCCCCTGGTCCTAATCCATGCGCTTAAAAGACGGGTGGTGGTGGTACCCCCCAGGACCACTTTTTTTGTAATATTCGTCGTTCAGAGGACGTATATAAGCCGTTCGTGGGAAATTCGGGACGTACCTGGGACGTCCGGTACGACTGGGACAGACGTCCCTGGGACGCTTTTAGGACGGCTGTGTGCTGTGTGGGATATTATTCAGCGATGCCGGGGGAACAGTTTATCGGAGAGTCTCCGGAATGGCGAGGATAACCTCCCGCGGTGCCTTACATTGACTTCAAGAACAACGTAATTCGGAGCATAATGAAGGAAATTAAATGTAAAATTTATTTATATAATAAACTAAAAAAAAAAAATAAAAACACCTCAGATACTAGAGACCCGTTTAATTATAATTTATTTTGTACATAATTGTGCGGTTGTCATATCTTGCAAATCCTTCATAGATTTTTGGTAGAATACCAATAATTACGGAGTCCTTGCAAAAAACGAAATCGCCTTTTGAATTCCTCTGCACCATACAATTTATAATAAGGATTTTGCCCGTCACGAATATATCTTTTTTTAGCTTATTGGTCGCTATTCTATCATCATCGCCATTATCAATATCGTCAATATCGATATTTTCAATGTCAATGTTGACAACGTCAACGTCAATATTCAATAAATTCATTTTCTCGCTTTGATTTCGCTCCCTGCTGGAACTGCCAGTTAGAACCGCATTGAATTTTGAACTGGATCTATCTTTTTTTTTTTTTTTTTTTTTTAGAGAAGGGGAAAATGCTTTATGCATACCTCGGCTTACAAGTAACCGAGGTTATGTGGGACTCCCCGAGAAAATCTCGGGATACCCACTAAAAACCCCTTCTGAACTGCCTCCTAGCAGCGTGGCCCACCCATGACAGGGGAGGTACTTCATACACTACTTCAACCCCTGTCTTCCTTATGGGGGGAGGCCCTCCTTAGCGATCTATCGCACCGATAAAATGGTATCCCAAAACGGGACCAGTGCGATTCGCCCTCCATATACCCATCTTATACCTATCTAGATACTATAACTGCTCTAAGGGCAGGATAAATAGTATCTAGAAGTCCCGTAAACTGGTAAAAACTACCATAATAACCTAATGTATATAAATAAGTAAGGTAAAAATAAAAATAAAGATAAAAATACGGGAGAACACGATAAAAGATAAAATAAAGTAAAAGAATGGGGGTAAAAGAGATGAAAAGAGAGTTAAACGGGCCCTAGGTGCAAGAACACCTGGGCCGGTCCACCTCCCACAAGAACCCGCGCCCCCTCAGGAGGGCCCCATCCGTCCCATCGCAACAGCGACGGGGGGGGAGGGAACCACCGGGGGGTTTCCAGAGTCATATTTCCCCTACTAACTCTCTTTTTTTGCAGGATACGTCATGCCACGGGAACGGACGTCCCATTCCACCACCCCACTCTGTGGCTATGTACATACATACGCACACCAGAGAGGGTTCGCAGCACGGATAGGGCCCTGACTCCTCTTTATTGTTAGGTCCGCGGATAAAAGATAAAATACTAAAAACAATAAAAGAGGGTATAAACAATAAAATAAAATACAGTAGATAAAAACACGGGGGACCAAACACCATAAAGGACGCACTTAAATTAAATTAGGGTCCACCGCCTGAGCCGAGTCCCAGCGTTCCGCAGGCAGGAGGGGGAACCGGAGAGGCAACCCTCCGAATCTTCCTGGGGCGGAAGATGGCGGGTACTAAGCCCACATCTCTGGCCGAGGTGGAACCGGAGGGGGCCGAGGGATTAGGATTTGTTTTCCTCTTCCTCGCAAGTCTCCTCCGCACTGCCGCCCTCGCAGCCGCCGCTTCTTTAATGGCCCTAATCCTTTCCGCACGGGCCTCCTTCTCAATCCGGGCCTCTTTTTTGGCTCTATCCTGCATGACCGAGTCTGCAAAGGACTTAAGGGCCTCCCAGTTGCCCCCAGTCTTAGTAGCAGCGGCCATGAGGGTCTCTACCTGCACGGGGACCCCAAGTGCCGCCTCGAGCTTCAGACGATCCTCGTTGTACGTAGGACACGTCATGATGACGTGCTCAGCGTTATCGATCGGAGCCCCACAGTCCCCACAACTAGGACTCTGGGACTTGCCGATCCTGACCCGATAGGCAGCAAAAGACCCGTGTGAGGTGAGCAATTGAGTCAGCCAATAATTGAGGCCACACCTAAGGTCCGCATTGAGGAAGGCCCTGACGTCATGGACCAGCCTCCTGGTCCAGTTGTCCGGGTCGAAACCCTCCCAGGACTCCTGCCAGGTTTTCTCCGCGGCTGCAGAGGCCTCCCTTTTGGCTGACGCCAATCTGGCCGCGAGGGCCGCACGGTCGTCACGGAGGAGGGGGTTAGCTCTGTCCCTCTCCCTACTCCTGTAAACGTTGCTTAACATAGCAACTCTCAGGTGTATGGGGAGCCTGCCCGCGAGGACGCACAAAGCCTCATATGCCACGGTCCGGTACGCCGTAGTGGTCCTGACCAACGCTATCTTCTGGGCCCTCCGCAGAGACAGCAGGTTAACTTTAGTGGCCAACGCATCTGCCCACACGGGGGCCGCGTATAGGACCACCGACTCCCAGACCGTGTAATAGAGGCGCCTCGCGCTCATCGAGGGGCCCCTCGTGTTTGGTAGTAGGGACGACAGCGCCCCTACCACCCTATCACCACGGGCCGTGGCCTTCTCAATGTGGGCCTTAAAACGCCTCCTGCAGTCCATCGTGATGCCGAGATAGGAGAGCGACTTCACCGACGTGATGGGTTTTCCCATCACATCAAAGTCGCGGATCTTGCTACTCCTAAGCCCGGCCAACACGACGACCTCGGATTTGTTGGTGGCGACCTCTAGGCCCGTGGTGACAAACCAGCGGTGCACCTTGTCCATAGTTGCCTTCATCATGACCTCTAATTGGGGGAGATCCCTGGCGGAGAACAGAATGGCCAGGTCATCGGCATAAGCTACCGCCCGGACGAATCTGCCCCCGTCCAGTGTCCGCAGAAGGCCGTCATAGACAATGTTCCAGAGGAACGGTCCAAGAACTGACCCCTGCGGAACCCCTGCACCGATCTTGGAGTCGACCTGCGCGGACGGCGTGTGGACCGTAATCCACCGGTCGGAGAAGTAATCACGGATTACTCTCCTTATCGCGCCAGAGACCCCCCTCCTCTCGAGCTCATCCATGATGGTATCCCATCCTATGGAATTAAAGGCATTTTTTACGTCTATGGTGACCATGACGCACAACCTCCTCTTTGTTGTGGAGATGCACCGCTCGGCAAACCTCTTGACCACCATGGCAGCCTCGATAGTGCCTGACCGTTTCCGGAACCCGAATTGCGACGGATGGAAAGGGTCCTGTCCCGTTTGCCTCTCGATTACCGATTTAATGACGTGCTCCCATACCTTACTAAGGGCAGGGAGAACGCTAATCGGTCGATAGGCGCCCGGAGACAGGGGGTCCTTACCCTGAACTGGATCTATCTGGTTCAATGCGATACTACCTGGATTTCCAAACAGTGATTTTTGGCAGTTCAAAAAAGAATCCGGTTCAACGCGGATATCCAGATCGATGGATGAAACAGGATTTGCAGGTCCAAAATTCATCAGTTTCTATCAGCAATTGCCCTTTGTATAAAACCGGAAGGTTCGTATCTGAAATTGCGGATCAAAAATCTTACGGATTCAATCTGGAAATCCACAAGCTCTTTCGAGTCCGTCGCGATCCGGATTGGCAGAGCAAATAATTCACGGAATGCTTATGGGGTTCGAAGAGAAAAAATTTAGCCCGGTTTCCAATGGATTGGCGGATAGAAAATTAATGCGGTTCCTTCCGGTTTTACGAAACTCATACTTCGAAATAATTGATTTGGGTCGAACACCGCTAGGTGGCCGCGATACTGGTAACTTCTCTCGCGGCAGCGATGTGCCTCGCGAGACATAGGGCGGTATTCACAAACGTGTCTTAAGATTAAGCAAATGCTTAAGCATTCGGCATCCTTTACTAGCTACTAGGGTTAGTAGAGGATGCCGCATGCTTAAGCATTTGCTTAATCTTAAGACACGTTTGTGAATACCGGCCATAAAATCGGCGCCGCGAGCTAACGAGGCAGCTTGCTCCGTGATCAAGACTTCGATGCAAGATTGATACGGCAGAATCTCTTGATATATTTATTTATTTATTTATTTATTTATTTATTTATTTATTTATTTATTTATTTATTTATTTGTTTGTTTGTTTGTTTGTTTGTTTGTTTGTTTGTTTGTTTGTTTGTTTGTTTGTTTGTTTGTTTGTTTGTTTGTTTGTTTGTTTGTTTGTTTGTTTGTTTGTTTGTTTGTTTGTTTGTTTGTTTGTTTGTTTGTTTGTTTGTTTGTTTGTTTGTTTGTTTGTTTGTTTGTTTGTTTGTTTGTTTGTTTGTTTGTTTGTTTGTTTGTTTGTTTGTTTGTTTGTTTGTTTGTTTGTTTGTTTGTTTGTTTGTTTGTTTGTTTGTTTGTTTGTTTATTTATTTATTTATTTATTTATTTATTTATTTATTTATTTATTTATTTATTTATTTATTTATTTATTTATTTATTTATTTATTTATTTATTTATTTATTTATTTATTTATTTATTTATTTATTTATTTATTTATTTATTTATTTATTTATTTATTTATTTATTTATTTATTTATTAAAATAAACGGGTTAGCCCCAATATTCAACAGAAGGAAAAAGAAAAAAACAATAATATAGTAGGTTTAAGAATAAAATTATATCAAACCTCAACTCACGGTCAGTGATGCCAGAATCGTGGGACGTGGGACAAATCCTTACCCCCACTATGACCTACCGTCGTCCCCCACTTTCTTCACATCGCACTGCACACAAGCATATCCCTACTGCTGTCCGTGTACGCTGCTTGCATAAATGTGTCACGAATACAAATAAAACCAGGTAGTAAAATGGCTTGGAAAAACTGATGAGTAGATATCATCTGAATTTTGATCTACACTTCTAGATTCTACTTAGAAACTACTAAAAATTTGAGTCGATTTCATCCAGAAATATGTGTGTTTGAACATGCATTTACGATATGCAAATCTGTGTAAGAACTGGTAGCAAAATAACTTTAAAAGACCAATAGATTCCATTTTGGTTTGGATCTGGATTTCCAACCAGCTTACAAAATGAACAAAGTTACTCAAGTTACTCAAAGTTTAGTAGTAATATGCGAGTTACTTCGTGTAAGTCCGAGCAGAACCGATGACAAATTGTGCTAGGAAATACAGATAGATACCATCAAGATTTTTACATGCATATCTGGTTTGAAACTGATAGAAAATATTTCATCTGGTTCAATCTGGATTTTACGGGAAGAAAACCGCATCAATTCGGATTAAAAAATTTTTTATGCGGTTCTAACTGGCAGTTCCAGCAGGGCTCCCTACTCGCTTCCTTTACGTGAGTAATGGCGGGTAATGGCCAATAGAATGCAATAGGATGGTCTTAAGACGGTCTTAAGACGGTCTCAAGACGTCGAAAACGTTGTCTTGAGAATATTACCACACTTTGCGAGAATAGGATCGTCTTGAGACTGGAATAAGATCATCTCAAGCAAATGCTTAAGACACGACCTTAAGCATTTGCTTAAGTCACGTTTATGAATCTAGGCGGCATCTTAAGCAATTGCTTAAGACGATCTTAATCTTAAGACACGTTTATGAATACCGCCCTTAGAGACGTCTAGTTTAGGTCCATTTTAGGTCTGAACGTCTTGATTTGTAACAAGACGTCTTTAAGACGTTTTTAAGACGCCTTTTGGACGTCTTTAAGACTTTACCAGACTTTGTGCTATCTGGGTATATCTCCTCTTTGCGCCAATGTTAAGCCAAGCCAAGCGACGCCAACGCCATCTAAGCCAAGTGACGCCAACGCGAACCCGACCCAAGTGACGCCACACTTTCGAATCTTCCCTGTTGTACTTCTGTAGTGTTGTAGAAATGTGTAGAAACCGTGCAAATTGAATTGTGCAAATTGTTTGCTCTCCATTGCGTTATTAATGTTGCAGCATGAATAAGAAATCGGGTAAGACAAATATTCAATACTTTTGCGTCAGTATAATTTTTTTAAAAATTTAAATATCTTTTTTAACAAAAATATGGGTTATTCATGGTAACATTTCGGACTTTACTGAAACTTGGATAAGTATATTGTAGCCTTTAATGATATATAAACGTATCTCGAGGTATTTTTCAAAATTTTAAAAATTCTTGATCTTACAGCTCTTCGAAATATAAATCGCAAAACAAATCGTCAAAAATTTGTTTTCTTTAACTGAAATAATTTTCATTCGGTACTCTTATGTGTTTACTGTGAGCACCTAAAAACTGCGTTTTATCAGTTTATCAATCCACAGAAACACAGCTGGACATTGTCAAATGCCGCTTTAATATCCGTTTCAGACTCGTGTTTCACGAAATATAAAAACACTTATAATCGCAAAAGGAAGCATTATCGGACATATGCGTATACCAACTTTTCTTATTATCTTGACGAGTAGAACCGACCCTGAAATATTGTCCCACGTATTTATAAACAGCCTGTATATCACTACAACATATCGAAAATTCAGCGAAATCCGAAATGTTGTATTGTTACGCTATTAGAAATTTACTAATAACGGATATTTTATTCACAGGTATTGATGCCAGCATCGCTGGACCCAGTTCAACAATTACAAGCTCACCTACAGAGAGTGATTCAAGTAAGATGTGTCTTTGATTTAAGAGTTTTTTCAATTCTAGAATTATAAACCGTTTTTCAATGATTATTTTCTTGCGATTGCTCTTTAATAGTTTGTGGATAAAAATTAGTATTTAACGAACAGGCAACGATAGCAGCTTGTTGTCCTCCCCTCCAAGGAAAAGAAGTCGGAAGCAGAATGAGATTCAGAAACACGAATCACCGATGAGAAATTTGGAGCACAGCGCAAAGGTGGCAGAAATAAGGTTGTGCTTAGAAATAGTAGAGCATAATATATTCTTTAAACCACTCAGGCATTTCAGTAAAATGACTCGGAGGGCAACGCCAAATTCGAATGTTGCGAAAAGCACGACTCTTACGAGAGGCAAAATCGCGGCGATTATCGAAAATGTTGTAAACAAATATCTGATTTCGGAGGCGACTGCAATTTTACAAGGCAAATGCTTTTCTGTTTTAATACACGAGACTACCGAGAAGTGTGACACAAAAATGTTGTGCTTATTAATTCGATATGTTCACGAAGAACGGATATATATACATTTATTAGATATAATTCGAATTAAGGAATGTTCGGCGGAAAACGTGTACAAATGTTTTCTACATTCTTTGAAAAGAAACAATTTATCCGTTAGTAATATCGTCGGCGTGTGCGTCGACAATGCGAACGCAATGCTGGGAAAGCAGAATTCATTGATCTCTCATTTGTTAAGAGACAATGAAGAAATGTCCGTCTTCCCGTGCATGTGCTATTCGATGTATTTGGTCGCGTGCCGTGCGAGCGATTCCTTGCCATTGCAAATACAGCAGTTGTTTACTTTCATTTATATATGCCTCACGGTAAGCCATAAACAACAGGGCGTTTTAGAAGACCTGCAGGATTTCATGGACGATGTGAGGGAAAAGATTCTGCAGCCATCTCCGATCAGATGGGTTGCACTGCCGGAAATTGTCGAAAGAATATTGAGTCAGTGGACAGTTTTGTTTACCGTCTTCGCGGAGGCAGCAGGGGAACCCAATTACTCCGAAAGACCGAACCAAATATTTCGGACTTTAAGCTGCCCTTACACTAAGGCGTATTTGCAATTTTTAAATTACGCGTTAAACATATTCACGAGATTCAACACAGTGTTTCAGAGCTCGAAAGTTCTAGTTCATTGTCTGCTCCCGGAATGTTTCAGATTGTTAAGATCATTGGGGGGGAATTTTATAAAGCGCGAGTTCATCGTAGCGCCGAATTCGCACGAAATAGACGTGTATAACGAAGGTAATTTACTGCCGCTGCAATCGATTTTTATTGGGGAGGAATCTATGGCAACCATTGATAAAATTAGAAGCAGTAATTCAGATAATAGCCAAGGAATTATAGACTTTTATGAGAATATAAAGAAATATTACCAATCTGCCTTCACGCACACTGTTCGGAGATTGCCTTTCAACGAGAAATTCTTGAATTCGTTGGAATTCTTAAGCCCGCGCGTGGCTTTAAATGCGAGACATCGGAAAGACCAATTGAACAGTGTTTTAAGTAAATTTAAATCGAAATTAAATTTTGTGAGCGTAGTAAACGAGTGGCATTTAATGCCACTTTATTTTTCGCGGGAGGAGAAAAAAGCATTACAAGTACTGAATATAACTGAATTCTGGCACGAAATTCGAAACGTTACAGATTTTTCCGGGAAATATGTATTCGAGAACGTAACGAAAGTAGCGCAGTTGTGCTTGTCGTTGCCTCATTCGAACGCTGATGTCGAACGATTTCTTTACACAGTCACAGAAATAACAAACGAAAGTAACGTACTGAAGCCAAAAACGATAGCGGCATTAAGTAGGATTAAATTGGACTTACACGATAAAACCGCAAGCAGTACCAATTACAAAATCGCAGATAAGATGCTAGATTTATTTAATAACAATATGTATAAGAAAGAATCAATACCGAAAGAATTCGCTGGAATTTTATTGTCAGATGAGACAGACGAAAGTGATAGCGAAAATAGCTAGAATAGCGATTATTAGAAAATATATTTATAAAAATAGTATTATAGTTGTTAATATGTACATATTTATGTTCGTATGTAGTCTTGTAATATTAAGTTTTGTACTTCATGTCATGTATATATTTTGTAATATAATTTATGTATATTTTGTAAATACTAAATGGAGAAATCCGTTTGATACCTCAGGCGTATAGTATATCATAATTGGATACAATACGTACTTTAAGTTAGCAAAGGAGGTGCATAAATAAATATTATCTCCATTATTATTTTGTGTTTCTTTTTAAATCTTATCAATATTACATATATATCAGTTCATTTTAATAGAAACAGGGAAGTAGGACCTTATTTTCGAACGGAATCGTCCCACGTGTTTACACGCAATTACACGTATTATAACTTTCATTCCTGCCGCTTGTAGTGCTGCACTCTTATTTCATGCTTAGCCGTTAACGTTGGATGCGACACGGAAATGGTAATGGGGCTCTAGAGCCCCAAAATCGAGTGACCAGGGGTGCGTTCCGTTATTCACTGCAATAGTGATCCTCTAGGCAGTGATCGGACAAACCGCAGCCATTGTGGGACAAAACCGGAAATAACATAACCTAAACATTCATTAAATCGTCTGCTTTCCAAGCTGCTTGTTTATCTATCTCTTTCTATTCGTATTTCTGTCTCTTTCTTTCTTACACTTTCTTTCTCTGTCTACTTCCGCTTTTGCCACAAATCGCAGCAACCAATCAGCGACGTTTTGCGTTTGTCCGATCACTGCCTAGAGGATCACTACACTGCAAGTACTGGCAGTGCCACAGCCGACTCTACTACTACAGCCGACTCTAGTACTAGCCGTGCTGAAGGTAAAATGGCAACACCGCACCGGACTCCCGGCTACAGTGTCTCCCTCTACCGGTCTTTCGGTTTCCCGTTTACCTTTTAAATGTTTATATTAATGTAGTACTGAAGTCCTCTAAATATCAAATACGGAGCAATAATCCAGGTGTTTTATTTATTTATATTAACCCTACAGATCTTTATTTTTGTGTGTAGCACATTTATTTAATACAATCTATAGCATTTTTTGACATTTTGTTGTACATATATTTTTTTTTACAAATTTCACATATTCATTAATAATGTCACGGTGTTGGTGTGTTCCCAATTGCAAGGGAAATTAATAATAATAATAAGAATATGTTTATTTGTACTACAGACTCACAACCTATTACAAAGGAGGTTGTTTGGTTCTCACATCTACATCCTTACTTTTATCTGTGTTACATTGTACTTAAGCCTAATATCTATACTTTATATATTATTTATACTCTTATTACATTTCAATTAGTGCGAGTTTTCTTATTTTTATGACTGACTGTACAAAATAAAACATATTCTTTGCTTCCTCGATGTTCCTAATATTTAATACTTCAGGGAACTCTTTTTCCCTAACTTTTTGTGCATGCCCTTGTTGATATTGGAGACATACAGACAGAACATGCTTTAGAGTCTTCCTTCTTCCCATGTTGCATAGTTGACATTCCTCTGCGTCGCTTATTTTTACTCTTCCTTCATTTTCTTCTACCATATTGAATTCATGTCTTCCTGCCAAGAATTGCAAGAGAAATTATAATGGTACTTTAAAAGATAATAATTATAATTCTATATTTTTATTCCCCAAAGATGAGTAATTACCGAAAAAATAAATGGATGCTATTCCTCGTAAAAATTGGACACCAACAAAATATTCTGCCGATTGTAGATGATTCCATTAAAATTTACATCGCCGGGTATGGGTCCCATTCTGTTGCTAAAAAATTAAATTGCAATATATGTTGATTATTAATTGTGGAGCATAAAGGTAAAACTGTAGGCGATGTATATTTTGATCACTTACAAAGAGACTGAAGAAGTGATAACCTCATTTATTCATTGTATGCCATAATGTGAGCCATAATAGATGATGGTAATTTGAAATCTCAACTTTTGCAATCTGAGAATCATAAACATATTTTATGTAAGTTAACCCATTATAATAAAAAAAAAAGGTACGCGCCATGGTAAATACCCCTAGGGAAGTGAGAAAATTTTCCACAATTATAATACTGTCCTCTAACACGATTTTATAATTAACTGCATAATTGTTCCTTTCAAAAGCTAATTATGCTAACCTCTTTTCCACGGGCACTTTACCTGTTTGGCTTCGTACCAATCTGTGATATTATGCTACATTGTGTCGGTAAGGTAGGAAATGATATCAAAAAGATAAAAAAAAATATTTTCAAGTCGCCAAAAATCCTTCTCGCAAACATTATTTCTATGCAAAATGAAACTGTTTCCAAAATTTCAGCCGATTTGGAGCAAGGGGGTTTTCAGAAGTTTAGCTCAAATTATATTTTCGGCATTACGGCAATCTTGCAAAGAAGCGGAGATAGAGATGTTGCGGTATCTCCGAAATATTTGCTTTAATATTTCGAATCTTGCATGTAAATGTTACTGAGATGTTTCTGCAATGTTGCGTGCCGTATGGGAATAGGTATATTCTATCTCATCTTGTAAACGATTTGTTTATTGTTTATCCACACATTCGCATATGATTTACATTTATATACAATATTCTCGAGCCATCTGTTGCACAAAGTTAAAACATACATTTGTTTTTTTGTAAATAAAAATCAATCTTACATATATCTATATACATATATTTCCTAAAATTTCTACGAAATCTTACAAATGGACGAAAAACAAAATTTACATTACATAACTAATGTCTAATAAATAGTTATATTCACCATATATTGTTCATTCTACAATTTTTAATTTTAATTTAAAATCTTTTCGCCTTCTTATAGCATCGACTCGTAAAACTTTTTCTTTACAAACCAATTAATTTAATTAATACTTTAATTTTGATTGAATTATTTAAGTCTTTATTAACTGACAACGATTGAATTACCTGCCACTACTTAATTACCTGCCGCTACTTCGCCCCGTCCTTTAAGTTCCCTTTATATTTCGATAGAATGAACAAGTTTCATTTATTTCAATATTCTCATATTCCCCAGATGTTTATGTTATTGTCGGCAATGCGCATTTCACAACGAAAGATAGGTACTTCTTTAAATATCAAGAGCCGTTTTCAGAGGTCAAAAGTCATCGCTATTGACACATGGGTTATGATGTATCAACCCCCGCGAAGAAGCAGTCTTCTCATTAGTTCATCATACGCACAGCGATACACCAATATGTACTCATTACAAGCAAATTTGTGAACCGAAACAAAAAGACCTTTAAGCATCCCGACTTTTCGTTACCACCTGTTGCTTCAAGTAACGTATATACATATCTTTCGAACACCAAAAGAATTCAGCGAAATAGGACTTAATCTGAACGCGTTTATTGGATCAGCAGTACTTACGCGAGGAATTTCCGAAAGTACGTAACGTATTAAAAATTCATGAGACTCGTGCAACGTAATTAATACGGAGGTTATACTTACACATACATACTTATGTTGTATAAACTGGTATGCATATCACAGTAGCTTGATTATCCTTTCTGTGCTGCTATGAATACTTCGTAATACCACTCAATACTGGATTCTAATTGTCTGTCACTATGTTTCACGTATTTAAGCATACAACACTTGTTCAACTAACACCAAATTCTACATCGTTTACAGACTATGGACTACACTATTTTAATTATCGGCGGCGGTGGTAGGGAACATGCTATCGCTTGGAAACTTTCCCAGTCTCCACATGTAAGTATCTTAAATCTAACAAAGTACTGAATATCTTGGAAAATATTCATTTAAATGTTCGATAATTTATTGATAAATTAATAAATTGATAAATTCTTTCAGGTAAAGAAAATCTATGTTTCCCCTGGAAACATTGGGATTTCATCAGTCGATAAGGTTTCCCTGGTAAAACTAAACGTGAAGGACAACCAGGTATTTTTAACATTACTGCAGTGTTTCTACCGAAAATATATTAAAACCATGCATTTTACAGGAAGTAGCAGAATGGAGTAAGGAGAACGGAGTGAGTTTAGTAGTCGTCGGGCCAGAAGAGTACTTAGCGAACGGGCTAGCAGACGAGCTAAAAAATGTAGCGATTAACTGTTTCGGTCCCCAAAAAGGAGCATCCAAGATCGAAGCTGACAAGTATTGGGCAAAAGAGTTTATGGATAGGCATGAAATTCCTACGGCGAAATGGAGAGGATTCACGAACGCGCAGGAAGCGAAGGGATTTGTATTAAAGTAAATACTACCAGTGGCGGATTTAAGAAAAATGGCCCAGGTGGCGAACGTTCTGAGGGGCCCATTTTTGCGGGAAAATGAGGAGGTAGTTTACTAAAAACGAGTTAATTGTAGTAGTCCAGAAAAAGATATAGTGTTTGGTTATATTAAAATCATAATTTTTTCTTTGAAGCTAGGGCCCTAGGGGGCCTTCTGGGAGGGGCCCATTTTTTCGGGAAATTGAGGAGGTAGTTTACGAAAAACGGGCCAAGTAGTACGAAGAAAATTGTAGTGTTTGAATACCTATACATAAACATAATTTTCTTTTGGTCAGGGGGGCCTGAGGGGCCCTTCTGTGCAGGGGCCCAGGCGGCAACTGCTCATCAGCCGCCCTGTTAAATCCGCCACTGAATGCATCGTTTACGTGAAATATAAATTATTAAGAAACTACATGCTGACGATCATTATAGCGCACCGTTTCCAGCACTTGTTGTAAAGGCTTCGGGTTTGGCGGCCGGGAAGGGTGTTATAGTAGCGAAAGATCGGGAAGAAGCGTGCGCAGCGATAGACGATATCTTGACGGAGAAGAAATTCGGATCTGCTGGAGAGTCGGTGGTTGTGGAAGAGCTACTAGAAGGAGAAGAAGTCTCTGTACTCGCGTTCACGGACGGTAGGATACAAGAGATTCTATATCGTAAAGTTCAATTGTAACGCGATCGTCAAGGTTGTCCTCTGCACAGGAAAAACTGTTGTGCCGATGGCACCCGCGCAAGATCATAAAAGAATATTCAACGGAGACACGGGCCCGAACACTGGTGGCATGGGTGCTTATTGTCCGTGTGCCTTATTAAAGAACGCGGACTACGAGGTGGTCAAGTCGAATGTTCTTCAGAAAACCGTTGATGGCCTTAAGAAGGATGGAATTCCATTTGTCGGTTGGTTGTAGTTAGATTAAAGAAATAAGTTACGAAAATAATGTAACTTCGCGGAAATATATTGTATTTCAAAATTGTAGGTGTACTATATGCTGGGTTAATGATAACGAAGGATGGACCCAAGGTTTTAGAATTTAACTGCCGATTCGGCGATCCGGAAACGCAAGTGGTATTACCACTGCTGAAGTCAGATTTGTTCACAGTTATGAAGGTAATTAGAACCTACAGTGGCGTGCAAAACAATTCGGCCACACTTTAAAATCGCTTAACTTTTTTAAAATTAATCCAAAGGACTTGAGTTTTTTAGAAGCTAGAAGGATTAGTTTGCTAAGTGACGTGATTCGTCGTTTTGAAAAAAAAAACGCACTTGGTCGGAATAGCAAAAAAAATAGTAAAGGTCGTTCTTTAAACTTTTAAATCGCGAAATTCCCGAAATCAGCGGTTTTCGATCTTATTTTGCGATCGTTAAGCGTTTGTAGCTTATAGCGACGTTAACCGATTTTGATGAAATTTTTGGCACCTAAACAACTTACTTAAATCTACAAACGGGTTTTTTGAATTTTCGTTAGAGGTTCACAAAAAAAGTTTAGAAAACAACCTTTGCTATTTTTTTTTCTATTCCGACCAAGTGCGTTTTTTTCCTTCTAGCTTCTCAAAAAAACTCAAGTCCTTTGGATTAATTTTAAAAAAGTTATGCGATTTTAAAGGGTGGCCGAATACTTTTGCACGCCCCTGTACTTGAGTATTTAGCTTAAATTGATTTGCTGTACGTTGACGTGCAGGCTTGTTGCGAGGGCTCCCTAATTGAATCTCAAGTTGCGTGGCAAGAAGATGTATTCGCAGCGGGTGTTGTTCTGGCCTCTCGCGGATATCCAGCATCGTCGTCGAAAGGCCAAGTGATAACAGGCGTCAATGACGTTTTACGTAAACCAAATCACTTCATTTTCCATAGTGGAACAATTATTTCTCCTCAAGGAGAATTACTCACCAACGGTATGCTTTCGGATAATTAAATCACTTTTACGTAGGGATATTAAGAATAAGATGCTAATTTCTTCGACGACTTTTTACTTTTTTAACAGGAGGGAGAGTCTTAATTACAGTGAGTTTAGCGCCCTCGTTGGCTTTAGCTGCCGCTAAAGCAACGCATGCTGCTCAAAGCATATCTTTCGAAGGGAAACAATTAAGGACGGACATAGCGCACAAGGGAATTGCGAGGTGCGTAGAGTGCGCGGCGTGCATAGGAAATGCATATTAATCAAGCGATATTTTCAGATCTATATTGCGTCATGGGAGACTAACGTATAAAAGTAGCGGTGTAGATATAGCAGCAGGAGATTCGTTAGTTTCAGCTATCAAACCGGCAACTTGCTCGACGCAACGTTTGGGTACACTGGGTTCGATCGGTGGCTTCGGCGGATTGTTTGACGTCAAAGCAGCGGGTTACAAAGACCCGATTTTAGTATCTGGTACCGATGGCGTTGGAACGAAATTAAAGGTAATTTACAAGAAACAGAAGGAAAATTTTCTGACCAGCGGCGGTGGCCGTGATGGAAACACCGGTTCTCGTTAGATCACCGAAGTTAAGCATCACGGGGCGGGTACTGGGGAAAGATGGGTGGAGACCACTTTTTCTCCCGGTGCGCCGCTCGCTGCTGGGACTAGGGCTTTGGGACTATTTGTCGAATTTTTCGGTATTCGAGTATTCGAATACTTCAGTTGCTCAATTATTTGACGAATATAATTCGAATATCCAAGTATTCGAATACTATTCGAATATTTTTAAGTATTCGAATAGTAACATTCGAATACCTACTCAAATATTCGAAGTTTATTCGTAGCATTCGAATAATTGTAAAATATTCGATTAAATTATTCGAATAGTCCCAGACCTAGCTGGGACTCGAAGGAGAGAGAGGAGGAAAAAAGATAGGAGTTATTAAAGTTCGTCGGGCAATATAAGCTATTCTGCTAAACACAGGAAAAAACAAAAATACAAAATTTTCTGTATGTCACATATGTTTGGTTTATGCCTGCAGATAGCATTTGAATGTAACAAACACGATACAGTGGGCATAGATTTAGTGGCTATGTGTGTAAACGATGTTCTCGCGCATGGCGCAGAGCCATTATATTTCTTGGATTACTTCGCTTGTGGTAAACTGAACGTCAATACAGCTACTGACGTTATAAATGGCGTAAGCGAAGGATGCAAGAGAGCAGGATGCTCGTTAGTAAGTAAAAATTAATTTCTTCGTTTATAAATCGCTATAATAAAGAAATAAGTATTTATTTGTACATAAAATCGGCAGAATTGAAATTAATCATCACTTAGATAAGTGTAACAGAAATTTCATGTGTTGAAACATAATTTTTAGATCGGTGGCGAAACAGCAGAAATGCCTGATATGTATTCGAACGGTGAATACGATTTAGCGGGATTTGCTGTAGGCGCGGTCGAAAGAAACGAATTACTTCCGCGCGTAAATGACGTAAAGCAAAATGACATTGTAATCGGCCTTCCGTCGAGTGGAGTACACAGCAATGGATTCAGCCTTGTTAGGAAAGTTTTAAAGGTGGCAGATAAAAAATATTCGGACGTAGCAGCCTTTTCTGAAGATAAACGCACAATCGGTAATGGTTTATTTTCTATATACGGCAATTCGTCGTGTTCATGGAACGAATGTATTGTATATCTATTATGAATTAAAGGCGACGAACTCTTGGAACCGACAAAGATTTATGTAAAAGGAGTTATTCCTGCCCTGCGAACGAATTTAGTAAAAGCATTCGCGCATGTTACCGGAGGAGGCCTTATGGAGAACATACCGAGAGTTTTACCAAAAAATATGGGAGTGGTATTAGACGCCGCTACGTGGAAAGTCCAACCAATCTTTGGCTGGCTAGCAGCCATTGGTGAGAAAACAATTAAAATGTGAACTCATTTATATTACTTACGCATTTCTCATTTTTATATACTTTCGAAATCATCTTTTCAGGTGGCATTAATAAAGAAGAGATGTTAAGAACATTTAACTGCGGCATTGGCGCTATTTTAATCTGCTCGGAGAAAGATAAGGCTGAAGTTTTAAATCAATTAAAAACAGAAAATCCCAAGGTCATTGGACATGTATGCCACCATTCGGGTAAATTTTCGTTAACATGAATATTTCCATCGCGCGATACCCTTTTACGTCAGTTAATGGTACGAAATATTGTAGACAATGCAGATAGAGTGAATGTGAAAAATTTCGAGGAAGCGTTAGAATCGGAAATGAAACGACACGTGCCGGGTGTCGTTGCGAGATTGAGCAAACCCTTAAAAAGGGTGGGTGTTCTCATATCTGGCACTGGCACTAATTTGCAATCGCTGATCGAGGCAGTTCGAGATCCAACGCAGCAGATTGGCGCAGAAATAGTTATAGTGATATCCAACAAAGCAGATGTCGAAGGACTTAAACGAGCTGAAAGAGCTGGTATTAAGACAGTGGTAATTAATATCTTTTAATTACTTAATCCTCAATTCTTTATTACAGACTATTTACATTTTAATTCAACGCTCTAAACAGGTCATTAAACACACGGATTATCGTAACCGAGAGGCTTTCGATTCGGCAATGAATGTCGAACTCGATGCTGCCGGAGTCGAGATAGTTTGCCTCGCTGGTTTCATGCGCATTTTATCAGAAAGTTTTGTAAATCGCTGGCGAGGCGCATTACTAAACGTGCATCCTTCGTTGCTGCCATCCTTCAAAGGCGTTTCTGCGCATAAAGATGTTCTAGCTGCCGGCGTACGTGTTTCGGGATGCACGGTGCATCTTGTCGAGGTACCAAATATTTTCGATCAATTGACTTGAAAAGATTTCCTTATACCGAGCGTACACAAAGGGATTTCTGTATATTTTATATTAAAAAAAAAACTATTTGTAGGTCGATATAGATTCCGGAGCAATTATCGAACAAGCAGCAGTCCCCGTACTACCGAATGATACTATAGAAACTCTTCAAGAACGAGTGAAAACAGCCGAGCATCGTGCATTTCCCCTTGCTTTAAAGCACTTGGCCACTGGAAGGATACAATTGAAAGAAGACAATTCCATCGCGTGGAATTATTGAACGCTCAACGTTGCGTACTCGTTATTTCGGCGAAAGAATATTCTTTATCGAGTGAATTGATTATTACTCCCCTCTTTGTGTATAAAATTTTTGTAAGTTTAGAAATAAATGGCGGCTGAATCCAGTTAAAAGAGGAATTTCAACTTCTATGAAATTTTTTTATTAAAAAATGAAGTTATCAGTCCGACTATACCGACATCGTTAACGCTAGAATTAGAATTCATATTTCCGTAATTCGAATATTTTTTAGTTATTTTCTGTGGTGGCGTGGAGAGTACTTCGTCTGCAATGTCTTCCAGTTTCGCGTGTAGCATTTGTTTCTGAAGTATAGGCACTAGCAGATTGTACTTGTCGATCTTGTTATTTATACGTTTCGTCGTAGACCTGAAATCGTCTATCAGATCGTTCCATGATGCTTCATCTGCAGGACTTAATGGAAGAGACCCCACTCGATTCCGCGCTTTCACTAGTTCTTCCCGCAAATCTTCCTTTTCTTGTCTGATCTCTTTTAACAATTGTATCCACTCGGGAGTAAATCCATTCTCTATTAGCACCTGCATTCGGATTATATTCGTTATTTATTGCGAATTCGTAATCGAAGACGATGTTTCGTACCTCGTTTATCTTGTATGTCATAAAATCAACATACGGATTTCTGGTGTTCGTATTTTCCTTCAGAGGTTTACCCATGCCCGGTAGGTCATTAAATTCACCTCTCTTCATTGCTTCCTGAATTAAATCCTCTACCAGACGATCCATACCGAAACGCGTCTTGATATCCTTTGCGCGCTGTTTATCTTGCCCAACTAAGGTATTACGCTCCTCAGCCTGTAGTTTCTTCAACCTATGTTCCATTACGTTATCGACTGCATTTTGAGCTCTCTCCGCTGTATATAGCTTTTGTCTTTTACTGTATGTACCAACTCCTACGTTGTACGTTAAATAATGACGATGTTGCGGTGCTGTGTGCTAACAGTAATACACGCCAGTTTAAATAATTAGGAAATAACAAAATCTAATAAGGTCCTTTCGCGCCAAATCGATCACTTTTTACAGTCGATGTGTGGGATTTTGTTCAAAATTATATATGTTGCAGTCCACGTGAAATTACGGGGAAGATGAGTCATCATTTTGTTGGTTTCAAATTTTTTTAGAAAATACATGCCGACGCAGTTAGTAATTCTTTACTATTTTCGTGAAACCGGGCTGTACTTGTGAGTTTTTATCTCGGAAATTTTAATTCTTATTGAAGTGATAAGGTATGCGAGTGGTTTTAGTCAGCCGACTGTAATAACGAAGCGTGCGGCTCGGTTACCTAAAACGGGACGCGCCGCTTTTAACAGCTCATTGCGACGTTACTTTTAAAAATTCCATCCTGGAAAGGAGCTTATTTTCTAGACAGAATTTCCAGAAATAAGGTCATATTTTTTTCAAATTTAAAAACACCCGATTTCGAACACAAATTTGCAAAATAAAAGCTTAATTGTTTATAATTTTTAATATTACAAAAATGATTTTTTAATTGTATTCAAATAGACCAGGCATCGGAATTGTATACGTATGTATCTACCAGAAATATTTTTGGCATCCACGATAAACAATGTAGTTTGAATAGACACAGTGCTTATCCCAATTTCTTAATATACGTCTATGTTTTAACGGGCTCGATACAAGTGTAAACAGATCGTTTATATATTTACTTAAAGGGGGATTGCGCCTTGTTGGGCCAAAAAAATAGACAATTCTTTGTGAATTTTTGGGTACAGAAACGGTTCGACAAATTACTTTGCGGTTCGGCAGGCTGTTTTATTGTATCTTGAACTGTTGTTCTGAATTTTTGTGTGACAGTGGAAAGGAAAACATGGCAGATACAGAGAGAGGGTTGAAAAATAATCGGGTGGCCCTGGCGTTGACGAATAGTACTGTAAGGGTTACCCCAAACACAAACAGGAAAAGAGCTTCTTAATCTACATACTTAAGAAGTGAACTCGATTCAAATATTTTTCATAATGAAAATAGCGTTTTCCTTTTAGCAGTATGCGTGTTCTCGATACCGCCTACCGGAGAGCAATGGTTTCGATGTAATGTTTGTTACAGGTGAGGTCACGAAATGTGCGGAGCAACCGAAATAAACTTCATTCGTCCAACATGTACATCGGAACGTAAAAAATAAAATATTTTAAAAATCTATATTTTAAATTTCTATATTATTCTAATAAAAATAAAATCAAAGATGGATAAAAAAACATTTATAGAGCAAGAAATAATAAAAGCACATGTGAAAATGACTTGAAAAACTCATACACACATAAATTAATCAATATTCCTTGAGTTGGCGATATTAGGTACACTTTTTTCAAGACCCGATTTTTGCATGCCTTACGTTTTTCGAGTCCTAATTTGCTCCATCTCCCGTCCCCGAGCGGACCCAGGTGTCAGGTGTGATTAATCTTAGTATGCCCCACCTCGCTCGCGCGGAGCATCGACCATGCGCTCCCTTCCATCGATCGCCGATCGGAGAAATCGACGCAGATTTCCTCGTCGACCTACTAGTTGACGAGCCGTCTGAGAGGTAAGACCTGCTAATAGCTTCTAATTCGCTTGCTTTACTTCGCTGATACGCTTCGCTTTGTAACGGGCATCGGGCCGAGTCCACGATCATCACTTTGCTTACATTGTCAACATTCGCCACATATTCGGTAGGCTGTTTTTACGAAATATCAAATGTAGTATCTTCTTAAAAACTTAAGAATAAATGTTCTCGGCGCACAGATTCGGTCTGTTTTTAAATAGAAAGAATAAAAGCTGTTGTGCAAATTTTAACGATTAAATTTCCAACGTTTCGATCAATATTGTGACCATTATCAAGGAAAGAATGTTAAATCAAAAATAAAACTGCGTTTGCTTTTATAAACACGTGTTAAACGTGCGAACACGGAGTCGGTTGGAGAGTCACTCTCCAATTTAATCGTTAAAATTTGCACAACAGCTTTTATTCTTTCTATTTAAAAACAGACCGAATCTGTGCGCCGAGAACATTTATTCTTAAGTTTTTAAAAATTCCATACGGTCGAAATTCTAAATTATTTTATTTCAGATGTAGTATCATTATTCATTTAATTACATTACAAAAGATATATCGCTTATACATAGTATGTTAACGGCTTTTCTGCCTTGTTCGAGGTGAACCTCGCTATTTATTTACCTTACGGCACCGGGCCCCGCGGCGGGGGGATAACATCAGCGGCTCGCTTTGGTCGCGGGCCGTAAGCCGTAGGCGTAACCGAACGCCGATTTGTAATTGTTTTCGTCGCGACGTGTACCCGGCAATCGGCCGTGTAGGTTTTTCTTACCTTTCTTCGGGGGTAATGGTATACATAGAGGGCAACCTCACGGATTTTGACGACCTTGAAATATGTTGTCAAGGACGTCATTCTGAACAACTTTTTCCTCTAAACTTTTTGGCGGTCTACCTTCGTTTTCGAGATATTCGCAAAATTATGTTGCTACCACTACATTAAATCCGATCTGTACGTGCATGATGCGGTAGCGTGTGCGTCAACACGAGACCACCGTTTATCTGCTGTTTCTGCATATATACGTCGCAGTGACCGGCAGGCAACGTATATACCGTGTAAACTAAAAGGTTTGAGTTAACCAATTCCACGGTGGACTCGAGGTTGTCGGTCGCCGGGGGGATTTTTTTTATAGTTTTGGCCGTCTCACGGCGCGTAAAGGCCGAGTTTCCTAGCCGCGATCGGCGGCGGCGGCTGGCGGCGGTCCCACTAGTGCAATGGAGAGGTATGCATCTGTGTCTCCGTTGCGCTAGTGGGACCGCCGCCGGCCGCAGCCGCCGATCGCGGCTAGGAAACTCGGCCTTAAGGCGGCCAAAACTATAAAAAAATCCCCCCGGCGACCTTCCACCTCGAGTCCACCGTGGATTCAAAGGACCCTAAAATCAACATTTATCTACTTTTTTTGCAAATATCTCGAAACCTACGACCAGGCGACAGTATATAGTATAACATATATACAGAAAAGTTGTTGAAAATGACGTGCTTGGCACCATATTTCAAGGCCATTGAAATTGGGGGTGGTTCCTCTAGTGTGAATATTTACCCAAAGATTTTTGCAATTATCTCGGAAACTAAGGTCGACCGCCAAAAAGTTTAAAGGAAAAAGTTGTTCAGAATGACGTCTTTGACAACATATTTCAAGGTCGTCAAAATCCGTAAGGTTGCCCTCTATACCATTACCCTTAGATTCGCTTATAAAGCTGCTCGCGACAATCGGAAATATGTGCGATTACATATCTGTTATATGTCTTCATTTAGGACGGCTCTCATATCAAAGGATTGCTATTTAATTTCATTCATCATAACTGGCCTTCATTACTGAGGTTGAACTTTGTGGAAGAATTCATTACTCCTATTGTTAAAGCATGGAAGGGAAATCAAGTATTCAGTTTCTTTTCGTTACCAGAATTTACTAAATGGAAAACGGAAACAAATGATACTCACACTCATACAATCAAATACTACAAAGGTATCCGTCTACTTCTTTTTAAAATATGTCGGTCTGAATCTTTTCCTCATTGACTTCCCTTTCGATTGCGCCAAACTTCTTTCGTTATAGGTCTGGGTACTTCCACCGCTAAGGAAGCAAAGGAGTACTTTGAAAACATGGCCAGCCACAGGATTCAATTCATATACGCCGGGGATCAGGATGATCAGAATATCGTCATGGCGTTTAGCAGAAAGTGCGTGGATCAACGCAAGGATTGGTTAACGAATTACATGGACGAAACGAGAAGAAGAAAAGAAATCGGACTCGGGGAGCGTTTCCTCTATGAAAATTTCGTGGGAAGTAATAATATTAATTTGCTCCAACCCATCGGTCAATTTGGTACCAGACTCGCGGGAGGAAAGGATGCGGCGAGCGCTCAACATATATTCACAATGCTTAGGTATTTAAAATCTTTCGTTCGCGTCAGAGTTAAAAAATTAAAGCGGAGTTAGCAATATAGCTTGTTTCTCTTACTATCGTAGTCCGCTGGCGAGATATATATTTCACAAGCACGATGATGCTTTGCTGAAATATGAGTATGATGATAATCGGAAAATCGAACCTGTCTTCTACGTACCAATTATCCCAATGGTGTTGGTGAACGGTGCCGACGGCATCGGCACCGGTTGGATGACGAATATACTGAATTACAATCCCAGAGAGATAATTGAAAACCTGTATAGGATGATGGATGGCGCAGATCCGAAACCGATGGTAATAATTTCCGAGAAGATTTATTCTCTATGCACTTCTTATACATTTAGTTATATTCTTTTGTAATGTGTATAGGTGCCATATTACAAAAACTTTAAAGGTGCAATAGAAAGTTGTGGAGATTACAGATACGTGTTTAGTGGAGAGATTTCAGTGATAGGACCGGATAAAGTCGAGATTACCGAACTTCCGATTGGAACGTGGACGCAAACGTACGAGGAATCTGTTTTGCAGCCAATGTTACATGGATCCGACAAAACGCCATCTATTATTACGTAAATATAATTAATAAACCTATTAATATGACTATTGCGAGGCAAGCGATGGTGAAGTATTCGTTGCTTGTATATCTGCATTTTCTCACAGGGATTATAAGGAATACAACACAGATACAACAGTACATTTCATAGTGACCATGAACCCCGATAAGTTGGTAGAATTGGAGGAACAAGGTCTGCACAAAGCTTTCAAATTGCAAACAACAGTGGCGGTTACATCCATGGTAAACGATATACGCAACTTCTTCAAAACGAATAACACGATCTCTGCTCTCTTCACCTCTTCATATTCCGTCTCTTTGTATTATTAGTGTGCATTCGCCGAAAATCTGCGTCCAGAAGTACGGCAATTCCATTGAAATTTTAAAAGGTTTCTTCAAAGTAAGACTAGAAATGTATCATAAGAGAAAAGATTATTTGGTCGGTATGCTAAAAGCGGAGGCGTCTAAACTTTCGAACCAAACGAAAATTTTTTCCGAGAAATGCGGCGGTAATTTTTTGATAGAGAGAGAAACGAAAAAGATATGATAGCTGAATTGATTAGTCGGGGTTTTGAATCCGATCCAATGTTTGCTTGGAAAGTGTCGCAGAGCAGAGAAGAAGTTTTGGTAAGTACCTACCGCATCTTCGTTTTCAAGCTCGATTGTTATTTTAATTCTAATGAATTTTAATCATCATACGCGCGTTCGGAGGTAATTAATTGTATTGCGTATTAATAGGAAGAAGTAGCTGAAGATGGGGAGGTTGGGGTAACTAGCGTCATAGGGAACGAAAACTTTGATTATTTGTTAGGAATGCCAGAGTGGTGTAAATTAAATGAGTATAAAGATAAGCTAATGCGTCAAAGGACGAGAAAATAGCAGAACTGGAAAGAATACAAATGCACACGCCCATCTCTCTATGGAAAGAGGATTTAGATAATTTATTAACTGAATTAAATAAGGTAAATAGATTCCTCTTTATGCTTAAGAAGATATCTAAAAGGATATAATTTCATTGTAGCTAGAAGATAAAGAACGAAAAGAAGACCTGAAATCGAATAAGAATATTAAAAAACCGCCATCAAAGTTCTATGCTTCGGACGATGTTCGGCGCATTCTTCCCATAATTGACGAGGAATTGAAAACGAAAATTGAAAAAGCAGAAATCGTATCGAAAGATAAAAAAGAAGGCATAAAGAAACGGCCAAAGGTAATGTAACGAGTATTATTCAATTCTTCAGCTTCTGATTCGGCTGTGACAAAATTATTTAGCGTAAAGTGCTTTACGAAAATTTAACATAAAATTTTATAAAAAAAATCGTAGATAAGGAAAGAAGGAACAGAGGATAAAGATGAATGTGATGTGTTGGTTGAGACAAACACTAAATCTCTCGATGATAGACTGGGTAACACTCCAGACAAATTGGAAAAGAAAGCAGCAGGCGGAAAGAAAGGTATGTACGAGTATAATTGCGATAAGCTTAAAAGTAAAGATTTCACGGAAATCATTTGTTATTTTAATTAGGATTGAAGCAAACAACATTACGATTAGATTACGCCTCCGGTTTTAGCATACCAGTTATGCTATTTTCTCGTCCCTTTGACGCATTAGCTTATCTTTATACTCATTTAAGTCACACCAGTATGGCATTCCTAACAAATAATCGAAGTTTTCGTTCCCAATGACGCTAGTTAACTCAACCTCCCGATCTTCAGCATTGCCTGCTACTTCCTCCTATTAATACACAATACAATTAATTAGCTCCGAACGCGCGTATGATGATTAAAATTCGTTAGAATTAAAATAACAATCGAGCTTTCGTGAATTGTTACGCATACTGCGTGAAAACGAAGATGCGGTACTTACCAAAACTTCTTCTCTGCCCCGCGACAATTTCCACGCATACACTGGATCGGATTCAAACTTCCGTCTAATTAATTCAGCTATAATATCTGTTTCGTTATTACCCCCTATCACTATAGTACCGTCGCATATCTCTAAAATAAATCTCGCTTGGTTCGAGAGTTTTGACGCCTCCGCTTTTAGCATGCCTTCCAAGTAAACTTTTCTCTCATCATACGTTTCTGGTCTTACATTGAAGAAACTTTTTAAAATTTCAATGACATTGTCGTACATCTGGAGGCAGCACTGATTTTCGTCGAATGCACACTAATAATACAAAGAGACGGAATAAGAAGAGGTGAAGAGAGCAGATATCGTGTTATTCGTTTTGAAGAAGTTGCGTTATCGTTTACCATGGATGTAACCGCCGTTGTTGTTTGCAACTTGAATGCTCTGTCAAGACCTTCTTTCTCTAATTCTATCAACTTATCGCGGTTCAGCGTCACTATGAAATGTACTGTTCTATCTGTGTTGTATTCCATGTAAGAAAATGCAGAAATATAAGCAACGAATGCCTCGTAAAGATTTAACGGAAATCATTTGTTATTTTAATTACGATTGAAGCAAACAGCATTACCTTTTCAGCCAAAAGCAAAGAAAGGTGAGAAGAAGAGAGACAACCATTCGGACATTGACGATGATATTCATTTCCAAAGTATTTCTCTTCCTCGAGACCCCCTCGTACACCCCGCAGAGCCTCTTACATTTTCCCGCGCATACAGTCGCGTCGGAAAGTAAGTTGACACTCTTTAAAATCGCATAACTTTTTTAAAATTGGTCCAAACTACTTGAGTTTTTTTTATCGCGGAAATTCCCGAAATCAGCGATTTTCGCCCTTATTCTGCGATCTTTAAACGTGTGTAGCTCGGAGCAACGATAACCGATTTAGACGAAATTTTCAGCACGTGTACAACTTACTGCGATCTACAAACGGGTTTTTTGAATTTTCATTACAGGCTGAGAAAAAATTTGAAAAAAAAACGACCTTCATTATTTTCTTCGCTATTCTGACCAGTTGCAATTTTTGTCAAAACGACGAAACACGTCACCTAGAAAACTAATTCCGCTAGCTTCTTGAAAAAAAACTCAAGTCGTTCGGCCCAAATTTAAAAAAGTTATGCGATTTTGAAGAGTGTCAACGTACTTTCCGACGCGACTGTAAAATTCTAGTGATCGCTATGATTTTTTCATTACTTTCAATGGTTTCGTGAAAATAAATATTATCAATTTTGGAAGAAACAAGGACGATACCGATGTCTTTATGCCGATATTTATATTCCGTTGAAAATTGGCAAATAATTGTTCACAAATATTTTTTACGATTACCACCACGGTTGTACATCGAGTTTCCATGCCGAATACAATGGATATACATATTTAATTAGTAATTTTTATGTATTACATATATTTCGTTTTACACGAACCTACACGATTTTGTCCATTTTGTAAGTTTAGGAGCATGTGACAATGCCTGTATCAAGGATCGAAATTAATGAATACCTACACTTGTATGAAGCAAACTTCTGTTCTTCTGCCTCTAAAACTTCTTTAAGAGGCGTATGTGCAGATGTACCTATATGGAAAGTGATACGTGATAATCATTCATTCTTAACTATACTATGGTTTTGCGCAAAGCAATGCTAATGAACCTAAATTATAAATAATTCTAATTGAAACGCTTTTCTTCTGTTTACTGTAACTTAAATTTCATATACGTCCCATGATGCAGGCAATATTTTTTATTAATTTGTTGTCTTGCGTGTAAAAGTTCTTACGAATGTAATGGTGCACTACCGTTTCTTTCCGTGTGTGAATTATGTAACATTGAATTAGTTTGTTACTTTCAAGTATAATGATTCGTTAATTATTTCCGTTATATAACGTATCTCATAACGCTTGACTACCTCTGTCCTCAAATTTCAGATAAATCAATATGTGAAGTGAACAAAATGTATTAACCTAATGGAGTATGAGTTTGTGCAATACTTTCAATTAGAGCTGTCCAAGTAGTTTGAAAATTCAAGCAACGGCCAATTCAAGTCAAATACTCGAATGTCTAAGAAGCTTAATTAGTCTATCAGGCTTAGAAAAATTCGATCTTCTCGAACGATTTGACCATTTACGTATATAGTACATTCAAGTTACTCCAATTGAAATAATTACTCAAATCCCTTTGAGCCACTTGAAAAACAAGCTACACGTATAATTTCAAACTATTCGGTTAATCAAGGGTTTTACAAGAATAAAATGAATCCATAGAAAAATTCGAGAACAGAAGTGTTGCTATATCTTAAGAATAAAAAAGTGTAAAATATGTTATGCGTAGCAGTTAAATTTTTGTGATTCATGTAACATTCATGAACCTTTTTATTTGGTTGTATATAATTACTAAAGTAGATACATATGTACGCGAAGTTGAAAAATTAAGAACGATTTTAGACTCCGCGAGTAAAATTAGTGGGTATCGATTATGAACAGTGAGTGCTAGTAGATATTCGGTAATTTGGGTCGTTCGGAATAATATATACTTATATTGAATATACCTGAACATTAAATCAAATATCCATCCTTATTAAATAATAATCGTTATTATTGGCTCGTATTTCATCATTCCAAAAGATCAAATTTCGATAATTGGGTACTTGGCTCGTTTCGAAAAAAAAACGAGTTTTACTCGGTATAAATTCCAAGTATTTGACAGCTCTACTTTCAATACAAAACAGTTCATTCAAAATAAGCGCTCAGGCGGTGTTTCAATTCAAGGGTTATAATTTTTAAATAAAATACTATGTTCATAGTTTTGACAATATGAAACAAAACATTTTAAGAACGATTCGTAAGAACTTTCACTTCACTGTTGTGATAAAGTACTCTAACTGTAATTAAAATTCATTATAAGCACAGTCTTGGACAATCAGTATATTAGCGCAATTGGAAAATCGTTTTTTTTTAAGTTAACATTTATGAAGAATCCAAAAATAATTATTTTATATAAAAGAAGGACGTGGAAGTACCTACCACCGATCTGAATTAAACTAATCTGTAGTTTTTAAAATATATCTACAGAGTGTGGCAAAATTCTTAGTAAAATCGAGACTTGCATAAGTGTTAATGCAAATATAAGTTAAAATTTTAGAATATATTTTTTTATGTGAGGCTTTGTTTCCGAGAAAAATATAAAAAAAACATTTTCATCATATTTCATCATTTCATCGACATTTCATCGAGTTCGCGTGTACTGTGCAGAGATGAGAAATACACTAGGCAAATGAATGCGGGCCTGATTGGCACCTAACAGCCCCACCATTGTTTAGACTCTACACATAATGGAAATATAATGTTTAGATGCTATATCGTTCGGATAATAGAGGTTCTACTGTATTCGAACTTTTCGAGGCATTTTTGTACAAGAAACCAGGTCTAGGGTGTACTTGCAGACTCCCTATCTATCGACAGCTAGTCAATGCAGTACATGGTATGGGTTTATATTAGGGAAGTGCGCAGACCTGTCGATTCTTCATCGATTTGGCAAAATTGTCAAATTGACAATCGACTGCTTTTTGGTAAAAAAAATCGAATAACTGTCGATCGAGAACGCACTATCGACAGCGTGTAGGAGAGACCGGGGCTGGTTGTCTGAAGGGGTAGGTTGACTAATTGTTAATAACTTTGCACCGACATGTTCTACTGTGGGAAGACTCACTGCAAGTAGAAATAATTCACTTCTACTATGCCACGCACGTTTTTTAACACTTATCAGCGTTTGTCGAAAAATGGACTACGTAAGTAAGTATTTTTTCTTGAAGATTTTATTTTTTCACGCTCTATATAGTTACAATAGAATAAATGTTAAGGGACTATTTTAAAGTTTGTTTATTAGACGATCTATTGACATAGCATTTTTGTTTATGCATAAATAATTGAAGGTTATATAGATTATTGAAGTCAAAATGATCGGCCGGGGCTGGTTGACTAATAACGTTAATAAGGTTTAAATTGTTATTTTGTTATTCAGAAAGCGATTTTTATATTTTGTTTAAAGTTCACTATGTTATCAATATATTATAATTTATGTTCAAATTGAAAAAATGTTCAGTTTATTATTAAAATATGAAAGAATGAAATGAAAAACAACTCTTGTGACATTGTGTTAATTTGTTACCACTGAGATAAGTTGCTAATAAAATTTTCTTAACTCATTGTACCTATAGTCAACCTACCCCATGCTATAAGTCAACTAACCCCGATCATGGGGCGTTAGAAAAGTGTTAGAAAAACATTAAAATACCTTAACCCTTCGTAGTCACAACTTCTTATAATCACAAATTGGTCACACGGGGTTCACTGTACCCCAGCGTCATTTCTTGAGTTACCATTTTCGTATTCTTGAATGTTTTAACTTTTCAGTGATAATTGTACATTCGTAATACTTATACAGTCATGGTCTAATAGGCTTTTTCTAGAAATGTAAATTTTGATATGATAAAACTTGTAGTTGAAAATGAGCGATTTTCCACGGTTATGGGAAGAAACCGATTTTTTAAATTTTTTTTTATTTTTTTTGCGATAAATCCCCTTTGGAGGACGTAAAGGTGTGACATTTCAAATCGAAAATTGCTCTTGTTGTGCGATACACCCCGTGTGACCACGAAGGGTTAATTGTTGTCACATTGAGTCAACTTTAATAATTTAATCAGATAGCCAAATGTATGCCCTATGAAATACCAGTTTTTTCGTCCGCATAATTTATTAAAAATCGAAAACTGAAAAACTGGCCTACCAGCCCCGGTCTCCCCTACTACATACCGACTAAACAGTTGATCATCCACCTATCAGTCAACGGCTATCAATTGCTTAAGAACAAAACTTGTCTGGATAATTCATAAAATTCAGTTCAGAGTGGAATAAATGAAACTCTTATTTAATCTACGACTCTCAATATTTTTATGTCGGCGGCTCATCATTTGCACTGTGTAAATCTGGCGCCGACTTAACAAAATTGAGAGTCGCGGAATAAATACGGGAAAAAATTATTTTTTACTTTTCAGAGCATTTTTATTTTTTTTGAAGTCGGTTTTAATTTTTTAATTTTTATTTTTTACTTTTTAGTTATTTAAGTTATATAACTAAATTTATTTAAAAAAAATATGGGTAGACCTACACAAAGAGCTGCTCGTAAAAAAACCGTTTGCTAGAAACGGAAGATTTAAAAAATAAGTTATTTGAAAAAGTGAGAATAAGGATGTCTCAAATTCGTTATATGGGGTCTACAACTCAACCCGCGGAAATACTCTAAAATGCGAGAATACACGAAATACAAATTATGTAATGAGGCGAAGTTTGAATTAACCAGTACTGGCAAAGCGTTCAGCCAATATTGATGCAGTGTAGGATGGGACCACCGGGGCATCGCCCTCTTTCGAATAAAAAAAAAAGATCATCAAAATCGGCCCATATACTGAGGAGTTATGCGCGGACAAAAAAAAACATACGGATCGAATCTATAACCTCCTCCTTTTTGAGGTCGGTGAAAAATCAGGAATAAACATTATTACACTCCATTTCTCCCTCCCCGGTCACCTTTAATATTTTACAAAAATCCCTAAAAAGGGATCCCAAAAATCCCTAAAAGGGATCCCAAAAATCCCTGAAGGGGATCCCAAACATCCCTTACCATGAATCCCTAAAAGGGAATACCTTTTTTTGCATTGTCATCCCCTCCCCATTCAGACATTCTCATTTTCCTAATGTTAAAAAAAACGAAGCTTTCACTTTCGCATAGCGCCACGCAACCAATGATCAGTTCCACGAGATCGTAATAACAAGCAGTTTCGTTAGTCTCGGTGTCTTCTTGCAAGGGATGTTCGGCAACTCGAAAATTCAAAAAAGTTTGATCCTTTGCAGAAATGTAAATAGTTCGAGTGATGCTAACAACGTAACCATTTTTTGTTTCAGCAATGAAAGGATCCTGGGGGTGGAAACACCCCCTCAAAGAGATTGTGAGTTTTCACATTGTCGCGAATATCTACGAAACCGTAAAAGATATCGAAAAAACTTTACTTCCAAATTTATCCCCACCACCTTTTTAAAAATTATGTATCTCCATATTGTAGGATAGACCAATCCTTCTAGATTAAAATAAAAGAAGAAGAAACTCAAAATGATAAATAAAAAAAGAATAAACTCAAAATGATAAATAATTTTCCGAGATAAAAATTTATAAGTACAGCCGGGTTTCACGAAAATAGGTTAAACCTGCAAACTTTGACGGTCTGTATTTTTTAAACAAATTCGAACCCAGCAAAATGATGACATAACCCCCCCCCCCCCCCCCCGTAATTTCATGTGGACTGCACCATATTTCATTTTGAACAAAATCCCAGACATCGACTGTAAAAAGTGATCGATTTGGCGAGTGATTCAACGTAGTGTACATACTTTGATATCAAATTCTTCAACTTCAGAAAACTTCTCGTCCTTTTCTTTCTGTTCTATTCTCGCCTTACGAATTTGCCTATAAGCATTTTCAATCTATCGAAAACAAAAGTTATTTGTGAATCAACTTGTTCATCCTGATTATTTTTGCTGCTATCAAAATAATCAAAATTTCTGTATGATGTGATAATATGAGATAAATTGATTCAAGGAGGCATAAAAAATAATGACAATATTCTTTTCTATCATTTGTTCTAAATTCTCAAAATTACTTTCAGCTTCTTACATAAAAATTGTATATTTTTCTTCCACCTATCTTTTAGTCAGCATTGAGACAAACTTGGCAAATATAAATAAATAAATTTACATCGCCCCGCTAATTAATGTAAATATTCAGGACAAGCAAGTTGTATGATACATCGTGTACATTAAAATCTTGTAAATTGTGTATGATACATGCGATCTATATACCTCGGAAAATTTAATTGCGCTAGCTTGTGGTGTACCACTATCTGGATGAAATTGTTTTGCTAGGTGAACGAATGCCAATCTTAGAGTCTCGTCCCCACAGTCTTCAGCCACCTCCAATGTTTGATACCATTTCTGAAAATATAATAAAACATTTGTGGGGCCTTCCGCACCAGCCCAGCACACAGCATCCTCTACAGTCGCATCGGAAAGTAAGTTGACACTCTTTAAAATCGCATAACTTTTTTAAAATTGGTCAAAACGACTTGAGTTTTTTATTAGAAGCAAGCGGAATTAGTTTTCTAGGCGACGTGTTTCGTCGTTTTGAAAAAAATGCACTTGGTCGGAATGGCAAAAAAAAATAGTAAAGGTCGTTTTTTAAACTTTTTTTTCTGAGCCTGTAATAAAAATTCAAAAAACCCGTTTGTAGATTGAAGTAAGTTGTATACATGCCTAAAATTTCATCAAAATCGGCTAACGTTGCTCTGAGCTACACACGTTTAAAGATCGCAGAATAAGGGCGAAAATCGCGAAATTCCCGAAATCAGCGATTTTCGAGTGTTGAGTCTTGAAAGTCTTGAAAGTCTTGGAAGTCTTGAAAGTTTGAAACTCTTGCTTCAAAGTCTTGGTAGGTTTTGGACCCGTATGTACGTCCACCGCCGACTCGCGGGACAATACAGTCATAAACCGCGACCCTGGCGAGAACCTCTGGCCGATCAACATGACTAATTTTTGGCAACCAGATGTTCAATTTCAATACTTTCCAGACTTTCCAGACTTTCAAGACTTCCAAGACTTTCAAGACCTATCAAGACTCAAGACTTTCGAGACTTCCAAGACTTCCAGGACTTTCAAGACTTTCAAGACTTTCAAGACTTCCAAGACTTTCAAGACCAATCAAGACTCAAGACTTTCAAGAGCTTCAATCAAGACTTTCGAGACTTTCACAACTTTCACGACTTTCACGACTTTCAAGACTTCCAAGACTTTCAAGACCTATCAAGACTCAAGACTTTCAAGAGCTTAAATCAAGACTTTCACAACTTTCACGACTTTCAAGACTTTCACGACTTTCACGACTTTCAAGACTTTCAAGACCTATCAAGACTCAAGACTTTCAAGAGCTTCAATCAAGACTTTCGAGACTTTCACGACTTTCAAGACTTTCAAGACTTCCAAGACTTTCAAGACCTATCAAGACTCAAGACTTTCAAGAGCTTCAATCAAGACTTTCGAGACTTTCACGACTTTCAAGACTTTCAAGAGCTTCAAGACTTTCAAGACCTATCAAGACTCAAGACTTTCGAGACTTCCAAGACTCAAGACTTTCGAGACTTCCAAGACTTCCAAGACTTCCAAGACTTTCAAGACCTATCAAGACTCAAGACTTTCAAGAGCTTCAATCAAGACTTTCGAGACTTTCACAACTTTCACGACTTTCAAGACTTTCAAGACCTATCAAGACATTCAAGAGTTTTAAGCTTCAAATCATGTTCGAAGTGCTTCAAAGTTTTCGTCATATATATAGATTCAAAGCGCTTCAGATCCCATCACTATAAATGCCCCTAAACTATCGAACATATATGATTATTCTGCAGAGAAACCGAAACCAGACCAAACTCCCCAGCTAACTAAAGGAATCGTCAAGGAAGCTCATTAAGCAACATTAATTACAAGTCCGTATCGCTAATGACCTAGACCATGATGCGACTCTAAACCTTTGAAAAACAAAAGTAGTCTTTTCCTTAAAACTTGAGTTCAATAATTTCTGCACACATATTAATGAAAGGCAGCAACATCTGTAGCATGTAGAAAAATAATTCCAATTGTGCGTACTTCGTCTTTAACTCGATGCTTCCAATCAAAGTTAAAATAATTCAGCAGAGTTGTAGAAATAATGGTTATTAATGTCTTGCTCTAATACCACAGCTTCTATAAGTAACGTTAAATACAACAGAAGGCGATATACCTTTATATCACGTCGATGTTTGAATCTCTTTGCAACCATAAAATCCGAACATGGCTTATGGAGTAAATATTCAATTGGTTTGCCGTAAAGCCGATTAAACCTCAACATGATTCTTAAGAAACAAAATACACACTGCAATGCCCTTCATATTTTTTTGTACGATTACATAATTACTTGCGGTATTATAACGTATAGCTATGTGGTAACTATTGTCACTGAAATCATTACGGAAAATAATTCGATAACCTACGGAGTTTATACCGAGGTATATTCATAAATCATACATATCACCTGACAATGAGTTAAATTTTATTTTTATTGTACAATGTTATAGATTATTGCACTGTTAGTGAATGTGGAATATTCGTTAAACATGGTAATAAAACGTCAACGATGCGTTGACGTTAGAAACACGTGAGTACACGATACAGACCACGCATAGTTCTATATTTATAAACTGACTATGTGACACAGGGTGCGTCGCTAGCCGGTTGATCGTAGCTACTTCGCCTAATAGAGAGTGGGGGTGGATCCCCCACCATTATATCCCCAACCGACCGTCGAACCAATCAACGCCAAGATGAAAATTTGCCGACGCCAACGCCAACTAGTGAGACCGCGGCTAACCAGCGCCGCTGGGGAATCGGTTGGCGACGAGTGAGATCGCGGCCAATCAGCGTCGACAACAGATTCCCCAGCGATGGTTAGCCGCGGTCTCACTAGTTGGCACCAGTGATGGGTCGCGTATTTTACGCCGCGTCGTAAATGCATTTATGACGTGTCGCAAATGTATGTATAATATGTCGTTTTTAAGCCCATTTTATACGTGTCATTTGTCGCAAATGTCGTAAATAGAAATATTCATTATTTTAAGGTTTCAACAATTAAAGTGTTGTGTTACGCTATCGCTTGAACGTAGCTGGGGAATTATGTATAATCGATAAGTATGTAGGAGCGAGATTTGAAACGGAGGACAAGGAAGAGTTTATTGCCAGGGAACGTAAATACGTGGAGCATGTTGTATTTCTCGGGGGTTCTTCCTTACTATTTTTGAACGTGTCCTTATAATTAAATAGCTTTCAAATTACAGTTAGGCCAGGCGAGGGTAGTAAATAGCTTAACTTTTCCTTGCACATCTGCGTGCCAAGTTTCGTCGAGCGGGCAGCTACGCGCCTCATAAAAGCACTTAAAATTCTGACCTTCCTTTCAACGACTGCCGATGTCTTGTAAGGGTAAAAACTCCGGTCGGGGGAGGCCGAGTCATAAAGTCATAAACCTTGCTCGGGCGACGTCTTCTTGACCCTGAGGGTTGCGCTTACCTACCTTCCGGATATGTATGTAATGTATGTAGTTTATGTAAACTAAGTATGTACTCGGAAAGCGCGCCTCGACCATCAGCCAAGAGTGGAGGGAAGCGCGAAAGAGGGAGAGACGGCTAGAGGACAACCCACTGACGAAGCTTGAGGGATGGCATCGTTCTGATTGGACAACAAGGATCTATGGGGGGACCAGGAGGATCTTGTCATCGGCTTCGTCGACGAGCTCGGAGCTGATTCTTGAACGCTTCAGACATTCTGTCTCTAACCAGCTTCCTGAACAGTCCGAATAAATTCCAGAGTTAAACTTGCAAATAGTACTTATATTTTATTTAAAACTCCCACGCACTCCGACGAGCAGAGCGGTTCAGCGCTCCACGGGCACCAACCTGCGTTCTGTTATTAAAATCACCGCCAAAATACGTAACAGTTGTAAAAATATAGTTCTTTCTGACTCGCTTGTTGGTTGCATGCGAATACTATAGAATACTGTAGAATACGTCGATAATATCGAAAACTACGTATAATCACCGCGTTCATAACCCCAAAAAAGTATTCCAAAGCGTGGTCTTGGTCTTAACACTCTTCATTATTGTTTTGTAATTGTTTAGATAAAACTAGTAAAAAATGAATCGTGAAAGGTAAAGTAATTAGAAATAAATGTACGATAATAAATGAAATTTATTTGAATTGAAAATTATGTAAATAAAAATATCCGTTTCAGAAAAAATGAAATTGATAGATTCCCACACAGCACAACGTCCCAGGGACGTCGACAGACCGTCCCAGGTACGTCCCAGGGACGTCTTGTTACTGATCAGGACGTAAAGACGGTCTTTACGTCCTGATCAGTAACAAGACGTACCTGGGACGTACCTGGGACGGTCTGTCGACGTCCCTGGGACGTTGTGCTGTGTGGGTTATTATCAAATTTATTTTTTGGGTGCAATATCCCTTTCAGTGTGGTGAAAGTAATCAAATTATATTTATTATTCTATATTGGGAAACTTAGTGGAGACGTGGTAGAGCACTAAAGAGGTGAGTATGCGCATGGACCTGAAGGACAGTGCCTAGTTCCGGGGGGTTACAGCGAAAGACGGAAGGGGCTGCGATGTGAGGGACGACTGGTGGTGTCCTCTACAGCCGAATATAAGTTTTAGAAATAGCGTCCATTATTGGTATAGCCTTGTGACGCCATTGTGCAAAACGGTGGAAAACGGTGCAAAACAGTGTAAAAGCATTGCAAAGTAACTTGTATGCATGTAGTGTATTTATATAATTGTCTTATTATTTGGGATACTTTCGAAATTACGTAAGTAATATTAAATTTTCTAGTAAAATAGTAAAAGTATTGTATTTGAAGGTTAAAAATTGGTATATATTGGTTTTGCCAGAATAAATTTTCCATGGTATGGCACAGATGGCACCACTAGTCGTCCCGCAAAAAGCGGCTGGAAGAGGTCGATTCCCCTTCCGTCATTCGCTTCAACCCCCGCGTCCATAAGCCTAGCTTATGCACTGTCCTTCAGGTCCATGAGTATGCGCATCCGCCATATTGGGTCCTCTGGAGAGAGAAGATTATTGAGTAATATCAGATTCCCTTTATAAACAAAATATGCGTTGTTGATATTGATACTTGTTAGAACGACACATTATTAGAGTATTATATTATATTTAAGTTTATATTTGGTTTATAAAGCGAATTTGACAATACTCAAAAAGGCGGGTACTCAATAATCTTCTCTCTCCAGAGGACCCAATATGGCGGATGCGCATACTCACCTCTTTAGTGCTCTAGGGGGAGATCAGTGGAAAAATGGCGGAAGATGAGTAGGACAATTTGAGAGTTGAGAATTTTTGCGAGGGAAGGGTTGGAAAACAGAAGAGAAAGAATTGGACGAGAGTAAGGGAGGCAAGCAGCAAAGGTGAGAACAGTGGGGAAGAGAGGATAGAGAAGTTAAGGGGTAAAGAAGGAAGAGAATAAGGATAAAAGAAAGATAACCTACAAAGAATCACAGGAGGCAGACTGGCGGAAGGGGTGAGCCCGAAGGGCAGGGAGAGGAAGGATGAACGGGAGAATAAGAAGAGAGAAAACCAGCTGGTTATAAAGGATAAAAAGGAAGTCCTTTTATCAGAGAGGTTGTATAGCGGAGAGACAATGACGGGGAAAGACGACAGAAGGATGACAACAAGTGAAGATGAAGGAGAATGTTGCAACAGGGAGAGAGAAGAGAGAACATCATGGAACATGGGAGAAACGGAAAAAGAAAGAGAAAACAGAATGAGAAGGGAGAGAAGAGAAAAGGGAAACACAGAGGAAAGTTTAAACCCGAAGCGGGAATATAGCAGAAGAGAAGGGGAAACATATAGAGAAAGGCGGACAGAGGGCGACATCGGAAGAAACGGAGGAGAGGTAAACCAAAAGGATCACGCAGTAGAAATACAAAACCATAAAGAAAATCACGACGCATATGCAAGTACAAGCCAAGGATTAAACAAAAGTACAAAAAGGAAATCAGAAATTAGTAGTGAAGAGAATAGAAAGAAAAAAGGAAGGGAAGAAGAAGAACAAATACGACTAGACGAGGAGAGAAAGAGGAGAGAGGGAGAGGAAAGCAGGTTGGAGGTTAAGGTAAGAAATAAATCAAACACGAGGGAAGTAGATAAAGAGAAGAATGATGTAGAAATAGATGATATATACAAATGGAAGTCGAAAAGGGAGGAGTATCTAATAACGATAGCAATAGACAAAGATAAGTCGTCTTCAACGAAGAAAGGTAATTTAATTAAAATATATAGTAGTCTGATGAAAACAGGGGTGCGGTTCGAAAGCCTGAAGATGGTGGGCTTCAACAGAGCGGAAGTGAAATATAGGAACAGGCAAGATGCCAACAAAATCCTAATGGAATCCAGACTCAAACCGGCGGGTTACAGTTCGTACATCCCACCAAGATGGAAGATGAGGAAAGGCGTGATACATGAATGGGAGGAATCGATAGAAGAATTAGAAAAACAAATAGCACCAGACCAAGGCGTATTTACTTTTGAAAAATTAAAAAAAAGAAAGATAAGAGAAGGGAGAGCAGTTTGGGAAGAGGGTAAGTCCATATTGATAAAGGTGAGGGGAGACTCCTTGCCAACAAAAATTTTGGTGGGCTGGGGACATGTTTGGCTGAGGGTCGAACCGTTCGTAGAAGCGGTTAAACAGTGCTTCAGATGCCTTAAATTTGGGCATATTCAAGCGACATGCAGAGCGACAAAGAAAAAATGTTTTGTATGCACTAAGGAAGTGCATGGCAAATGTGAAGAAAGAGCTAAATGTATAAACTGTGGAGAAGGTCACCTGAGTGTGGCAAGGGAGTGTCAAATATATCAAAGAGAAGCGGCAATCAAAAAGATTATGGCCTATAAAAACGTATCATACAATACGGCTAATGAAACAGTGAGACAAGAAGAAAGATTCGGGGACAGATGGAATGGAGTCGAAGAGGAAAATGAAGAGGATGAAGGAGATAAGGACTTTCCAGCAATTAGGGGGTAAAGGAAAGTAGAATATTGGGAAGACTTAGCCGCACCAGTGGAAAGGGAGCTGGGGAGACTCAGGAAGGTATGGGACAACAGGAATAAGAAACAAATCCAAAACCAAAATCAAGATCAGGATCAACATCAAAACCATAACCACAACCAACACCGAATGCAGAGAAATGACAGAAGAAAGGAGGAGAAAATAACAGGAAATCAAGACGACAGATACGACAGAGAAAGGGGTCGGGACAGATGGAACCGAGAAACAAGAAGGGAAGAGGAAAAATATATAAGGCAGGAGAGAACAGACAGAAGAGATAGGAATCTGGACAACAATACAGAGGAGAAAAAGAGAAAAGAAGAATCAAATGTTAAAAAGGATACGGAATATCTTAAAAATAGGGGAGACGATGACCTGATAGAAGAGATCGTTAAATTAATAAATGATAGAAACATACTAGCAAAGTTAGTCAGAAAACTGGTGGAAAAACAAAAGGAAACACAAACGAGAGAAGGGGTAGAGATAGAGACAGAAGAGGACTGGAATGGAACGGCCAAGCAGATGAATGAAGCATGTAAACAAACGATCAATATCAAACCAAAGGAAAAAATAACTCTAGTGAACAAATGTTTCACGGAGGAAGACAAAACAAAGAACATAATAAAGGACAATAGAAAAGACAGCGGGAGAGACCAATCAGAAGAGGAGAATGGAAAACAGGAAGGGGAAGAAGTAGGAATGGAAGAAGAGGAGGGGAAGGAAGATAGAAGAAAGAATAGGGAAAGACAAGTAAAGAAGAAGAAAGAGGAAAAGGAATACATAGAGGGTACAACGGAGGAGGAAGGCGCATCAGAGGCAGAGGACTGGAAGAGTGTAACAACGGGAAGTGAGAACACAGGGATGATAGAATGGCTGGAAGACAGTGAATGGGAACAAGATAATATGAGGAAAGGCACACCAACCAAAACAAAGGAGAAAGAGATAGAAGAAAATCCAAGGGAAAAATATGCAAGGGAAAAATATGCAGGGGAAGAAGCAGTAGAGTTGGGTAAGACAAGGGAAGGGAGGAAAAAGAAAGGTTGCCAGGAAAACCAAGAAATAGAACGAGAAATAAGACAGAAACAAGTACAAGGAGGGAATAAAGACAAAGGAGATGAACAAAATAGGAAAACAAATATCAAATAGCAATCACCAAACTAAGATGACAGGTTGTAAGATGGCTTTGTGGAACGCGAGGAGTATAAAAAACAAGATGGTGGAAGTGAAACAAAAGATTGGGGAATATGATATAATGGGAATAACGGAAACTTGGCTGAAGAGAAAAGAAGGAGTTAAAATAAAGGAATACAATGTATTTAGGAAAGATAGGGAAGACATGAGAGGAGGAGGACTATGTTTCTTAGTCAGAAAAAACATCCAGGTGAGGATAAGGGACGACGTTAAATGGGAGAAGGACAAAACGGAGATTATGGCAATCACAATAATTATGGAAGGGAAAGAGCTGGACATAATACTGGGATACAGAAACCCAAGGTTCTCGTTAAGTAAGAATGAATGGGACAAATTATTTAGAAACAGAAGACAGAATATAGACACCATAGTAATGGGGGATTTTAATGCGAATAACAGGGAATGGAACTGTTGGAGGAATGACAGAGAAGGAATTATGTTAGCAGAGATAATAGAAGAACAAGACCTATTCATTATCAATGACAGAACGACATCTAGAACGGGATCAGGGAAATATAGACCGTCCAATTTGGACTTATTGATAACAAACTACGGAATATATCAAGAAACAAATGTAAGTGAGGAAGGAGAGACGTTGGGATCGGATCATCAAGTAATAGTAGTACAAATCAAGAAAAAAGTACAAAGATGGAATAGAATAAAATACACAACCAGGAAATACGAGACGGATAGTATAGAATGGAGAGACGTAAGACTATCATGGTTCAGAGAAGAAGAAGCTATGAAAAGAAAAATGACAAGTGCAAGGTCTATAGAAGAGAAATATGAAACGCTAATAGAAAGTATAAAAGACGGAATGGAAAGGATAGGAATAAAGGAAAGGAAGAATAAATCTATAGAAGGAGGAAATGAAGAGAGAAATGACAAGGAAAGAAACAAAGAAACAAGGAAGAGTACAACAGTAGGAGGTCAATACCCATGGTGGGATAAAAAATGTAAAGAAAAGAAAGAGGCGAGGAAAAAAGCAGTGAAGGATTTTATAAAAAGACCCGATGAGCTACACTGGACAGCTCTTAAGAAGGAAGAAAAAGAGATGAAGGAAATGATAAGAGATCTGAAAAATAAAGCTTGGGAGGAAATGGCAACATCCGTGGACCATCGCACGAAAGGATCGGACATCTGGAGGAGGATTAAGGGTCTACAAAGAGGCTTTGACATAGAAAATAACACATGTGTTACGATAGAAGAGGTAAGACAACTGGAAGAAAAAGAGATAAATAAAATACTACAGAAGCCAATGGAGGAGGAAAATGGGATAGGAGAGGTAGAGGAGGGAGGAATAAGGGAGGATATGAGAAATCATATTCAAATAGAAGAGGAGGAAAGAAGACAAGATATTAAAGAATGGGAAGTAGAGATGGCAATACAGAAATCTAATGATAAATCAGCACCGGGAGAAAATGGTATAGACTACAAAATAATTAAAAATATGACAGAAGAATACAAAAAGGAAATGTTAAAGTTATTTAATGAGATTTGGAGAACACAAGATATACCAAGGGAATGGAAAAAAGCCATTATCATCTTTCTAGACAAAACAAACAAAAAGTCGTTGAGACCGATATCACTAACGGACTGTATGGGGAAAGTAATGGAAAGAATAGTGAGCAGAAGATTAACGGAATGGGCGGAATACAATAAGATAATGGATGAAGGACAAAATGGATTCAGAAGAGGGAGATCTACGATGGACAATTTGGCCATACTAACGTCGGAGATAAGAAAGGGATTTGAAAATGGAAGAGAAACACTAGCGGTATTCATGGATGTAAAAGGAGCATATGATCACGTTGACCATAATACTCTAATGATGACATTGAGACAGAAAGGGTGTCCGGAAGGATTAGTCAAATACATAGAAGAGTGGATAAGCAATAGGAAAGTAAAATGTATAAGAAGATTTGATGAACCCATGGAGGGAAGACAATGGAGAGGTTTACCACAAGGGGCGATTCTCAGTCCCATTTTGTATAACATATACACAGCAAACTCGACAAGAGGAGTCAAGGAGGAACAGATCAGGATATTACAATACGCAGATGACATAGTGATATACACAACGAGCAATGCTAGACATCTTAATGTAGAAAGAGTAAGGAAGGCTTCAGAAAAACTAATCAGAAATCTTAAGGATATAAAATTAGATATAGCGGAGGAAAAAACAAAAGTAATGAACTTCGCACAAGGATATAACACAACTAGAAGAGGCAAAATAAGTATAAATATTGGAAACGGAACATACATGGAAGAGGAGAGCACAAGATTTCTAGGGATAAGCTTAGATAGAAGACTACGGTTCGAAGAACACACAGATATGGTAGTACAAAAGGCAAGGAAAAGACTGAATATGTTAAGATATATTGGTCACATAAAAAAAGGTGCCAATCCTGAGACAATGATAATGTTATATAAATCGCTGATTAGATCAGTTATAGAATATGGGGTGTCAATATATTATACCAACAATAAGAAAAACAAAGAAAAAATTGGGAAAATGCAAAGTGCCGGAATAAGAACGGCAATGGGTTATAGGATGTCGACGCCGATAAATGTAATGCTGGTGGAAGCAGGTGTAATGGACATAACAAACCGAATAAGACTGATAACCAATAAGTATGTAGCGAAACAGAGAAGAAAAAGAGAAAGTAAAGTATTGGATGCAATAAGGGGACAAGAAGAGGGACAGGAAGAAGAAGAAGAGGAAGAGAGACATGAATTGGGAAGAGCGTACAGAAACACGGAACAGATAGAAGGGATAATGGAGAGAGAACCGGAGATGGAAGGGACAGAGATAGAAGGGGGAGGAGAGGAAGAGAGAGAGGAAGAAGAAGAAGATAACGAAGAAATATGGAAGAGAATTATGGACTGGGAACTGGGAAAAAATTGGAAAGAAATGAAGGAAACAAGGGGAAGAATACCCCTGATAAGGAATATTAAAGAAAAACTGGAAATTAACGAGGAAGAAACAGTTGAGATATACACGGACGGGTCCAAAATTCCAAATTCAAGATCCAACGGAGTGGGTATAGTAATAAAAGAAGCAAATGCAAGGATGGAACAATGGAAGACAAGAGGTCAGAGTATAAGTAATAAGGCAACAATATACACAACAGAAGCGGTGGGAATAGAAAAGGCTATTGAAATAGCTGATAACGAAATGATAGAAAAAGATGTAATAATATTTACAGACGCACTAAGTGTTCTACAGGGAATAAAAAACATAGAAAGAAGAGAAAGAAGTAATTCAGAAAATGAAGATAGGAGAGTGAGAAAAATCAGGGATTTGCTCATTAAAAGAGAGAAACAAAACAGAGAAAATGAAGGAGGAGAAGAGAGAAGAATAGAGAGGCTAAAAGTTGCTTGGATACCAGCGCACTGTGGGATAGAAGGAAATGAAAGGGCGGATGCAAACGCAAAAGAACTCACAGAGGGAGAACCGATAGGAGAAGTGAAGATACCATGGAGGGACATTAAAGCGGACCTGGAGGAAAAAGCATGGAGAAGATCGAAAGAGGACATGGAAAAAATCGGAGAGGAGAAAGGGGTGAAGTATTTCGCAAGAGAAGGGAATAATGTGGGAAGTAGAAAACCTTGGTTTGTGGGAATGACGGGAATGGAGAGAAAGGGTATCAGTTTTTTAAATAGGATAAGGGCAAATCATTACAATCTAGCGGAATCATTATTCAGAAAAGGGATGGTGGAAACACCCAATTGTGAGTGTGGGAGGGGAGTAGAAGATATAAATCATATAATTTGGAACTGTGATAGATATATAGGAGAGAGAGGAAGACTACAAATGGACTTGGAAAGGGTGGGAATACGGGAGGGAGAGGATATAGCTGAAAAGATCAGGGGAGATAGAAAGGCGGCAGCTAAAGTGATAATAGGCTACCTAAATAGAATTAAGAGAGACATTTAAGAGAAGAAATTAAGATAGGGGATGAAGGAGACTGAAGGGGGGAGAGAGTGGAGATGAGGTATGAAAGGTGAAGGGGGGTGAGAAGGTGAGAGAGGGAGGCAATATGTATATAAAGGAATGTCATGTTGGAGTGTCGGAGAGTGGGCGATGAAGTGTGAAAGCGAGGAAGCGAGAGGAAAGATATAAGCTATTGTATTTACTCATTGTATTTTTATTGTACTAAGTTCTTTCATTATTGTATGCAATTTAATTATAAGTTATATGTAAGGTGGGAGAAAGTGATAAAGAGACAATAGTTCGTTGGGCTATATGAGACAGTGTCTCGAAGTGCCACTTTGAGCATAGAATACACATGTGATGTAACTTCCTCGAGGAAAAAATAAACCTAACCTAACCTAGTGCTCTAGGGCCGGTATTCATAGTCGCTACTTATTCTTAAGCAAATGCTTAAGCATTCGGCATCCTTTACTAGCTACTAGGTTAGTAGAGGATGCCGCATGCTTAAGCATTTGCTTAAGAATAAGTAGCGACTATGAATACCGGCCTAGGGGCGGTATTCGCAGTCGCTTCTTATTCTCAAGACCGTCTCAAGCATTTGCTCAAGATGCCGCCTAGATTCATAGTTGTGTCTTGAGGTCGTGTCTTAAGCATTTGCTTGAGCAAATTCTTGTTCAAATAAGTAATTCCTTGTATGACGTCACATGTGTAATAAGCAATTGCTCATTCACGTTCGGAAACTTTCGGAATAATTCGGTTAGAACAACCAATGATAGAAGGATATTCCGTTCGTTCCTTGGTGGGCGACGGAGTAGGATGCTCGAACGTGAGTAATGCGTGTGAGGGTCGAGGTTATTTTTTCAGCGAAGAATAGGTTACCGGTGAGCCCCGGAGATTCTCCGGAGTGGAGGGAGAACACCTACGGCAATGAGGGTTATGCGCGTGATGAATGGCGAGGATAACCCTCCGCCGTGGCTCACCATACTTCAACAACGGAGCATAATGAAGGAAATTAGCTGAAAAATTGATTTATATTATTTCACTCTTGCTTCGTTAAAAATAGTCCGAATTATATGAAATTTTGTATGTATTTTATCGGAAAAACATGAGGAATCTATCGGTGTCGCTTCCCTATCGATACGATAAAGAATAAAGAATGCAGTTTTTCATGTCCTTTGTCATCCCAGATAGCACAGGACGTTTTAAAAACGTCCATTTTATGTCCATTTTAGGTCTGAACGTCCACGGCTTGATTTGTGAAAATGGACGTTCTTAAAACGTTTTCTGGACCTTTTCTGGACGTTTTATGGACGCTTTCTGGACGGTTTTAAAACGTCCAGAAAACGTTTTAAAAACGTCCAGAAAACATTTTAAAAACGTACTTTACGGACGTTTTAAAATCGTCCTTTTCCGGACGTTTTAAAAACGTCCGAAACAGGCGTTCAAAAGAGGCTGTGCGCCATCTAAGAAATGTCGTTAGATTAGGATACATTAGTTGAAGGAAACCAGGGATTGTAACCACTGTCTAACCCAACCATCCACGAAATATGGATAGATCGTACAGGTAAAGCCTAATTAAATCTACATACATATATACATAAGTATACATACTGGTACATATAAATGTTTATGAACATTTGCTGAAAGAAACAATGGAAAACCAAAAACACAGAGGCATTTGTTTAAATGTTTCTGACCGAATGTTTGCAAACCGGTTTTATACAGTTTTTATATTGTTTTCATACAGTTTTTATACAGCTTTCATAACGTTTTTGTACAGTTTTTGTATATTTGTTTCAGTATTTGCGGTCAAAGGTATGTAGTTCTAGGTTAGGGTTTGAATAATTTTTCAAATTTAGGTTAACGTCGTTGATGCCCAATGGATATTGTATTGCTATTTAGTTGGCCTTTGGCAGGAAAGGGAAAGAAGATTTCCATAAATTAAACGTAGCAACGGTTTTAATATATGTAACTATCACCTTTATTTTACTGTTCCCAATATTGATTACTGTAAAATCCAATGTATTTTCTGTATATTCGACCTCCTACTAACATGTACTTGTATCTATTGTAAGTGCATATAATCTGCATTATTTCTGAATTAAATAAATGAAATAAATTGTTATCGAGTTTGATCTCATTTTGAAAACCATTTACTTGCTTAAATTTTTATTAAATCGAACCAGCCCCGTCGAACGTCCTGAAAACGTCCTAAAAACGTTTTAAAAACGTCCAGAAAAGGTCCTGAAGACGTTTTAAAAACGTCCTGAAAACGTTTTAAAAACGTCCAGAAAACGTCCTGAAAACGTCCTAAAAACGTCCTGAAAACGTTTTAAAAACGTCCTAAAAACGCACTGGTTTGTGAAAATGGACGTGTTTAGGACCTTTTCTGGACGTTTCTAAAACGTCCTGAACGTCTGACTTGGACGTTTCTAAAACGTTTTTAAAACGTTTTGGTGCTATCTGGGATGTAATGGCGTCAGTTTGAGGTTGCCGGGGAATGAAATCTCCGGAGTGGAGGGGGAACACCATGTGACTGAATCATCACGCACACATATCGCCATTGCCGTAGGTGTTCCCCCTCTACTCCGGACACTCAAGACGGTCTCAAGATATGCAGGGGGTGGACAGTCCAATGCTTAAGCGTGCAGAAGGATAGACGCCAATGACGCCATCTAGTGTAGACGCAAAACCCCAAGATAAGATAATAGATAGTCGTTCAGATAATCGAGATATTATTCAGATAATATACTGATACCTAATTAAAGAACTTAATAAAATGAAGAGACCAATAGAATAACATACAGAAATACATAATTAGTTATTACGAATAGTTACTGTAATAACTAATTATATATTTCTGTATGTTTTCTATTGGTTTCTTCATAAAAGCGTGTTTTATGAATAAGAAAAAGGTAATGAAATTGTTTCAAAGAATTTTCTTATTATATACCAAAATTAGTCCATCTGTTACATCTCGTACTTCCATAACACGGAACGCACCTTTTGCGAATTTCTTATTATTATTATTACAGAAGACAAACGGGCAGAGCCCAATACAAAGCATGCTTAATAACTATTAGCGGATTCGGCAGACACGCACTGGTGCCATTTCGTGCTACGCCGGTGCTGCCTTGGCATAGGCCGCGTTCCGATTCACGCATAATGCGCATGAAGTGCATAGGGTACGTGACATATCCTATACATTTTATGCGCATTATGCGTGAATCGGAACGCGCCCTAGTGTAGCACGTTTTCTAGTGGCGTATTCGGACGGTCGCTCTGGTGCACACTGATTGCGAATTTGAGCCAATCGGAAGCGAAAAAGTTCAGAATACGCCATAAGGTTTTCTAACACCGATTACATTTGATTTACATGCGAGCCGTTGATTGTTGAAATGAATTCCGATATGTAGTTGGTGAAAACTCTGCACTTGACGGAGTAATAGTCATCCCATGTAATGTATCTTCCTTCCTGTCCAGATCAATCTTCTCCTCAACTTCCTTTGAAGATGAATTGTTATCAGTTTCCTCAGGCAGCAACAAGGACGGTACAGTTCCTTCCTTCAGTTTTCTCCGCACACTGCATTGGTAATCCTGTGGATGAAAATGTAACTGACAAATTACATACCGATTATCGTAGACCTGCTTGGGAGTTAAACCTTGCAATCGCGGACTACGCGCTGCTTCAATCCATTGTGAAGCGATTATAGCTGATTTTGGAAACCGATGAGAATGTTCCTTTCGCGTTGATGGACAATCCCGGACAGCACACTTTCCCTTGTCCTTGAAAATCCGTTTTGTATCCATTTTCTCTGCACAATTACCTGAAATCACACTTAAACACAACACAATTAGTACAATTTACAAACAAAAATATGCAATGGCGACCAATGGCGGCGTCAGTCAAGGATGTGCGAGGAAGACCTGGCAAGATCGGAATGACCGGAAGACCAACGAAGATGGACGCAACCTTCCTCCAGAGGAGTGAGGGGCGTGGGGGGGGGGGGGGGGGGGGCGAAACGCAGCGCCATCTAGCGTAGACGCAAAATGAGATGAACTATGTTTCTGCACGAAACCTATAATACTGTCCACCCCCTGAAGATATGTAAAACGTTGTCTTGAAAATATAACCTCGTTTTATCGTCTATTTTGACACATGTGACGTCATACAAGGAATTACTTATTTGAACAAGATCTTCCTCAAGCAAATGCTTAAGACACGACCTCAAGACAGTCTTGAGATGAATCCATACGTCATTACATGCGAAATCATGCGAGATTCCACGAGATGAACTACTTAACCTGCAAGAAGGTTTTCATTCATGTTTTCATTTCATAATTGAAATGCATATTATTATGGGTAATCAATGTCGCTAATATCAATATTATTATCGATGTATATCAAGTATACTTATCAATAATGTACAAAATAAATTAAAATTAAATGGAGTCTCTGCAATCTGAGGTGTTTTTATTTCTATATTACATCAGTTTAGTAGTTGGGTTTATATATTAGTTTATTATACTAAAAACATTACATGGCAGTGGAAAAGTTTTTCTCTGCAAATCATTAATAAATAACCTCAACGCTCACACGCATTACTCACACATGTTCGAGCATCCTACTCCGTCGCCCACCAAGGAACGAACGGAATATCCTTCTATCATTGGTTGTTCTAACAGAATTATTCCGAAAATTTCCGAACGTGAATGTGCAAATATAAGATATAAGCAATTGCTTATTCTAAGCAAATGCTTAAGATCATCTTGAGCATTTGCTCAAGAAGGCCGCCATAGTTGTGTCTTGAGATAATCTTGAGGTCGTGCTTAAGCATTTGCTCAAGACGCGACTGCGAATACCGCCCTAGACGTGGCCTAAATTTCAGCCCCCTGGTGGTAAGTTGGCAAACTATTGAAAGTAGGTCCGGATCCCACCAAACATTCCGAATAAGTATTTATTAATCGAAGAAGTAAAAATTTAGTGTTCAAACAAATTTAAAAACACTCGTTTTTCACAACATATCTAGGTATTTAAACACTGATAATCATATGGACTTCGACGGATTTCGACCTATTCTCAGTAGTTCCATTTTCTGTCAGTAGTTGGCGTATCGAAATTCTTGGTTTCCCAATGCGTTTCTTTTACTAACCTTTCAATATCTATTTTTCGTCAGTGTAACTTAATTTAATTTAATTTTTTAATCAGAATTATACTTATTAATAAATTGGCACTTCTTCATAACCTATACGAAAAATGTTTTATAGGTTAGTTATTTTCATTTCAGATATACGACATTTACGACACATTTACGACATTTACGACATTTAAGCCACGTGTCGTGTATAAAATCGAAAATTCGTGTCTTTACCCATCACTGGTTGGCACTGGCGTCGGCAAATTTTCATCTTGGCGTTGATTGGTTCGACAGTCGGTTGGGGGTATAATGGTGGGGGATAACAGCTACGATCAACTAGAGACACTATAATAAGAGTGTAGTGATGCGCGATATTTATCGATAACTGCATATATCGATATTTGCCTGTCAGAATATCGATATTTTTTATCGATATTTCAAACACCGATAATTACACATATCGATACTTTTGGTCCACATACCGATAATTTTTTTGCACCAACCATGAGTCATGACCTGAGTTGCTACGCAATTCCCCACGCGTGACGTCACATTGACATAGCCAATACGACTTGTGCCCGCTATTCCCGCCAATCACCAGCCCGCACCAGCCTTAGGCTGCCAGCCTAAAACTAGAATTTATATTTTAAGAATGGGCAATATGAGACTGTGTCTTGAAACGCCGACAGGGTAGGGTCACTCTCATAGGAGGACTGTTAACACGGATTTAGTAGATACCCAGGCCGTATGAGGTCTCTGAAAGCAGTATTAATTCTCAGATTTTGTACTAGGTGGCACTCACAGCGTTATTCAGTGGGGATAGTAGTACCCAAGCAGAGGACGACCAGGGTCGTGACACCTCCATGTATTCTACTGTTAGCGCGGACAGCACCCTCTGGCGAAATGGGGCGGAAAAAAATTACTATAACCGGGAAATTTGAAACATGGAGTAGGCACTTTTCAGTTATAGCGAATTCGGTACCTCGCACTGACTCTGCACTGGTGCCAGAAAATGATTTGAATTGGTTGATTCTTATAGAGCTATCTTTGTTTCTATCAGAAACAACCAATCCAAGTCATTTTCTGACACCAGTGCAGAATCAGTGCAACGTACTGAATTCGCTATTAAATTCATCGAACTTCAGAAACGACTAATACAATTTCTGTATGACTACTGAACTACACATAATCATATTGTATGCATCCTATATACAATTTTAGAAGTATGCGTAGTCATGCAGAAATTGTATCTCAGATGTTAGTTTTTCAGGGAACAGAAATTAAACCGTACACATTTGTTTATTTCTTTAATGAACTCTTTTATTGGATAGTTTGGTCGCTTTACAAACAAGACTATTAAGGACTCCATGTTGTGGTACTTCTTTTCCCTTAATTATATTATTAATTTTTTTACAAAATGAGTTGTACAAAGTATAGTTATTGTTTTAATTAATGTCTCTTCTATCTTTTCGGCATGCTGACATTTAAAACTAACTTTAACATAATTATTTATGTAATTTGTAATATTGGAAATCGCCTGTTCATTAATATTTCGATTATTTAACATGTAATTTGCAATCACGCATATTTGTTCAATACATTTGAGAAATGATGGATTGTATCTGTCTCTTTCATTTTGTGCCTTGCAATCTTTAAAAATGTAACTATTGCACAAATTGCAGGTTATGCCGCGCAATACCGCATTATATACATACGTGCATAAATATTTTAAAGAAGTTTTTCGCAGAGGTTTCTGAATTCTTTTTTGAAATACACACGCAATGAATAAAATACCTTCTTTTAAATAAAATTCGCGCAACTGAACACGATAACACAATAGCTCCAAACGAAATGCAATGAAATTGCCAAAATGTTGTCGGAGGACGCGTTGGGACGCGTCCAACATGACGCTGCCAACACCATCTAGCGCGCAATTCTGTCACTAAATTGAGTACAGCGCCGCATGGCGAAATGGGGCAAAACTAATCTAGTGCTAACAGCTCGCCCATAAGAGTGTCACGACCCTGAGGACGACTGACGGCATGAGTTCGGAATTTGGAGTTTTAACCTGTTTTAACGCCATTGTGTTTAGCAGTGTGCTGTATTTACACAACAGATACATTTATGTATTTTATATTTCGTTAACACTAGAACCGCCAAAAGTTTAATCTACCTAAAGCTGCTAATACTGGTCATATTGACCGGCACTATATACACACATAATAAATTTCTACTATTTATTTCAATAACATAGCTACACAGCACATTCATTGCAGTAGACAATTTGTTGGCTACATTTTCCACAGAAATACCTTTTACACTTTTCACATAATGCAGATGTTTTATTTTCACAGTTTTCGCATAGCATCCCAGATAGCACCAAAACGTTTTAAAAACGTTTTAGAAACGTCCAAGTCAGACGTTCAGGACGTTTTAGAAACGTCCAGAAAAGGTCCTAAACACGTCCATTTTCACAAACCAGTGCGTTTTTAGGACGTTTTTAGGACGTTTTTAAAACGTTTTCAGGACGTTTTCTGGACGTTTTTAAAACGTTTTCAGGACGTTTTTAAAACGTCTTCAGGACCTTTTCTGGACGTTTTTAAAACGTTTTTAGGACGTTTTCAGGACGTTCGACGGGGCTGGTTCGATTTAATAAAAATTTAAGCAAGTAAATGGTTTTCAAAATGAGATCAAACTCGATAACAATTTATTTCATTTATTTAATTCAGAAATAATGCAGATTATATGCACTTACAATAGATACAAGTACATGTTAGTAGGAGGTCGAATATACAGAAAATACATTGGATTTTACAGTAATCAATATTGGGAACAGTAAAATAAAGGTGATAGTTACATATATTAAAACCGTTGCTACGTTTAATTTATGGAAATCTTCTTTCCCTTTCCTGCCAAAGGCCAACTAAATAGCAATACAATATCCATTGGGCATCAACGACGTTAACCTAAATTTGAAAAATTATTCAAACCCTAACCTAGAACTACATACCTTTGACCGCAAATACTGAAACAAATATACAAAAACTGTACAAAAACGTTATGAAAGCTGTATAAAAACTGTATGAAAACAATATAAAAACTGTATAAAACCGGTTTGCAAACATTCGGTCAGAAACATTTAAACAAATGCCTCTGTGTTTTTGGTTTTCCATTGTTTCTTTCAGCAAATGTTCATAAACATTTATATGTACCAGTATGTATACTTATGTATATATGTATGTAGATTTAATTAGGCTTTACCTGTACGATCTATCCATATTTCGTGGATGGTTGGGTTAGACAGTGGTTACAATCCCTGGTTTCCTTCAACTAATGTATCCTAATCTAACGACATTTCTTAGATGGCGCACAGCCTCTTTTGAACGCCTGTTTCGGACGTTTTTAAAACGTCCGGAAAAGGACGATTTTAAAACGTCCGTAAAGTACGTTTTTAAAATGTTTTCTGGACGTTTTTAAAACGTTTTCTGGACGTTTTAAAACCGTCCAGAAAGCGTCCATAAAACGTCCAGAAAAGGTCCAGAAAACGTTTTAAGAACGTCCATTTTCACAAATCAAGCCGTGGACGTTCAGACCTAAAATGGACGTAAAATGGACGTTTTTAAAACGTCCTGTGCTATCTGGGATGTACGTCTTCTTGTGGATTTTGTTGTACTTGGTTGTGGTAATGTGTTCCGTTCACTTTTACTAGCTAATAGTCATAATGACCGGAATGGCAGTTCTAGTGTTAAAAAAGAAGGCAAATATTAGTTATTTTAATCATTATTTAATTAATTTTAGGCTGCAATATGGCATTTCGTGTTCCGTGTTGTGTACCTGAACCCCCTCATCGGTTTCTGAATCCAACTAAAGATATGGACCGTTTCAGCCAATGGATAAAAGTAGTGGGCAATGAAAAGTTATAAATAATAAATTGTGAATAAATTGGACCTAGTTTTACAGCAAGCACGCAACCAACAATGTATTCATTGTTGGTTAGTTGCTTGCTGCATAATTAAGTCCAATTGTAATGTAATATTTCTCAAATAAATTGTAATGTAATATTTCCCAAATAAATTGTAATGTAATATTTTATAAATATATTGTATTTTATACGTGTATCCAATTGGAAAATTTTAATTCTCAAAATATAATATGAAAGTGGTGTAAGTCAAAAATCTAAAAAAATTGAATTCTTTAGTTACATTGTATTATATTTCAAAGTAAGTGATGAATCCAATTGTTGTCGATTTTTGACTTTCACCACTTTCATAATCACCGGCACATAGTAGTAAGGGATGCATTGAATACACATTTGAAATGCCCGCCATTATTAATATAGTGCATATCCAACCCGCTAGAGGGTGCTCATGATATGCTAACAAAATAATGCCCGCAGTGGACCTACCCTGAACGCCGATTCTTTGTAAAAAGTACAGGGAATGAATAAAAAAACCCAACCTAACCTAAATATTTTAAGAAATATCGGGCGAATTCCACTTACGTCCAAATCAGGGTTGCCACCTTATCACCATATAAATCCCGGAGTGCCATACATTCCAACCCGGAGATTCGAATATAAACTCGGAGATGGAAAAAACAAAAAAAAGTTTTGTTCTCGAATATCCAGAAAACAGATGTGCGATTCTTTTAAGCTCAAACAATTCAGAATTTAAAAGTATCTGTTTTTTTAATTAATAAATTTCTTATGTGTGCATGAACTGCGCCTGCGTCAGTCACGCACACGTTACCACCACTCCTGTAGGTGTTTCCCCCTCCATTTACTGCAGTTAATCGCTCCTCACCCTATTTGAATGCGATGATTATGTAAAAAAAATTATAGATATTACCAATATCGATACTTTTTGAGTAATATATTTCATGTATCGATATTGAACGACAAAATATATATCGATATGCATTATCGATAGATGGGACCAATATCGCCCATCACTACACGAGTGACAGTCCGCCATGTTTGATCGAAATCCCACGAGAGAGAAGGAGATATACACCATTTCACTCTTCACCACTTTTAACAACTCTTACGTTTATGGCAACATTTTACTTCTGTTTAGTTCGCATTTAAATCAGTATAATAAAATAACATATATCAAATAGAACACAAGATTTGGTTTTATGCTTTGTATCTTCATTATTTTGGTATAATTGACAGATTTAAAAATCAGCGGGAATAGATGAAAAATGACGGGCCAATCAAAAACCCAAATGCACATTTTCAGATTAATATATAGTAAAATACCGCCATAAACGTAAGAGTTGTTAAGAGTGGTTAAGCGTGAAATGGTGTATATCTCTTTCTCTCTCGCAGGATTTCGATCAAAAATGGCGGACCAATCAAAAAGTGGCCTTCTCGTGTCCAGACTCTTATTATAGTGTCTTTAATTATACCTACTCTTTGACGTAGTGTTGCGGGGCCGGCTGGGAATTCTGATGGCTTGAAGTGAGTTCCGTGTGGTTCGGCGTCCGTGGAGCCCTGAAGGACTCTGCTCTAGAGACACTATAATAAGAGTCTGGACACGAGAAGGCCACTTTTTGATCGGTCCGCCATTTTTGATCGAAATCCTGCGAGAGAGAAAGAGATATACACCATTTCACGCTTAACCACTCTTAACAACTCTTACGTTTATGGCGGTATTTTACTATATATTAATTTGAAAATGTGCATTTGGGTTTTTGATTGGCCCGTCATTTTTCATCTATTCCCGCTGATTTTTAAATCTGTCAATTATACCAAGATAATGAAGATACAAAGCATAAAACCAAATATTGTGTTCTATTTGATATATGTTATTTTATTATACTGATTTAAATGCGAAGTAAACAGAAGTAAAATGTTGCCATAAACGTAAGAGTTGTTAAGAGTGGTGAAGAGTGAAATGGTGTATATCTTTCTCTCTGTCGTGGGATTTCGATCAAACATGGCAGACTGTCACTCGTGTCCAGACTCTTATTATAGTGTCTCTACTCTGCTCGCGAACGCGTGAAGTTAAATGAACGAACAGTCTTGTATAAGGTCATATTTTTTTCAAATTTAAAAACACCCGATTTCGAACACAAATTTGCAAAATAAAAGCTTAATTGTTTATAATTTTTAATATTACAAAAATGATTTTTTAATTGTATTCAAATAGGCCAGGCATCGGAATTGTATACGTATGTATCTACCAGAAATATTTTTGGCATCCACGATAAACAATGTAGTTTGAATAGACACAGTGCTTATCCCAATTTCTTAATATACGTCTATGTTTTAACGGGCTCGATACATTTACTTAAAGGGGGATTGCGCCTTGTTGGGCCAAAAAAATAGGCAATTCTTTGTGAATTTTTGGGTACAGAAACGGTTCGACATATTAATTTGCGGTTCGGCAGGCTGTTTTATTGTGTCTTGAACTTTTGTTCTGAATTTTTGTGTGACAGTGGAAAGGGAAACATGGCAGATACAGAGAGAGGGTTGAAAAATAATCGGGTGGCCCTGGCGTTGACGAATAGTACTGTAAGGGTTATCCCAAACACAAAAAGGAAAAGAGCTTCTTAATCTACATACTTAAGAAGTGAACTCGATTGAAATATTTTTCGTAATGAAAATAGCGTTTTCCTTTTAGCAGTATCCCAGATAGCACACGACGTCTTTAAGACGTCCATTTTACGTCTGTTTTTGGTCTGAACGTCTTAGACCATATTGAGACGTCTTTAAGACGTCTGCGCGGAGACATTTCTAAGACGTCTTAAAGGCGTCTGTAACAGGACGTCATTTAAACGACTGTGTTGAGACGTCTTTAAGGTGCCCAGATAGCACAACGTCTGGTAAAGTCTTAAAGACGTCCAAAAGGCGTCTTAAAGACGTCTTAAAGACGTCTTGTTACAAATCAAGACGTTCAGACCTAAAATAGACCTAAACTAGACGTCTCTAAGACGAGGTGTGCTATCTGGGTGTCTGTACCAGGACGTCTTTTAAACGACTGTGTTGAGACGTCTTTAAGGTGTCTGTTCCAGGACGTCTTTTAAACGACTGTGTTGAGACGTCTTAAAGACTTCTGTACCAGGACGTCTTTTAAACGACTGTGTTGAGACGTCTGAAAGACGTCTATAGACAGACGTCTTAAAAATGTCTCCGCGCAGACGTCTTAAAGATGTCTTAATATGGTCTAAGACGTTCAGACCAAAAATAAACGTAAAATGGACGTCTTAAAGACGTCGTGTGCTATCTGGGATAAGACGCTTGACACACACACACACACACACACACACACACACATCAAATCCCACATAGCACACGACTTCTTAGAAAAATCCATTTTTGGCCTGAACGCCTTACATCATGTTTTGTTACTTTGCACCTCTTCTGAACGTGTTTAAAACGTCTTTTTGTTACGTCCAAATCGTATTGGTACGGTTTAATGTCTTAAGGAAGTATGTAAGTGGCTTTCAGAATATAATCAAACTCAATAACAATTTATTTCGTTTACTTAATACCAATTAGTTTTATTTGTATTATTACCCAGATAGCACACTACGTCTTCTAGACGTCCATTTTACGTCTGTTTTTGGTCTGAACGTCTTAGACCATATTAAGACGTCTTTAAGACGTCTGTGCGGAGACATTTCTAAGACGTCTGTCCGAGTAAGTGTTTAGGACGTCTCTAAGACGTCCATGCCAAGACGTTATTTAAGCGACTTCGTTTAGATGTCTTAAAGACGCATGGATAGTACGCGACCGCCAGGCGGCGACCGGGCCGAGCGCTTCTCGCAGGTGGTATACAGCAGTCATGCCTATAAGAGAGCCGGGCAGATCATATACCGTCACTCTCTAGTACCGGCGTTTTTTGCAGAAGGAAATTTATATTTTCGACTTGAACTTGAATATGCCAAAAAATGTCTCGATCATTCGCTATTGCAAGACGTTCTTCTTTTTTATGAAGAAACGAAAATATATTGAGCAGCATGAAAATTGACTATCTCAAATGAGGACAAGAGCAGCTACTCGACGGGCTTCTTTTTTCAAAATACTTAATTTCATTAACACGAATCAAGTCACGCTTAATATTTCTAATATCTCTTTAAAGAGCTGCAGTAGGCCTAATCAAGACCTTACGAAGACGTCTTTGAGGCGTCGTGCAAGTCTGAAATGGACGTCTTTAGGACGTCTTCACGACCACTTAAAGGCGTCTTATGGACGTCTACAAGGCGTTTTTTAAAAAGCGTCTTAAAGATGTACGGTTTCCTGACTCAGGATATTCAAAAATGTCTATAGACGTCTTTCAGAAAACAGCAGACGTCTTTAAGACGTCTTGAATGTCTGAAACAGACGTCTTAAAGACGGCTCATAGACGTCGAGTGCTATCTGGGATGCGTGTTCTCGATACCGCCTACCGGAGAGCAATGGTTTCGATGTAATGTTTGTTACAGGCGAGGTCACGAATTGTGCGGAGCAACCGAAATAAACTTCATTCGTCCAATAGGTACATCGGAACGTAAAAAATAAAATATTTTAAATTTCTATATTATTCTAATAAAAATAAAATCAAAGATGGATAAAAAAATATTTATAGAGCAAGAAATAATAAAAGCACATGTGAAAATGACTTGAAAAACTCATACACACATGAATTAATCAATATTGCTTGTGTTGGCGATATTAGGTACACTTTTTTCAGGACCCGATTTTTGCATGCCTTACGTTTTTCGAGTCCTAATTTGCTCCATCTCCCGTCCCCGAGCGGACCCAGGTGTCAGGTGTGATTAATCTTACAAGGAGAAGGCACACCTGCTGCAATCGGTTCTGGAATGAGACTAGGTGGACATTGTAGTACACACCTAGTGTTACAAAACCATTAAGGGTTTTATCAAAATGGGCCTTCGTTTTTGAGAAATTTGAGTTTAAAGTTTTGCGCGATACTACCTAGTAGTTCAGTTGCGCAAACGTTGTTTTCAAGCAACGGTCGTAGCTGCGGTAGTAAGGTATTCGGCTGACACGAAACGTTATATTAAGCTAGAAATATCAAAGAACCGAATGTCTGTAAGATTCAGATGCACTGAACAAACAGCTCAAAAAACAATATCTATTGGTATTTTTCTAATGTTTTTAATACCAGAACAAATTTTTGTATGACTCGTTTGTTGTTCCTTAATAAACATCTGTACAAAAAAAAAAAAAAATAAGGTGTTCGGCTGCGGTGCCGGAGGTGTTTGGTTCGATTCCCGTGTCCCCTTTTTTTTTTCTTTTTCTTTTTCTTACCGTAGTAATGCAATGGCTGCACCTAAAATTATTTTGCGTTGTAATGGCAGCGTCAAACAATTTTTATTTTGTTCCAATAATGATGTTAATAGTATATATTATTACAATAATAATCCATACAGTATTATGATTACAAATTACAAGTGTAATACAAGTACAGATATAATATAAATATAATAAAACCGCAAATTACAAATAATATCATTGCAACAATATTAATATATATATTCTCTTTATTGCTCCCCTAGGGGTTACAAATTCTTCCGACCTCGCTCCCTCCACTCTTTACAACTTTCCCCCATACACCACCTTAACCTGACTTAACTTATCTTAATTTAACTTAACCTAGCTTACCCTAATCTTAATATTACTATATATACAATATATACAAATAGCGGATTGCGAATGCAATCCGCCCGCACGCTCGCTCGCTCTCCCCTTCCTTTCTCCGCGCCCCTCCGCACCTATCCGCCCCCGGACCTCCGCTTCCACTCGTCACCCCTTTCTATCCATTCCTTTTCATCCACCTCCACTCCTCCACACAACAGCCTCCAATTCTCTAACTTCCTCATCCATTCCTCCCCCTCCCCTTCGTCCCCAAGCACCTCTCCCACCACTTCCTGCCACCCCCCACCCCATGCACTCCTCCCACACATCGTCTATAGACGTCTTTAAGACGTCTTTCAGAAAACAGCAGACGTCTTTAAGACGTCTTGAAAATTTGAAATGGACGTCTACGCGACGTTTAAAAGACGTCTACAGGGCGTTTATAAGACGTCTCAAAGACGTCTTACAAAGACGTCTACAAATTGTCCAAGAGACGTCTTAAAGACGTACGGTTTACTGACTCAGGACATTCAAAACTGCCTATAGACGTCTTTCAGAAAATAGCAGACGTCTTTAAGACGTCTTGAATGTCTGAAACAGACGTCTTAAAGACGGCTCATAGACGTCGAGTGCTATCTGGGAAGGTAGGGTACTTACCGATTTTAGTCGAATTCTCAAAAAATTTTATTTGTAGAATTAAAATTTTATTCAATTTAGGTGAAATTAACTTGATTTTATCTGATTATGCAAACAAAAAAATTATATTTGGAACAGTCAAATTTTGAGAAATTTGGAAGATAGGCTACTTACCGATTTTAGTCGAATTCTCCAAAAAAATTTTTTGTAGAATTAAAATTTTATTCAATTTAGTTGAAATTAACTTGATTTTATCTGATTATGCAAACAAAAAAAATTATATTTGGAACAGTCAAATTTTGAGAAATTTGGAAGATAGGGTACTTACCGATTTTAGTCGAATTCTCAAAATATTTTTAATTGTGGAATTAAAATTTTATTCAATTTAGGTGAAATTAACTTGATTTTATCTGATTATGCAAACAAAAAAATTATATTTGAAAGTGTCAAATTTTGAGAAATTTGGAAGGTAGGGTACTTACCGATTTTAGTCGAATTCTCAAAAAATTATAATTGTAGAATTAAAATTTTATTCTATTTAGTTGAAATTAACTTGATTTTATCTGATTATGCAAACAAAAAAATTATACTTGAAAGATTCAAATTTTGAGAAATTTGGAAGGTAGGGTACATACCGATTTTAGTCGAATTCTCAAAATATTTGTAATTGTGGAATTAAAATTTTATTCAATTTAGGTGAAATTAACTTGATTTTATCTGATTATGCAAACAAAAAAATTATATTTGAAAGTGTCAAATTTTGAGAAATTTGGAAGGTAGGGTACTTACCGATTTTAGTCGAATTCTCAAAAAATTATAATTGTAGAATTAAAATTTTATTCTATTTAGTTGAAATTAACTTGATTTTATCTGATTATGCAAACAAAAAAATTATACTTGAAAGATTCAAATTTTGAGAAATTTGGAAGGTAGGGTACATACCGATTTTAGTCGAATTCTCAAAATATTTGTAATTGTGGAATTAAAATTTTATTCAATTTAGGTGAAATTAACTTGATTTTATCTGATTATGCAAACAAAAAAATTATATTTGAAAGTGTCAAATTTTGAGAAATTTGGAAGGTAGGGTACTTACCGATTTTAGTCGAATTCTCAAAAAATTATAATTGTAGAATTAAAATTTTATTCTATTTAGTTGAAATTAACTTGATTTTATCTGATTATGCAAACAAAAAAATTATACTTGAAAGATTCAAATTTTGAGAAATTTGGAAGGTAGGGTACATACCGATTTTAGTCGAATTCTCAAAATATTTGTAATTGTGGAATTAAAATTTTATTCAATTTAGGTGAAATTAACTTGATTTTATCTGATTATGCAAACAAAAAAATTATATTTGAAAGTGTCAAATTTTGAGAAATTTGGAAGATTGGATACTTACCGATTTTAGTCGAATTCTCAAAAAAATTTTAATGTAGAATTAAAATTTTATTCAATTTAGTTGAAATTAACTTGATTTTATCTGATTATGCAAACAAAAAAATTATATTTGGAACAGTCAAATTTTGAGAAATTTGGAAGATAGGGTACTTACCGATTTTAGTCGAATTCTCAAAATATTTTTAATTGTGGAATTAAAATTTTATTCAATTTAGGTGAAATTAACTTGATTTTATCTGATTATGCAAACAAAAAAATTATATTTGAAAGTGTCAAATTTTGAGAAATTTGGAAGGTAGGGTACTTACCGATTTTAGTCGAATTCTCAAAAAATTATAATTGTAGAATTAAAATTTTATTCTATTTAGTTGAAATTAACTTGATTTTATCTGATTATGCAAACAAAAAAATTATACTTGAAAGATTCAAATTTTGAGAAATTTGGAAGGTAGGGTACATACCGATTTTAGTCGAATTCTCAAAATATTTTTAATTGTGGAATTAAAATTTTATTCAATTTAGGTGAAATTAACTTGATTTTATCTGATTATGCAAACAAAAAAATTATACTTGAAAGATTCAAATTTTGAGAAATTTGGAAGGTAGGGTACTTACCGATTTTAGTCGAATACTCCAAAAATTTTATTTGTAGAATTAAAATTTTATTCAATTTAGTTGAAATTAACTAGATTTTATCTGATTATGCAAACAAAAAAATTATATTTGGAACTGTCAAATTTTGGTGAAATTTGGAACCCAGATAGCACACGACGTCTTTAAGACGTCCATTTTACGTCTGTTTTTGGTCTGAACGTCTTAGACCATATTAAGACGTCTTTAAGACGTCTGCGCGGAGTCATTTCTAAGACGTCTGTCTACAGACGTCTTTAAGGCGTCTGTAACAGGACGTCTTTTAAACGACTGTGTTGAGACGTCTTTAAGGTGTCTGTACCAGGACGTCTTTTAAACGACTGTGTTGAGACGTCTTACAGATGTCTTAATATGGTCTAAGACGTTCAGACCAAAAATAAACGTAAAATGGACGTCTTAAAGACGTCGTGTGCTATCTGGGATAAGACGCTTGACACACACACACACACACACATCAAATCCCACATAGCACACGACTTCTTTGAAAAATCCATTTTTGGCCTGAACGCCTTATATCCTGTTTTGTTACATTGCACCTCTTCTGAACGTGTTTAAAACGTCTTTTTGTTACGTCCAAATCGTATTGGTACGGTTTATAGTTTTAAGGAAGTATGTAAGTGGTTTTCAGAATATAATCAAACTCAATAACTATTTATTTCGTTTACTTATATATATATTTATTTAATTTCGACCTTGCGGTCCAGAAATGTGACTTGGTTTACAATTCCTCTTAACCTCATCCCTACATACATCTCCCACTCACTCATCCCACCCACTCACTCACTATTCGCCTCTATATATTTCTCGCATACTTTCTCCTATACTATCCGCTTTTCTATTAAAACTAGTCAGTCTCCTACTATTACATTCTATTCTATTGCACGCTATTATTCTTTGATGCCATTTTACTCTCTCTCCCTCCTTATCTTTTCTTTCCTCCTTCCTTCTATACCCCTTAACCATTCCACCACTTCCTCTACCCTTCTCTCCTGAAGTATTTTTTCCACACCTATATTTATTCTTTCTACACCTGTGCAGTCCCCCGCCAGATGTTTTAGCGACCCTATATCTCTTTCGCATAGTTTACACCTTCTATCCTCCTCCTTCATCCAGTATCTATTCCCCTCTTCCATATTTCCGCATCTTGCTCTTGCCATAAGGCTCTGGCTTCCTCTTTCTCCTCTCTCTTCTAAATATTTTGGCAAGTTTACCCTGTATATGTGCTTGTACAATTTGTTGTATCTTGCTTCCCTTATTCTATTCCATTGCCATTGCCCTTGATTTTCTCTGTCCCTCTCCTTCAGTATTCTCATTATGTCCTTTCCTTCCCCTTTTTCTAGCTCTAAGCCTAACTGGCTGAACCCATTTCTATTTAAATACTCTGTCCTCTCTCTACTATTTCTTGTACTACACCCCCCTTTTTTCCTTTCTCTTAGACACTCCTTCACCAGGCAACGTCCTTCCGCACCCTCTACTCTTTCCTCGTATCCCAGCGCTCTTGCTCCTGCTTTAACTCGTAGTTTTTCCCTCTTCGTTTCCTCCAGTACAATATAGTCCGGCGTTGTTCTGTCCAGTTTTAGGCACCATTTTATATATTTTGTCTGCACCCTCTCTAGCTCCTCCCTCTCCCTCCATCCAAATATTTCCACCCCGTACATCATTATCCCCATTATTAAACAGTCAAACAGTAGCATCCTTTTTTTCCAGTCATCTCTAAATAATCTCTCCCCTATGCCCCACACTTGTCCTACTGCCATATTTGCTGCCTTTGCCCTTTCCCTCACATGCCCTGCGATGTCCCCATTCTTTTGTAGCTTTACTCCCAAGTATTTAAACTCCTTAACTGTTTCAATTTCCTTCCCCTTCCACTTCCACTCTGTCTTCCTCTTCTTTCCTCTGCCTTTGCTGAACACCATGATCTTCGATTTTTCAACATTTAGCTCCAACTTTTTCCTACCCAGATACGTTCTCAGTCTTCGCAGCATCTCCCTCATATCTTCTTCCTTTTCCGCTATCATTACCACATCATCCGCATAACCCAGCGTCCAAAACTTCTCCTTACCTACTCTCACCCCCCCTGTTTGTACTTTCTCCATTTCCTCCTCCAGATCCGATAGATACACCGAAAATAATATCGGACTTAACACACATCCTTGCCTAACTCCCTTCTCTGTCCAAAATTCCTCTGATTCTGTTCCATTTACTCTCACCACATTTATTACCTCCTCATACACTTCCTTTGCCCTTTCTATCAAACCTACTCTTACACCTCTTCTTTCCATACATTCCCATAGCTTTGTCCTCTCCACACTGTCAAACGCAGCTCTTAAATCCATAAAAAACGCAAACAATTTTCCTCCCTTCTTGCTTATTTCTCTTTCCACCACATGCTGTAAAACATACACATTGTCCATCGTTCCTCTATTTCTCCGGAACCCTGCTTGCGTTTCATTCAGTATCTCCTTTTGTTGTATATCCTCCACTATTCTTTCATTTAACACTGCTGCATACACCTTATATGCTGTGTCCAGCAAGGTGATCCCTCTGTAGTTGCCCACCTCTTCAATATTGCCCTTCTTATGCAACGGTACAATCACCCCCTTCCTCCAAGCTCTCGGGAAACCCTTACCATTCCATACCTCCTTTATAATTTGTATTAAACTCTCCCTCAGTCTTCCCACGCTGTATATCCATGCCTCCCCAGGGATGCCATCCTCACCTACTGCTTTCTTCTTTTTTAATCCATTTATTTGCTTCAGAATTTCTTCCTCCGTCAACTCCTCTTCTGCGTGCTCCGTCTCTATCCTTTTCCTCTTTTCCATTGTTACTCTTTCCTCCGATCCCTCTAACAGCTTGACAAAGTGCTCCCTCCATTCCTTGATCGTGATCTTTTCCCCTATTTCCCTCTTCCTTCTCCTTTGCTTGTTTATAAATTTCCATATCTCTGCTACCGTTCTCGTCTCCTTTATTTCCTTTATAGTTTTTTCTCTACTCTCATTCATCTTTTTCTCCTTCAGTTCCCTCATCTCCCTCTTCCTCTTTAGGAGCTCCTCCCTTGCTATGCTCCCTTTCTTCCATTTCTTATAGGCGGTCTTAACTTTCCTCTTCATTGTTTTACATTCCCTATCCCACCATTCTGCATGTCCTATTTTCTTTGCTTTCCATCTACTTTTTTTTATTACCATGCCTTGCTTCGTGTATTCTTTCAACTTCCTCCATGCCTCCTGTACGTCCTCTGCTTGTCCCTCATATTTCTCACACTTGTTTCTAAACTCCTTGATGCTTTCCACGTCCCATATTGTGATTTCTCTTTCGTTCTCCTTCTCTCCCCCTTGCCTCCTTCCCTCCCTGTTCCCTTCCCATACTACCTGGTAGGTGATCCGACTCCGTTCTCTCCTCAATCACGAAGCTCTTTATTCTATCCCATCCCTCATTATTTGTTAACACGTAGTCTATTACCGTTGCTCCTCGTTTTCCCACGTATGTATACTCCCCATCCTCATCGCCTATCATGTTACCATTTAACATCTGCCATCCTTTATCCTCTGCTATTCGTATTAGCCTTCTTCCTTCCGCGTTTATCTTTCTATCTTTCGAGCACCTCCTACTTTCCTTCTCTTCATCCTCACTTTCCCATCGCCTACCTTCTGCTCCTACTCTCGCATTGAAGTCCCCCCCAATCATCAACACCTCCTCCTTCTCCTGCACCGCTCTTTGTATTTTCTGCTCTAAATCCGCCATACCTTCGCCCTGATAGTCCTGATACACCGTCCACACATTCCACACTTCTCCATTCACTCTCATCTGTCTTCTCACCAGACCCTCCTCTTCTCTCTCCTCTTCCCTCATCCCCCACTCCTCTCTAACTCCTGTTACTATACCTCCTATCGCTCTTCCCCTCTTCCACCTCTTTTTCGCCGGTTGGCATTTCCATATAAAGCCTTTGGGTAGTCCGCGCTTAAACTTGTCCCATTTGCTTTCTTCTATCCATGTTTCCGTAAGACCTACAAATTCCTGCTTCTCCACAAACTCCCAGAAGTCTCTATCCTTACCCATTAATCCCGCTACATTCCAGAATACAATACTCCCCCCCTCCTTCCCTATTTTATTTTCCTTCTTCGTCTTCTCCTGTGCCCCTTGCGCCTGCCCGCAAGGTCTCTCTAAAAATTTGCATCTTCCCCGGCTCCCCCTTCCCCTTGCCACCTTACCCACTTCCCCTCAATTCTCAGTTTTTTGTAACCCACCTTTACATCTTTCCCCTTACTCCTTTCTGTCTTGGCGAATTGCACAATCTCCCGTTGTGTTATCTTTTCTGCCCGCGTCAGATCATGATCTATAAAAATCTTCATACCTCCCAGTCTGCTTTTCCGTCCCATAATCGTTTGCTTATTCCCCCAGTTGTCCACCCTCGCTATCATCGTGTCTTTCTTCTCCTCCCCTATTCTTCTGACCCATTCAAAGTCACATTGTACACCTAATTCTTTCTCACAGAACTTTCTAACTCCTTCCTTTATATCCTCCCCTTTTATCTGTAGCCCCCTTATTATTATGTTGTTTTTCCTCTGTTTCTTCTCTTGTGCTTCCAACAGTCCCTCTAGAGTTTTAATGCCCATCTCCATCCTTTTTGTCCCTTCCTCTCCTCCTGCTCCTCTCCTCTCTTCCACCGTGTCTAATCTATCCTCTAGCCTCTTTATTTTCTCCGTTAACTCTTCTTTTTCCCTTTCCCATTCCTTTCTTCTCATTTCTTCCCTTATTTCTTTTTTTATTTCCTCTTTCGTTTTTCTCATTTCTTCCCATATTCCCTTTGGCATTTCCCTGATTCCTTCTCCCTCGTCTTTCAATTCCTCCACCCCCTCGCTCTCCTGTGCTCCCTCCTCTTCCTCCTCCTTCTTCTTCACACCTGCATCTTCTCTCTGTTTCTTCTCCTCTCCTCTCCAGAATCTATCCAGCCCGCCCTCGGTCCTTGCTGTTGTACCTTTCCCTCTGTTCGCTCTTGTCATTGCCCTCTCTTCAATCCCACCTTCCTTACCTACCGTCCCTACTACCTTCTTTACCGACTTGTTTCGGTCTCCCATCCTACTGCGCGCCCTAACCTCAACTTCTCGCTCTCTACGTCCGCACCTTCCTTCTCCCCTTATATCCTCTTTCCTCCGCTCCCCTTACTTACCCCTTTTCCCTACCTCTTTTTCACCACTTCTATCTATCTCCTTTTACACTGCACCCTCTTAAACAAATAGATATCCTATAAATCTTACACACACTCTACATACTCCACTCGTCCACATGCACACCACCTAACCAAGTCCTATTTCGTTTACTTAATACCAATTAGTTTTATTTGTATTATTACCCAGATAGCACACGACGTCTTCTAGACATCCATTTTACGTCTGTTTTTGGTCTGAACGTCTTAGACCATATTAAGGGGTTAGGACACAGTAACGGGCCAAGAAAGCAGACGATTTTTAAACGACGATAATAAGAAAAGTAAACAATCGATTATTATAAGGTTTTGGGTTTTAGTTCACTATATTATGAACTATAAGAAAAGCATATAATATTTACAAAATAGCAATTGTACGCCGTACAATGTCTCCATTTAAAATGTCCTTTTTTTCCGGATGACCAATTGGTGGGCCGGATTCCGGAAAATCGGATGAACTGTAACAAAAACCCCAAAAATGTCATAAACTATAATATATTTCCTAGGCATTGACGATCCAACATTTCAATTTTTGCGAAAATTTACAAAATGGTCGATGTTTGAAAAATAATGATCAAATTTCGACAAAAGTGTGTGATGTTTTTGTTTATATTTTGTACTATAATTAAAAAATTCAAAATGTTGGATCGTCAATGCCTAGGAAATATATTATAGTTTATGACATTTTTGGGGTTTTTGTTACTGTTCATCCGATTTGCCGGAATCCGGCCCACCAGTTGGTCATCCGAAAAAAAATGGACATTTTAAATGCACGGCGTACAAATGCTATTTTGTAAATATTATATGCTTTTCTTATAGTTCATAATATAGTGAACTAAAACACAAAACCTTATATTAATCGATTGTTTACTTTTCTTATGATCGTCGTCTAAAAATCGTCTGCTTTCTTGGCTCGTTACTGTGTCCTAACCCCTTATGACATCTTTAAGACGTCTGTGCGGAGACATTTCTAAGACGTCTTTCCGAGTAAGTGTTTAGGACGTCTCTAAGACGTCCATGCCAAGACGTTTTTTAAACGACTTCGTTTAGATGTCTTAAAGACGCATGGATAGTACGCGACCGCCAGGCGGCGACCGGGCCGAGCGCTTCTCGCAGGTGGGTTACAGCAGTCATGCCTATAAGAGAGCCGGGCAGATCATATACCGTCACTCTCTAGTACCGGCGTTTTTTGCATAAGGAAATTTATATTTTCGACTTGAACTTGAATATGCCAAAAAAGGTCTCGATAATTCGCTATTGCAAGACGTCCTTCTTTTTTTTATGAAGAAACGATAATATATTGAGCAGCATGAAAATTGACTATCTCAAATGAGGACAAGATCAGCTACTCGACGGGCTTCTTTTTTCAAAATACTTAATTTCATTAACACGAATCAAGTCACGCTTAATATATCTAATATCTCTTTAAAGAGCTGCAGTAGGCCTAATCAAGACTTTACGAAGACGTCTTTGAGGCGTCGTGCAAGTCTGAAATGGACGTCTTTAGGACGTCTTCACGACCACTTAAAGACGTCTTATGGACGTCTACAAGACGTTTAAAAGGCGTCTTATAGACGTCTGCAAGGCGTTTTTTAAAAAGCGTCTTAAAGATGTACGGTTTCCTGACTCAGGATATTCAAAAATGTCTATAGACGTCTTTCAGAAAATAGCAGACGTCTTTAAGACGTCTTGGAAATTTGAAATGGACGTCTACGCGACGTTTAAAAGACGTCTACAGGGCGTTTATAAGACGTCTACAAATTGTTCAAGAGACGTCTTAAAGACGTACGGTTTACTGACTCAGGACATTCAAAAATGTCTATAGACGCCTTTAAGACGTCTTTCAGAAAACAGCAGACGTCTTTAAGACGTCTTGAATGTCTGACACAGACGTCTTAAAGACGGCTCATAGACGTCGAGTGCTATCTGGGATGCGTGTTCTCGATACCGCCTACCGGAGAGCAATGGTTTCGATGTAATGTTTGTTACAGGTGAGGTCACGAAATGTGCGGAGCAACCGAAATAAACTTCATTCGTCCAATATGTACATCGGAACGTAAAAAATAAAATACTTTAAATTTCTATATTATTCTAATAAAAATAAAATCAAAGATGGATAAAAAAACATTTATAGAGCAAGAAATAATAAAAGCACATGTGAAAATGACTTGAAAAACTCATACACACATGAATTAATCAATATTGCTTGAGTTGGCGATATTAGGTACACTTTTTTCAGGACCCGATTTTTGCATGCCTTACGTTTTTCGAGTCCCCGAGCGGACCCAGGTGTCAGGTGTGATTAATCTTTGTACTTGTGAGTACAAAATCTCATATCCCATAGTATTGATTCACATAATTTATATACCTTTATTACAAATGTAGCTCTTTTTGATGGATTATACTACATGTAGGAAAGCCGTCCCTTAAATTTAACCAGTGACTCGTTAATCGACACATTCTCCGATAAATGTATGTTTGACTTTAATTTCCTCATTGAAAAAACGTATTATATGTCTGATTTTATATAGCCGATCTGTATTAACCGCTGTAGCATTATTCGAAAAATGTCAGAATCTTGGAATTTGTAAAAATCTTTTAAATAACTTTTCTAAATATTGGAGTTTCTATTACGGATTTTTTTGACCAGTACATTTGGATGTTTGGTTTTTTCAATTGTGCCATTAACCCTTCGTGGTCACACGGGGTGTATCGCACTCCAATAGCAATTTTCGAATTGAAATGTCGCACCTTTGCGTCTCCCGAAGGGGATTTATCGCGAAAAAAAAAAAAATTTAAAAAAATCGGTTTTTTCCCACAACCGTGGAAAATCGTTCATTTACAACTACAAATTTTATCATATCAAAATGTACATTTCTAGAAAAAGACTATTAGGCCATGACTCTATAAGTATTACGAATGTACAATTATCACTGAAAACTTAAAAGATTCAAAAATACGAAAATGGTAACTCAAAAAATGACGCTGGGGTACAGTGAACCCCGTGTGACCAATTTGTGATTATAAGGTGTGATCACGAAGGGTTAATATACGGAGAACATAAAAAGCTTTTATTCTTCAACTAGTTTATTTTTTCGATTGTCATTACCTTTGTTTGTTCTATGACTTGTTCGGCATAAAGATGTGTGTTCCATAACCAGTGTTTCCGAGAATTTTGAATCAAATATTACATGAAACAAATTTACCGCACTAGCAGTTTCACCTAATTCAATTGAAGTAGAAGATTTTATAGCAAATATTTCTCCGTATTCCACTGATCTGGTGATTGATTAATGTCGATAATAGTTTCATTCTCGTCGTCACTACTACTTAATCGTTTCGCGCATTTTCGTACTACCCATTGTAGGTCACTATCTCTACTATCTTCAGAGATTGTTATCAGATTCAATAAAACAATTATCAGATGCCGTGTCATTGTTTAAATACATTTCCATACAGTATTCGTCACTTTCATCCACACATAAAAAGGCACTATCTGTTGCACAAGTTTTTCTTTTCTGCGCCATTACGAAGAACAATTAAAAAACAATAATGGGCAACTAGAGCAAAAACAGGTATAACCGAAGGTACGCGCACACATTTAGCCACTGTACATATCTAACGATGCGCGCAAGTTGAATGTACCGCTCACAGTACCCACGAGTTACACTCGTGCTTATCAGGTTTGGACCGTGACTACGTTACGAGTCACACGCGTGGTTTTCAGTTTTCGTATGTAATCTGTAGCACGAGTGTCACTCGTTATTGTAAGGCAAGGGTTTAAATATAATCAACAATCCGACTTTGTGATTTATCAAAAGAGACAGTGAAAGGCAATAAATACATATTCATTAATACAGTAACGCAAAATCATCCAAATTATGTTTGTTTCGTCTTATTTCCATCAGCAAGGTCTCATTAGAACCAAAAATATAAGCATATAATTTTTCATTACTATATAATTTATTGTAACGTAGATTTGGGGTTCTAAATTTCAGCCGGCAGCTTCCACGAGGAGCCGGCAGCTTGTCATGTTTCGCGATTAGCTGGGTCCGAGGGAGATCTCCTCAGTTGGTGGGAATAGAAAGTCGACACTGAACAGAGATTTTGTCACGTCCATTGAATCATTACTGGGGACGACTTATGAAACTGTATAATAACTGCGGCAATAAACGAAACTATAACCGGGAAATACTATACACGATTTCATTCATAAAGACAGCAACACTCATTATATGTCACACAGCGCCTCCACTCGTAAAAACATTATGTTCACTATATAATCTTTCTCTCCGTAACCAGCAGTGCTTATAAACATTTTAATAACACTGGTAACTTCGATCATTAAAATAAGACACCCAGCATCGCCTTCTTCGTTGTAAAATATAGTAGAATAAAATTAGAAGAAAAAAGATTAATTGCTGAAATACAGGGTATCCAGTAAATCGTAGCACAACCGACGAGGAGGTGATTCCCTATAAACACATAGAGTAAAGTATTTCGATTGCTTGTCTAATTTCCGAGTAAATAACATCGAACATGAAATCTTAATATACACTTATCATATAAAATAATATGAAGCAATTACTGTCAGTAATAAATAAAAACGATCCTGATGTACACCTTACATGCAATTCAATACCTAAACCTAAACATCTACTCGATCCTTCCGTTTCTCTTCATTCCCACCTAGCACTGTACAAACCTCGTCCACTACTATCATTCCCAATGTTTACTCATTTCTAGACTACGATATCAGGATTACACAAGATGTGTTTTATATACCGTGGTACATCAATCGGTGGTACTTTTATATTTAAAATCATTTTTCGCGGAAACTCGGCCAGCAATTAAAAAACTTCATTCTACATTTCTTACTTATTGTTTTGTAAGAAATCACCTGTGCTTTTCGGCTGCACTGCAACTTATCGGACACCCTGTACGTAACAAGTTGCTAGAAGAGAAATTTTTTTTATTGTACAATTTGTTTCAAAAGCACATACAAGTGTAGAAAATCAAACAGTTTTCCATTTGATATTATATTGTAATTCAAATATTTCATTTTAACGTGTTCCCCGTATAACGGTCATAGATTTTTATTCTTTTTATTGAAGTTTTTCTAAAATATAACAAACATCAACAAAATATAGCATCACATTGGTAAGAAATATTACCATCCCTATCGTGACTCATCTCCGCCAATTTATAGCCCTGATCCTTTCGTAAATGTGATCTATGTAAAGCAGTGCCTGCGGGGCACAAACTTTTACTATGCTCCGCTCAATACCACAGGAGCAAAACAGTTGCGTTTGGTCAGTAACACCAAGCTATTTTCTGCCGTCAGCCTCATAGCTGCCTCTCTTCCCCGCGCCAAGAAGAAGGAAGGAGAGGAAAAAGATGGGTGGGAAACGTCGATCCCTGGAAGACACGCTACCTGCGCACATTAAATCCCCTCGTCCCGTCAGGTCCAATAGGCATGCGAATAACGTTATTCGGCAGGCCGCTGCCGCTCGGAGTCACTGGCTTTGGTTGAATTCTACTTATTTCTTGCACTAGCTTCTCCTCCGGACTTTTCTCTTCGCCTAAAATTCTTTTCCTCGCCTCTGCATACTCTTGTTCCCTCTGCAAATATTGTTCGTTACATACGTAATACATATCTTTTTGTATTTCTCGCTAGAAGACATTAAAAATATACCTGTTTCAAAGATTTTATAGGTTGCTTTGGCTTATCTCCATTCACCAATGGACCATCACCACCACCTTGCGAATCTCTCGTCGGTCTTTTTAATATTTTTACCGTCGGTTTGGGGGGTACATACTGAGATCTCATACCATCTTCACCTAGTATTATCATTCTTGTGTTTGTACTGTGATTCGTCTTGAAACTAGAATATTATATCATAAATTATTGTAGTACAAAAGACATTGTAACAGCTACGTTGTATTAAACGAATTTATTACAGAATCCATTAAAAAGTAATTACATATATACAGGGCGTTTCAGGACCAGATGCAAATAATAAGTACAAACTCAATTAATTAGTAGAAGTATGTAATGAAAGGAATAAAAAAAACTTTTCCAGAACGCAAGTATACAGACTAATTGATACCGTTTTTAAAGTAAACCAATAGCTGTTCGCAAGATCGAATACATCGTGAAATGATTTTCACTTCAGAATTCAGTCGGCCAACAAGTACTTAAGGGGTTATGCCTACCTGCGAGGTCTGAAAACGCAAGTATTTTCGGGACTTTTGGGGGGAAAAACTTGAAGACTTTTTTAAGCGAACCTTTATGTATTAGAAAGTGTACATCTTATATTACTTGTAGTAATTATTCCCATGGAAAATATAAATAAATAAAAGAAATATCAGTGATCTCCCGGCAGCGATTTTTTTTTCAGTAGTTTGCGGCGATCACTCTAACGTTGACCAGATTCATCTGAAATGAAAAATTCGAAGGAATTTAGTTAGTATATTAAATTATCTTGTCCTTAATCGTGGCTTTTTCATTTCCGTTGCGTAGTTTTTATTTTACAGATGAGAAATGAGCGATTTCTGCGGCGAAAATCGATACTTTAATTTGAACAGCCGCCATTTTGTGGCAAATTAATTTTTCGGGATAATGAACGATTAAGGACAAGATAATTTAATATACTAACTAAATTCCTTCGAATTTTTCATTTCAGATGAATCTGGTGAAAGTTAGCGTGATCGCCGCAAACTACTGAAAAAAAAATCGCTGTCGGGAGATCACTGATATTTCTTTTATTTATTTATATTTTCCATTGGAATAATTACTACAAGTAATATAAGATGTACACTTTCTAATACATAAAGGTTCGCTTAAAAAAGTCTTCAAGTTTCCCGCCCCAAAAATCCCGTTTTCAGACCTTGCAGGTAGGCATAACCCCTTAATAGGTGATCGTAGATACAAGCATATCTATTCGTGAATTAGTTTCGATTATGTTTTCAGTAGTAAAATTCACATCAATTAATCATGATACTTCCAGGCAACTGTAAATCCATAATTTTTAATGTTTCTGTTACAAGTAGAGATTTCCTTCCTTCATTCGTCCCCGTATAGAAGGGATTGATAAACATAAACGTACCAGTTCAATTATATAACGAAGCTTTAAAAAAATTTATAAAGCGCGACAAATAGTCAAGGAATTATTACTTTGTGAACCTGCGTTTATTTACTCTTTTATCTTCTTTTTTTGTGAATTTTAATACCTAATGAATTTTGCATCTGCAGCTCTGAAACACATTGTATGAAGCTCTCTCTCTCTTCCTGCCTGCCCCTTCGCTCCTTCTACGCACAAATATGTACGCAACTATTGTTTTTTCATCTAAGCAATATTATTCTTACATCGACGTCAATAAATTGTAATTATTAATATCCGACATGGGTCCAAATAAGTCTAGTTTTAATAATTAAACTGGTACTTTACAGATACTGGTTTATTAATTTCTTTCAGACAATTACCATGTGTTAATACATCTCGCTATTCGTTAAAATTGCTTTCTTATATACGTTTTTTTTATAAATTTCCATAAACCGTTATAAAGTCAATCTTCCTGAACCTACCTAGAAGATTCTATTTCTTCTAATGCTTCTACCGCATTTAACTGGAGGGCATCCAACTTTTTGTCGAGAGCCTAAAATCCATTGTAGTTCTAATATTACGTTATTATAACATATTCAGATCGTACACACCAATGTACGTACAGGGTGTAATTAAAATATGCGGACAAAGCTTAGAAGCGTATTGTGTTTGTTTCCAAGGATAAAATGAGGTTATGTAAACACGGACGCTGAAATCTCTCTTCAGAAGATATAAACAGGTTTTGCTTACGTACCCCGTTAAATTAATCGCAGGAAACTATTTCCTTCCACAGTAATGCCTGCCTCGCATTCATATTTCATGGACTATCGAACATTGAAAATGACTACAGGGTTATTTTAAACTCTGTCGTACAAAATGATAATACAATTTCGGAGGATTTGCGCCGTCGAAACGGAAACGTTACAAAACTCAAGAAAGGTCTTCCCTTATTCAACGCCAAGCGGTGGAATCGTCTATAAGGAACTACTACTTGCTTCGAACAGAAAGAAATGCTAAAAGGCATTTTTGTGTCGAAAAATTTTTATATCTCGGAAAGCAAGAATTTGCAGACCCATGTCTACATAACCTCTTTTTGTGTTTAAGATGTTGCAGAATACACTCCTAAAGTCTGACCACCTATTTCAGTTACATTCTGCGTATCATTGTTAATCATAGCTTTAAAAATAATTCTTACAAATTTTCTAGTAATTAGTCATGCTTTTTGTACTCTTAAATGCATTATCGGACTATTTTCCGCATTTGCTAATGTAAATCAAGAGAGTATGTTATTCGTGAAAGGTTTCAACTGTGACAGCATAAATTTTCTTTAACAGAAAATAAAAATACAAAGCACATAAAACATTTACAATATTTCAAGCTGAAGTGTACAATAATTATATTTCACGATTAATAATGTTTTTTTTTACGGAAATAGAGATATCCTTATGGGAAGCGATGTACTCGTTATTACCACTACTATCACTAGTCACATGGATAGCTTGCCCATGTAATAGAAGAATATAAGAACACACATAGCATGCACAAGTGTAAGAACCTAAGAATTCATGAATAATTAAAATATGAACGTCTTTTCCGTGATAGTTGAATTTGGTGTGATCGTAATACTTAAAATATTTCGGTCTAATGTACATAGTGTCCGCAAAAGTTAACGTTTCAAAAATTTCCTTCGCGATATAGGTTAACACAATTACTTTTTTATCAATTCGACTTGAACATAATATTCTGTTCAATTTATTAAAAAAAGTAATTACCTCTGATTCTTCGATTTCTTCCCAGCTTTCGAGAACGTCGTCCATGGTTGACATTCCCTGATTTATATATTATTAGATACTAATTTTCACGTATCACTACGAGAACTTAATAATACAGTCTTGGCATGAACTACAGAGGAAAGTCTAGAGGGGTAAAAGGCTCGTATGTAAGCACCTCATGATAAAAAAATAATGATTTCCTTGGCACTGGCGTCTTTTCACGTCCAAGCAGTTCCTTCCATTAGCCTAGCACCAAAGAGGAGGTACAATAAGAGGCGTCACTCGACAAGGACAGAGATAACCTAGGGAAATCACTAGACAACCAATTTAAATGCCCATTCGGCAATGATCGCTAAGCTTCGGCAATGATCGGTCAACTTCGGCAATAATCAGCCAATTGCGGTAAGGTACATTTAGTCGATTTGAATATCCCGCTCGAAATAGACAACCAATTTAAATGCCAAGGTCAAGCAAGGACTTCAAAGGTTCCGCCCGGAGTGACGCCTCTTATTATACCTACTCTTTGCTAGTGTTGCGTGATGACGCGAACGTAGCCACGGAAATGTATATTATCGATAGGTAAATTAGGAGCGAAGTTTGAAAGTAGATGTTTGCGTATGATTAAGAAGGTATTATTAAGGATGTGCGATGCGGGTGGCATACGTGGGAAAGATCTTAGGCAGAGTTCGAAAACAGGAAGAGGACACCAATAAACAGACCCGAAACGAATCGCGAGTTTCTTCTAAGTCACGTAATCTCTTGAAAAGGCCTTGTCCTTTGTTAGTCTTTAGCAGTGTCAATTGACTCTTGAAGTGTTGGCGACGCGAGGGAAGTCATAAATTTCTTTCAAGGGTTGTACGCTCGATCCTCGGAGCAGAGCCTAACTTTGTCTTCCCACGTGGGCACCCCGTCGTGTAACGGAAAGCGCGCTATGACAGAGTTTCCACCACCACCTGAAGACGGAGGGAAAGATGGACGCCGATTCGCGGGGGCGTACGAACATCCGAAGGACGGCCTACCGCTTGGATCTGATGCATCCTCCATCCTGATTGGACTACGAAGATCTATGGGAGGACTAGGAGGATTCGGCCAACGACTCCGGCGAGGACCTCGGAGGATACTTTGAACCGCTACGAGCAGTCTGTCGCTAACTGTTAGGTTGGTAGCACGAGTTACGCTAGTACGTATGCGCCTGCGCCGAAGGCGCAAGATCTAGTCTGTAAGGGTCACGACATGGCCGCTCTCCACGTGCAAGAACATTATGCACGTGCATTGTAATAAAGTGATCTATATATATATTCCAGTATATTTGAGCCTTAGTCTATTACCAACGAACCATATACAAACTATGACACTAACCAGCATGCAGAACAATCTAATAAATTCCAGTATTTAACTTATAAATAGTTTTCTTGTGTCTCATTTTATTTTGAACTTCCCACACTCCGACGAGCAGAGCGGTTCAGCGCTCCACGGGCACCAACCCGCGTTCTGATTTTAAAAATCACTGCTGAAATACGCAACACTGGGTGCGTTCCGATTCGCGCATGGAGCGCATGATGCGCAGGAAGTTGCATACAGATGTATGCCCTGTCGGCGCATGAAATTCCCTAGAATCCTTTGACCTCAGGTTGCATGATTTGTGGCGCCTTTTACAATCTTGATTGAGAGTGAAAGTGCAAAAATGTCGGCGATAGTAGTAGCAACAGCTATTACATTAATTAACGAGATTAACGATGACTTTGTGCTGATTTTACACAAAGGAGAAGGGATAAAAGTGGAGCTCATTTATTCAAACACCCGTTTCCAAGCGGGTATTGATTAATTTCTAAACTTGAAGTCCTCTCGTTAAAAGAATCTCCAACTATTTTCAAACCCCTCAGGTTTGCGCGGACTTCACTTTGTTTCCCTTTCCTATTACATTCGTGTGATCCGTTCCAATTCGCGCATTGAGCGCATGAAATTGGTGACATCGTACGATTCCCTAGAATTTCTCTCACTTGCCACCTTTGAGCATATAAACATGGAGGAAGCATGCAATAGGCGAAAATGTAGAGGGCGATAGAAAGAGAAAGATATACATGTGGGACACCCCCTCTCTTTCTAGCGCCAGGCGGCGCCCCTGGCGTTAGAAAGAGAGGGGGTGTCCCACATGTATATCTTTCTCTTTCTATCGCCCTCTACATTTTCGCCTATTGCATGCTTCCTCCATGTTTATATGCTCTAAGCTTGCCACCAATACGATGCCACTTGCGGTGCATGAGGCGCGCAGGAACAGATGCAACTCCGAATTCTTGCAGTTCCTGCGCGCTTCATGCACCGGAAGTGGCATTGTATTGGTGGCAAATGAGAGAAATTCTAGGGAATCGTACGATGCCACCAATACGATGCCTCAATGCCTCATGCGCTCAATGCGCGAATCGGAACGCACCCACTAGCACACGGTGTACTCAGGGTTGCCACCTTATCACCATATAAATCCCGGAGTGCCACACATTCCAACCCGGAGATTTGGGTTGTATTCCAGTTCACGCATTATGCGCATAGCTTGTAGAGAAAACCGTTCCGTGTCAGTCTATGCGTGCATTGGTTGCGTTGGTGGCGCATACGATTCCCTAGAATTCTCCCACCTCTAGCGCATGAAGCGTGCAGTTGATGCGCGCATGCGTATTTGTCTCTTTACGTACGCTTTGAAAAACATACACCAAATCGACGCGCGTTCCGAAGAGTAGCACGTTTCATTTTTTCTACATGCAGTTATCCGTAAGAAAAAAATGAAACGTGCTACTCTTCGCAGCGCGCGTTGAAATTATGTGGTCCCCTCCTCAAAAGGACAGAAAATATAACCTAGAGGATCACTAGCATGGACCTGAAGGACAGTGCCTAGTTGCGGGGGGTTTACTCGTAAGACGGAAGGGGAATCGCCTGTGTAGCCATCTTGTTATGATATACTAGTAGTGCACTCTATAGCCCATTATATATATAGTTATTTTCTGGCAATTAAATATAACGTATTTTCATTCACCCTATGTATTACAATTCGTATAAATATGTATTATTTATAAAAACATTGATCAATTTATGAAACCTGAGTAATGCAAGTGTAAAGTTTCAAAGTTTACCACGGTATGACATAGATGGCACCACTAGTATATCATAACAAGATGGCTGAAACAGCTTGATTCCCCTTGCGTCTTTCGCTTACACCCCCGCGTCGATAAGTCTAGCTCATGCACTGTCCTTCAGGTCCATGGTTAACTCGCGGCGCCGATTTTATGTCTCGCGGCGCACATCGCTGCCGCGAGAGGAGTTACCAGTACCGTGGCCAGCTAGCGGTGTTCGAACCAAATCAATTATTTCGAAATATGAGTTTCGTAAAACTGGAAGGAACCGCATTAATTTTCTATCCGCCAATCCATTGGAAACCGGGCTAAATTTTTTCTCTTCGAACCCCATAAGCATTCCGTGAATTATTTGCTCTGCCAATCCGGATCGCAACGGACTAGAAAGAGCCTGTGGATTTGCAGATTGAATCCGTAAGATTTTTGATCCGCAATTTCAGATACGAACCTTCCGGTTTTATACAAATGGCAATTGCCGATAGAAACTGATGAATTTTGGACCTGCAAATCATGTTTCATCCATCGATCTGGATATCCGTATTGAATCGGATTATTTTTTGAACTGTCAAAAATCACTGCTTGGAAATCCAGGTAGTACCGCATTCAACCAGATAGATCCTGTTCAAAATTCAATGCGGTTCTAACTGGCAGTTCCATTAGGGTGGGTACAGTGACCACATATTTCCTGCTCCAATGCGGGATAAGCACAAAAAAAAAGGTTAACAGATCCGTGAAGAGAGCGTTTCATACCACCAGATGGCTACCCGGCGCCAGGGCTTCTCGCTGGTGTTCCATCGCCCTCCGGTTAGTATATATACAAGTTCCGTTCCAGTCCTGATACCCAGCGTGTCTAACGGCCGATTTCTTCACCTCCAGATATCTGCCAGTCAGAGTTATCTGGCAGATATCTGGCACATGCCTATTTCTTCACCTCCAGTCTCGAGTTATCTGCCAGTTGTCCTCCGGTCAATTTGACTAGAGGTTCGGGCACCGGATAACTGCTGGAACTGCCAGTTAGTGCGTTTTTGCAGTAGTGGGGGAAGTAGGGAATGTGAAACAGAGTTATGCTAGTGAAACTGTTCTGGACGCCAGTGTATACTTTGCGACGTCAAGCGATTTGTTTTGTTGAAAAAGGCGCTTCGACGAAAAAATTTAGAAATGGATGTGATCATGAATATTAACGTTTTTGAACATTTTGAAGAAGAAGGGGATGAAGAAATATTTTGTAGAATCCGACGACCGTATATATTAAGAGTGAGGAAAGATCATGTGGATTGCTGGGATGATATAGATTTTCGATGCCGTTTTCGATTAAAGAAGGAAACGGTAATGATAATTAACGAAGCAATTGAAGGGAGAATACAACCGCTTTTTCTATACTAATAACTCAAAATGTCGTTGTTACAGCAAATGAGCGATATAAGTGTAATGTACTGCAATAATCTACCTCAATGGCTTCAATCAGCGTATATCCCTTTTTCAATACTTTTGAACAGCGTTCAATAGCGTCAATCGATCGAATCGATTACTGGCGATCACCATGCGATCACTTTTGAACAGCTTCGCAATGAAGTTGTCGCTTAACCTTTTTTGCGGCGTTGCCGCGTCAACCTTTCAGTCAGTTAACCATAGGATCCAAAAGCGTGAAGAAACACGCGCTACTGCCATCTGGCAGATAGCATCTAGCTGGGCGCTAGCTAACCGGGACTTTGTCCAGAGATGAAGAAATCAGGCGTAAGGCAGGGTTCTGCCAGGTAAGCTTTACTGACGAGTCCACTGGCGGACCCGGGACGAAACGCTCTTTCTTTCCCTCTCTAGGGTGGTGACCCTTCTTCTTCTTTCTTCTCTCGGGTGATCCCACCGCAGACGTTCCAGAGTCGGATCGCTACAAAGGCATTTACATATGTCTTGTTGTGTCTGGCAAGCCCAGTAATACCACTAAAATCTCTACTACTACAGTGTCATTAATACATATGTATATGCCTTCTAAGTCACGACGCCTCTCACGACGGCCAGGGGAATTAAACAGAAATCGGCACATAAAATCGCTGGGGTAAAAGATACAGAGTCGAAACACCTGTCTATTACACCGTGCCCCTGGCGACTGCCCAGTGTGCCCATGCGTAAAGACGGTAATGCACTTACGCCCAAATCGCCCGTGAGTTTCATGAGAGTAGGTTTCCTTATACGCGACTGGACGCATTGTCAAGAATTTCAAAGCTGATTTTCACGAAAATGAAGCACAATATCAAAAAATTTTATTCCTTTTTCTTGAGTTATTTACTTGTTATAAGTCGAAAAGAAGGAATAACATTTTTTCATATTGCGCTTCATTTTCGAGAAAATCGACTTTGAAATTCTTGACGATGCGTCCAGTCGCGTACAGGAAAACCAACCTTAATGAAAATCACGGGCGTTGCGGGCGATTTGGGCGTAAGTCGAAATCGCCCAACGTTATCTAATAGCGATTTCGGCAGACACGCACTGGTGCAGTTTCGTGCTATGCCGGTGCTGCCTGAGCACAGTGCCAGTGCAGCACGGTTTCTAGGGTTTTCTAGCATCGATTACATTGGATTTGACATGCGAGCAATCTTGTATCGTGTTCGACGAACAAGAGCTGCCCTGGTGTAGTGCAAACTTCACATTCGGATGAACGGAATAAACTGCACTAGTGCAACCTTTCTCGCATTGCGATTTCTGGCCAGTTCTGACAGTGCAGTCCAGTGTAGCCAAGTGTAGCGGATCTCTGTAGGGAATTTACCACAGAAAACTATGCGCGTGAAATGATGTTCACACCACTTCACACCAATTACCGGGGACCTTAGAGCATATAGGCCGGTATTCACAAACGTGTCTTAAGATTAAGCAAATGCTTAAGCATGCGGCATCCTCTACTAACCCTAGTAGCTAGTAAAGGATGCCGAATGCTTAAGCATTTGCTTAATCTTAAGACACGTTTGTGAATACCGGCCATAAACATGGAGGAAGCATGCAATAGGCGAAAATGTAGAGGGCGATAGAAAGAGAAAGGCGGCGCCCCTGGCGTTAGAAAGAGAGGGGGTGTCCCACACGTATATCTTTCTCTTTCTATCGCCCTCTACATTTTCGCCTATTGCATGCTTCCTCCATGTTTATATGCTCTAAGCCGGGGACAAATAACGAGTGAGACCGCGGCCAATCAGCGTCGACAACAGATTCCCCAGCGATGGTTAGCCGCGGTCTCACTAGTTGGCGCTGGCGTCGGCAAATTTTCATGTTGGCGTTGATTGGTTCGATGGTCGGTTGGGGATATAATGGTGGGGGATCAACCCCCACTCTCTATTAGGCGAAATGTTTACGCTGTAACCGAGACGCACTCTGTTCCGATCCCTGCTGTGCACCCAGGGATCGGCGAGCTGCGGCTATCCACTCGGCTACCTCACACGTACAGGAGCGTGAGACGCCACGATTGGAGACGAACCGACGCCAGCGCCAAGCGAGTGACGCCGCGGCCAACCAGCGTCGACAACATATTTCCCGGTGACGCTGGTTGGCCGTGGTTCGGTTCGTCTCCCATCGTGGCGTCTCACGCACACATTACCACCGCTCCTATACGTGTGAGGTAGCCGAGTGGATAGCCGCAGCTCGCCGATCCCTGGGTGCACAGCAGCGATCGGAACAGGGTGCGTCGCTAGCCGGTTACAGCGTAAACATTTCGCCTAATAGAGAGTGGGGGTTGATCCCCAACCGACCATCGAACCAATCAACGCCAAGATGAAAATTTGCCGACGCCAGCGCCAACTAGTGAGACGCGGCTAACCATCGCTGGGGAATCTGTTGTCGACGCTGATTGGCCGCGGTCTCACTCGTCGACCACCGATTCCCCAGCGACGCTGGTCAGCTACGAATCCGATTCGTACACATTTGAAGGCGACGAATCCGATGCGTCACTTGTCTTGGCTTGGCGCCGGCGTCAATTCGTTTCCCGTCACGTACGCATATACCGCCACCCACGGTGACACATTTCCTACAAACGCTGGGCACGATGGTAAATTCGATCACATTTGTTCCCAATCACGGAGATTTCTGACAATGATCCGTGATTTTTCGTGATCGCTTCTGATTGGTGGAGAGCTTAACTGTTCTTTGCACGCGTCACATAACGCCAATTTCTATCAAAACGTTCCCAAATGCTTTTATAGAAGTTCAGTTGTATATTTTGAACCAATGTAATCGTTCTTGATTTATTTAAATATAACGAATATTTCTTCACGTTAGTTAAAAAATAAAAAATATGTATACCTGTGAGAATACTTTAGCCAATCAAATCAGTGTGTGCATACATTGACTAGTAGAGAATGTATACATTCGCTGAATTGCGCTCAATTAACACTTTAACTGTAACACAAGCTATATTGATGTAGTTTATAAAAAATTATTCAATCAATGTTAAGAATTACGATCACGGGAAGCTAATTCACTCAAGATAAAAAATTACCATCATTGTTAGTGATTTTGCACTCCATCCCTATTCCCTAACCAGAATCCACCAGAACAGAGCTGAGTCAGCTCTAGTTCACCCGAATTTGCGGTATGGTGTCGCACTGAAAAAGTTCACACTAGTGCGCACCAGTGCGTGTCTGCCGAAATCGCTATAAATTATGAAAGCCTACTGCTTCCGGCCTACACACTATTCCGGAAGTTCCTATCTTAGTTTCCACCCCCTGGCCAGGCCTATTCCCTGCAACTTCATGCAGTCATAAATTTGTTTGGTACAAGATGCCTGGAATTGGAACCAGGAGACGCGGAGAATTCACAACAATCACAACAATTATACTAAAGAATCTGATATTACTCGCCGAATGCTATTGGGAAACCTAGAATTTCCATACGCCAACTAGTGACAGAAAATTGAACTACTGAGAGTAGGTCGAAATCCGCCGAAGTCCATATGATTATCAAGTGTTTATATAGACATGTTGTGAAAAACGAGTGTTTTTAAATTTTTTTGACCCCTAAATTTTTACTTATTTGATTAATAAATACTTATTCGGAATGTTTGGTGGGATCCGGACCTACTTTCAATAGTTTGCCAATTTACCACCACAGCGCTGAAATCTAAAGCCATGCCTCCACATTTCCCAATCAGTGTTCACGGGAAATTCCCTGCGTAGTAGGATACTCTCGTCGCAGGGAGGAAGAACGCATGCGCGGGATGACGAGGTGACAGTTAAACCAATCAACGCCAAGATGGGAAACGAAACGGCGTGTCCCGTCTTGGCGTTGATTGGTTTAACTGTCACCGCGTCATCGCGCGCATGCGTTCTTCCTCCCTGCGACGAGAGTATCCTACTACGCAGGGAATTTCCCGTGAACACTGATCCTACTACGCAGGGAATTTCCCGTGAACACTGTTCCCAATATGTGTGGAGTAGTGATGGCGATACAGCCCCACATGTATCGATACTTTGTATCGATACGTATTGACAGTCCAAGTATCGATACAACTGATATATCGGAGACGAAGTATCGATATCACCAGTATCGATACGTACGTATCGGCCCATACCCAGATAGCACACCTCGTCTTAGAGACGTCTAGTTTAGGTCTATTTTAGGTCTGAACGTCTTGATTTGTAACAAGACGTCTTTAAGACGTCTTTAAGACGCCTTTTGGACGTCTTTAAGACTTTACCAGACGTTGTGCTATCTGAGCAGTGACCGCGTTCGTGCTGCGGTGCGGTTGTATCGATATTCATGGGTTAAGTATCGATACAGCAATATATCGTTACATTAAGTATCGATACAAAATTTCGATGTATTGGTTGCAAAGTATCGATATTCCGATATATCGATATAGTATCGCCATCACTAGTGTGGAGGCGGCTTAAGAAGAACCTTTTCCATCGTTCAGCGTGACCGTTAAAAGTTAAAACGACATTTTCAAGTCAAATTAAACACAAGAATCAGTTAAAGGAGGGCACCTATTTACAATTTCATTATACAGATTAAAATACATTCCGTATGTTATGTCAAGTAGTATTAATTTCACCTAGTTAACAAAATATGAAATCATAATTCGTTAGGCTACAGAATTTTCGTAGATAATTCTGTCGTCAGTGAAAAATATAAATAACGCACTGTTACGTAACATAACACAACTTGATTAGTTGGTAAGCCTGAAACTAACATGGTGGAAAGCGCATGTCAAACAGAGCGTTTATTATTAGTTCGACTGCTTCTGAAAAAGAATGTTTTCGTTCGTTTAAAATGAAGCAAGTAAATTAATACAGAAACGAAATAATGTGCCGTATGTAACTTCTACTTAACGCGTACCGTGAAAATATGGCAGAATCTATTGGACCAATACTTCATGTGATTGTTGTCGGATTTCATCACAAAAAAGGATGTCAAGTAAGTGTTATTTTTCTATTCTTCTTCAACCAATTAGTAATCTGCCCTTTCGTTTGCATATGTCTTTCATCGTTCATTCTATATGATAAAATATTCAATGCATCCGAAGCACATAGGTTCTCAGACTTCAAAAATCAAGTGTTCGGTAATTTCATAACATTCGTTCTTTTATTTCTAGTCATTATCTGAAATATATTCGGACACTCGGCTCACTCGATTCCAGCCACTTCGACACAAATACACGATGACAGGTGGCAGACTTCACATGGTTCACACGAGTTTCAGGAAATATTTCCACAATATTTCGAAAACACGGTTATGTAGAGAACCTATGACGTTACTTATATAGTTCTAAATCATATCCACGAAGTGTCAAAGAAATGCTCACCAAACAAATGTGAACCATGTGAAATGTGCCCAGGAGCCATTATGCATGTAAGTTGGAACAGCCAGAATCGAATGAACGGACCATACGCATCAATTATTCCGTTACAAGCACATAACTAAACATAAACATATAACTATCGCATCGAAAGTAATAACTGCATATGTCAGTATGGAATAGTATATTTGCTATTTTACAGTTATTTATTACAAGTCTTAATTAACAGTACTGCCTTACAAAAGTGTTGCAACGAATTTTCAAATGTATAATATTTTTCAATAGCATTTCTTTTATTCTTAGGTAGAATACTCGTTTCCGCCTATGGTGCACGAGGCCCCAAACGAGTGTCCGCTGGGTTGGAAATACCTGCCGACTTTAGCTTTACCAGATGGGTCTCACAATTACGACGAAGATGCGGTTTACTTTCATTTACCTAGTCTGAATGATCCAAAGCGCACGATATATGGTATTTCATGTTTCAGACAAATCCCTGTCGAGGTAAAGAAAATCTTAATGTATAGACTTCCAATATAGTTTAATCTAAAGAAATAAACATTTTTTCCGCATGTATACGATATGTATAATAACGGGCATATGAGGAGGTGATAATATTAGGCGATTCATAAATGAGTGACAATACTTTGGGTACTGAATTTACGAACGAAAATAAGTAAAGAATATTATATGAACGTACAATACTGTTCATAAGTATCCAGATACTTGTAGATTTCTAATAATAGTTCACATATGTTACTACACTGTGTAAATTAATACATAAAAACGATCGTCCGATATAATAGCAATTTATTGATATATCCACCAGTTTTGGATATCAACATTTCTATTGAATGCAATAATTTATATCCACCATTTGATTGAGAATTTTCTACGATTTTAGGCATTTAATCTATTCTATCTAATTCTATCTAATTCATCCTATAATTTCTTAAGGGGGGAGCCTGGTGTAACTAGCTGGAAATCGAGGCATTTTTCGGGAATTTTTTTTAAAGAAAGTATTTAATCGATCTTTCTGAAACTTTCAGGATATTGTATTATCAGGTTAAGGAAGATAAAAAAAAAATTTTATTAAAAATGAGCGGCAAATAACAAAATTATAAGGGCTTATGCCCAGTCCGTTGGCGACGCAATTGTTGCACTGCGGGCAACGTAGCGTCCTTTGGTTTCATCTAAAACCAAATATCGAACAATTTTCGTTTAGTTTATGAGTGTACGCACAAATCGTATAAATTCATAACTTAAAAGATGCAAAATTGAACAAATGGCGGCCTCGTGAAAAAAAAGTTCACTTCTTCCAACGAAATTTTGCCTTAAATGTGTAAAAATAGTTATTTATTTAAACAATATCATTGTACCAATAACTTAGCTCTATGAAGAAAATGATCACAAATATCCGTGCACAAGGCCAAGTCGATTGGTTGAATATTTTTGGAGTTACATTGCCCGCAAATTGTAAGAATGTCGTTTCGAGAAAAACGCATTTAAAGTTTTGTGGTAACCTGGCGCTCCGTAGCAAAACCGGCTATATCCGCTTTAATTTTTCGAATTTCGTTTTGCGGCTTTGGGAACATATTATTGTGATGTTCAACTATTGATTTATGCAAAAAAGAAAAAATCGATTTCTTCGACCCGCTACACCAGGCTCCCCCGTTAAGAGAGTTGAGGTCTGGTGGTTGTGCAGACCACCTGTTAACTATTCTACATAGTTTTTACACATTTTAGACGTATGTTTAGGATCATTGCTCACATAAATATAAAATTATACCCTAAAGGCAGGGTCCCACTAGTGCAACTGCGCGCCGCGCACGACGTTTTCGTCCACTTGAAAGGGTCTAATTTATGAGGACGCGCGCACGAAATGGGCCGACGCTCTGCCAGGCGCGCACGTCGAAGACAGTGGAAATACTAGCCTCCTTTTCTGCATCGTGCTTTCTTTATCTAAATAAAGCTAACGCCGGCGGTGGGGTCAGTAGCCGAAACAACGCCTTCACACTTCATACTACTTGAGATGTTTGAAGGGGTTTACTACGTCGCGCTCACCGATTGCTGAAAATTCTGTTTCAAATGAAATGAAGAAGTTCTCTGCCGTGGCTTCCCTCCCATAGTTCCGCCATCACTTTCAACATCGCTCAGTCATTCGCTATCTCGGCGTCCTGTTTGTTTTTTTTTCTCACACGATATGAGATTGAGGGTAGTTACCATTGCGACTAATAGTGAAAATACGAACGCCCTTTGTTTAGGTAGTGTGAAAAAAGGTGGGCCATAGGGAGGAGATTATATCATGACTAATTGAACCAGCATTCCTCCCAGAGGCCAACTTTTTACACCTGCACAAGAAACACGTGTATCATTTATTGAATTTCATTGTTATTGAATTTGTCTTTAAACACACTATCTAGTAATCTCTAAAAAAAATATATAGTTCCATTTAAAAAACCCAACTTGACCATCGTATCTTTTAAAATAATAATGTAAGAAAAAAATCGTCTGGGCTAATAACTTTGCTCCCTCGAAACATGCAATTCCATATAAACATTATATTTCTATCGCAAATACGTTAGGAAATATCTAGCTGCTTACTGTTCCCGCGGACACCCTGTATAGTGTATTACAATTATGCAATATCTAGAAACAAGTGTACCTATCGCAGCAGTATAATTGTTGCTATTTACAGCAGTAATCATCGTGTTATTGCTTGCTTTAATATATAAACCAATAGTAATAGACCATAAATACACGCATATAAGTGATATGTAAAAGGAAAAAGTACATTTGCGTTGGAAAATACACATTTTTTTCAGTCTTTTCGACGATGCGCGATCTGACCCGTGCGCGGCGCGCAGTTGCACCAGTGGGAACGTCTTTCTGCAACACATCGGCCTTGCGTGTCGAAAAAAACGTGCGCGGAGCGCCGTTGCACAAGTGGGATCCCGCCTTAATAAGAGTTCTTTCAGACTGTAGTATCATCTTTTTTTATCAAACCACCCGTCATTTTTCAATCAAAGTAGCCCCACACAATAACCGAACGTTCTGCGTGCTTTATTGTAGGCACAATACACTCATTAATTAATTTGTCATTTATGCTTCTGCAATCAAACATATCCCTCTTATTTGAAACATGTCAATTTCTAATTCATTCATCCGTAACATCTTTTTTCAGTCGGATATTGTCGAATTTTGGCGTCCCTTTGTTCTGTTAATTAATTTTGATAACAGTTTTCTTACAGTTCCATATCCATGAACATTGTCTTTCGAGACTCTTTCTACTGTAGCTATAATGACTGGATTTTTGCTGCTGCAATTAATTTTTGCCGCGATGTGTGATGCAGTTAAACATATATTTCTATTGCTAATGCTCCCAATATTCTGATCTTAAGAGTCATTTACACATTTTGATTGTCTTTCAATGAACAATTGTAGAGTGGAAACTCCAAAGGGACTAACGAGTGTCAAAGTTAGATAAACTGAGATTTTTCTGTAATTACCAATAACACGACAAAGGGGCTTTATATCAGCAATTCCTTTGTGACCAGGGTTGCCACCTCTCCGGTTTTGGCCCGGAGACTCCGGGTTTTGAAGCAAATCTCCGGGCTCCGGTTTTACTGGAAAAATCTCCGGGTTGTGGAAAAAAATGAGATAATAAGAAATTATAGTATTATACAATGGTATCAATTTTGTATACAATAAAAGTTATTAATTAAAAAAACAGACACTTTCAAATTCTGAATTGTTTGGACTTAAAAGAATTGCACATCTGTTTTCCGGATATTCGAGAACAAAACTTTTTTTGCTCTTTCCATCTCCGGGTTTATATTCGAATCTCCGGGTTGGAATGTGTGGCACTCCGGGATTTATATGGTGATAAGGTGGCAACCCTGTTTGTGACTGAAAAGCGTGTCTATATTTTTTGTTCCTTTTATAGTAGCTAGCAATTTAATTCAAATGTTTCGTTTGTATAATTAAACATTTATTATTTGACACATAGCTTTTGTAGTACTTTCAGTCTACAATTGTCACCAAATCGTACTTCTTAATAGTAATATATATATATATATATGATAAAGAATCCTCTCTTCAGAATTCCTTAAAGAGATTAAACTTAATATAATGATACTTGATAAAACGTAATAAAATTACTGTAGAATATATATGTATGTGTACAACATTGGGGATCAGGAAAGCATAGTTATTTATCCGATATTTGATGGACAGATTACTGAGAAACAGGCGTAGGCACGAGAATGCAATTGCGACGATAACTCGCATAGTTATTACATTTCATCCTTCGTTACATGATATTTGTCAGTGAAATAATCATTAAGGAAATTTGCAGGTATCTTTATAGAAGCTTGATATCGTGCAAAACTTAAAATGACAAAAATAATTGTTATATGCGAACAACAATCCGTTCGTCAACTTTGCATGTGTTTATTTGTCCAATAATTAGTAATAAGTACTTAGGTACTTGACTATGAAGCTTAGGTACCTTCCACACTTTATGTCGTGCATATGGGCGCCAGTTGGTACTAACTTCTGTGTGCAATTGTGCATTCGCCACCCGTCTGCGCGCACACACATAATACTGTATGCAGACAGGATAGAGCGCGTAATAACAGGCTCCATTAGTGGACACCGTTAAGTTACAACGTGATGATAAATGCTTCAAAATCTCGATGGAGTTTTCATGTGCATTCCATTCCGTAGGTTTACGGTAAATTTTTTTTGTAGGTAAAATAATGATTCAAGGGACGTGACAAAATCTCTCGTCGATCGTCGTGACTTTCTTTCCCCATCAACTGGACAGATTCCCCTCGGATCCAGCCAACAGAAAAAAAAACAGTCGTCGGCTCCTTGTGTCGAAACCGTCGGCTTCTTGTGTCGAAGCTGTCGGCTGACATTTAAAAACCAACACGTATGCTACTACGAGAAGTTGTGTACTAATGAAAAATTAAATTCTCATGTTTTTGGTTTTATTCTTATGAAAATATCTTCAACGTATTAATGAGATTTTGCTGATGAAAATAAGACTAAAGAGAACGTGATTTTGATAATTTTTAGGTACTTTCGTAATACGAATCGTACGAAAAATCGTAACATCTGTGGGACCTTTCAATGGTTAGACGAGAGTGACGGGACGAAGAATCTCTACGTACATTTCGCTCACTCTCTCTTTCTCTGACTCGCTCCGATTTCTGTTTTATTCACTTTTATTCTTTCTCACTCGCAGTTCTTTCCTTCGGCTATAATTGTCGGCAAAATATAAAAGGGTGTTGTCACCGGCTTGGCTAAACAATAATTCGAAATTTATGAGATCCATGTTCCGATCTGGTTCCGAGCTCGAAACAATGCTCCGAATTACGTCGTTCTTGGTGGTGGTCTCATCGGCGAAACATAAGGAATCGATTGTCGTCGTTTTAGCAGAGATCTGATGAGCAATGCGGAACTGGAAGATTTCTCACTTCTTAATTGGTATTTCAGCCCCTTCGAGGGTTGAAAGTCATAACACACGGTGAGGAACCGCGGGGGGTGGGGTTGTCCTTGGCACGGGGTGCGAGGCGGCATCTCTTTGAGTTCAGTGGCTGGAGGATCACCTGTATGTGTGTTTCAGACGCGCCAAGCGTGATGGCGTGGATGTATATACAGGATATTGCGTAGTCCGTGGTACAAGTGGAAGGAAAGTGATTCTACATGAAAAACAAGTAAAAAATATAGAATAAAATTTTGTCACGACTCGCTTCGTTTTCAAGAAAATTGACTTTAAATTTTGGCCGGGTATGTGGGCACAGAAGTACAGTTCTGGGCGCTCGATGGGCATGCTGAGATAAGGGGAACGCTTCTCCCTTATTGTGGCGAAATACAGATTACGAAACTAATAGTTTATTATTTTATTTAGTAATTATTTTTAATTGTAATACCTATTAAAATTTCATAAGTTGTAGAAAGTAAGTAATGCATTCAAATAAACGGAATACGTAAAAGGAGGATATCTGTAGTCCAAAGAATAAATAAAAAATGGAAAAGAAGTGTGGCCCGCGCAAATTTCAATCTTCGACCAACGCAAATGCAAGATGCACCAGCTCACTCATAATAGTTGTTTCTGAAATACAGATTACGCATGCACGCCCCAAGCGCTCGAAGTTTCTGACTTATTTCTTATAAACGAAGGGCTCATGTCCTTGTAGGATACTTTTTATCATCACCCGGAGGGATCGAATGCACATAAAAGAATCTCGATCGAGATTTTGAAATTCATCTTATCCCCTTGTTAGATAAATTTTAACACTTTCAGTCATGAAAACATTATTTGTCAAGCTGTATGTTTTCAAACTGATATACACTATTTGTCTATAGAATAGATGACCGGGTCTATACGGAGGATCAGTTGCCTATTTAGCACTTCCTTATTTCTTGGCGGGATCTTCGCTAGATCCACTCGGCATAGAGGTGGAATACACTGAGAGTGAGCGAAGATGCCCATTACAGCAGCGTAGCCAAAAATAGGGAGGAAATGGCCGCGTAGGGCTGAGTGATGTACTGTAAGGAGTAGTAGAGGGGGAAAAGCTATTGGAAGTTGCAATCTAGTGACCAGGGATGCCAGGAATTTCCCTGTCGTAGTGGAGGGGGAATATGCCGCGACTGCGCGTGATGACGCCGTGACGCCAAACCAATCGACGCCAAGGTAGGTGTTCCCCCTCCACTACGCGTATGCTTTCCCTCCACTACGCGTATGTTTCCTCTCCACTACAACAGGGAAATTCTTGGCATCCCTGCCAGTGAGGTAGTAGGGACTAGTAGATGGGGTATCCCCGCATGGTGTGCAGTGTGCACAAGTCCGATTAGCTATACAGTATTCCCTCGCTGAGGGCTCGCTGGTCGGGACCCGCGTTGAGCCCGTATCGTGAACGGAGCCCTAATTTGCCTAATTCCGAGTGTTCGTTTCTCGCTTCTTTCTGGCCGAAGGGGGGAGCGAGATAGAACGCTCTGCGTGCGCGACGGGCGCGAGCGCTCAGATGAAATTGTGACTGCTCGACGCATGCGCGCCACGGTCAGATAGGCACGGCACGAGCCTTTTTTGCGCCTTAGGTGAATGTTGTCCAATTGAGCCCTTTATTATAATATATTTATTTGAGATTATTGATGACCTTACCCTGAATTTTTATTCGTAGTTTAAAACAGTTGCAGTACAATTTGTTGTATTTCAGTTAAAAGTTTATTTTCAACAATGCCAACAATGAAAAGACCATTTTGCGCCTCTTGTCAACCTTACGCCCTGGGCAGTTGCCTAATTTTTCACAGTAAGGTCATAAATAATCTCAAATAAATGTAATATAATAAAGGGCGCAATTTCTCAAAGTTCCCCTATGGCGCAAAGAAGACTTGGGCCGGGCCTGCGTCAAACTTTTGCAGAAGCTGTTTTCGTGTCCACGTTGACTGCTCACGACCATCGCGCACGCTCGTCGCGCACACAAAGGACGGAGTATCATGCGTCAGAAGGAGGGAGCGAGACAAAACGTCAACGCGTCGTCTGCTCCTACCGTCCTCACTCGCTCTCACCTTCGCCGGACAAGAGTGAGACAGAACTGGTGGGGATAGCGAAAAGTCCACATCGTGTACGCCAAATCGAGCCCTCAGCGAGGGAGTACTGTACTTATACATAGCTCTCCGCGATGTCGGCTATATCTATGTAGCCATCCGTGACGGTACCGTCTTCCTACAGTAGGGGCAACGCTGCATTACAGTGTTCCCTGGTTTAAGCGAAAAGATCCCGACAAGGAAAGCGAAAGAGACGAGCGAGTGAGTGAAATACCATAACAGCGAGAGACTCTTGATGCGACTGCGTGACAGCCAAGAGTGTGAAGGCATGTTGTGCGGCTTAAAATGTTCATATTTCTTATTACACCTTGATGACAGTATTACCTATGGATTGGTGAAATTATGCCGACAAAAATATGTCCAAACACAAAACAATTCGGTCTCTTTTTTACTACAAATACTCGATTAGAATTGCAGTGCTCCCCGGATTAACACGTTGAGCGCGGAGCCGATTTTGCTCTGCTTTCCGTTCAGCCGGCACACAGCGGTGATCACTCCGCGAGGTGTTCGCTTACAAAGTATAAACAGAAGATAACACACACGTCGCGGTAATGATTATGTTTCACTGCCGTTTGGGCTATGAGAATGTTGCAGCCAATGCAGATGTATATAAAATATAAACAGAAGATTTATAACATTTATATTTTAACCTTGTTACTGCCTGTCCCACGGACCGACGTGACCCAAACGAAAAGTTCACTGTCAGTCCCCACGGACTGACGCCGCCCAAACGGAACGTTCACTGTCAGTCCCCACTTCATGTGACTAATCTGCGACACACACTACGTTCACTACAAATGGACCGAATTGTTTCGTGTTTGAACTCATTTTCGCCGGGAAACTCTAAAAAATCCATTGGTAATATCTTATCTGACATGCGGTTTTTATTACTCTCGGCTGTCAACGCGCAGCCTACATGGGACCGACCGTCCTCGTCTCGCAGTCAGGAAGCAGAGCAGTAGGGTGGGTAGGTTTTTCTCGATAATTCGGGGCCAGTCTTTTCGTTGATCCGAGGAACACTGTAGTGAGTATTTCACGCTATGCTGCACGGCGCCCCTTAAATTTCGCGCATGTATGCCTAGGCTCGCTCGGGTGATTTTTCAAAAAGATAAATTTTTTTCATCTTATCAATATGAAAGTCCAATGGATACCTGACATTCCCCCAATTAAAAGACACCAAATAACATGTAAATCGGACTATTTGTAACGAAGTTAGCTTTAAATTGTGCAAGTTAATTTTATATTTAATTTTGTTAATTATAGCCCGAATTATGTCGGATTTGCTGTCATTTTCATGGGGAAAACCAAAGGAATCGATTGATGCCACTTTCGTGAAGATCCGATGTGAAATGCGGAATTTGACATTTTTCAATTTTTAATGGCTAGTGTTATCCTTGTCTTATATGGTACCATTGTTCTCGGGCGTTGAGTGCCTGGTTGCGAAGGTTCCCGCGTCCTAAGTAAACAAATAATAGTAGTGGAGATGATTTTGTGTGAACTTAACTAGGTAAAAATGATCAACTTAACCGCGTACAACTGTACTAAAATGTTGAAGAGATTTGATAATATTTGGGAGGTAAACGTAACCAATTGATGAATGCTAACAAAGGGATCGCATGACGTGTTATACGCCGACTGTGATGAAACGGTAGAAAAATAGAGAATCAAAAAATATTTGTAATATGTTTGGCAGTTAGTGTATATGGCAAACAGTTTACAACAATAGGAGTCGCATTCGCCCGTTCACGAAATAAGTCTCTAGAATTTCAGTTGTATACCAAATGTAGGTTTGGTTTGGTTTTATCGTTTCCACATTAAATGTGGTGGCGCTTCAAGAAGTGTCTCTTTTCCTCCCCAACGAACTATCGTCCCTCACACCATCTCACATTCATTCACTCTGTACATCATAAACCTACGACTGTATTACACATACTCCCACACTTCACATCATCAACCATTTACTATTATCTGTACATTGTGTCTCGCAAACTCAACTGGTTTTGAATATGTAGGTTTCTGTTATGTCTGTCACGCTGGACAGAATCACGGTGACACCGAGCAACTAGTTTTATATATAACAATATATTTATGACTGGCTAATTACACTGGTTCTATAATGAGGAGCGGTAGGGCGGCACACACTTGGCACAGAGCTCGGCCATATCTGCTCTCCTCGGCCACCCGCTCGCCTCAGGATGGCGCTACCGTTTTTACATATACCTATATCTACTTATATACTTATATCTATATACAACACTCATCCCCGCTTACAAAATTTTCTTCTAATGTCTAATAACGAGTCTATCGGGTGGGCATTGTTGTCTGTTCGAACCCCGTGGATTGTCTAGTGTACCCGGCCCAGTGTCCCTGGTTGGTGGTGGCGCCGGTGGCTGCCACTCATGGAAGCGGTCGTTGGTTTTTGGTTTACGTAACTCTTACGGTCTTTATGGACTATACGGTGCGTCCCGTGAATGTTAATTTTGTATCGCACTGGGCTACATTTTTTTACAATGGTCACCGGTATCCATTTGACATATTCTTTGAAATGATTTCGGTACCATACTTGGGGTTCTCCCGGTTCGGGAACTTTTCCTTACGTTCGTGCACCCCCTTATCCGTTTGATTACTTTTCTCGACTAGTATTTTTGGTCCCTTATTATCTACTTCAAACGTAATACATGTTTTTTAGTGGCTACATCTAATAATGTTTTCGATTTGTATGCAAACACAAGCTTCGCCGATGATTTTCCGGCAACCGTGGACGGCGTGTTCCGGTACGAGAATACAAAATTATCAATTTTATTTTGTATGCTCAGGTTTGCGTATCTGGGATCGAGCAAATACTTTTTTAGCGCGTTTTTTGCCGTTTGCACCCCTCTTTCGGCTAACCCGTTGCTCTTCGGATGATACGCCGGTGCCTTGGTCATTTTTATACCGCTTAACTCCTCAAATCGGGTGAATTTGTGTGAACTAAACGGTGGTCCGTTGTCGAACACTATTTCGTCCGCCAATCCAAATGTCTCGAAGAAAACTCGCAGTTTTACTAGTATTCCCTAGGCATCTGCCTGATTCACGACGAATACCCCGACCCATTTGGAAAAGGCGTCAACAATAATAAGGCATGTATGTTTCATGAAATAGAACAGGTCGACGTGAATTCTTTCAAACGGCCTTTTCGGACCTGGCCATTGTGTGGTTACTTTGCGAGGTACCAGGTTTCGCGTCTGCTGGCAAATATTACAACTGCTAATACATATTGCTCTATATCTGCATCTATTCTAGGCCACCAGCAGTAAGCGCGACTGAGAATTTTCATGCGGGCGACCGCCACATACCCTTCATGCATCAACCGCAGGATCTACCCGTGTAACGCGGTTGGAATAACCACCCTATTACCGTAATATACGCAACCACTCTCGATCGCTAGTCTATCTCTTATCTAATGATGAGTTAACAATTGCCTGTCAAGCAACGTTTTAACCGGCCATCCCCCGCAGAGGTATTCGTGTACTTTTCTTAGTACCCAGTCTTTACTCGCTTCCCTCGCTATATCTAGTAACGTAATCAGTCCCTTATCTTGTACGTTAAATGAATATATTTGTATATAATTAATACCTGTTGGTTGCTCCAATGGTAGTCTCGAGAGCGCATCCATGTTTTTAACTTGTGTCGCCTTTTTATAACGAATTTGGTAATCAATCATGGATGGTATTATTGCCCACCTTTGTAACCGAGCCGCTGCTACTGCTGGAGTGCCTTTTAAAGGGTTTAATATAGTTTGCAACGGTTGGTGGTCGGTATGGATAATAAAACTATGCTAAATATATATTTATGGAACTTCTTTAACGCGAATATAATTGCTAACGCTTCGCGATGTAATTGTGAGTAATTCTTTTCCGCGGCTGCCCTGACGCCGTACAGGTTCGCATTACAAGAAACGACTATTGCTTTCCTTGGGTCGTATAGTTTGAATATATTATTCTTTATTAATAACGTTTTATTTTTCTCAAAACTTTGTTGGCATTCTTGGGTCCACTCAAATGATTTGTCTTTACGCAACAGATCGTACAACGCGTGTAGCTCCTTGGCTAAATTTGGGATAAACGACCCATAAAAACTAAGCATACCTAGGAACGATTGTACTTGTTCCACTGTTTGTGGTATTGGCGCTTTTGTTAGCGCTTCTATTTTTTTGTGGATTCGACTAGAGGCCCTTTTTGAAATGATATGGCCTAGGTACAAAACTTTGTCTTCAAAAGACTTACACTTTTGTGCATTTATCTTAACTTTGTGATACTGCAATTTTTGGAACACTTCCATTAACTTGCTTCTGTACTCTTCTAATGATGTGCCTCCTACTATTATGTCATCTAAGTAGCAAAACACTTCGTCGCTTGGAAGATAAACGGTGCAGTCGCTACCCCAAATACAAGGCGATTAAAACGAAACAGGCCTTTATGCGCGTTAATTATGACATATTTTCGTGACTCTTCTGTCAGTAAGAGTTGTTGATAAGCTCCAGCCAAACATATATAATATCTATACACAACACTTTCTTTGCACCAATGGCTCCTGCGCTAAATGTCCCTTCTTATTTTGTTCAGATATGCTGCTATTTTCCTGGCTGCTCACTTCCTTTCTTTTCAGCAACCTTCTGATACTCTCCCTCCTCGCACACCCCCTCCTCTCCAGTTCCTCCAGTAGCGGCTGTCGCTCCTCTCCGTACCTGTTGCAACTCCAGACTATGTGTTCGATGTCCTCTTTTTCTGCTCCTCATTCGCAGGTCGGGGATATGATCAGGTCCTTCCTGTGAAGCGATTCTCCCAGATTATAATGATTCGCCCTAATCTGCTTATGTAGGTAATGGATCTTCTTTCCAGGTTGTTTAAGTTTGTGACCCATGGTTGTCTGTTCCCTAGGTTGACATCACACTTTGCAAAATACTTTCTTCCTTTATCCTCTCCCTCTTTTCTCATATCGCTCTCAAACCTATTCCACATCCTCTCTCTCCAGTCCGCTCTTCAATCTCCTACTGAAATTTTTATATCTTGGTCTCGGCTCGTATTTGTTTGAAGCTTTGCCCTTCTGTTCGCCTTTTCGTTTCCCTCTATCTCGCAATGCGCGGGCACCCATGCGATTTTCATATTTTCCTTCCATTCTTCCTTCCGTCCTCTCTTCTCTGTCTCTCCTTCCTCTATCCGTCTTGATTTCTCTTCTGATCTCGTTCATCCACCAGTCCCTCTCGCTGCCCTGCCTTCCATTCGTGAGTTTCTTCAGTACACTCTCCGAGTCTGTGACTATAATAACGCTTTTATGATTGAATTCCTGTCTAGCGATTTCGATGGCTTTCTTGATTGCTACCACCTCCCTGGAGAATATTGTAACCCTTTTGTCCATACTATGTCCTCTTTCTTCCCAGTCATTATTATTTCTGATCACTATTCCTATCCCATTTGCTATAGCTCCTTGTTTGTTAGAGCCATCTGTATAGATTTCCACTGTGTCTTCCTCCATTATTTTCAGATTGTTCTTTATGTCTTGTATTAGGGTAGACGCACCGTTTGTGGCCACCTTAAGGATTTCAGTGACTTTCATCGTAATTATCTTTAAAATTGTACTTAAAATCAGGAAACTATAAGGTTTACTAAATTTTACACTATCTTTACTATTAATGTCTAAGTTTTCATTAACTAGAGAAATCGTTAAATAATTAATAAAGTTAAAAAATATAAGAAATCCATTTTTCACCGTTTGTGGCCACTTGCACACTAGTTTTGGCCATGTTTGGTACTAGTTTTGGCCACTTTCAAATTTTTTTCGGTTTCAGTGCATTTTTAATAAAATCGTTTAGCATAAATTTTTTTTATATATTTTTTATTTTCTACTTTTTATTGTTTATGGATTTACATTTCGCAGCTCTGACTTATTTAGAAATATCTGTTATTTAATTTCGAATCGCGATGCGACTAACGACCCGAACGCAGCGGCTTTTTGTCGTTTTCGTAAAGCAAGCGACTAGCTGATTTCAAGTCGTTTGGATTTTTGGTTATGGGTTATATTTATTGATGACTGGGTAATTTTCTCACCCGCTCAGGGTTATTTTTTTTTTTTTAAACAGAGGATCGAAGCTGAATAAAATCGTTTAAAAACTATAGTGGGTGGCCACAATTGGATAATCTATTGTAGCAGTTTTGGCCACCGGATGGCCAGAAATTGAAAAGTCATTATAATACTGTACCATTTCTTGCCACATAATTTTTTCCTAATAGTGAATTGAATTTGATAATTTTATACTTTCAGAATAATTTTGAAACTACATTTAACTTATATCTGCCATAATTTATATATTAACATACTTTGATTAGTAAATATGGGAATTTTACTTAGCGTATATCCTTCACGATTGTTACAAGAACAGCGGACCATTTGCACACTTCTTAAAAAATATAATGTTTTTTTCGCGTAAGCAGTAACTGTAACCATATACTTCTGGCGGTATACTAAACAAAATATTTACGGTGTAAAATTCTACACATAATTGTGGCTGCAAGCAATTTCAAGCTAAGAAAACCGCGATAATTATGCACATGGCCAAAAACAGTACACTGGCCACAAACGGTACATCTACCCTAGCATTCGTCCCTGGATTATATTTTCCTTCCCTTCTTCCCCGTCGAACAATCTATTAGCTCTCCCATTCTTCTTCCCCCCCCTTCCTCTTCTGTTTCTCCATATTTTTCATTATATCCCATTTTCCTGATAATTCTCTCCGTGTCCTTGGTTTCCCTCCATACAGTTTGGATTTTGTTTTGTCCTCCTCTGTCTGATACATCTTCCCATCGTTTTATCCCTTCCAGCGCCTCACTGTATTCCTTTTCCCTTTGTGATAATATATATCTCTGAGTGATTAGGTTTATTGTATTTTCTAGGTCCATTACTCCTGCTTCCACATTCATGACGTTGATTGGTGTTGTAATCCTGTAGCCCGTCGCTATCCTGATGCCCGCATTATGGACCCTTCTGATTTTCTCTTGCAGGCTTGCTTCTTTTGAGCAGGTAATTTGTACTCCGTATTCTATCACTGACGGCACAAGTGATTTAAATAGGATTATCACGGTAAACGGGTTTGCTCCTTTTTTTATGGTTATTCTCTTCTTTGCTTTTTCTATTATTCGTGCTGTATGTTTTCCGAATCTCAATTTTTTATTTAGTGTAATCCTCAGGAACGCAACGCTGTCCTCCTCCTCTCTGATCTGGTCGCCGATCTGGATTCTTATTTTTTGTCTCTGGCTGATTTTTTTCGTCGAAAAATTAATGATTTGTGTTTTCTCCGCCGTTAGGTTGAGTCCTATTTCGTCTAGGTTACTTTTTATACTCCGTATGAAAGCGCTCCATTGTCCCCACATTTACTAGCATTACTGGAGGAGTGTAATGTTATATCGTCTGCGTATTGTAGTACTCTAGATACCAACCTATCCTTCCTTGGGGCCGGTCTTGCATTGGCTATTTCTATTGCTCTTTCTACTTCTTGTATTTTAATTTCTTCTTCCCCATCTTCCATACTTTCCTCCGTTATCTTCACTATGTTTTCTTCTTCGTTCACGATTTGGGTTTCTCTTTGATAATAAAGCAGATACCTTCTCCCCTTTTCCCGTTTTTTCTATCTGTTCTAATAATTTTGTGTCCTGCTATTCCCAGTTTATCTATACTCGTCAGCCACGTTTCCGCAATTCCCATAATATCGCATTCTCCTGTATTCTCTTTAAGTTCCGTTATTTTATTTCTTAGACTTCTTGCATTCCATAGTGCGATTGTGAGTGGTCTTGTCTTCTCGTTCGTCATTCCGCCTCTCTTAAGTCTTTTAATACTTTCTTTCTTAAGTCTTTAATACAGTTCTATGTTTTGCTTGCTTTTAGTTTTCTTTCGGTGTGTGTTGTTTTACATGTTCGGCTCGGTCGTCTGAATCTTCTGAGTATTTTGCTCTATACACTTCGTCTCCCGATGATGCCGTCGTCCATCCGTTGTCTTTTTCCATTTCCTCCTCTATTCCTCCATCCTCTCTTTTGTTCCCCCATCTTATTGTCCTTGTCCTTAGTTGGTCTTATCCTTCTTTGTTCTTTGATTCTCCTACTTCCCCCATATATGTCCTTTGTTGTCTCCCTATTGTTTTCTGTTTCTCCTGGTTCCCTTCTCGTCCGCCCCTGTTTCCCGACCAATTTGGGTCTGATTCGAACCTCCTCGCTTTTCTCCTCCTGGTCAGGGCGTATCCGACTTTCTCTTCAATTAGTTTTATCAGGTCCTCGATTAGTTCGTCTTCCGTCTTTTTGTACCATTCCCTAAGGTTATCCCTAAATTCCTTTTTCGATTCACCTAGATATTTTTTGTGTCTCTCTTTCCCTATTGTTATGTTGTGTCCCGTGTGCTTCGGGTGCTCTCTCCTGGTGTGGGTTCGTGTCTTCTTATTGAATCTTGTTGTGTATTCTTGGAGTGTGTTGCAGGGTTTTCATCTGTCCTTCATCCCTTCCTCTACCTCTACTGTCTTGTTCCTTTGTCCTTTGTTCTATTTGTAGGGGAGAGCGGGGACAAACGTAACAATTTTTACATTTGGCCTAGCTGCCAATTACCTGTTACAGATATAAAAACGAAAATTATGCCTTAAGATAGTGTGTTTCTTGATCTATCATTTGACCACAAATTCAGTCTTCCATGATAAGTAGTCAATGAGTTATGGCAATTTTCCGCAGTGACTGTCATTGTTACTTTTGTCCTGCAGGGGTAGGACGGAAGTAACATACCATGGGGACGAAAGTAATACTAATTATTTTGAGGAGAATTAAGTAAAAACACTTCTTCCAAAGCAAAATAGGTTTTTTTATTATCAGAAACGATAGAAACAAACATTTAAATAAACATATTTTAAGTAGGTAACGATAAAAAAGCATAACCAGCTTCAAACATTTATTTGATACTGTCTATTTAATTTAATATGGAATCTCGTGTAACGGCCCCAAAAGTAACTAATATTTATGATTTTTTTTTAAAAACTATTGTTAATATTGGATTCAACTACTCCCCGTAGTGACGTGTTACTTTTGTCCCCAGCCATGTTTTTCAGCATAGAACTGTTATAACGTACAAACTATACGAGACTTATTGAAATCAAATACAGGAACTTATAAAGACATTATATAAGAACGCTCTAACAAATAATTGGATCAATGTCTATAGTTTAACTATGAATATTAACAAAAAAACCAATAGAGGAGACACTTTTCTGAATGATCGAAATAACGAAATCAGCTTGCCCACGGTATAGGAATCGTCGCATTGCTCAGCGTCACTCCGTAAAAGAAAAGAAACACTAAACACGCAGAACTATGTAAAGCAAACGTTTTGGAAACTTTTGTGGAAGGCGGGAGAAGGCGTGTTACTTTCATGACGCCGTTACGTTTGTCCCCGCTCTCCCCTACTGTTTGTATTCTGTGTTCAGTTCTTTGGGGACTTCTCATTGATTTATCATTTTTTCCCCAGGGGTTCGTATTGCTTCTCCCCTCTTTATTACCCTCCGTTCTTATCTTTTCGTCTCTATCTCCTATCCTTCTTGTTTGATGTATTCTGAAGCGTGGTTTTCTCTATTTTTCTATTTCCCTATCAATGGGAAAATTTAGTTTTTCCCAGTAGTCAACTTTCGTTTTCCCTGCAAGACGTGAAAAATCGCTACTCTCCATATTACCATGCCATGCTTCTTCCTCCCGTCTTGTGTTCCTGTCCGGGTCCGATCTTCTCGTATCTCATTCGCCATTCTATATGTTATATTCTTGTACGCCATTAGTTTTTTGCTGCCATCTCCCTTTGATATATTAGGCATTCTCTCGATATACTTGTATGTTCTTTGTACATCTGTCGTCGTGTTCCTCTGTGCATATAAAACATTTCTTGGCCTTAGCCCTACATGCTACTTGGATGTGCCCGAATCTCAAGCAGCGGAAACATTGTTTGACTGCTTCAATATGTAGCGATACCTCCGTCACCGCCACCAGAGGGCCACGCGACCGCTCCGCTCTCTCGCAAGTTCTCCCTCATCCACTCCTTCCTATATATACCCGTTTCGTCCTACTCCTAACATCCCTGCGTCTAAGGCAGGGCCTGCTAGATACGCCTTACCGATGAGTCCACTAGCAGGCCCGGGACGAAACGCAACTTCCTTTTCCTTCCTTCCATCTTACCTTCCACACACATCACTCATTATACATCACATCACAAATATATGGTTCTACTGTTACGTGCCCGTACCCTATTAGCAGCCGTGTCGGCAGTGAATCCCCTTACATATTCACCAGAATCGCTTTACCCTCTTCCCAGGTGGCCTTTCCATCCTTAATTCTCCCCCGTTCCAGCCTTTCCATTGTGTAAGTGCCTTGGTTTGGAGCTAATTGCTCTTTAAGGGTACTAGGCAGTGGTTCCTGTCTAAAATGAAGCATTTCTGTTTCAAATAATTACAAAGATACAAATTGAAACTGAGATTTGTTCTTTGGCATGAAGTTTATTAACATCATAAGCTTAAAAAAACATGTTTGTTTAGTAAAAAATATGCATTGTATAGGACGCTACAGATGGACCATTAAAGAGGCTTTTTAAAAATGTTTCTTTTGTTTTGCAGTCATAACTCAAAAACGAAGGTTCCAATCGATTTAAATCAAATTCGAGCATGTTTACAAAATGTGTAGTTTCGGACTGGACCTAAATTGAAGTTAATGAAAACTTATGAAAGAAACTAAAACCCCCTTGATGATGTTTTACCCTCCCCCAAGCCCCAAAAGATGAGGTCAGAGTTTCTTTTCTTTCCAATTTGTTTCTCTTCCTTCCTCTTCTCCCTCTCCACGTCTTTCCAATCGCTTCTCTCCGTTTGCTGCCTTATATTTTTATATAAACTTTCCTGCACACCTTTCCGATCCGTTTTATCACCCTGCCTATATATCGAGCTGGACTGACTCATATCAAATGTATCGCGGTGGTTTAGTGTACACTGCCCGAACACAATACTGTTGCGAGCACCCTATGGATGGAATTCCATGACCCGCTGGTGCTCGCGACAGAGACAAGAGGACAGCGAGAAGAAGGCGATCGGATTGATCGCCTGTCAACCCTACACTTGATAAGCAGACGCCATTGCGAGCATACGTGTATCGAGATCCTCTTCCGAATTATATTACATTTCTAGTTGCATGTGTTATTATTCTTGTTATACATTCAATTCCTATTATGCCGAGCGCGAAACATAACAATGGTGTCAGAAGTGGGATGCCCCCTCGAAAGGGCATGCCCACTCGCGCTTCCGCGGCCTCGGCGGAAACGTCCCCAGGAGCGACCGGCGACGCCTCGATACAAGAACTGTTCACCAGCCTCCAGTTAAGCATCGTGGGACAGATGCGGGAACAACGGAGGGAGGACCAACGCAGGGAGGAGAAGGAAGCTGCCGACCGACAGACACAAGCGGCCTTCGAGGCCCGGATGTCCAATCTAGAAGAACGAAAACAGGTCGTAACCGCTTCTTTAAAAAACGATCATAGTTCGGTTGGCAGTGGCGTGAATAATCGGGGTGGGGAGATTGTAAATAATGGTGTAAATAGTGTTCTTGCGACGGTTAACCCTGCCCCTGTCGCGACAACCGCCGCTACCCCTTCTTCCGAACCCCGCGTGCTTAGCCTAGGGTACGCTGTGAAGCCGACCGTTTTCGATGGAAAGGGATCGTGGGAGGAGTATAGGGTTCAGTTCGCGACCATCGCGCGCGCTAATGGATGGGACGACGCCAAAAAGGCTACAGCCTTGATCGCGTCCCTCGGAGGCTCGGCGAGGAGCATCCTTACAACACTCTCCGCGGCCCAATGCGAGAGTTTCGCGGAGTTAGAGTCAGCCCTTGAATCCCGCTACGGGGCGAAAAATTTATCTAATTTAAATTACGTGCTTTTCCAGAACTACAAACAGCGTACTTACCGATTTTAGTCGAATTCTCATCTGAGAGATGAGAGCATCTCCTCGCTTGCCACAAAAATTGAACGCTTAGCACAGTCCGCGTTCACCGACTGCCCCGCGGAAACTCGCGACAAACTCGCCGCGTCTCAGTTTGTGACGGCCTTGTCGAGTATACTTATACAACGGGAATTACGTCTCGGCGGGTTCACGACCCTAAGAGCTGCCCTGACCCGAACGCTAGAAATTGAGGCCGTTGAGGCAACGTCGCGCAGACCCGCGGACGAGTCTCGAGAACGATACCTCGAAAAACGGAAGGCTAAACCGTCCAACAATTTTGTAAGGTTACCAGAAAAGAGGAGAAGGTTCGACCAACCCGAGGACCGAACGGACTTTCCCCCGAGGACATGCTGGCTCTGTGGGAAGACGGGCCACGTACAGAGGGACTGCTATCAAGCCAAGAATGGCCAGGCCAAAGGAGGCCCTCCTAAGAAGCCCTACCAGGGAAACGAGAAGAGGACGGCGTAAGGGGGAGACGCCGGACCACAAGAGACAGTCCCCCGGTCGTCAAGAGTGTGGCGATGCAGGAGGCGACTGGAGGTCCGAAAACTCCGTGGACCGACACCTACGTCTATGGAAAAATCGGAGGGAACCCCTGTAGGATCATCTTGGACACAGGATCCCCCATCAACCTGCTAGAGGAAAAGCTATGTGCGACGAAGGACGTCGTCCGGGCAAGGCTGGACATCCGCTCCACGACCGGAGAGAAAATTAAAGTCTTCGGTAAGAAGAGCTTGGAAGTCAACGTGGGAGGACTGTCGAGCATCGAAGACTTCTACGTGGTTGAAATGGTCGAAAAATGCATATTGGGAGCAGAGTTCCTGAAGAAGCACCGTTGCAGCATCGATTTATCCCGGAACGCGCTGTGCATTCCCGGCAAACAGGAGATACGTCTTGGTGAACCGACCGTCGAGCCGAAGAAACAAGAAGAAGAAAAAGGAACACCCGTCCCACAGTATTTGGAAGAACTGTACACCCGCTGCTCGACAGGTTTGTCAGAAAGGCAGAAGGAACTCTTTACTGAATTACTTTGTGAATTCCAGGATGTTTTCGCCACGGATTCGAGCCAGATCGGGAACTGCGATCGAGTGAAACACACCGTCGACACAGGAGATAGCCGGCCCATAAAACAGGCACCACGGAGGTTGCCTCTACATCGCCGAGCAGAAGTGGAGGAGCTGCTTAGGAAGATGTTGGCTCAGGGCGTGATCGAGGAATCCCGGAGCCCGTGGTCTTCGCCGATCGTCCTCGTCAAGAAAAAGGACGGGACCATCAGGTTCTGCGTGGATTTCCGACGTCTGAACGAGATAACGAAGAAGGACTCATATCCTCTGCCCCGGATCGAGGATACCCTGGACGCCCTCGCCGGATCATCGTGGTTTTCGACCGTGGACCTACAGAGCGGATACTGGCAGATCACCATGGACGAAAAGGACCGAGAGAAGACCGCATTTTCAGTGGGAACGGGACTCTGGCAATTCAAAGTGATGCCTTTTGGAGGAACGCCTGATGGAGGACGTACTTCAAGATTTGACCAAGTGCGAGCGCATCACGAACCTCAGAAAGAGGTTTCCGTGGATGGCCTCCGCGATTTCTCGGTTGGGCAGGGCGTGGTTGGTCTTCACGCCTATCTGCTCCGGGGTTAGATTGGGTCGGTTTCTTCTGATCTTCTTCCTCACCCCCTTCAGCTGCGGGCTTTCGCTCCGTCTTCTTTCTCCAGAAAGTGCGGCGACTGCCTCCGCGGCTTAGTTGATTTGATTGAGACATGTGTACTCCGTACAGAAAACCGTTTGACTTTAATTCAAGTTATTATCAACCCCACTGTTGCCTCCCGCGGCACGCTACGAGAAACGGCATTCCCATCTATGACACGATGTTCTATGGCGCCGATTACAGCACCACTGACAAGAACGCCATGCTCACATAGCCATTCTGTCAATAATTGACTCCATTGAATTTCTGACTTTTCATCGAACGAAATTTCTTCGACTCTTACACTGATAATACTTACTGTTTATTTGGAGCTTATGAATGTTATTCATAATATTACATTCATATTAGTATTATTTTTGCATTAGCATTATTACCAGTGTAACAGTAGACGAAATTTTGTTAACTTATTGATTTAATCCTGGAGTCCTATAATCGGGTATTGAAATTATGAATTTACTTACAGCAAATTTTTAAAATGTTTTTAATAAATGTTTCTATACGTAATACGCACATATACATATAGAAAACTTATTAGTCATGATGACTTCATCATGTGAGTGACTTTACTCACTTCCTCATTTTTGTTTAATTTTTTTTTAAAGTTGTACATGTCATTATTAAATAATTTGCGATGCTCCTCTTCTGTAAATTTCACTTCATAGCAAGGTGTATTCATCGCATGTTTTGTATGAAGTAATCCCGTCAAAGATTTTGTACTTAGCTTATTTCTTATTTTTGTGTTTATTAAATTAATGGATAAAAATAAGCGTTCTACATTCGCACTACTATGCGGAAAACACAAAAGTATTTGTGCAAAACTAGAGATTGATGATAATCTTTGGGATCCATAGCCAGTTTTTAGTTTAGAAATAAAATTCCAAAATTGATCCTTTTATGTTGTCTTTTTCTGCGAATGGAAATTTTGTACTTCTTAACAATCTCCATTCCCGATCCAATTCAGTAAAATTTGTTGGACATAGTCCTGAAAATAAAAATGCTTAAATGTATAGTACATTATGGTAAAGTTGGAAAGATATAAAATAAAAATAAAATACCTGGATATGACCGTCCTACATGTGCTATACGTAGTAGAGTCCCTTTAAGATGTTAATTGATTAATACTTGTGGATCTAAAAACTTAAGATTTTTTATTCCTTCTTTCTCTTCAAAAGGGTATCTGTCTCTTATTTGTTCTATACTTTCTATATAACATCCGATACATTTTTGTCGCAATTGTGTTAGACATTCTTGCGATAAAATATTTTCTTTTAATGTCATAGCTGCAATGTTGCCTCTTGGTTTTCAAATTGAACAGATAATATTTTTGTTTCTAATATAAGATCTTCATCAACAGTTGTGTTGCGGCCGCGTGCAACGCGTTGCACCATCCGAATTTGAACGCGCGCCCGCGGCGTCATCAACACAACTGTTGAGCTGTTGCTGTGCGTTTGAATTGTTTTTTGATCGCTAACGGGCTCGAGCCGCGCTCGCCCAGCGACAAGCAGTTCTCAGAACAACACCGCCGAGACACGATCTATCTCACGCACCTTCGCCTTTTTTGTGAATATCGCGCCCAGTTTGCGCGCTGTCTTTTTTGGTGGTCAATATGATTAAAATTCCATAATATTGGAGCTGCATATGTAATTATGGGTCGGACCAGCTGCATATATAGAATAAGTTTAGATTTTTCCGTAAGGTATTTATTGTAAAACAGACTATTGGCTAGGAAAGCCCGGTTGGCCTTCATAAGCTGGGCATCAAAATGCCTATTTCCACGAAGCAAATAATCCAATTGGCCCCAAGGTACTTAACCACCTTTTTATGCGGAAGTACCTTGTTCGGCGCACCCGGGATTGTGGCCGAAATCTGGAATGACGTGCTACCCGCTTTTGTGTTGGAAGTAAGACTGTTGACGGGCTTTTTGAATAACATCGTTTCACACTTCTGCGGATTCAAACTAGCGGTTGGAAACGGTTTTCCTTCTGGGTGATATGCTGCTGGGTAGCAGGTAGCTCCGAAGATTTGCACGTTTTCTTGGAAAAAATTCATCCCTCTACCGGGGGTGGGTTACATCTCGAGGGTTCTGGGCTCTCCGGCGTTACACCAGATGGCGTCACTGATTCGATTTTTCTAGCCTTGCTGAGGTTGGGCTTAACCCCACTCTTTTGGGGAGCCCCAAATGCCTTAATAAAGTTTTTATGCAACCGATCCAATGGGATTTTTTCAACTGAACATTCCTTTTTTCTATGGTTTTTCTGCTTTCTATGTTCTTAGAAGACATCAAAATTGTAGCAACTTGTTTTCAAAGTTTTCTAATTCGCTGAACTATACCTAACGACGTACTGGGGATTGGATGAATTTTATTTAGCAACGTGTCTGTCATGTCCGTTAAGGGTGTCTGTCTATTAACAGGTAAGTTCGGTTCTGGTTCTGTAGTTTCGTTTAAATCTGCTGCACAATCTTCTGTTTGTTGGTCTTCATTTACAAAAGCACATACCAGTTGCTCTAAAAGCTGTTACCCCATTTTCCAGAGTAGCCGATTTTGATCAAGCATCTGCTAGCGGCAGTTAGTGTTTTTACATTACAAATAACTTACCTGATTTCACACTTGAGAGCAAAGAAAAAAAAAACGATTAATGTGGTATGTGAGCGACGCGCAATATACCACTAAAAGCAACTGAAAATCGCAACGTTCTAGAATCTAAACGTGATCGAGCCATCTCACCCGTAAGGCCACTGCACACTTACCCTATATGCAATTGGGATGGAAGGATGCACATTTCCGTTATGCAACAATACTGTGTTTGAATCAGGAGATTGGAGCAGATCAATTTTTTTATTTTCGTGCTCCACTCCCACATGGAAATACTTGTTCCAGCTCCGCTTCATGCTCCGAGTAAAACGTTTGCATTTCAGGGACATGTCCAGGGAATATAATATTTTTTCAATGATAAAAAATTGAGAATTAGTATTTAAAAAAATTTTACTCATCTGCTTTTATAAAAAAAAAAAAAATGAAATTCAAATAATACAAAAACAATCTGCAGTGGAGTAGGGATGCCCGATACAGTCAAAAGTATCGATACTTTGTATTGATACGTATTGATTTCTTTAGTATCGATACATACAATATATCGGACAGAAAGTATCGATATATAATAATTCTTTATTGCACTTTACAAAAGAAAACACAAGCAAATGAATAGCACATAAGGACCGTACTGGAGTGCAAAAGGCGAGGTACAGCTGTCAGCTGTTATTAACCTTACCAGTTAAAGCTACTGAAAACTAAAAACTAACACAATAGAGTACATGAAGTAAATATGAATGCGTATCGATACGGCATTGATAATAAAAACAAAAATTAAGTAAGAATATCACCTGTTTCTAATGTGTGTGTGTGCGTGTGTGTGCGCGTGCGTGCGTGCGTGTGTGTGTGTGTGTGTGTGCGTGCGTGCGTGCGTGCGTGCGTGCGTGCGTGGCGTGCGTGCGTGCGTGTGTGTGGGGGGGGGGGGGGGCGTAAAACACGTAATGACCGACACATTATTTTGAAATATAATCATTTATTTTAAGTACAATATATTTTTTGTTCAAAATATTATGCTGCGCGTATAACTATTAGAACATGACAAATTATTTCATTTTAATTATTAAAGAGCCAATCTTCTTTTGGCAAATACGATAAAAATAAAAGTAGTTGTGAGTGTTTGCTTTTAATTGAAGGCGACTTCTGTCTCGGTTAAAATTCTTCCAGCTTTGGAGAATAATCATTCTGATGGAACTGACGTGGCGACTATTGGTAAATAATACTCTGCTAAGTTTGGTAGAAATGAATGCGATTTACTATTCCAATATTTAATTGGGTTTTCGTTCATTGTGAGATTTGGCTGATCTAAAAAATATTTCAGGTCATCAGCTAGAGTTCCTTCGTTGAGAGACTCTTTCAATAAGTTATTTTGCAAAACTAAATTATTGTGATATGTGCAAAAATTTTGATTTTCATCTATAGATTTTCAACTTCCAAAATCGATACTTTCCTAAAAAATCGGCAACTCTACCCAGAAGTATTAAAATGATTTTGACGTAGTGGAGGGGGAACACGCCACGCATGCGCGTGATGAGCGGTTACGTCAAACCAATTAAACGCCAAGCTGGGAAACGATGAGAAATTAACCGACGTATCGAAGGGCAATATCGAGCCGAGGGGGATCGATACACCGGTATATCATTGCCTACAATATCGATACAAAATATCGTTATTCATGAACCGATATATCGATATTTACTTGTATCGGAATTGTATCGCACATCCCTACAGAGGAGCAGTGGAGCAGTAAAATTCTCCGTGCTCCCGCTCCGCTCCTGCTCTGTCGAAACCCCATTGCTCCACGCTCCAGCTCCGATCTCTGCTCCAACGCTGTGGTTTAAACTGCTTTTCGATGAGTCTATAATTCAGAAAAGTTCTTTGTATATACAGAAATATTGCTGGTATGGGTGTTGACGTTTTTTAAAGTTTCCGCACGCTTCTACTTCCAATTTGCCTACTTCTTTGACTTGATGGAACTCGGTGTTAAAGCTGATTTTTTCTATGCATTTATCAATTGCAGTTTTTATCTTGTAATGCGACACTAGTAAAGGGGTCAGAGTGACGTGTATACTGGGCTCTATCCCCACATAATCCTTAATTGAAACGGCTGTAGTCTTGGCGGCTATGTTGAGTGCTCTTGTTAGGTTTTCGGGTTTGTATTGCTCATCTTAAAACAGATAGCGATTGTGTAAGGCCCAGGGAAGAAACAGGAATGATTTCTCCACAGTGCTTTGTCCTAGCCTGGCGAGAAGCTGTCTATGCTCTCTTTTGATTGCTTTGTGGTTGTTTCTATGCGTCAACATGTACTCTATCTCAGATGTTATCAGGGCTGATGAAAAACGATCCTTTCTGAAGAGAGGGGTTCTGACCCTTTTGATTTGAACATCGCCGTCTGACTCCATTGTGGGGTTTGCCTTTGGTTGGTCTGGCGACGGTATTCGCCCTCGAACTCCCTCCGTCGCGACTTAGTACTTGGCCTTCCTGCGACGATGTTCGCCCTCGAACTCCCTTCGTCGCAGCTTAGCAGCAATTCCGCGCACTACCGGCGCCTTCACGTTGCTCCGGTGGCGTACGCACTCCTGGGGACGCCGCTCGCCAGCAACACAACTGCGTGGATCCCTGACTGTCACCCGGAGCCGAACACCCACCAATCCTTGGTGTGGTCCGTGCACTCCTGGACGTCCCTGCGTCTTTGCCGGAGTCGCACCCTCCACCACCAACTCTCCAACGCTCCCTCTATAGGGTCCTAATTCGGCCTCTTGCGATGACGATTCCCCGAATCCGACGAGCCCCTCGATTCTTCTTGCAGCTCCAAGTCGAATCGGCATTGCTGAGCGTTGTGTCTGGACGGCGTTCGACGACTCGCTGTCCTCACGGAAAACCGTTCTCCCCGTCACAGGAGAATTCGAAACGTCAATGTCAAACGTCAATGTGTCAAAACGTCAAAGTTGCTCGATACTCGCGAAGGAACCAACTTCAGTGCGTACTCTTTTCTATCTGACGTACGCTTGCATTACTTTTAACGACAACAGTCCCTTGCCGTTTTCTACGTTATACAATGAGAATGGTACAACCAGAATTCAGATTCCTTTTCGTAAGCCAGCTTCCCGAGCTTCCAGAGCCGACCTAGCAATGGTCACCTAGTTCTTCTCTTTGACAGCATCCTGTCGGCTCGGATGTCGGCGGGTCTCGAGCGCCGTCGCTGTTCCGCTGCTCCTGTGTCTATCCCTCGATGTCGGCGGGCCTCGACCGCCGTCGCCGCTCCCGCTGTTCCTGTGTCCATCCCTCGATGTCGGCGGGCCTTGACCGCCGTCGCCGCTCCCGCTGTTCCTGTGTCCGTCCCTCGGTGTCGGCGGGCCTCGACCGGCGTCGCCGCTATGTCAGTCCCTCGCTGGTCGGCTGCTTCTCCGGCTGCTGAAGCCTCTTCTGTCCTCAACGAGGAACTCGCGTCGTACGCAACGGCTCCTTGCGTATCGCACGCAACAGCTCCTTGCGTATCTTCGGGATCCGCGGCTACGGATCCCACTTCTGACACCATTGTTGCGCCGGGGCGTTTCTACTACAGGCCACCCCGACGCAAAGGGTAGAATAAGTACGCGGACACACACATTATACGATCATTCACTATATTTGGAGTACAAGGGTACAGCCCGTACGTCCGAACGCTGTGGCGTTCGGTACTAGACTCTTTCTTGTCGGCCTCCTGATCGTCCTCTTGAAGGAGGCCGACCTTCTTCTTTCTTCGGCTGCGAGCACTAGCAGGCCATGCATAGGCCTATACCCGGTGCTCGCAACAATATGTTACATGTGTTTTACTATCAAGTAAATTCCAGCCTTGTAGTCGGGATCCTAAGCGTTCAGCCTGGTATTTCGACAATTGTAAGTCTCGTACGGGCTAGTTGGATCTCATAATCGGATCTCGATTTTGTGATTAAGTGTGACGCTTGTGATTGATGAGGAAGGTTCATAAATATTTCTTCAATAGCATCCTCATATGTATGGGGTATCATTTGCGGTGGTGTTAGTATGAGCAATTGCTCAGAATGTGCAATGGGACGGATTGCAAATTACACGTTTGGGTATTTGATGTTGTTTTTCCCTTTCTTATTGCACGCGCAGATTTCGCTTAAGCAAAAATAGCAGTCTGTACTGTGGTTGGTCGGTTCTTCCCATATCATTGGAATTGCAAATGGCATATTTCTTTCGAATTCTCCTTACCGAAGCTAGAAGAACCAAGGCACAACGTTGACAACAGATATGAGGACTCAGTAGGGTGGACCTTAGCTGCACTTGTCGAAAATTATTTCGCGAGATTCTTTTGGTCTCATTCACCAGAATTGTGACACTTATTGGGAAGATGATTTGGAAAAAATTTGGTGCTGATTGGACCACGGGACACCGGCGCGCATCAAAATGGAAAATTTCGAATTTTTTAAAACTTGACACAAATATACATTATGATATATCATTGAATTTGCCTTTTTCTGTAGATGGGTCTCTTTCCAAAAACGTCGTTGGTATTAAAAACCTTTTTCGAAGGATCTTTTGGAATCTGGAAAGATAAAATGTTCCACTTTTTTGTCGACATAGTCTTCCACATCCTTTGAAGGATTATATATTTTTAACGCATTCCTTATCGATACTGTGTGCACTGGCAATTATTGCCTCTATCATTTGCATTTTCGTTTCATTTGCAATGGTACTATCAAAAAATGACAATGCTGCAGTTTCTGGTCCCAAACACCATAAATGATTGATCATTTTCTTTATCGCAGTACGGCTTCTTGTATCGTCAATTTTACGATAAGCGTACAAATTCTTTAAAAACTCAAAATCTTTTCGCGGGGCTTCTATTGTGACTGGAGCTTGTATCCACGCTTTTACATACAAATTGGCGAGGAGAAATGCAAATGTCGCAAATTCCAGTGGCGTTTTCGCTGTTCAATATAAATTCTTTCCTAAATAAATATATTTTTAAACAAGATATCTTCTTGGCCATCCATCGAGCGCGATGAAAAGCTGCTGGAGCACGAAAAGTGTAATTTTTTGCAGGATTTCCGCCTAAGAAAATAACTGTGAGTTCCAGGAATTCTCGATAATCTTCTCGTGGTTGTCGTTTGTTTTTCAAAGTTTGCATTACAAACTCCAGCACTACTGTAACATTTATAATAAATTGATGGACGTACTCGTATTTAATTCCTGCCACAAAATTTGATTTGTTGATCTGGTCCCAAGACTGTTGAAATATTTTAAAAATGGGAATACTGGACCCGACGATTTTTCTAACTTCTCATCATATACCCTTCATAAAACAATTTCATAAATGTGATACCGGCAAGGAAGATATAACAAGTTTCTTTCAAATTTGTATTCAAGAAGGATACACGTGCATTGTGCCTCGGAAACGTCCCATGCTTGATGACGTTGTGTCATAGCAAAGTGACAGCACTTTGTTACCTAGGTCCCATTCCTGCACTAAATCATGTACCGCAGAGACTCGTTTCTTTCCACTACCAGATAGAATTGCAGGGATGCCAAGCAGTTGTTCAATACCATTGCAAGTTATTACTACAGGTAATCGATCAATTTTCTCGTTACCCATTAATGCTGGCAACAGCTTCCCGTCTCAATGAAGTGTAAAGGCGGGATCTCCTACCTGCGACTGGTCGCTGCCGGTCGCAGCGACCCCACTAGTGCAAGGGAGAAGTATGACATCTCTTTCTCCCTTGCACTAGTGGGCAGTGGTGGGTCCGTATTTTACCTGACGTAGAAAAGTGAATTCTCTACGTGTAGAATAAGACGTAGTAAATAGCTTAACTTTATAACGTTCATGTATTTTACTGTATAAAATCATATTGTTTGAAAACACCGTTGCAAACTGTGGAACGCCATAACCTGCATGGACATACATGCGCCGTATTCATTAAATTCAGAATTGCAACAACATACTTATTGTTGGATGATAAATTTTTCAACCATCTAAAAACAGAACTGCATCTTCGGATTCCACACCGATTATTGATTTTTTGTAATCTTAACATTTTGCGTTAAGCAAATTATTCGACAATGTCTTTCGAGTTGGAATTTTATAAGATGGACTCAATTTATGAACAAAGTTCCTGAAGTGGTCAGATTCGATAATACTAAATGGAATGTTACATCCAAAGAAATAATCTGCTAAAGCTTTATCAATTTCTTCAGAATCCATGTTGATATATGTAAGAATTCGAGTATCTTTTGCACACCAAAGATATGAAATTTACTAAAAAATTTCAAATTGTTTATAATTTTTATAATTACATTCCAATCTTTCTCTTTACAGTAATTTAAAATAGTGTGCAGTAAAATTCAACGCAATAGGTAGAGGTTAATAGTTTGTATTTGAATTTTTGACATTGAATACATTTTCTACATTTTATACAATTATTTACATTTTTTACGCGTGTCACGTAGTAAATTCGATGTAACGTAGTAAACCCACCACTGCTAGTGGGGTCGCTGCGACCGGCAGCGACCAGAGGCAGGTAGGAGATCCCGCCTTAATAGCACCAAGCTCATAGTCTTTGAACGCTACACGATATTTCTCTGCAAGTTGTGCTCGAAAATGCGTGCGATGACGCCGAATACTTAGACGTTCGATTGATAATTAACTAATTATAAGTTGCCTGGGTCATGATCAGGGATCGGCGGGCTCCAGCTACCGCTGATGGAGGGGGACACGCATACAGGAGCGGTGGTTATGTGTGCGTGACTGACGCAGGCGCAGTTCATGCACACATAACCAGCGCTCCTGTATGTCCTACATTGAAATTTCGCACAACACACAAGGCATATGGGCGGTACCTCTATGTTCCGTAATGAGGAAGAGTTCCTCCTACATGGTCTTCATGGACACCACAACACTTGGACCCCCACTTGTTGAAGTTGAAGCCCATTTAAAAAAAAAAAAAAACTACAGTACTCCCTCGCTGAGGGCTCGATTTGGCGTACACGATGTGGACTTTTCGCTATCCCCACCAGTTCTGTCTCACTCTTGTCCGGCGAAGGTGAGAGCGAGTGAGGACGGTAGGAACAGACGACGCGTTGACGTTTTGTCTCGCTCCCTCCTTCTGACGCATGACACTCCGTCCTTTGTGCGCGCGACGAGCGTGCGCGATGGTCGTGAGCAGTCAACGTGGACACGAAAACAGCTTCTGCAAAAGTTTGACGCAGGCCCGGCCCAAGTCTTCTTTGCGCCATAGGGGAACTTTGAGAAATTGCGCCCTTTATTATATTACATTTATTTGAGATTATTTATGACCTTACTGTGAAAAATTAGGCAACTGCCCAGGGCGTAAGGTTGACAAGAGGCGCAAAATGGTCTTTTCATTGTTGGCATTGTTGAAAATAAACTTTTAACTGAAATACAACAAATTGTACTGCAACTGTTTTAAACTACGAATAAAAATTCAGGGTAAGGTCATCAATAATCTCAAATAAATATATTATAATAAAGGGCTCAATTGGACAACATTCACCTAAGGCACAAAAAAGGCTCGTGCCGTGCCTATCTGACCGTGGCGCGCATGCGTCGAGCAGTCACGATTTCATCTGAGCGCTCGCGCCCGTCGCGCACGCAGAGCGTTCTATTTCGCTCCCCCCTTCGGCCAGAAAGAAGCGAGAAACGAACACTCGGAATTAGGCAATTAGGGCTCCGTTCACGATACGGGCTCAACGCCGGTCCCGACCAGCGAGCCCTCAGCGAGGGAATACTGTAACGTTTTGCACAACACTATATATCTATGATTCTATGTAATGGCAATGTTTGCACTTGACAGCGATGCGATGAGGTACAATATACTACGAAGGGTGATGTTGTTGTTGTATGTAGGGTAGACGATAAACAATGCTTATTTTTTCATCTGCAATACGAGCGTTGTTCTCGTCTACCACCTCGCAGATTATATCTAGTGGAATATTCTGGAACTGTGAATTCGTGGTATTTATTAATAGCGAATTAGATTTTATAGGGGGAGTGAAGCTGAGTGATGATCATACTTACATCGTAATTTTGTAACAATCTTTGGGTCCGTGTGCGCCTCACCCACTTCATCATTATGACTGAACCTGACTGAGCCAGTTTAATAGATCGAATCAGTGCGCCGAAATCATTTCTTCTAATTACATAAATACTTCTGTAATTTTTACATTTATATATAAATATATGTAGGAAACGGAAAAAGGAAGCCTCGGACACGGGACTCGAACCCGCGATCTTTAGTTTCTACGCGCACTGATCAGCCGCCTTAAGGTGCCATTTCCAATGCGCGGCTCGCCGCGGCGGCGAGCGGCGCGGCGCCGCCTCAGCACGCCGCGGTACACTGGTACAATGGAAAAGCATTCATCTGTTCTCCTATCTGCGACTTCGACCGCGCGCGGCTGCGGCAGGTTGCTACAGTGTATGCAAGTCTGCTCCAGGAGCAGCCTAGGCTACTGGAAAAGCAACACAATGGGACGAGTGTCTGTTTTCCGCCATTATGGCAGAATCTACTAGCCGCTCGACGGCCTGCGGCTGCCAGTCGCTACACTGCTCCAGAAGCAGTGTAGCGACTGGCCGCCCCGCGGCCCATCGCCACAATGGGACAGAATCCCCAGAAATAAGGAAACAAGTCAGAATTTAAAAGTTATGGAATTATGTTTTTATATATTTTTTGCAACCTAATAATATGAGGTCTTAAAAATGTAAAAATATCATGGCAGCTACTTCTGCTGTATGTGTAAACATGTGTCAAAGTTTGTATGTTTTTTGTGCAGAATTTTAAAATATACTCATTGCAATACACACGAAGATGTTTTAAACTTTTTTATCGACTTCTTCAGATCTAGTACTAGATAGTTTTCTAGGCATCTTTGCAAAAAAAGAAACAAAAACTTTATGTTATAAAGTAGCCCGATACGATTCGACACCTTGATTGGAAAAAATAGTATGATGAATTTTTTCTCTATTCTTGGGATTGACGGCCATTGTGCGTTTGGTCTTTGCAGGAGGCGTGTTGATAGTGGATAATACTTTGTAGTGGCTATACTGGTGGTATTTTGCTTACGTGCGTCGAAATAAAAGCGGGCTCAGAGCTAGGCGAAAATTCATTCATTCTTTACGATGGGTAATTTATTATTTTTCCAAGAACGTTTCGAGAACATCTGTTTGTCAAATTTCTAAAGGCCAGTAAAAAAACGTGGTAACATTGTTCAGTCTAAGTAAATCCGCACATTGCTCTGTCGATGGGCAGTGCGTACGATGCTTCGGCCGCGCAGGTACCGTCGTCAAACGCCAACCGCCAACTCGCGGGAAAAAACGGTCATAAACCGGGGCCCTGGCGAGACGCTCTGGCCGATCAATCTGATTAATTTTTGGGAACCAGATGTGGCATTTTCCTCCTTTACTAACTAATCTCTCTATGTTCGGCAGGCAATAAACCTCCGTTACTAAGTGGCGAGCAACCTTTTGTCAGAAGTGGGCCACAAGTGGAAACAATATTAAATACATAAATATAACATCGTTCATGAAAAACCGATATGACGATGTTCAGGTGGGCCACGCGACGATGTTCAGGTGGGCCACATGTGGCCCGCAGAACGCGGGTTGCTCATCACTGGGCCAGAGCATCTCGTCCCGAGCGTATTGTCCCGCACGTCGGGGGTTGACAACGCTACCTGCGCGTCTGAATTCAGTTAGCTTTTATAGCTGGCAATTTAGTATTTTTGAAACAAAATTTCTTTATTTCTTTACGACTAAGTAGGCAATTATTCGTTCTCGAAGCGTTCGTCGGGAAACATCCGTCTCCCAGATGTTGTAAAGGGACAATCGACATGACATTTGGTATGATTTTCATCAGAAAAACATAAGGAATATATTGCTGTTATTCCCTTATCGATACGATAAACAATAAAGAATTTTTTAATACGCCGAAATGAATATTTCACCCTCGACTGTGGGTCGGCGACCTCAATTCGCTTGGGTCGGCCGAGGATTCATACCTGTTTCAGAAATAAAATATTTCTTTATTCTTTATCGTATAGATATGGAAGTGACACCGATGAATTCCTTATATTTCCCCGATGAAAATCGTACCAAATTTCGTGTATATCGGACTATTTTTAACGAAGCTAGCGAGAAATTATATAAATTAAGTTTTCATCTAATTTCCTTCATTATGCTCCGAAATATGTCGTTCTGGGTGTTAGTTTCATCGACGAAACATACGGAATCGATTGGCGTCGTTTTCACAAAGATCTGATGCGAAATGCGAAAATCCTGGACATTTATCACTTCTTCTTGATGGTATACAAACCCCTTCGAGGGTCGAAACCCATATTCGGTGTCGAAGACGGTCCTCGAGACCTCATACAACAATAGACCTTGGTCAAGTGCTCGAAAAGGGACAGCGCGGCGCGTCGTGGGGCCCTGGCGGCGACGCTTATGTATAGGAAATGCCGTCTGCGGCCGCACGACGAATCCTGCGGCGTGCTGAGGCGGCGCCGCGCCGCTCGCCGCCGCGGCGAGCCGCGCATTGGAAATGGCACCTTTAGCCTACTCGGCTACCGCCGACTTCCCTCTCTTGGGTATTCCGTATCCGCCTCTTATGTTATGGGGGTTCCTGATCCCCACATATATAAATATATAAGTATGAAAATGTCTATTGTCTATATATAAATTTAATCTATAGAATAACATTATAAGCTAAATGTTTAGATTGGGGGGTTCTCATTTCAACGATCTTCGCATAGGCTGTCAACAATCGAGGCATCTGTAGTATGTATTGACCACCTAAGAGCTTCTGTTTAGGTAAACGCTATGGAATATATAACTTGAATTTTATAAATGAAGTTTTGTTATACCAGGTGGAAAGAGAAGTATCGAAGATGATTATAACATCAAATAAACTTTGAGAAATCAGTAGTTTCGATGTTATGCTATTATAAAGAAACATAACTCAAAATTGTAGTTATTGACCGGTCATGGCATAGTTCTTGACCGGTCCAAGTACAGTTGTTGACCACTTGCTGAATATAAAATAAAGTGGCATATTTTTTACTTTAAAATAACTTTTATTAAAACCATCTGTCAACATACCAAAATCAAAGACATATTGTCTTGGGGCAGGGTGAGTTTCATGTGCACCCTGCACGATATATGCCGTGCATTTCGCCACGGTCTCATTGGCTTCTCATTCGGTTTTTTTTGGCTTCTTAGATTTCTCTCTTATTTGCTCTTTCTTTTCTTCTCCTTCTTCTTCTTCTGCTTCTGTCTCTTTGCCTCTTTCTTTTTCATTTTTTGCTTTTTCTTTTCTTTTTTTTCTTTCGTCAAGCGCCTTTGATCTCCGAATTATCATACCGACATCCGGACCAATGAAAAATCAGAAGTCATCGAATGTGCATACCCCAAACCATATAAAAGCAGGGCACATTGCCCCATGCCTCCAAAGATCTAAATCAATTTTCATCGCGGTCTTTCGACACGACAATTACGAGTGGTTATATAGTTGTATTACTGTGCATTCGCCGAACCAGTTATTGAACACTAGGGTGGATTGAAAAAACATTTTTTTTATATCGAATTCTAATAATGCGGAAAAGTTGCCCACCACTATCAGTATTAGGGGTGTGAAAGCACAATTGAATCAAGTAATATCTTTTGTTCTGCACTTGACCTTGAAATTTCGATATTTTAACGAAAATAAATTCTGAAGTAGGTATTAGGTAAGCTTCATGATGATATCTGTTATTCGAGTCCGAGAACAAACTTTTTTGGTCATTGATTCCGTGGTAGAATGAATTAGAAGTACATTTTGATGTCATATAGAACGTACATCGCATTGCATGCAGCTCCTCGCTCACTTTCTTAATACTTACAAGTGACCCAGAGCCCACCACGTGGAGGTGGCTGCATTACGGGCTCCTCCCAAGCCCTACCCAAACAACCAAAATATTATGCAGGACTTTCCATAAGTTTCTTAATCAGAATAATCACCACTCAGGACACTCAAATACTGGGATTTACAAATCGAATCTCGGCAACACCTGTCTGGATAGTAACGTTGACCGGATTTTGCGATCTCGTGCGTCGGTACCACATACTGTGGCTGAAGACTCAGTTACAAGTTTTACAGTGCGGTCTACTGCCACTGTGTGGCACGGAAACTTACCGAAGTTCCATTCTGGCACAAGTTCAGTGTTAGAGAGCTTTGCCACCAGTTCCTCATTTGTAGCGTTTCTGAGGACTGGTGGCACAGTAACTGAAATCTCTGATGAGGACCAATTAATAATTTTGGTATAATCATTTGCTTTAAAATTTATTTTAGGCACAACGTTATACCTTAGTAAGGGAATTTTATTAATTTGTGCTTCCTCTTTAGATTTAAGTATTTTATTCAGTGCCTCTTTACGAACGGCTGGCCTGTGGTCAGTCATCATGCTAAGCAATATGTTTTCTGGCATAGCGAAGTATGCATTACGTGCAATATAATTATCAACAACTGTGCGATATTTCACTGGCAGATATCTAGATCTCCGGATTGTCTCAAAAAGATGGCGCGTACCATCTGCTATGGAATGATTCTTTCTGATTGAGAACCACATTGGAACATACACACTAAGTACATATCTGACGAGCTCTCGCATATTAGCACACGGAGTTTTAGTAGAAATGTATACCCGTAAAATTCTGTTTGCGGTTGTCAGCCAGCGTGCCTTATGGATACGACCTGGATTTCGTAAGCGAAGCTCATCAGGACATGTGCCAGAACGAATGGCTTTCGATATGTCTAATAGGTATCTTTGGTCTTTACTGAGATCTGAAGAGACAAGCTTAGTCACAGTCTATTGTTTTATATTTTACAATGGGAAGTTTCTCACATCCAGGAAATTTTGAGCCTATGGGTCCTGTGTATGTGTGTGGGCCTGAAGTCGGCCCATTAATGAACTCAAAGAGACTACTAAACGGCAATTCGTTCAAGTGAATAAGACACACAATCCACTGCATTGGCCTCCCTAACTTTTCCTCCAGCTTCCGTAGAACTCCGCCCTTCCAACCTGTATTATTATTATTATTATTATTATTATTAAACGTCTTTATTACTCAAAGAGAATGAAAAAAAACCGTGGCGCGTTGACAAAACAAAAACGCATCGACAATCGTGCTCTCTGGGACAATGTGGAAACCTATTGATACAATGTTGCCCTAATACACCACGCGCGGTTCACGCGGTACGGGCCTGAGGCGCTCCTAGCTGCTTGGTCGCCGCGGGGACCAAGACGCGCGGCGGGAGAAAGGAGGCGTTGCCTCTGAAAATCGGCCGCTGCGTTCACTTACTTCCCAAGCCTGGATTGCCCTATACTTATTACAATATTTCCTTCAAAGTCTTGACACTTGAGGAGCTTTTTCCAAAGTGACGTCCGTCAATATTTTCCGGAATGTCTCTGAACTTTGGCGTAGGGATGAAAGCTTGGTGGATGAACACATGTTGATTAAGAAACTATGTAGGGGAGACCGGGGCAAATCGGCCACTTCTTTTTCATTGATAAATTTAACTAAAAAATTTTAATTTTTTAATTATGTGAATTATACTATCCGAAAGAGTAATCCCTATAGTACATAATTGCTACAACAAATTTTCATTAATCCCCTTTTCTAAAGTCATTCCAGAGAATTTGTAATATAGTGTAAAATCGCCGTTTCGAAAAATGCCGGGGTAAATTGGCCACTCCTTCGGGTTAAAACAGCCACCTTTTATTTGGGCTCGATTTTGATTAATTTTTAGTCATAAATGAAAATGATTCGTTTATTTCACAATTACAAATTGCAATAGAGTCAAAAAATTATCTGGAAAGTTGAGAAGTTCACGTTTTTAGCGCATGCATACTGCGGTTTAAATTTTGTTGCATTATTCAGTCATCTTCGGATTCCGAGGGCAGTTGCTTCTTTTGGCTCCTGCGTTTACGCAACGTACGTCCAGTTGAACACCCTGTCTTCATCGAAGGCTGAGATTCCACATTGGTGGTCGTACCAGCTTTTCTTGGACGACCTCTTTTCTTTGGAGCCGAATTCATAGTAGCAGATGATTTTCCCAATCCTCTCACCTGTGGAGTAGTTTGTGCTATTTTTTTTTTGTTTCGACGCAGCTTGCTCTGTCGCCAATTGTTTCATTTCTGGTGAATCCGTTACAATTGCAGTTTTTCGACGTTTTCGCCCTCTGCGCGTTTGCTTTCTTGGTCCCGCTTTTGGCAAAGGTCGTATACTTTCAAGCGTGGAGTTTAAAACCTCGAGATTTTCGGGTTCAGTGGATGCTCTACTGCGTATGCTCTACTGCGTATGCTCTCATCGTTCGAAACTGCAGAAATGTCGCTGCATAGATGCATATTTTTACCACAAAAGTTAATAAAACTACTTATGAACTATGGTTCGGCATCATCAATGAGTGGCCGATTTGCCCCGGGTGTTACGTGGCCGTTTTGCCCCAGACGTAAACTCTAACATCAATCACTCGAACACAATAGAGATTTTGCAAAATAACTCAACCTATCATCGGAATCGTAATCGGTACCCCCATTTTAATCAATAAATACTCACCTCAAAATTCAGAACACCAATATTACAGAATAAAGACAAATTTTCCACAAGTCACGAAAATTTTTTATCACTGCCGAAAACGTATTTTGCATTCTACAAAGTGCAACATAATCTCAAATGCTATCAAATTCCGTTGGTACTGTAGACACATAGAGAGACGTTTGCAAAAGCAAATACGAGTTTTTATTTTAACTTCTACTGGGTAAAACTTCCGGTGGCCGATTTACCCCAGTGGCCGATTTGCCCCGGTCTCCCCTACCTGGTATCACTTTGCCTTCTTGGGGGTGGAAGGGAATGGTCATTAAACTGTCGGTTGGGGACCGTTACCGTCGCGCGAAAATTAAGATGACCGGTTGCAGCTCACTCATAAGTAATAATGTTGTAAACCGATTTGGCCTGTAGGGCTGTGGGCCAGTGTAGGCCATGATGACAACAATGCTGTAGAAATATGGGCTTCGAAGTGGTTAAAGTTAATTTGATGAATGTTGGCAGCTGATCGGGGACTAAAATAAGTGGACAGCTAGTGGAAATGGTTGTCATTGAAGTTTAGTCAAACTAGTACTATTTATGTATTATATATGCTTATAATACATACATTATTTAGTCAATAATTGATATTAATATTTACATTTCTGTAGAAGTAAAATGTGTTTATTGAATAGATCAGCAAATTGCAGACGGACAGAAGTAAGTGGACACCTTACAGAATATTTAATATAGATAATTATCATTATAAATAATTAATAGTCAATACTTAGTGTTACCGCCTTTTGCTAGAATTACCGCCTCTAAATGTCGTGGTATGCTAATTATTAAATTTTCGATGTAATCTTTAATAATACTTTCGAATGCTGATTGCAAACTGTTAAAACAGTTTATTTTCGTACACCGCTTATCCCAAGGGTACCTTAGCATCCAATGAACTCCACAAATTTTCAATTGGATTCAAATCCGGACTCTGTGCTGGCCATTCAAGTAAATTAATCTTTGAATTGCGAAAAAATGTCTTACTCTTCTTGGCAGTGTGTTTCGGGTCATTGTCTTGCTGTAAGACGAATTCTTTGTCGAGATCCATTTTTAACACTGCCTCTTCTAAATTTTCGTTTATTATATCGATAAACTTATCTGCATTCATAATTCCATCTATAAGTGCTAAAGTTCAAATTCCATTCCACGAAAAACATCCCCACACTATCAGTGATCCACCAACAAATGTAACTGTTGGTATAATAAATTGTCTTTTGCATGCTTCATTAGGGTTTCTCCATACTTGCTGTTTCTTTTTTAGTTGTTGCAACTCAAATTTGCTTTTGTCAGTCCATATTATATTTTCCAGAAAGACATTGGCATGTTTACGTATTTTTTAGCGAAAGCTAGACGTTTCTTCATATTTCTTTTATTAATGTGTGGTTTGCGTCTAGCCCTGCGACATTTCAATCCAACTTCGTGTAATCTCCGTTTCACAGTCTTCGACGACACATTTAATTCTACCATTTCTAAAATGTTTCGTGACGCGGTTGTTGGATCTCGCCGACTTTCGCGGACAATTCGACGGTCTTCTTGTACAGTGGTACATCGTTTTCGTCCACTACGTCTCAAATTTTCTACAATCCCGTGTAGTAAAAACTTCTTATAAATTTTATGAACTGCACTTTTTGACACACTGTATTTCTTAGCTATTGTACGATAACTTAATCCCTTACGGCACTCCGAAACAATCAACTTTCGAACTTGCAGTGACATTTTTTTTTGTTTTTGGCTACTATTACAAAGGCTAACTTTGCACTGATAGATTTGCTTATAACCACTGCATGTAAGAGCAGCGTTGCCAGGGATTGTTTGTGGCTAAACACCTACAGGAGTGGTGGTAACGTGTGCGTGAACTGACGCTAGCGCCAAGCCAGCCAAGTGACCGAACGCGAAGCCAACCACGGTCAACCAGAGTCGGCGGGAAATCTGTTGTCGACACTGGTTGGCCGTGGTTGGCTTCGCGTTGGGGCCACTTGGCTGCCTTGGCGCTAGCGTCAGTTCACAGCACACATTACCACCACTCCTGTAGGTGTTTAGCAACAAACAATCCCTGGCAACGCTGTATAAGAGTGACCTACGCACGGTGTTTGTTTACATGTTTTGGTCCTGAATGACATGTTAACCAAGTGTCCACTTACTTCTGTCCCCGACTGCATTTGTCGGCTTTATGAGTTTCTTGCTGCTACGTTTTTTTTGACAAATTCGTTCGATTTAGTTACAAGACACGAAATAAAATTGTACATCTACGACTAAACTAATCGCGGTGCGGATGTGTGCAATTAAGTGCACATTCACGTTTGTGTTTTCTCATAAATTATCGCAAGAACGTCGTGTCGCATCGCATGGTACCGTAGGTCATAGTATCGGCGAGGTGGTTAACCCGGGAGTAGGCGCATGTTGGTCTTTTCGACCGATGATTTCGTATGTTTTGAAACATGATCCATAGCAGGGCTCTCCAAGGTCCCGCACGCGTGCGCTTGGGGTTCTCCCACTCTCGTCCGCGTTGTCAGGGATACCGCGCGACGCTAATCGCGAAGACGCTAGCCCTGCTAGCCCGTGGCAGCCTTCGCAGCGTCGCGCGGTCTCCTTGACAACGGAAGGAACGCTGCGCCAGAGGAAGATTGGAAGGGGAAGCAGGCGCGTGAGGGGCCCCTACGCTGGAGAGCCCTGATCCATAGCGTTCGACTGTTCTGGGGCCACGTCAGTGCCCCGCCGAGTTTACTTTTTTCGTGAAGCGATTCTCATTTGAAGGCAGTCTCGACTTGGTTATGTTGCGGAGCGACACTTATTGTTAGTGCACTCGTGTAGGTTTTAAAACATACATTGGTACGCGTCGGTCTTTTCGACCATAGCGCGCCTGCTAACGTAAGTTATTTGGCGCGCCTACTCTCGGGTTAAGTATGCGCTCTACGTAGTAAATCTGTCGTGCGTCTGCCGTCACTGCACGCACCTTGGCTGGTCTGCCTCGCGCGGGCCGCTGTCGACAAATTGCCATGATTTAGGCGTTCCAGAGGCCAATCTTTAACCATCGATAATGAAAATATCAAGCCTTTACCGCGATCTCGTCACTCTTGACTTTCGTCTTATTTTCGTCTGTAGAATCACCCCCTTAGAGCATTGACTATCAGTAGAGTAAAACACTGTATGCATGTATGTACAGTAGAATACCGATAATCCAGCATCTATTGGTTCGCTACACCCGGTAGTCTGGCACGCATAGCCCTCACTAGGACCGTGCCCTACAAACGTCATTCAGTAACTATTGCGAATTATATTTCGCACAAACGAAGAAGTCGCCGCCGCGTACATCGAGCAGCGGCACCAAACTCGAACAGTTGACAAACAGCCCATGTTGAGGAGATAAAGTCTCCTCATAGAACTTGTGGACCTGTAGAGGTGTCCTAAAATATTGGGACTCGTGTATTCACTTTCAAAGCTTTGAAATAAAGGCTCTTAGACCGAGTCAAGACCGAGATTCCCAGGACGGCAAAGACAATAAGCAGATGGTCCCGCGCCGATCGGTTTGTGTGTTAACCAACTTTACACTTTTCCTTTCACTTACTGATTCCATCATGCATTTCCACGTTTTCGCCAATAGGGAATAGTTTCTACCACCCCTTTTTACAAGTCACATCTCTGCAACGTTTCATGCAGTTCTTTGACCCTATTTACAGGTACTAATTCCATTTCCATTTATCTATCTAATATAAAATTTGTACATATGAGAGACTTTTTTAGGTAACGTGGCACATGTATCAGATCAACACTTTATCGGGGCCAGTTGATGGAAAAACGGAAAATTGAAAAACTAAGATTTATTTTTACTTTTGTCATTTCTGCCGTATTGCATCTACTTTATTTTTTCTACGAAACTGAGAAGCAAGTTGTTTCTTTATTTTCCTTTCTTCGACTTCAGCTTTTTTTTTTAAATTCTTTCGTGTTTCTCTTCGCGAAGAGCTTTTTTCGGAGTATCTGTTACTATAACGGATTTTTTCTTCCATTATTTAGTTTAATACGAGGATTGGCTTGTAGATATGGTCGTAGTTGTTTTGGACTCACATATATTGAGGAAGGAAAACTTTTTTCTGTTATTCCATTAGGCGATGGCATATGTATATTAAAAATATTGTTTTCATTCACACATGGTGTTGTGTATCATCTGTAGTTTCTGACGTAGACAAAAAGTTTGGAGAATGTCCTACCTCAGGCCTGCTCAACTGGGCTGTGGCAGAGTAAGAGCGATCTCGATTGCTCACAAGCAAAGCTGTGAGTAGTTGCCCCACCCTATGGCCACTAGCTGCGGTAGTGTGCGTGTCTTGCAAGGCAGGCAGGACTGATGAAGATCAGGGGTTAGCTCATTGCCAGCTTTAAAGAGGCCCGAGACTTATCACTCACGAACGCGCCCCATCACGGCACTGTTGCTTATGAAGGCGTGTGGCTTAGCGCTTTATGACGCTCTATGGCCGTGCTCTCGAAAATGCTGCCCAGCGGCAGCGATCCTGGAATCGTGGCACGTGGGACAAATGCTTACCCCTTCTTTTACCTACCGTCGTCCACGAGCAGCGTTGCCGGGAAATATCTTACCGTAGCCTGTTCTTAATGAAGGGGGAATACGCCACGCATGCCCGCGATGACGCCGTGCCGTAAAACCAATCAACGCCAAGATATGTAGGTGTTGAGGCCATGGTGGGAAACAATGGGAAACGAACCGATGCCAGCGCCAAGCCAAGGCAAGTGACGCCAACGCGAAGCCGCTGGTTGGCCGTGGCGTCACTTGGTTTGGCGCTAGCGTCGGTAGGTTTCCCATCGTGGCATCTCACGCACACATATATCGCCCACTGACGTAGGTGTTCCCCCTCCACTATGAATAGGCTACGCACACATATACTGCCACACGGTAACATATTTCCCGGCAACGCGGTCCCCGAGTATGACATATCGTCGTCCCCCACTTTCTCCCCATCGCACTGCACACAAGCATGTCTCTAGTACTGTCCGTGTGCGTTGCGTGTTTGGCATTTTTCGCCAACAATCCAAGTTGTGGAAAGGCGACACACCGGCCGAGCGCAGGATCGTAATCAGGATATCGGGTGTTCAAATCCCGATCCGGCGGTTCAACTTCTTTTTTATATATATATTCTTTAATTTCACTTTCTAACTTCTCAGTAGAATAATGACTTGAAACTTATTAATTTGCGAAGCATATTCAAAGTTTGAGTTTATTGTTAATGATACAATGATGCGTGTTACCGAAAACTGCAGTAGCTGGTTGACGTACGACTGCGAGGGCCATTTGGGACATTAAGGAGCCCCGACTTCCATGGTGTTTTCCAGAGCCGCGCGGAAGAGGAGCTCGAAGCCAATGATAACGCGGGTGGACATCGAATAGGGCAAACTGTAAGAGTGTAAGTAGTAGTGTGCGGTGCAGGCTCGTACCCATAGGCTGAATTAACTGGCCCTCTTGGGAGCCCCAGTGGTAGCGAATACTGGAGTCCCAAAGAATCCCAGTCATTCAAGCCTATCCTACGAGTATGAGCCTGCACCGCACACTACTATAGTTTTCCCTATCCGTTGCGCGCCCACGTTATCGTTGGCTTTCGAGCTCCCCTTCCGCGCGGCTCTACTAAACATCGTGGAGCCCGGGCTCCTTAATGGCCCAACTGGCCCTCGCTGACGTACGATGTTAGTGTTTTGCTTTTATGTATATAAACAGAAATAAATATTAATATGATTATAATTATGATTATAATTATACAGGATAAAATATATATGTTACTATAAACTTACCTTTTTTGTTAATGAAAAATAATTCCACCGATAGATATGCATGGGAAGGTGAAAGTCATATGGAAGTCACTAGAATACAATTGTAACTGCGTGTATGTCACAAAATGTCCTGTCAAACTGTGCTAGATATGGTTGAAGATGAAAGTGAATTTCGTGACAAAAGCTGCAGTAAGTGCTTTATTCATACATTTTCAAACAAACGACAAAACAGCTTTTCCTCGGGTCGCACAGTGCGTTGGACAAAAATCTAAACATCGTAAACCAACAAAATCTAAACCATGAACGTAATCCAGGCTCTTTATTTGTATATGAACACTTGAAAGAAAACAAAATAAAAGCCTCCAACACTCAGGAAACACGTTAGTATTGACAGAATCTATTTAAGGCACTTCCTTAATGTAGAGTAAACTTGATTAAATCGTACCCGTCGATGCATCTTTATATTCTCGTTGAAAAAGCATTAGGGTACATACGTCGAAAATGGATTATTTCAGAAGTTATGAATTTTGTCTCCAATGCTCATATTCGCGACGCACTGTGGGTCGACGCGAACGAGGAAAATTTGCAAGACATCTGTTAGATCATAAAAATTGACTGTGTCGATTGTTAAAAGCTATCATTTCTAGGCTTTATTGATGTTCGCACAACGAAAATCGAATTTAATAGGTGAATTCCCATCTTATCCCGCAGAGAATCCGGGCATTGCAATTCTGTAATATTAATCGTGTTCTGTTTTATTTCTGTTTATAAAAATATACTTAAATTTTTCCGAATGTCAAAGAAACGTTTTAATAATCTAGCAAAACTTCACCAATGAGTTGCTGCGTACAATAACCAAACACTATATTCGCCATTACTAGTTTGTAAAAATAATTTTAATTTCCGGAGGTTGGTGACCTTAGTAACTACTTTCATTATTGATGACAATTTCAAAGATTTATTGCATATAACTTTTTGAAGTACAATGCAGTGCATTTCATGACAATTAATAGAATTTGATTTTAATATTCCAAACAAACCTCTGTTCTTCCGCTTAAGGGGGAACACCACTGTGACGGCCGGAAAAGTAAGCCATTTGTAAGATTTTTTTTTCAGGAATACTTTACAGTTTTCATAGAGAATTTTTATTATCTATCTTTAGTACGCTGTCTTAAGAGACTATACAAAAAAAATAAATAGAAAAACATCCATAAATTTTAATATATTAATTAATCTTCTAGACCTCCCCACGCGAGCTGGTCGAATGTGTAACTATGGAACAGCAGGTCCGAAATTAAATTTAAATTTTTTTTTATAAACCATATGAGTGTAGTTTCCGTTGTACGTACGGATTCTTTGATTGCAAACAAGTTTTTTTTAAATACGCTCGAAAAACTGTCCATCTTATTCGCGGATTTTCGAAAATTTTCTTCTAAAGCGTGCCATTTTTACAAAAATAATTTGTTTAAGAAATCGGTACGCACAACGGAAACTACACTCATATAGTTTATAAAAAAAATTAAATTTGCTTTCGGATCTGCTGTTCCATAGTTACACATTCGACCAGCTCGCGTGGGTGGGTCTAGAAGATTAATTAATATATTAAAATTTATGGATGTTCTTCTATTTATTTATTTTTGTATAGTCTCTTAAGACAGCGTACTAAAGGTAGGTAATAAAATTTTTCTATGAAAACTGTAAATTATTCCCGAACAAAAATTCTTAAAAATGGCTTACTTTTCCGGCCGTCACAGTGGTGTTCCCCCTTAAGCACGGTGCCCCATCAGTTAGAAGTTACAATTCACGCAATAAAAAGTAATGGTCACTGCTTTCAGGGATGAATCTATACTTCTGGATCGGTGGACATTTGCAAATAACACTTGTCGCAAAATTGTTTATAACATTGGAAATTAATGTTTTTTTTTATATCAACGTGCTCTGCTGAATGAGAAGAAGAAAAGATCAGAAGAAACCATGTGTCCCAAACGCACCGGTTCCGCACAAAAAATTGTTAAAGTTTACACAAAAATTTGAGTCTGTGAAGTCACTCACAACACTTCAAAATCGTTCAACGGCACTTTCGTCACCAAAAGCTTTTGCCATAGCAATAGCACAAGTTTTAATAAATTTTCCATCCGTAATATATTTTTTTCTTTGCCGATTTCCCACGCAACAGTATATGATGCTGCAATTATTTTATTATTAAGAATAGTATTACTATGTACAGATGGGGTACTTGCCATATCAGAATCGAGGTAGTCACTTAAATTACTATTCTGCTTCTTATATGTTTCACAAAATTGATGCCTCTCCTCAATCGAATATTTACTTATATATTTGTTGATGGAGTTAGTTGTAATGCCCACGCAGCATTAAATATGTTTATATATTTTTCATTACGATATTAAATATTATGCATCTTGCTTTACGTTCAGTTTGTTTTACAAGAATACCATGGAATTTGTAAATTTCCCAACTGTAGTTAATAATTCGTTTCTTATTATCTTGAAATTTAATATCTATTATACGGCAAGTAGAATAGTGATGTCACAGATATAACGTCGGTTACTAACGATTAGTAATGAATAGTTGATAATAAATTATTAATACACTATAAAACTATTATTAATTGAAACTTAAGACCACTACAATTAATAGTACCATATATTGACTATTAGTATTAACTCTTGGCAGAACTGTTAGCACTGTAATGAATTTAAAAACACTGTTTAACTGACTACGATGTACTTATATACCTCCGTACGGTGAACTGACACACGTGATCTGATTTCCCGCTTTTTCTATAGATTCGGCGTGGGCTTTGGGAAATATGCAAGCACTCGTCCAGACAGGTGCATGTTACAAATATGCGACAAATGTTTGGTAGTGATAGTGTTAGGGTTAGCAGCTGAAATCTGAATGTATATAGGAGATCAGTTCGATCAAGGACAGAGTGCTTCTACTTATTTACTCGGTGAGAAACTTAAAATCGCCGGAGTTAGATACATGGCTTTCTTCGCCGAACATACTATGCTCCTACCGGCCGCATCTAGTTTCCTTGCTCTTATGCAAGATGTAGGCAAGGAATCCGAAGTTTTGCAGGGCGTGAAAGTTGGCCGTAGAAAGTGCGGTCAAATTATTACTAATGTTTTATGCGTTTGCGAAGTGGAATGCATTGCCGTCAATATAAGGCACACTATTTCCTTCTGTGTTTCGAGGGTCAACTACCGCTCCCAACCTTGTGCAACCAATTCTGCCCGCATCCTATTTTGAGGGTCAAGCTCTGCACCTCCAAGAGAGTTTGGCATCACAGCGTAATCAGCCGCGTCGGCCGCCGACAAACCATCATCCCTAGCATCCTCCAGATAGAACCGTGTGCATACCTCCGGTACACAACCCCTCAAAGCTGCCAGGTACCACTGGTTCAGATGTCCGTATAAGCGCTCGGCCGCCAGGAGAGGCGATACCTGCACAGGATTTCTGAAGCGCATACCCACCCGTCTTCTCGCCGTGTACCCCGTAACTCCAGACCATCCGTAGCTACGCCTCAGGAATTGACCCCTCGTCTTCGAGACCTACGTCTTCAAAGGACGAACCTCGTACTCTAGAACCTCAATAGCAGTCCCAATCCTGCTGCAATTTTTCGCCAATTTCAGGAGAGTTGTAAGAATTCTCCTGTAAAAGTGTTGAAGTTATGCGACACACACTAGGGAGGCATCAATGTGTCAAGAGATGTTTGCAAATCTGGAACGATTTGCACAGTTTTTTTAGGGAGCAAACGTTTTCTGAAAAATCAGAACACGCTAAGAATTTATTCTCAGTGCTTAGCAAATATGGCATCAAAGGCTACTTCCATTTCTTAGATTTTATCCTAAACGCTTTAAATACTTTCTATGCCTCGTTCCAATAACGAAGAACAATGGTTCAGGAGTTGCATCCCTCTTCACCAACGCTGCTTCAGTTTTTTCTCCAAAGGTTTTTGAAATGCCTTCTTCTAAATCATTTTCGTCTCATTAGGCAGGTAAATATTTCTGTAAAATCTAACCAAGTTCTACGAACCCAAATGGTTGGTACACAATGTGAGGAATTTTGGAAGAGGCAGTGAACGAAAGTATGTCGGAAGCTGAGGTTCATTCCTTCCGCGAAAGTCGCTCGCGGTTTTACATTACCGTAAGCAATAAAATTAAGAATCGTCTTCCTCATGACGATCCTTTGTTAAAACAGTCGATTGTTTTCAAATGGCACGATGTTCTAATTAATGGCGACAGAGACTTAACATTCAACAATGTTATAGCCGCCGCCCATGGGTTAGGGCATTTCATTGACGAAGCTTTACGGAAAGATAAAGCTTTTTGTATTTTGGCACTGTCCGATTTGAACAGGACACGTGGGCGAGAATGTCATTTGATGACATGTGGGTAGACATTTGTAAACTAGAAAACCCCCAACATGATTTTCTTTTTCCATCCATGAATCTCTGTTAAATATTGTCAGATGTCAGCCAGACTCGACTGCTGAGGCTAAACGAGTATTTTCCAATTCGCCCATGTTGTTTACGAGGTCCGGGTCGCGGTGGTCTGGTTAACTCACCGTTGCCAGGGATTATTTGTGGCTGAACACCTACAGGAGTGGTGGTAATGTGTGCGTGAACTGACGCTAGCGCCAAGGCAGCCAAGTGGCCCCAACGCGAAGCCAACCACGACCGACCAGCGTCGGCGGGAAATCTGTTACCGACACTGGTTGGCCGTGGTTGGCTTCGCGTTCGGGCTACTTGGCTACCTTGGCGCTAGCGTCAGTTCACGCGGATAGGACCACTTTCTCCGACCAAGTGTCGCGAGCGGCTCATCTGTACAATGTAAACCTAAACAGACGCAAAATCAAAATAAGGAAATAAAATAGTAATGACCTATTAAATTCCAGTTGTGTTGTGCGCACATCATTAAAGGCGCGAGATGCGACCAGTCGTATCATGCTTGTCGATGGCAGGCATTTAACTCTTATGTCGGGGGAGCATTTATGCGCAAGTTCGCCGCATCCGCAAAACATTAAACAGTTAACTATGCACACTTCTACGAACTTGTAGCTTCCTTTGGTCGTTATATTGTCCCCGCCTCTTCTTCGTGAAATCTGTTACATTGGCGTGTACATTTATAATTTATCATACAGTTACAATTGTATTATAGTGGCTTCTATATGTCTTCTACCTTCTCGTACATTTCTATCGATGGAACTATCTTTTATCAACAAAAAAGATAAGTTTATAGTAACATTTACTTTTTATCCCATAGAATTATATTTATAATTATGATTTTAATTATGCTTATTTCTGTTTATGTATAGAAAGGCAGAAGACTGATGCTAAGCACGCACTTGCGATATTCTATCGCGTGATTATTTAGTTGCACAAATAGGACACTCAGTTTTCAATAGGAATGCGCGCACAACCGCCTAAACAATAGCAGCGATTCCTACTGAAAACTGCGTGTTCGACACAACTGACATTAATTAAGGGATCACCTTGAAAGCGACAATTTTCCTGGGTAAAAACAGAGCAATGAATTTTTTGTGCGACTTTTTTTGCCGAGTAATTCAAACGAACAAAATTCTATGCTATGAATAAAAAATCGTTTTTTTTTTTTACTTTAGTTGCTTCTAGCAAACGAAGGAATCATCGTAGACCGTTCATAAAAAAGCAATAGATAAATATAGCTTTCAAACGATATTTTTAAAATATCGATACGACTATTTTTGCCGGACTTATGAGCATGTGAACATGACCCTATTTTTCGGGTTCCTAGAGGTGATTCCTTCATTAATGTGAGCAGTGTATTTTTGCGATTAAATAATCGCGCGACAGAAAATCGCAAGGGCGCGCTTAGCCTAACATCATACGCCATCCAGCTGCAGCGTACGTGCATAGTAACTGATGGGGCACCGTGCATGAGCGGAACAGCAGAGGTTTGTTTGGAATATTAAAATCAAATTCTATTAATTCTATTAATCAAGAAGTTTTATGCAATAAATCTTTAAATTAGCATCAATAATGAAAGTAGCTACTGAGGCCACTAATCTTGTCAGAGGAGGCAATCGCGCGCTTAAGAGGGGGAGTCTGGTGTAATTAGCTGAAAATCGAGGCATTTTTCGGGAATTTTATTTAAAGAAAGTATTTAATCGATCTTACTGGAACTTTCAGGATATTGTATTGTCAGATTAAGGTAGATAAACAATTTTTTTTATTAAAAAAGAATAGCAAATAACAAAGTTATAAGAGCTTATGCCCAGTCCGTTGGCGACGCAAGTGTTCCGCGGCTATCTGAACCCGAGAATTCAACAATTTTTGTTTAGTTTATGAGTGCACGCACAAATTTTAAATATTCGTAACTTAAAAGATGCAAAATTGAACAAATGACTACCTCTTGAAAAAAATCCCTTTTTCGAACGAAATTTTGCCTTAAATGTGTAAAAAAAGTTATTTATTTAAACAATATCATTATACCAATAGCTAAGTTGTGCGGAAAAAATGTTTACAAATATCTGTGCACAAGGCCAAGTCGATCGGTTGAATATTTTTGGAATTACATTGTCCGCCAATTGTAAAACTGTCGTTTCGAAAAAAACGCGTTTAAGGTTTTTGGTAAAGATAACTAACACGTTTCGGATACTTACAGCTTTTTTATGCTAATCCGCTATGCCAGGTCCATACCTTAGACGAACAGTTTGTTCCTCTTTGATGCCGCTGAGGCTGCGACGCTCTTGTCTCTTCAGTCGCTGCGCGGCCCACAGTGGGTCATTTCGGGTCGAAACGCGGCACAAAACATTTTCTGATTCAAATCATATATTTATCGGTTATTTTTTCATTTCATTCAATAGCACTCGAGCACACTTTCGAATTCGATGATTCTGTAACAATGACTCTAGTACGCGCGGATTTTAATTTTCTCGCGGAGGTGCTCGTTCTTCGCTTCCGATTTGCGTCAGAAAATTGATTTCCTACAAATTTCCTTTGACGCGGCCTATTGGGACGATAATTATCCCCTTTGTTTACTTTCGAACTCATTCCAGCGTTATATTTCTGCACGAGGTGAAACAGGAACTAACACTGACGGACTACACAACGTATTTTCCGAGAGAACCGTTTACTCACACAAACATATAGGATTATTATATAGATATATTTAATCAGATGATAAACAATACGGAATTAATTAGGACTAAAACTATTACGATACATTTATGTAAATACGACTAAGTATAACACAATACACCTGTTACATCCCATCAAAGATGTAACCACTGGGAAAGAAGGAAGGATAAAATTTATATTTATAATAAGAAAATCTATTTTTTTAAAAGGAGATGTGAGTAACAATAATTGCATATATTATATACTAACACTATAAAATAACTTATCTAAATAATATTTTAAGCGCGGATCAGTTAACGGTATCTTAGACGTATCGGGTATCTCCCTAGGAGGCAAAGTTAATGGGACCAGTTTATATGCCGTCAGTTCAGCAGGAGCTCCCCAATGAAAAATGGGTTCTTTCAACGTAGTGGGACAGAGTCCCCGGGCCAATTTTCCCAACACTGCCTTCCTTCCAAACCGCCTCGTCCTTTTTGGTTTCACCATCTAAACCATCGTACAAAGTTGTTTGGTATGAAGTAAGACATACACCAGGGGTACACACTAAGTCTGCCCTAGGGCAGTCAGTGCGCCCTCGAGCTCGACTGTGGTATGCTGATTCCCCACTCCTCGGTATAAGGTCTCGTGGTGGAGAATTCTATGACTGCAGAGGCCGTATGCCCATTTTGTTTTCTCCAAGGAAAATATGGTATTGTCTCGAGCTTCCCATTGTTGCCCCAACACGGTCACCGGAAAGGCCCAGTTTATGCTTTTATGACACCCCCGTCAGCTAAATGATCGCTTCACCGCGACTTACATACACAGCTCCATCACCGTGTGTGTTAGCGACCTCAAGCAGTGGGTTAAAATTGACTCAGGCACAGGATACGGAGGGTTAATTGAGATTTGAAAAATGTTTAAATTTTTGTATGCAATAATAATAATTTTGTTCAAATTTATCATGATAGCAGTAAGAAGGGTTTAAAAAAGTTTGTAGCTGGCGAACATGATTCTGGCTGTCGCAGTCATCAGAAACAAAAAGCGCAAAATTTTTCTTAATCTGTGTGGTTATCGTGTGAACTAGAATGAATTATTTGCAGAAATCCAATTTTGCAACACAAAAGACTGACATATGCTTTTCCAAAAAATTAATGTATTAATTTGAAATACAACAATTTTTGTGTTTTTCAACATTATTCATTCAACATGAACCACCACACCATATAGATCAAGAAAAATTGTACGTTTTTTGTTTCAGATGTACATATTACGACAGCCAAAATCATGCTCGCCAGCAACAAACTTTTTTTTCAAACCCCTCTTACTACTACCATTATAACTTTGAACCAAATTACTATTATTGCATACAAAAATTTGAACACATTTTTCAAATTTCAATTAATAAAAGTACAGAGATTGGAATTATAATACTCAATACTTTCCTTTTAAAAATTCCCCAAAATGTGCCTTATTTTCGGAGCGTCAAAGTCTGGAGACCTCTGCGGCAGCCTTTGGCGCTCCGCTCCCACTACTCAGGCCGCTCCCCACTCCGTTGGCGGACTCGCTTGTCCTGGAATGAGCTCGGAGCTCGACTCGAGCTCGAATGTGCGCTCGCGCCCGAAAGTGGGGGTCATGTGCACCGCTGATCTAAACGAAGGTCAGACTGTTAGTCAGACCGGGAAAAGGTGGGGATGATAAGGAGGGGTTCGCTGAGTCGAGCAGGATACCAGCTTCAAGACTCAGTGTCGGAAAAGGATATTGGGAATAGTCACCTTCTTGTCTGACCGTCGACACTTCGCGTCTTGTAACTCTTTTAAGCTAAACTTGAACTATTTTTGCCTCCTTTGACTGACTATGACTCCGTCGAGAGTGTACTTCTATATTACCGTCACCAACACAACCGCGAGAAAGCTTATCCCCCTAGCGGCGAGGGCGGTACCAAAAGGCTCCGTAAAAAGGGAGCCCGTTGAAGGCGCCGGAGCGGCCCTGAGACCATGTTGCACATTCAGACGTAACACACCTAAGTAGTACGAAACCTCTGAAAAGCTCGAGTATTCTCTTTGCTGGTCACAACGACTCTGCTCGCTCTGTTCGTCCTCTAGCAAAATTCTTTTTCCAATGGAGGCTATCCGACAAACACGAATACTTTTACCTACCAAACATCGTAATGTTTATTCCACCCAATAAAACGATTTCCCTCCCCCGAAATATTCCTGAGCGAGTCCCTAGGCCCGCTGACGCATCGGGTTTTCCCAATGGCCCTGATTCTTCAGTGGCATGCAACACACATATAAGAAAAAACTGGGCGGGAGCTGTGTCCGAGCCACGGCCACAAACCATTAGAGCGTAGAATACGTCACGTTGTGCTGTAGGGTTGCTAATGTGGTATGAATGAAAATGAACGAAGATATATTTAGTTTTACAAAGTATAAAATTTTATTTACAAGACCATCACACAAGTTAATCAGTTGGTTCAAGCAAGACTTTATTTACAATGGGCCCACCGCATCATTTTCGAAGTCCTTTACGTTTTCCGTGTCGTCCACTCCCATACGAACATCAGCAGCGGTAGATGTACTCGGGTACGGGTCGGCCGTACTCGTTTGCGGCGCGCGGCGCTCGCCGGCCTTGTCCTTCAGGCGTTATCGGTGAACCCTCTGACGCTTGGCATTGGTCATTTTGGGCTTTTTGGATTTGCCATGATCTGCTCTACTCTCTTGTATGCGTTTTCGATAGTTATGAACACGTTTAGCACCCATATACCGCGACATTTTGTCCAAATACATAATTTTCACAACTTCAATTACGATTATTCAGTCCTTTTAACTATATTACCGCTATTACTGTACACTACATAGATAGTACTCGATGAGACGATTTAAACGACATCTCACTTAAGGGGGGAGCCTGGTGTAACTAGCTGGAAATCGAGGCATTTTTCGGGAATTTTTTTTAAAGAAAGTATTTAACCGATCTTTCTGAAACTTTCAGGATATTGTATTATCAGGTTAAGGAAGACAAAAAAAAGTTTTTATTAAAAATGAGCGGCAAATAACAAAATTATAAGGGCTTATGCCCAGTCCGTTGGCGACGCAATTGTTACACTGCGGGCAACGTAGCGTCTTTTGGTTTCATCTAAAACCAAAAATCGAACAATTTTCGTTTAGTTTATGAGTGTACGCACAGATCGTATAAATTCATAACTTAAAAGATGCAAAATTGAACAAATGGCGGCCTCTTGAAAAAAAATTCACTTTTTCCAACGAAATTTTGCCTTAAATGTGTAAAAAAAAGTTATTTATTTAAACAATATCATTATACTAATAACGTAGCCCTATGAAGAAAATGTTCACAAATATCCGTGTACAAGGCCAAGTCGATTGGTTGAATATTTTTGGAGTTACATTGCCCGCAGATTGTAAAACTGTCGTTTCGCGAAAAACGCATTTAAAATTTTGTGGTAACCTGGCGCTCCGTAGCAAAACCGGCCATATCCGCTTTAATTTTTCGAATTTCGTTTTGCGGCTTTGGGAACATATTATTGTGATGTTCAACTATTGATTTATGCAAAAAAAAGAAATCGATTTCTTCGACCCGCTACACCAGGCTCCCCCCTTAAAGTTTTGTGGTAACCTGGCGCTCCGTAGCAAAACCGGCCATATCCGCTTTAATTTTTCGAATTTCGTTTTTCGGCTTTGGGAACACATTATTGTGATGTTCAACTATTGATTTATGAAAAAAAAAAAAAATCGATTTCTTCGACCCGATACACCAGGCTCCCCCCTTAAGGCTGCTGTCTCACTGGGCCTTGAATGTGTGCGTACGCTCACACAAGCTAGGAAAAGCGTGTACGTATACGAGTGTAGTAAACAAACCGAAAATTACAACTTTCGTCCTGGAATTGGCAAGAAGGGAATTTTTGTGGGTATAGTTGCCTCCAGTAGACATTCGTGCAGGGTGGTCTGGTGCGTTTGAACGCCAATAAGCACCGTACGTTGAAATAATTATGAATTTATGAATCGTGTACTGAGACAGATTCGAGAAATGACAGAATGAAGCTTCAAGGATTCTCCGTCACCGGCGCTGATGGTATATTCGCGCCATGTCGCATCAGAACTGGTGGAAGTCCAAGCTAGCCGATAAATGTAGGAAAGACCTAGTTGCCGATACGTATGGAGAGTCGCATCGCGCTGTTGCCGCATTTCCCCTATTACTATTTTGTCGTCAGGGAGGCTTGAATGAATCACGGCGAAGCGGCTGGAGAACAAAGATGGGCAAAGATAATATCTGGATAAACTCAAATAAAAGATACTTTATGTTTATCCGTTATTCGAATAGCACGAGTTATCATTATTCCAAACACCACGGATAAATAAATTTATTCGAAGTGAATTTATTCGACAGCGAAAGATAATTTTTTTATTCGAAGTGAATTCATTCGACGGCGAAAGATAATTTTTTTATTCGAAGAAAGTTTATTCGAACTGTCGAATAAGGTTTTCATCTTTATCCGTAGTTTATTCGGCTTTTATTCGAAGGCTTCGAAACTTCAAATAACTTTCGACAGCGTGTTTACCCGAACCGGCGCGATCTCACTTCGTGCTGAGGACTTGGGCTGTTCGGCGACGGCTTCTAATCTCGGTTCGAGCCTCGGCTCGAAAGGTATACAGTGTTGCTTGCGATGGATTATGTATTACTAAAATGTAAAACGTAACGTTTTCAGTAACATACTGCTGAGATTTTTCAGATTAAAATGAGGTCAAACACAGTATAAATCGGATTATTTCTAGAACAGTACTAGATAACACTAGTTTACAGTCATTTTTTTACGTAGACTCCGCTATGAAATCCTTATGTAAGGTGGTGCGCTAAACTCAAAAATCGACATGAGACGAAATCCTATGAATACGTTTTTGAGATATCGCCCGATGAATATTTTGGTAATTTTTTAAGAAGACGAAGTTTTACATTCTATTAAAACAATCAAAATAAAGAATCATTGAACAATCATATCATTATATTTTTTCACAAGAAAATATAAATATTGCCCTCACCTGCATACGTTACATTTCGCTCATTTGCTGCAACACCGACATATATAACTCAAAATTCACGATTTTCGGGGAAACGGGTTTTGATAACGGGAAAAGTTTTGTTAGACAACAACCGCTTTTTCTATACTAATAACTCAAAAATTGCAAATTTTGAGTTGTGTCGTTGTTGCAGCAAATGAGCGATTTCATTACGAGCGATCTGGTAAAATTGTAGGAAGACCGTCAATGGAGAAGAGGAATTACATAGAATGAGAGAAGATAATAAGAATTGCGAAGTTTAGAAGGGATATTGATACGCAAATAAGAATTGTTTCATCCAGAGATGGGCATTATATATTATTGGAATAACCTATCAAATTAAAGAGACTTTATCTTTATTTGTCGGCGAATAAAAATAACCCAGAGTTATTTTTATTTAAAACGCCACGGATGAATCAGTTTATTCGATGGGAATTCATCTGGCGGCTACAAATAATTTTTTTAATCGAAGGCCTTCGTTCTTGAGGTTCCCGAGACCCGAGCCGAGCGACATTGGGTGCGTTCAGCCGACAACCGGCGAGCAACCGGTGAGTGATTTCCCTAGATTTTACTTTGAACGCAACCGATCACTTATCACCTATTCAACATGTTTAGTAACCCGCCGCCATTTTTTGTACCGGAAATAAACTACGGTACATTTGGGATCAGGATCAGTTCAATTGTTTTTCAAAATGACCCGTTCAAAATACCATGTGCCCGGTACTTTTAGCAATCCCGAACCTGTCCTCAACAGATAAAAAGCTTTCTGGTTTCGCTAATTGTAAGATCCACGCACTGAACATAATTTTCTTACTCAAATCGATTAGGATGTTTTGACCACCCAACATGTTGTTTCCAATAGTATTTATTAATATCTATAATTCAAAAATTTCTGTTCTTTATTTAATCCTATATTTTTTATTTTGGTATGTAATATCCAATAATATAGGTTATATATTTTATTTTCTGCATTTTAAGGCTATCACTCGATTCAAAAATGTATACTTACTTCCAAACTCGTGCCGTATTGCTTCAAAACTTATCGATAGAAAGAGAGAACTCTGTGGCAACAGCGCGGTAGAGATAGAGAGAGAAAAGGATATGTGGCAACTATGCGTAAAAAATTCGTCTACACAGAGTACCTAACGATGTCACCTGTGTACAAGTTCTTTTTATCGACCGCAGTAGTTTCATTAGGGTCCGTTTGTTTACTGGGGACGCTTTGATCGATTCGGGCCATAACAAAAATGAGGCGGTAGCCTTAACGCTCTATTACATCGGAGCAGTGATGCAAGATTCGGGACGGGATCCCTCGAGAATTTCCCCCACCACGCATGCACACTACGCCGGAGCTGCGTGTCCGTGAGCTCGGCGCTTCGGACAACGTCGGGAAGACGAGAGAGAAAACGAATGTGTGTCAATTGCGGCCTTTACACGGACGTTCTTGCGTGGCACTTTTGCGCGCCACACGCCAGCGCGGCACGCATTTGGCGTGGCGTGCCGGAACGTCGGAAGGAGCGCGCTCCTTCTCGTAGGCCAGAAGATCGTACCCGTCACTACTTAGAGACAGCGAGTTCGGGCTCCCATTTCTACGTCGACTCCACATGCTTTTTCCAGGAACCAGCGCAGTCTTGTATTGTTTACTACCTGTTCCATGTATATTATCGATCTGCGAAACGATCGGCAAGACACGATCGCGATATACGTAGGTTTGCGAAAAGTATACGAATTCCTTGATATACCTGGCTTATAGAGGAAAAAACTTCAAAAAAGTAAAAAAATTACGCCAAGTACATGAAACAAATAAATCACAAAAATAAAAGAGAATAATATAAATCACAAAAAAATAGAAGAAAATATATATATCACAAAAAATAGAAGATAATAATATAAATCCCCCCAAAAATAGAAGAAAATATTAGAGCTGTTCAAGTACCCGGAAAAAGCAAGCCGAGCCAAACTCGGCTTGAACGATCGAGCCGAGCCGAGTACCCGAATGAACCGAGCGGCTTGAAAGAACCGAGCGGCTTGGATAGAACCAAGTAGCTTGAATTTTTCAAGCGGCCCGAAGTAAGCGGGCGGCTCGAACAGAACCAAGCGGATTGAATTATTTCAAGCGGGCCGAAAGAACCGAGCGGGCCGAATAACCGAGGCGGCCCGAATGTATGTCCGTACATTCAATTGTACATCGAGCAGATAGGTTGGAAATAGGTTATGTAAACCTAACGCAATTATAATATAGAGTGCGGAAGTATATGTAAATGCATGTTTTTATTGGACTGACTTAAACAAGCGGGATTTTGACAGAAGTATGTCTCGTCATTAAGAGGATGTTAAAAATATATTTTCGATTTTACACATTTTGAATATTCTGGATATACGTTGCACATTCTGCATATTTTTCATATTTTTTGCAGATACGGAATTTGTTTACAAATTAGCTTGGTGAACCTCGCCATTAGAATTTAATAGTTTCATATGTTATAAAGTTTAATAGTGTAATATTTACATATATATTCAAAAGTTTAGTAATTCAATAGTAGGTACAACGGCTTGATACGAATAATATATAATTATTACAGTATAATTATTAGTATACTACAGTTTTATAAAAGAGGTTGAATATAAGTCTACGCATAAATAAATAAATAGACGAATAATTTTTAAACAACAAACACACAATTAAATTTTTTTATTTAATTAATGTAAGAACACGGTAGTAATCCGTTTCAATGAGGCTGGGAAATATTTCTGAAAGAGCGTATGAAATCACAAGAAATGAAATAAATTTAGTTGCATTACACACATATTTCATACATAATGACGCATACTGCATAGTATGTAAATACTACACACACTCTATATTCATGCTATACATACATATTACTTATTATATACACGGATTATATAATATAGACAATAATAGACATACAATGAACTGTCGACCCTACACACATACTAGATACTTTCGACGACTCTACATGCAGTTGTCCGTAAGAAAAAACTGAAACGTGCTACTCTTCGTAACGCGCGTCGCTATATACTATTAGATTATATTACAGGTGGGGGACATATCATACTGGTGTTTGACCTTGCGATGACCTTGAAACGTCCTGCAAAGGTCCCGTGCCGCCGGCATTAGCTTTACCCGATGTACACCGCGGGGAGGTTGCTCGGTCGGACTTTGTACATCATGGTGGCTCTGAAAAGAGCCGATTTTGTGCCACATAGACCTGCTGCAACGAGATAAACACAATTGCAGGGTCTGATAGATAGTTAAAAGTCAATGGAGTTCGTAGATCCCACATTAGTAAATTAATATGGTTTCTTTACACTTACCAATGTTATTGGCGCATAATCGCCGACAGAAAACATAATTGTTCTACCCTCTGTGACAGGAGGCATGAGCGTTTTTCTGTCACTATATTGCCGGCACGCGAGAATAGCCTCTCGCTATACGCCTGCGATGCCGGCACGCCCAAAATGTGGTTTGCCACGTGGGCCAGTTTTGGATATTTCGCCGTGTTTTGCCTCCACCACTCCAGAATACATGTATCTCTCGGCTTCAGTTTTTCCTCCATATAATTATGTATTTCTTTTTCGACGGTGTCGGTTGGTCCATCCACTTCGTTTTTACCAATATCGTCGTAAAAATCCATTAGCGTATCTGGCGCTGGTATATAGAAACAAAATATATATCGGACAACATTGAACACAGTATCACATAAACTTATTACTGTTTCACACTCACCTGACGTTTGGTTCAATTGTACATTTTCCCCACCCACATCGCTTACGTCGAGGTACTCGGAAGCAACTGAATACAGGACTCTGTGAGCCGCCGTTTTTTTGTCTGCCGACAATAGACGGTCTTTGGTGCGAGGGTCCAAAATCATTGCGAGTATCAATGATTCTGAATCATTAATAAAATCAAATCTGTTATTCAGTTCTTCCAATAATTTTTGTCGGAAGTCTGAGCAGTCAGTGTCGGCCGTTTCGTCATTCGGGCCGCCTCGGTTATTCGGCCCGCTCGGTTCTTTCGGCCCGCTTGAAATAATTCAATCCGCTTGGTTCTGTTCGAGCCGCCCGCTTACTTCGGGCCGCTTGAAAAATTCAAGCTACTTGGTTCTATCCAAGCCGCTCGGTTCTTTCAAGCCGCTCGGTTCATTCGGGTACTCGGCTCGGCTTGGAAACCGGGTTTCAGCTTGGTTCGGATTTCAAACTACCCGAATATTCAAGTACTTGAACAGCTCTAGAAAATATACAATATAAAAAAAGATGTGAAATCAAAATGAGCTGCAAGTACATTAAGGTGCTTTCCAACTGCCCTTAAGATGACACAACTACATAGACACAGCTAAAATGCTGTGTTCATACATTCCATTACTCATATCGCGGACATTTTAATTATCCCATCAAAAAGAATCCCAATTAAAAACATTGTCGTAAATTAATTAATAGCTTTACAAAATTAATATACAAAATTGCGCCAATTATAACAATGGCTATTTATAAAAAGAAAAAATGTATTAAATAATATTAAGCAGATATATTTTTATAGAAATAAATATTTCAATACCAATAAATATTTTATTCAAAATACTTGGCGCTGCTCACCGCATTGGTGTTGCATATGTATAAATTGCATTAATCTTTTTCTTTCTTTCTTGTGCGTGCATTCGTGAATGTGTGTATGTGAGCGTGTGCATATGCTACGTATGATATTCGAATTAAATATATGTAGAATAAATCTGACTGCGTTTCTAATATGTATATGTTTATGTATTTTAGATTGTAAGGGAGTTATTGTAAATTATTAATTTACTATTAATAAGACAATTAACATTTTTTCGGTTTCGCAGCGCCAAGTATTTTGAATAAAATATTTATTGGTATTGAAATATTTATTTCTATAAAAATGTATCTGCTTAATATTATTTAATACATTTTTTCTTTTTATAAATAGCCATTGTTATAATTGGCGCAATTTTGTATATTAATTTTGTAAAGCTATTAATTAATTTACGACGATGTTTTTAATTGGGATTCTTTTTGATGGGATAATTAAAATGTCCGCGATATGAGTAATGGAATGTATGAACACAGCATTTTAGCTGTGTCTATGTAGTTGTGTCATCTTAAGGGCAGTTGGAAAGCACCTTAATGTACTTGCAGCTCATTTTGATTTCACATCTTTTTTTATATTGTATATTTTCTTCTATTTTTGGGGGGATTTATATTATCTTCTATTTTTTGTGATATATATTTTCTTCTATTTTTTTGTGATTTATATTATTCTCTTTTATTTTTTGTGATTTATTTGTTTCATGTACTTGGCGTAATTTTTTTACTTTTTTGAAGTTTTTATGGGGATCTCACTTCTTTTTAAAAAGATTATTTCAATAGGCAATGATTTCAAATAATTTTTAATATCATATTATTACCGGGGCCGTGGCGGCCGTCAGTAATAAGAATAATCCCCATAATATGTTTATATAATAACATAAATATTATAATAATTTTAAAGAAATAAATTTTTTATTTTATACATATACATGAAAATGTGCTTATTTTATTTGCTCGTGCAGCAGGGATACTTTTTCTTTTAGCTGTTGAAATAATTCCCTTCGTCTGCATCGTTAACTGAAATAGAACACATTTACTAATTATTTATGAATTATCATACGTGCTCATATGTCACGATAAGTGAATGAATAATTGCGTATGCAAAACCCTACCTGCAAATTTGTGCGTACAGAGTCTGACGTAGATCACACTGCATCATCTTCTGCTTCGATTATCTGTAAATATATGAAAGCCACATTTTTTTTTAATTATACGACTTAACGTAGAATTTATATATAGAAATATAGAAATAGAGTGGCCTTTTGCTATAGTAATTGTAGAGACTGCATAATGTGTCTAAAGGAGGTGAGAGCGTATGATTAATTAGAGTTTTACGAATGTCTTTCACAAAAGATTGAAAAGCATCAAGGGAGATGTGTTTTCAACGTACTTTCTTCACTAATGTGACTTTCTCTACATTGCAAGCAGTCCACCATAATCTATTTTCTTAATAATTTTTAATGCTACGTCGTTTGACAAATTTTGTAGATTTACCTTATTTGACAAATTTTCAGAAACTTGTGCGAAACAAGATGCTGTGTCTATCTATCTAATCTTCTCCGGACATCCTCCAAGCCTGTGCGTCCCCTTCAATTTTATATCCAAGTCCTGTGCGTCCCCTTGATTTCTATAATATATATAATAAGCTTTACATAAAAACTCTAAATTGCTGGTATACAAATAAATATCTGGCAATTTAAATGCAAGATACAATGCAATGTTTTGTTACTACAATATTTATTTTGTACATGCATGGTACAAATTTCCAGAAATTTATGCGAAAGAAGATGCTTCTCTGTCGAACCTTCTCCGGACAACTTCCAAGTCTGCGAGTCTACATAAAAAATCTATTAAAAAATTTTGGCGACCCACCTTGTTAATTGAGACAATAATTCAGTCTCCCATGTAGTGTAAAAACTTGTGACATTTCAAATTTGAACAACTTACCTTATTTGACACTTGGCAGGTTATGATGAATTGACACTTGGTAGGTTATAAAGCGATGACACTTGGTAGGTTATAATCGACGAACGTAACATACACTAGTTTCTTTTGGCTGAAGGTGTGCGTGTAACGCGTATATACGTATTATGTTTGACGAAATTTGGTTGGAGAATCAGAAGGGGAATCAGAAGAAGAATCAGAAGAAGAATCTTACCGTTTCCGACTGATTCATGAGACGATATTATGATATCTCTGTCATGCGTGGACAGATTTTATTGAAATTTGGTCTTATTCGAAAGCTTATATGCGGTTTACATAAGAAAAATGCCTTTAAATTTAGAAAATATTGCAGGCGTGATGAGATATTAATGAAATAAGTTTCAGGTTAGGTTGGAATAGCCGTTTCTCGAGTAAATGATAGTGGTAACGCCAGTCGACATATACAGGGTGTCTTTCCTGTACTTGGCGTCGAGACGCTACCGCGTCTCTAGATATCATAAATGCTGTTACTGTAGGGCACACTGAAACATCTGTTGGTAATAGTATACATAGAGGGCAACCTCACGGATTTTGACGACCTTGAAATATGTTGTCAAGGACGTCATTCTGAACAACTTTTTCCTTTAAACTTTTTGGCGGTCGACCTTAGTTTCCGAGATAATTGCAAAAATCTTTGGGTAAATATTCACACTAGAGGAACCACCCCCAATTTCAATGGCCTTGAAACATGGTGCCAAGGACGTCATTTTCAACAACTTTTCTCTATATATGTTATACTATATACTGTCGCCTGGCCGTAGGTTTCGAGATATTTGCAAAAAAAGTAGATAAATGTTGATTTTAGGGTCCTTTGAATCCACGGTGGACTCGAGGTGGTCGGTCACCGTGGGGATTTTTTTATAGTTTTGGCCGTCTCACGGCGCGTAAGCCTAGTAGTCATGTAGTATGAAAATACCATTTCGGCTTTTAGGCTGGTGGGCCTTCGTTTTCGAGATATTTTGATTTAAAGTTTTGAACGTATCTAGTCATCCAGATACATAACACATATACCCAAGAAGGTTTCGTGGATACAACGGTAGCGCGTCAGATTGTCATGCGGGAGGTCCGGGATTCAAGTCCCCTGCGACTCCCATGACTTTTTTTTTTAATTATTTATTTTTTTAAACAGTTTTTCCCGTGGAAATATATTTTGTGAATATTACGTGTTATATAGTGCGTTACATATTTTTTGGGCCAATTTGGTCGAGAAAATGTGAGGAATCGATTGACGTCACTTTCGCAAAGATCTGATTAGAAATGCATAACTGTAGATTCGTCACTGCTTAGTGCGTAACATTGTATGGCCCCACTGGTTTCGAGCGCCGAAGCCCACGAAACTCAGCGAGTCGCATGATTGCCAGCGAGAAGGACAAGAGGGGACTTTCGATGGCGAAGGAAAATCAGCCTTCTACAGAACTCAAATCGAGAAAGACTTTGCTGGCCGACTTTATATTCACGTCAAATAAATACTTTAATTGTAAAATTTAGACGATGAAGTATTGTTGAATTTCGCCAGTTCTTACATATGCCCCATTTGGTTCGGAATTCCTGATCTCAGAGTTTCATGCATGTACCTATTGAAATGTTATTTTTTCTTATGATTACATGATTAGGACACACTCTACGTTCACTAAAAATTGACCGAATTGCACCATGTTTGATATCATTTTCATCGGGAAATCCTAAAAAATCCATCGGTAATACTTTCATCAACACTTATCAAAAACATGAACATTTTATTTTTCTGTACTGGGTATTTTATCTAGCTCGTCGGTTTTATTGCTCTCGACTGTCAACGGGCGGTCTACTAGGGCCCGAAGGTCCTTGCTCGCAGCGAGAAAGCAAAACAGTGGGGTGGGTAGGTCTTTCCCGATAATCTGAGCCCAAAGGCTTCTCAACAATTGGAAGACTGTACATATTATTTCTGATGCTTTCGACAATACGCGCAACCATTTGCGTGCGCGGTTTCATGTTGCGTGTCAAAAAGTATTATTTTAATTACAATTAGTAATTCAGTTTGTAAGTGCCATTAAATTAGGCGTCATTAAAATCATGCACAGTTCATTAATTTTAACTAATTGACCAATTCATTTATTTTTTAATTCATTAATGCAGTACTCTGATTAAGAACATCGTAACGCGGAGCTAATATTATAGGCCCTAGAATCTACGGTATTGCCAATGTGCAATTGAAACGCGCCGCCACTTCACACTATCGTTTCTTAGCATTTGTACAAGGTGATTATTTAGCCAGAGTCGTCAAACGCGATGCTCGCCAGTAATCATGTGTCTCGCTGAGTTTCATCGGCTTCGACGCTCGAAACCAGCGGGGCCATACAATGTTGCGCACTAAGCACTGATGAATCTGAAGTTTTGCAATTTCTAATCCGATCTTTACGAAAGTGGCGTCAATCGATTCCTTATGCTTTCCCGATCAAATTGGCCCCAAAAATGATATAACTCGGATCATAATTAAGGAAATTACGTGAAATATTTGTTTGCAGAATTGAAAGCCTATTTGGTTAAAAATAGTCAGATTTAAATAATTTTCTGTCAATTTAATTGGGTCAATGCGAGGAATCCATTGATGTCACTTTCATATTGATGCGATGAAAAATAAACAAATTCTGTTTCTGTATAATCGATGACAACATCGCAATACCACCGGCGAGTGCATTAGCGCATATGAAAAACCATCGAATAAGCAATTGCAATCTAAAGTCACTATTGCACCAACACAATTTTATATATAATGTTTGTTCAATAACTGCTTTCTGCATGGGACGTTTAATTATTTTATAATAAGTGTATAACTTTCATGTTCTGCTTCAGTGTTTTGCTAATAAAAAAATGTCTAACCTAATATAACAAACTTCATTTTCTGGGGACATCTCATCTATTTTTTCTTTTCACTTATAACTCCTTATTGCCAACGTAACATATTATAGCATAAGTACATTTTAAGTAATTAAAATGTACAATGAATTGTCTACGTTTGCTCTACCAGCAGACCTTCCGTTTAAATATTTACAAGTACAACGCAACAGCAAGGAATTTATTTCCTTATTCAGAATAGAATACGGAAATAGCAAACAGCTCCCTCTCGCGTTCACCGGGCAGTCGCCGATCTATCGGTATTACCATTTCTGTGCAGAAAAATCTGCTGTAATACCGACCTGCCGAATCAGCCAGGTCACGTGACGTGTCTACCCCCTTAAGGAATCTTCATAATAAATTGATTTCCAAAACTTCGTTAAAAATAGTTCGATTTACATGAAATTTGGTATAATTTTCATTTGAAAAACATAAGAAATGCATCGGTATCACTTCCATATCGATACAATAAAGAATAAAGAATACAGTTTTTCTGAAACAGGTATGTATTCTCGGCCGACCGCTGCGAATCGAGGTCGGCGACCCACAGTCGAGGGTGAAATATTCATTACAGCGTGTTAAGAGATTCATTATTCGTCATCGTATCGATATGAAAATAACACTAATGGATTCCTGGCGTTCTCCCAATTAAAATTATCACAAATATCTTGGAAATCGGACTACTTTTACAGAAGCAATACAAATTATAAAAGGAGTAGGCATTTCTTAAACGCACTCTCTTATCGTATCGATGTGGAAGTGATATCAATGGTTTCCTGGCTCATCCTGGAGTCCAATGAGAGTGTAACTTATCCAAAAGTATGGTTAGATCGATGTAGACTCTGTGATCCGTAGGGTGATCAAAATAATTGTGAAAACTTTGTTTTATATCCGTACTAGCTTTATTGCCCGGCTTCGCCCGGAATTTAGATTCTAATTTTACCGTCCCAAATAATATTTCCCTGAAAAAAAAGTTGATGCTTGCAAGAAAGAAACTTCAAAACAAATCAATTTTACTAATTCAGTCATCCACAAATTATTTATTGAGAATCTCTTGCTCAGGGATCATCCCAACATTCTCAACAATGTATGCGTTAAGCGGTCGTCGCTATTACCACCACTTTTTGGAATCACTCGGTCGAGAGTGAGAGAACCCGAGGTACCCGAGCGCGAGCGAGAAAGCGTTTCGCCTTTCACGTACCTTCGCCCTGTCTCTCTCTCTCGTGCGCCATAGGCGGCTTGGAATTGTAGGTTATTCGTTTATTTTAACTAATAACTCGAGAAAGGAAGGACGTAGCGAGCTGAAAATAGTCACATTCATTTAGATTAGCCAGGCATCATGAGCCGAGACACCTTTCGCGATCCCAGAGTTTACCGTTAGAAAGTTTTTCGGCGACATACAAACACACAACATACAACAACTTTGCTTTATAGTATAAGATTTAATTAATTTTTTAACTAACTATCCGAATGTTTAGATTTTATGCAAATAATTTGCGATAGGTAGGTACAGACACAATTTACTAGGTTGCAGATGAAAATAAATAACATCATGATTTTGGTTAATAAAGTTTAATCTATTAATCGTATATTAATCTATTTCAGACAACTACAACAACTGATTTTATGCTAACAGTGCGCATATAAGTTTTGTAAGGCGCTCTATTTGAAGCACTATAACGCCGAATATAAACACTATTTTTGCATACAATTTTTTTTCATATTCCCTAAAGATTGACAAATGAAGCCACAAAGCTGCAAGTAAATATGTTTAATTTTTTGGTTTGAAAAAATTCTCGTTTACTTCCTACCGCTTGTAGCGGCTCGCAGAGTCTTGACTGCCAGGCGCGCCGCGTGCCTCAGAATTTTCCGCACTGTCGGAAAGTCCACACGCCACGCCAAACCCTTGTCTTCAAGTGCCGCTTTCCTTTTCTAACTACCTTTTCTGTCTCTTATGTAAACTTTTCTGAAGTCGAGGTTTGCGCGCCACACTTTTGGACGCGACACGCCTGACAACGGTTCTACTCGCACGCAAGAACGTGGAATTCCGGCGCGCCACACTTCTAACCACGCACAAGATGCTAGCAAGAACGTCCGATGAGGTGGAAACTTTTCGTCCGCAAGGAGAATGCAGATCGCAATACAGTCGTTATAACTGAGTAATAAACCATTTCCATAATTTATAGCACCTTCAGGTAAACCAAATGTAGCTTCGTAAAAACAGATGTTTCAGTGTGCCCTACAGTAACAGCATTTATGAAATCCTCTATATGCCAGGTATATCGAGGAATTCGTATACTTTTCGCAAACCTACGTATATCGCGATCGTGTCTTGCCGATCGTTTCGCAGATCGATAATATACATGGAACAGGTAGTACACAATACAAGACTGCGCTGGTTCCTGGAAAAAGCATGTGGAGTCGACGTAGAAATGGGAGCCCGAACTCGCTGTCTCTAAATAGTGACGGGTACGATCTTCTGGCCTGCGAGAAGGAGCGCGCTCCTTCCGACGTTCCGGCACGCCACGCCAAATGCGTGCCGCGCTGGCGTGTGGCGCGCATAAAGTGCCACGCAAGAACGTCCGTGTAAAGGCCGCATTTCTAGGGATGAACCGATACCATCAAGGTATCGATACTTTTACTCATTACTTGTATCGAAAAAAAGTATCCGTATCTACTCAGTATCGAAGCAAAAGTATCGATACTTACTTGTATCGAATGAAAATTAGTATAACATTCTTTGTATAAAATTAGTATAGAATTCTTTTTTATTAATATAATTTTATTAACGAAAACGTACTTTATTTTACTTTTATTTAACGAGGAGTACTCTTTAGTTACAACGAAACATATAACTAAGTAACTAAATAAGTAAGAGGCAGTTTATAATAATTAATTTATATAACGTTAGTTAACTATTCGTACGAAATAGAAAGAAAAATATACAGAGTCGTTTTGCGGCATGGAAACAAGAGAAGTAGACACTGATCCCTATTTATATTAACTATATAAAAATACGGTAAGTATCGCGTGTTAAAATCATGTTCCGAATCATTCCGAATTGAAGACCCCGACCGCCATTTTATATAGAGAAAGAATCTCACTTTTCAGCGGTAAATTTGAACGGTAATAAAGGGAAATATACCTACCGAACGCATATATGAAAGTTTGAAATTATTATTTTAAATAAAATAAGTAAATTACAATGACATAAAGTAAAACATCACAAATATGTAACATTGAATTATGGTTGAATATGGCGGGAGGCAAAGCCACGCTATAGGTTCTCACTTACATCATATTCACCATATTCACGAAACATTGTAGAAGGGATGCGAGCGGAGCAGATGCTACATACATCATTCATACATGACTGCGGTGGTAGTTTTCCTCGCCAATATCTATCAGACCTATCTTCGCTTTCATCTTTCATGTCGAATGTCGATACTCGCCCCATTCGATGCGAATACTTTTTTCCGATACTTACTTTGTATCGCAACCGAAGGTATCGATACTAAAATTACTTGGTATCGAAACGAAAGTATCGAGTATGTACTCGTATTTACTTGGATCGGTTCATCCCTACGCATTTCTCTCTCGCTCTTGAAACGCTGTGATCCATGGAGAGGTGCAAGCGACACGCGGCCGTTGGCGGCCGTGCGCGATCTTCTTGAGTGCCTCGAGATACACTTTTCACTTTCTGACATATGTATAATAGCTAGAGGCTACGGTATAGTACGTGTAGTAAAAAGACACGTGTACACGTGTACACGTGTACTAAACGTATCCGTACCTCAATCCGTGTATCTTTTAGTACACGGATACCCGTGCACACTTTCACGTGTATTTAAATACGCGTGAATTTAGATACACGTGTATTTAAATACACGTGTACTAAACGTATCCGTACCTCAATCCGTGTATCTTTTATTAATTTCACAATCCCTCAGAGTTCTGGGATATCCATAGATATTAAAAATCTGACGAATCAAAAGTCAAAACACGTGTATCTAAATTCACGCGTATCTAAATTCACGCGTATTTAAATACACGTGAAATTGTGTACGGGTACCCGTGTACTAAAAGATACACGGATTGAGGTACGGATACGTTTAGTACACGTGTACACGTGTATTTAAATACACGTGAAATAAGGACCTCTAATAATAGCCTTGTAATGAAAAAAAATTTGGAAAAAGTTTTGTTACGGAAATCACGTTTTAAGACCACCTGATCACGTTTTGACTATTTAGAAAAGAGCTCTTTTTAAATATCTCATATATTTGTTAACACGATTACGTTTAAACGGTGAAGGAATAGGAGGTAAAACTATGTTCCCTTATTGAAACACACAATAGTTCTAATTGAGTCTTTATTTCAATGTCTGACAAGATGTTAATACTTGTTGAGGTGTGGGCGAAGACTGGCGTCTGCCGGACGCACAATTTTCCGGCAAGACGCGCGCGACTGAAAACACCTCCTAATTGGTTGACCCGGTGCCGGTGTCAACCAATCGGTACCGCTCAGGCCCAAAATTGTGCCACCTATTTTGCGCGTCTTCGACGCGCTTCCACCGTAACGGGGGTGAGATTTGGCGGGAGAAATACTCCTGGCAATGCAGCGGGATTTCCCCCAGGCCCCGAGGCGCGTGACGCGGCCGGTCGCAGGCCGCCCGGCCTCGCATCGTGGGCCCTTCGGAAACACGGGGTTTATGATACCCGCAATAACTATTGAGGCCGTAAACGAAAGTCTCGAAGGAAAACATGCTTTGTTCAAAATTCAATCACGAAAGGAACGGGAAGCGGCTTACTCAAAAATAGTTTCGCTGGCGCGCGTGTCATAAACCATGCCGACCACTTGCACGCCAAATGTTCGTATTTGGTCGTGCCGATGGCCGCTACAAACGGCAAAATGGATTGCAATGAAACTTAATATTTAAATAGTTCTTCGATTTTTCAGATATACGAACTAAATTCTACATAAAAAAAAGTTAAATAAAGTTCTTCTGTAACTTCTTTAACAAAGAAAAATGGTAATTATTTACTTTAGCGATTCCTCACCGATGTTTATGAACTTTGGATATGTTGTAAAACTCCACATTCTGAGCAACTTTTCCCTATACATGTTACCCCCGCTCGGTCTTAGTTTCCGAGATATTCGCAAAAATATTTTTTAAATTTCTTCAATCAATTAATTCTTCGTAATTATTACAAATACTCAAAAATTCATATAACTTCATTTTACACTATAATATGAACCACGTTAATACACAGTAACTGCAAATACAGAACAGACTCGTGAAATACACTACTGCGATTGAGAGTGAACCCGAGAACGGGCGAGAGGAAACAAAAGAGTATCAGCGCAACGTTTTCGTATACATGTTACCGCCGCTCTACCTTCGTTTCCGAGATATTTGCGAAAAACTTCTGTTGATTTATTCCGAGGCAACGCATTCCACTTTCCAACTTGTCCCGGGTATTAGTATTGGTTGGGGGTAGATTAGTGCGGGGAGTGCGCGCCCGCTTGCGGGCGCGTAAAGCATGGTAGCGAACTGATGTGAGTCGGGGTGTTGACGGGCATCCGCAAGTTTCTGGTTCAAATCTCTAAACGCACATCAGTTCGCTACCATGCTTTACGCGCCCGCAAGCGGGCGCGCGCCCCCCGCACTAATCTAGCCCCAACCAATACTAATACCCGGGACAAGTTGAAAAGTGGAATGCGTTGCGTCGGAATAAATCAACAGAAGTTTTTCGCAAATATCTCGGAAACTAAGGCCGAGCGGGGGTAATATGTAGAGGAAAAAGTTGTGCAGAATCGTATCCCCGACAACATATCCAAAGTTCATAAAAATCGGTGAGGAATCGCTAATGTAAATAATTACCTTTAAATGAGCCTTGATCGTTTCGCGTTAACAACACCGTTTTCCAAACATCATCAAAAGCTAATGTACAAAGCATCTGCTTGCCTGCATTTGCAAAATTCAGGTGCAATGTCGACCATTCTTTTTGCAAACCGTCTTCGTCGAAACCGCCCAATTTCTGAGCAATAAAGAGAACACCTTTAAAGGAAGTGTCTCTGTCATTATCTACTAATTCCAAATGAGGCTCAAAAATACATAACTTGCTCAGAAATTCGTCAACGAATTTCCTTTGCAGCCGTTATGTAAAACTTAATCTCCATAAAAACTTCACGAAATCAAATAAATCACAAAAATAGAAGATAATTACAAAATAAAAAAAATGTGAAATCAAAATGAGCTGCAAGTACATAAAGGTGCTTTCCCGCTGCGTGCAAAGACGACACTGTGTAACGCAATGTAAGATTCGGTGCTTTCCAACTGCGCTTAATAATATTAAGCAGATATATTTCTATAGAAATAAATATTTTATTCAAAATACTTGGCGCTGCGAAACCGAAAAAATGTTAATTGTCTTATTAATAGTAAATTAATAATTTACAATAACTCACTTACAATCTAAAATACATTACGAACGCACACACAAGAAAAAAAGAAAAAGATTAATGCAATTTATACATATTTATTCAGTTTAGCAACACCAATTCGAGGCGGGGAAATTCGTGGGGGAAATTCTCGAGGGATCGCGTCCCGAATCTGGCATCACTGCATCGGAGTCCAGAGATATACTAATTCCAAGGCCCACCGAGCGGCGCAAACGTGCCTATTTCTCCCCCACTCTCCCCGCGCTGGCTGATGCAATAGCACGCTCATGTGCAATTTATAACCTTTGTTACTTCGTCTGTCGAATGGTATCTCGTATAAGCGTGCATATTTTGTCGTTTAGAAGATATTGCAATTTCAAACGTTACATGAAAACGTAACGCTCGATTTTCTGATTGGGGGGTCCACTTGCTGGCCTAAAAGGTACATATTCGCCAAAACGTTGAAGTTATTGTACAGAGCGTATGTCACGAAGGAATCGTAAAGCGGAGAACGCCGCGCGGTTTCCCGGAAACCTGCGTCACCTGCTGCTCCGTAGCAAAAACCGGCTATAGCCTCTTTAATTTTTCGAATTCCGTGTTGCGCCTTTCAGAGCTTATTTTCGCGATGTTCAACTATTGGTTTATGCAAAAAAAAAAGAGATATCGATTTTTTCGATTAGCTACACCAGGCTCCCCCCCTTAACCATCGGAAATAAAAATTATTTTCACAAATTAGGAATGCCAGATAGAGTATTGTGGGGCAAGAGTGCGCACTTAAACTTTAGACTTCTCTAAAATCCTTGGTATTACACTGATAGTCATATCATTTTGTGAGAAATAACTACTATCCTTTATTATTCGATAGGCAGTGACTCAGTGACTTCATGTAAATTTACGTGTCACAGCTTATATAAAATAAATATTTCCAAAAAGTGTCAAATGCGAACTTTTTTACCCGATATGTGGGGCAAAAGTTCGCATGTTATGGGGTAAAAGAACGCAACGGGAAATATCCAAAGAAGTGTTTTATTTTCCTGCATAGGTACATAGTTGGGGTAATACAGTAAAACGCCTAATAGTTTATAATTAATTTTTTTAGGTGAAGCTAACAATAGTCGCAAATAAAATTGCCTCGACCTTCGTAATTTTTTACAGGCGTCATGCCACCATTCTTTACATGAATAACACTGGATCCAGTCTTCTTCTGGAGGATCAATGTACTCTTCATTACATGGCGGACAAATTATTTTTTTCGTAGATGTGGATGGTTGGTCTATTCTCTTTCGCGAACCAATCTGATTTGTTCTCTTCAATTTTTTTCTGAGGTAGCCGGTATTTTCATAATAATTTCTCATCTTTAAGTCCGACATATCTGTTTCAGACGGTTTCTCAATCCTGCTTCGGTTATTCCTAATTCTGCAGCGATTTTGCTTTTTGAAAGTCCTGCTTCTAGTTTGTCTCGAGCGATCTGAAGGATCTCCTCACTAATTGGTTTTCGGCCGGTTGTCCTCTAATAAGTTCTAACAATAAATGAATAAGACAATAAATTAAAGTCATATTTTTTAATCAAGAAGTTACTAATAAACGTATTTTGGAACAATATTGCGGATTAAAAATTAATAAAAAAAATCAAAAGCTGATATCAGCGTGGCTCAACTATCATAAACTCAAAATTTATTTCCATGTTGTAACTGACAATTAATTTCAAATTTAGTTTTTATAGTCGGTTTAATCAGTTTTCGTGACTAATTTATCAAACTCTAGAAATAAAATAAATTTAATGAACATATAACACGCGTCAAAATATTTTGGGGCAAAAGTTCGCATTCGAACTGCATTGTTCTACTATTAGCACTTCTGAATAGAAGAATTTCAGCTCTTTCAGACGACATATGAATGAAAATATTTACTAATCAATTCATAGGAATAATATTGATTCCTAAATATGAGAATATTACATCAGAACTAACGAATTCAGTACTTACCGCATTGTACGATAACGAAACGAATCACATCTATACAATTCAACACTGGTGACTCTACCTTGATTGACAATTGACTGCCAATCACCATTGGCAACTGCCACAACTCGCTGCGAACTTTTACCTACGCTTACTCTATAGTCTATAGAGTTTTGTTATTCTACACAGTAACTCGTTGGTTAAGTTCTGCAAGATTATTAAAACGTTTCTTTGATATCCGGAAAAATTTAATTATATTTTTATAAACGGAAATAAAACAGAACACGATTAATATTATAGAATTGCAAAGCCCGGATTCTTTGCGGAATGTTGTCGGACACAAAGTCCAAAAAGAAAGGAATAAGACGGAAATTCACCTATTAAATTCGATTTTTGTTGTACGAACATTAATAAAGCCTAGAAATGATTGCTTTTGACAATCCACACGGTCAATTTTTATGATCTAACTGCTAACAGATGTCATAAAAATTTTCCTCGTTCGCGCTGATCCGAGGAAAAGCTGTTTTGCCGTTTTTTTTTTGAATATGCAAGAATAAGGCACTTACCTACTGCAGCTTATGTCACGAAATTCACTTTCATCTTCAACCATATCTAGTCACGTTTTGACAGGACATTTTGTGAAATACACGCAGTTACAATTGTGTTCTAGTGACTTCCACATGTCTTTCACCTTCCCGTGCATATCTATCGGTGGAATTATTTTTCATCAATAAAAAAGGTAAGTATATAGTAACATTTACATTTTATCCTATACAATTATAATCATAGTTATGATTTTAATTATATTTACTTCTGTTTATATATAGAAAGGCAGAAGACGTCAACCAGCAGCTGCGGTTTTCGGTAACACGAATTGTATTATTAACAATAACATCAAACTTTGAAAATGCTTCGGAAATTAATAATTTTCGAGTTTGTCTTCTACTGAGAAGTTAGAAAGTGAAATTAGAGAATATATATAATGTAGGAGGTGGTCTCAATAAAATCCAAATAAGTAACAGTAAATAAGGACGTTTATTAAAGCTAGATGTGGACTGGTTACAGTCTGGAGACGAACGGAACATTTCCGCAGGCTCCCAGGATAACAGGGATTGGCGGGCTCCAGGTACCGTTTATAATACGTGACCCAGGCGGGTGAGCCGAACTTGTCACGCACTCGACAGTCCTCCGACGCAACAAGGTCGGTTTATACAGCCAACGAGCCGAGCCTCTATGGCAGGCCTGCCCCATCGGGTGCAAATACCTCCTGAAGCTCTGGGACCCGGGCAACAGCCGAGCGCGGGACTGGCTACGTTGCTAACCACAGCATGGGTTGCGGGAGAACTGCATGAGTGTGCGGCCGTCCATGCAGGCTCGTACCACCATGCGGTTCTCTCACAAATTTCGCAACGGGTAGCAATGGAACAGTCCCGCGTTCGGCTGTTACCCGGGTCCCAGAAATTCAGGAGGTATTTGCACCCGATGGGGCAGGCCTGCTCTATGGTAAGCTTATGGACGGCGAGAAGCCGCCGAGCTCGGTGGAAACTCGGCGGCTCCTCGTTCCCCGCCGGGCCCGGGCTCGGTGGCCGCTCGTTGAGACGACGGGTCGGACGGGCCGTGTCCGTGCCATGTCGAAGTGCAACGTTGCTGGATTTTATGCTCGCAACACGTAGAAGAGTTATACCTGACAAGCGAAGGTTTCGGGGTGTAGCTTCATAACTTTATTGCCTACACCTTTTTAGCTGGTCGAAAGCGAGTGACTGATCAGTTCTGAACAAATCTTCGACCACTGAAGAAATTTGAGTTCTGTCTTTCGCAATGGAGCACTTAGCTATAATGGCAATTATATTGGAAGAACCTCGCAACAGAAGACGGCAGAGAAGATAGGGTGTCCACCCTCTGTGGAAAAATAGAAGTCAGAAAGGGGAGTTTCAAATATTCAAAACCCTAATTGACCACGAGGTCAAATTTTACAATTATTTCAAGTTGTCCAGAAATACGTTTGATGCCCTACTGGATAAAATCAAACTAATAATAACCAAAAACGATACAAACTTCAAGGAGGAGAGGATTCCTCCTCCACCGACGAATTCACAGAGAGGAGGCCCCTCGTTTCTTTCAAAATTCATTTAACATTCAATATCTCATAAAATACTATAAACCATGTATCAGTAGCTTCAGTATGTGAAGCTCTATCAGACTGCAAAAGTTCATTGAAAAGTCACAGTTAAACTTCGGGGTCTTCCCTTCTGAGCAAGCTGAAGCTAATGACAGAACATTATCAGCTCATAAATCCGGCAACGCTGCAGCGGATACGCCACGACACGAACTCGTCCGAACTCGTCCGGAGTTCGGCTCGTCCCGGCCCGTCACGGACTCGGTGGCTGTATAAACCGACCTAAAGGCGTCTGCACTATCTTCCAGGCCCAAGGAGGCGGCCTACTAGACTAAACAGTCTACAGCTCGGCCAAACCTGACAATGGTGACCGTCCCCGATCACGGCGGTCTACTAACCAAGCGTTACAAACAAATTGCAGAGAAAAAAATAAATCTTCGTAAATTATAGGCTACGCAATAAAATTCAACTAAAAATATCAAGTACATTAACAAACACGGCTATAAAATAGAATACGAAATACAATATATTGAGATAAAATAACACTCCCCCACACACACAAGATTCAAAACAAACGCAAACGTTATAAAATATTCATTGTCACTAATTACTACACTTATCCTACCACTATAATAATGAACGAATCCAAAATTTCATTTGATCAGGCTCTACAACTCCAGTGAAAGGTATACGTGTCAGTTGAAACCCATCAACGTCCGTAACTACATACCTATCTTGACCTAAAACTTTTTTCACTACGTACGGCCCTTTAAACTTTGGAATAAGCTTTTTATTTACCCCTGCAGTGACGTCAGAATTGCGTATCATTACATAATCTCCCGTTTGATAGACGGTGGGTGTCTTATGCTTTTTATCATACGCACGTTCATTGACCCGTTGACTTTTAACGATATTGTCAGCAGCCTCCCCTCGTATCGCCGGAAGATCCCTATCGTTTTCAGAATACGAATCCAAAATTAAACGTAAGCTGTCAGTTACTGCGCCCAACTGATCTATACCAAACAATAATCGTGAGGGACTCTCTCCAGTAGACCTACAAATCGTATTGTTAATTGCATATTCTACGGACCCCAAGACGCGATCCCATTTTCGGGGTGTCTCCGACAACTTCGCCAACATTGGCGCTACGACGCGATTGAAGCGCTCCACCTGCCCATTCGCACGTGGAGTTCCGACCGCAATCAACACTTGACCAACTGATTCAGTTGCTAAGAATTCCTTAAACGAGCCGGAAGCAAAAGAAGTACCCCGATCACTGACTACTCGTTTAGGCTTACTATACGCCCGAAAATATTCTCTCATGTGCTTAATTACTTCTTCTGTTTTTGTTGTCTTGTATGGATATAACATAATAAATTTGGTAAACCCATCTATCACGGACAAAATGAATTTATAACCACTTTCACACTTTTCCAAAGGACCGTAATGATTAATACGGATCGTCTGGAAGGGCAGGTTACCTTTACCCGAACTATGCAAAAAGCCCTCGACTTTCCAGCTAGAATGAGAAAACTCTATACACTTTAAGCAGTTCCCAATGTAATCCTTGGTTTTCCGACGAATTTGCGGAAACCAGTAAACGTTACTTATATTCTCAACGACTTTATCTACTCCGACATGTCCTAAAGCATCGTGACACGTACGAATCACGTTATTTTCTAAACATGCAGGTACATAAAACAAAAACTTATCTTTCTTAACTTTTTTATATACTAACCTGTCAAGAAATCGTCAAGAATATCCCGTAGTTTCTCTTTGTCCGAAAAAGCCAATCGTCGCGGTCGAAAACTAATTAGATGTTCCGTGTTAAGCGCGATAACTGCCTCAACTGAACATGGAACATGACTATCGTCACCGAGACAATCGTGGTCGTGGAAATACAACTGTTTCAGTTCCCTTGTTGTCTCTAACTCTAACTGAGGACAATTCACGACTCGCGGAAATTGGATCCTCTACATAATCTATTCGTAATATTTCCCCAACGAAATCATCTGTCTCTGGCGTATGATTCATATCACCGTTCTTAGTTACTTCAACAGTGCAACCCATAACAATTCGAACGGAAGCAATGCAAAGGGAGACATCGTCTCGTCTGGTACAACAAAAAACTTGATCGTCACACACAAATCATTAGCATGAACCTCGCTTGAGAAAACGCCCAAAATGTTTAAGCGCGAACAATTGATACCGTGGTAATTACTACCTTTGGTGTCGGATCGAAACGAAAATTAGGTGGAAACAAACTAGATTTAAACAAGCTGACGGGCGAACCAGAATCAATCATTGCTGTAACAGCCAAATTAGATACAATATTCGTCGTTGCGAATCGCAAATTTTATTGGTACCGTAAATGGGGTTTCTGGGGAGTCCAACTCAACCAAACTCGTGGACCTTCCTGGCGTCGGCGTCGTTTCCGCCACGATTTTGACGTGGAAGCATCTTGCGGACAACGCCTCGCCAGGTGCCCCGTGGCCCCACGCTTGAAGCAGGAGCCCCACTCCCGCTTCGGTTTGCCACAATCCTTCATCCGGTGCCCCGTCTCGTTGCAATTGAAGCAACGTGTCTCCTTATTTTGCCCGTCATCTTTAGGTAGTGGCTTCGCCGGTGTCGTCTTTTTCGAATTCTTGCGCTCTCGATCATTGCTTCGGTAGTCCCTTAGCGAAAGTTTACCACATTAAAGTTAAGCACGTCTATAAGTTCGTCCGCTGTGTGGAGACGTTGCATTCGCGCTTGGTCTCTCAGCCAAACATCGGAAATTCCATCGATGACGATATCGATGAGTTCCTCCGGATCCATTTGTTGGGTTCGTACAAGGAAACCACACGGCTTGCGTTAGACGCACTTTAATAACTGTAACTCTATATACAACACTTAACATACTGTGATATCTTACTATCTTATTATCTTACTATCTTACTATATCTTACTATCTTACTATCTTACTATCTTACTATCTTACTATCTTACTATCTCACTATCTTACTATCTTACTATCTTACTATCTTACTATCTTACTATCTTACTATCTTACTATCTTACTATCTTACTATTATAATAAAGCTACAGCGTTTGTTTGTATGTACACAAAAATCTCAAAATGTACTGAGCCAATCATCACGAAATTTTAACTACAGCATCCTTGAACAACAAGAACGGACATAGGCTATGTTTAATCACGTAAAATATAATTAATCTGTGTAATTTATTATTATGTGCATAAAGAAGTCATGACTCGGCCGGCTGCGATGGATACTACGCGCCGCGACCGCCAGGCGGCGAATCGGGCCGAGCGCTTCCCGCAGGTGGAATACAGCAGTCATGCCTATAAGAGAGCCGGGCAGATCGTGTACAGTGATGCCAGATTCGGGACAGGATCTCTCGAGAATTTCCCCCACCACGCATGCACACTACGCCGAAGCTGCGTGTCCGTGAGCTCGGCGCTTCGGACAACGTCGGGAAGACGAGAGAGAAAACGAATGTGTGTCTTTCTCTCTCGCTCTTGAAACGCTGAGATTCAAGGAGAGGTGCAAGAGACACGTGGCCGTGCGCATAACGGCTGCAAACGAAATTCGTAATCGATTGCCAATCGATGACGAATTTCTGAGCAAGTTATGTGTTTTTGAGCCTCATTTGGCATTAGTAGATAATGACAGAGACACTTCTTTTAAAAGTGTTCTCTTTATTGCTCAGAAATTGGGCGGTTTCGACGAAGACGGTTTATAAAAAGAATGGTCGACATTGCACCTGAATTTGGCAAATGCAGACAAGCATACAGGGTGTCCCAAAAATGTCGGACTTCCTTGAAAGGGGCTACTCAGGGGGTGATTTGAAACAACTTTTTCCTTAGCGAAAATATTGTCCGAAGCTTCGTTAAGGAGATATTAACCAAAAACCCCGACCAATCAGAGCGCGCGCCTTCCGCCTGAGTTCCCGCGGTAGCGTTGGCTACGAGGTAGGCGACCGCGTTTGTGCTACGAACGTACGAACAAGCAAGTCGGCATGCATCGAAGGAAACCGCGTTACACATTTTTTTTTTAAAGCAGAATCTTAAATAAGAATAATTTGAAGTGAGAGGACAAGAAGTACGTAAATTTCGTTTTTAAATAAGGCATAAACGAAAAGGTAACGTAACAGAAAATGTACGACAAGTGATCGTAATTCGTTATTGAGGTAAAAATCCGTAGTTTAACAACGGCCAACACAACTAAATTTAAAAAATAATATTAGGTGTATGAATAAATTCTTTCCGACTGGAATTTCTATCGCGGTGGTATTCAGAAGCTGCCAGAAAAATGGCAAAAGGTAATTAACAATAATGGAAATTATTTCGATGATCGAGTTGTTTTCATATTTTTTAAATCGAACCGTTATTGTACCCTAAAATCGGAAAGAATTTATTTTCACACCTAATAATCACCAATAAATTAAATAAAACTCACCCTTTCGGACATTCCTTTCCTTGCTTTCCTTCCCTTTTCGGAAACCTGTGTCAGTAGGGCACTGTACCGATCCTGGTCATCGGCGTCCAGTGCTCAGCTGATCGCAGGGTCAATGTACCGAATATTCACTTCACTGCACGGCTACTGACACTGATCACTGAATTTATTTTTCACGGAACGTGTTGTTCCTACGTTATAAAAATTGGTGGCCGCGAAAGGGGCCGATTACTGTTAATTACTGGGACGAGATTACTACTATTACCCGGCGAAAAGAAAACTCGTGGCAGACTGTCTCGGGCTGTGCAGTCCGCTGCTGTGCAGCGATCAGATACGGATCCGACCGACGATCGTCAAAACAAAAGCGTAGGCTACGCTTGGTCAAATCGCTCTATCCCACTCGATCTCGTGTTTCGTTCGATCTCTTCGTCGCGCGGTGCGACAATGTATGTGGCAACTTCAGCCAACAACCAAAATACGTGTGTTCCGTCTTTAAAAGTGTGCCCAAATAGGTGACTCGACCAATCGTCACAGCAGCGGACTGCACAGCCCGAGACAGTCTGCCACGCAATTTCTTTTCGCCGGGTAATAGTAGTAATCTCGTCCCAGTAATTAACAGTAATCGGCCCCTTTTGCAGCCACCAATTTTTATAACGTAGGAACAACACGTTCCGTGAAAAATAAATTCAGTGATCAGTGTTAGTAGCCGTGCAGTGAAGTGAATATTCGGTACATTAACCCGGACGCAGTGTGATCAGCTGAGCACTGGGCGCTACCCAACCATAAATCTTTTCGTCCACCGATAACCAGGATCGGTACAGTGACCCAGTGACACAGGTTTCCGAAAAGGGAAGGAAAGCAAGGAAAGGAATGTCCGAAAGGGTGAGTTTTATTTAATTTATTGGTGATTATTAGGTGTGAAAATAAATTCTTTCCGATTTTAGGGTACAATAACGGTTCGATTTAAAAAATATGAAAACAACTCGATCATCGAAATAATTTCCATTATTGTTAATTACCTTTTGCCATTTTTCTGGCAGCTTCTGAATACCACCGCGATAGAAATTCCAGTCGGAAAGAATTTATTCATACACCTAATATTATTTTTTAAATTTAGTTGTGTTGGCCGTTGTTAAACTACGGATTTTTACCTCAATAACGAATTACGATCACTTGTCGTACATTTTCTGTTACGTTACCTTTTCGTTTATGCCTTATTTAAAAACGAAATTTACGTACTTCTTGTCCTCTCACTTCAAATTATTCTTATTTAAGATTCTGCTTTAAAAAAAAAATGTGTAACGCGGTTTCCTTCGATGCATGCCGACTTGCTTGTTCGTACGTTCGTAGCACAAACGCGGTCGCCTACCTCGTAGCCAACGCTACCGCGGGAACTCAGGCGGAAGGCGCGCGCTCTGATTGGTCGGGGTTTTTGGTTAATATCTCCTTAACGAAGCTTCGGACAATATTTTCGCTAAGGAAAAAGTTGTTTCAAATCACCCCCTGAGTAACCCCTTTCAAGGAAGTCCGACATTTTTGGGACACCCTGTATGCTTTGTACATTAGCTTTTGACGATGTTTGGAAAACGGTGTTGTTAACGCGAAACGATCAAGGCTCATTTAAATATCCATGTTTGCAGGAATTATGAAATTCCATTAGAAGTCTTCCAAATTCAAACGCCGATGCTGAAAGATTGTTTTCCATGCTTCCCGACATAAAGAACAAGAAACGAAACCGACTTTGTTCGACCATCGTCAATGCCATTTGCGTAACGAAATCGGCACTAAAGGCGCACGGGGAAACAGCTCAGACCATGGAGGTAGATGACAAACATCTATCTCTCATGTCATCTGAGAATTTATATGCAACTTTTGCGAAGAAGCAAAAGAGTAGTTTACGCTAACATGCCGTTGATGGCCTCGCGGATTTTTCTTCTACGTCGGGTAATGCAAATTGGTGATGTCCAGAATATTATCAATTTCATCGATTTTCTATTTCATTCGATTTTTGGACATCGCGAATATGTAAATAGTTGTTCGATTTACCTCATGCAATTCTTGTTCTATCCTTGCAATAAATTCGCTTGCTTGCTGTACATATGATTTATAGAGAGAACTTCGAGATAATTGTACAAATAAATGTATATTCTTAATTATATTCATTTTATATGTAACAATTATCTCGAAATTCTGTCGCATGTATTAGGTATAGTAAATTCCTCTGCTTGCTTTCTATCCTTTGGAAATGTAAACAATTGTAGCATTATTTCAGTCTTACATTTCGTCAATATATCGAACCCAATTGATATATTTACATGCTGCCTTTCTTTTCTATTTTTGTAATGTTTTTATACATTTTAGTGTACAACATGTATCGCGATGTTAGCTTTGCATAACCAATTGTTTACATTTCCCTCTCGATGGAAGAGATCACCACTTTCCCGTAGTTTCCATCGAGCGGTACCGTGCACGCTGCGCGTAATTAATTTGTAAACAGTGCGTGATTCTTTGTCGCAACTTGATATGATTATCGAAATCTAGCGAGAAATGTGATTACGTTTAGATTTTAGATTTTAGATCATACCCTGAAAAAATATTTTTTTCGAAGGCTGCTACAGCGTGCATGGTACTGGCCAAGAGTGGATTCTAATTTTAACAAAGTTCACTAATTTACAGTATCAAATTATTCATCTTTTAATAAAAAAATTCATTTTAAGGTTTGAAAAATAGAAATAACTCAAATAAAAAGTACGGAAATTTAAAATGAAAACAAGAAATTATGAATGTACATTTTTCTTTGTTACAGAAGTTACAGAAGAACTTTATTTAACTTTTTTTTATGTAGAATTTAGTTCGTATATCTGAAAAATCGAAGAACCATTTAAATATAAAGTTTCATTGAAATCCATTTTGCCGTTTAAACGTAATCGTGTTAACAAATATATGAGATATTTAAAAAAAGCTCTTTTCTAAATAGTCAAAACGTGATCAGGAGGTCTTAAAACGTGATTTCCGTAACAAAACTTTTTTCAAATTTTTTTTTTCATTACAAGAGTATTATACATATATCAGAAAGTGAAAAGTGTATCTCGAGGCACTCAAGAAGATCGCGCACGGCCGCGTGTCTCTTGCACCTCTCCTTGAATATCAGCGTTTCAAGAGCGAGATAGAAAGACACACATTCGTTTTCTCTCTCATCTTCCCGACGTTGTCCGAAGCGCCGAGCTCACGGACACGCAGCTCCGGCGTAGTGTGCATGCGTGGTGGGGGAAATTCTCGATAGATCCCGTCCCGAATCTGGCATCACTGATCGTGTACCGTCACTCTCGAGTACCACCACTTTCCGATAACGGACGTTTATATTTTCGGGTTAACGGGTTAATTAATATAAACATGCCAAAACAAAACCTTTCTTGGGCATCCGCCGGTGGTAGTTCTTCTTATTTAAGAAGAAACGAAAGTAGCGAGCAGCATCAAAATATTTTAATAAACATGAATCAGTCACGCTAATAATTCGGGCGAAGCCGACACGGGGCATGCTAGTGTCTATTAAAGGGCAACCGGCTGTGCTTCGTTAAATGACATTTTTATTGATTATCATTTCGCCTTTGATTCTTTTATGAATTGCGTTTCGACAAATGGCACATTTGAACTTTTACACTCGTTAAGTACAGATATTTCGTTAACACCGACGGATATTGCACCTTAAAATATCAAATAAATATATTACTCATACATACAGTTCCACTAAAAATGAAATGCCATTCAATTTGCAAATATTTATACCTGGAACTTTTGTGAACACCGGATTTTTTTCGACGTCTAAAATGTCCATCAACATCTTTTCCCAGGGTTTATATGTAATTTTCTTGTCGCCAGTTTGTGTTATATCAATTTTTTTTTCACATCTGCTTTCATGTTACTAATTTTTTTGGCAACTTTTTCTTTTGTTACCGAAATACTAAAAATTTTTCCATAATGCTTCTGTGACGGTTTGTAAAGCAATTTATTTTTCTTCTTTTATTTGAGGTATTTGGGATTTATTAAACAGTACTTTATGTGCCTTCAACTTTTGTATAAAAATGAACTGCGTATCTGATTCCTCGCTGTCACTAATACCATTACTGTCCGACATGATTATCCCAGGCAAATAAATGCTTTTGTCCATTCCACGACACACTAAATAATGAACGTCTTGTTCATCAAAATGTTTCAATGGTAACCCTGCTCACTCCTGTTCTACAAAGGCCAGCGCGAGTCAGGAGCACTGAACGCGAGCGAGCAGGGGAGCCCGGGAGAGAGTGAGAACGTTACCGGCAGTCACAGCTACCATTTACTTATACTGTCTAGCAAAGTCAGCAATTCCTTATGATTTTTATTCATATGAAAATAAGAAATTCCGTTTTTGTTTAAGTAATTGCTTTTTAAGCAATTGATTTTGCTAATAAGGAATTGCTTAGTTTTTATTCATCAGGCTCAAGGTTACAGAATATTGGGCTGTATATGTATGAGTAATTTTATTTATATTTTGAATGCCTACAACGGGTACTTTTTTACCGCCTTTATATGATAGCGTTCGCTTGATTGGTGTCCTGTATTCACACCCTCTTTGTGTTTGAACACACCATGTTTGTGTTTGAAATTTGGTTGCTGCTTTGGTTGTATCTTCCAATGATGCTTTGTCAACACCACTAACATATTTTGTAACATGGCGATGACTAATTTTGTGTTTTTTTTTAAATTCATTCGTCCATGTACGTGACGCGACAAAATTTATTGCATTTTTACCATATTGTATTGATGCGGTTAATGCCCACTGCTGCAACATTCCTCAAATCTGTCATATGTCCATTTGTCAATTATTGAAAGTTTGTCTCTCAATGCCCCCCCCCCCCCCTATGTACGTCTTTTTCCAAATCGTTAATGGATTTTTCCTTTTCAATAAATGTGAACCCCTTTTTTGTAGTGTATTTAAATTCCAAGTTTGATGTAATTGTGCTAAAGTAGTAACTGCTATTTTGGTATGAAGTGGTATTTTAATAATAATAATATTTTATTTACGGGACAAGACCATTAAGAACAAAGTATACTTCCAATACAAATAATTCGAGCCGACAATACAACAAACATCGTGTACATAAATGCAGAAATAAAGAAAAAGGAAATAAAGAATTTAAGAGTTATAAAGAGTTTGCCGTGTAGGTGCAGGTTACATCTACAACCCCTGGCAATAAGTTTGGAACCAAACGCAAAAATACGAAACTAACGAGAAACACCAATATTTTTTATATACAGGGTGTCCCACGGGAGACTGGACAGCGGGATATCTCGTAGCGTGTTGGAGATAAAAAATTAAAAAAAATATGTAACTTAATGGTACGATGGGGCTGCTAGATTAGCCGCGACGGATTTTTTTTTCGATTATTATTTTAAAAGATACGATGGTCAAGTTCGGTTCTTCAAATGGCACTAACTTTTCTGAAGTCCTGAGTTGATAGTGCGTTCCAAGACGAATTCAATAAGCTTTAATGTATACACCTGATTTCCACTGGTTTTTGAGATATTGCGCTTGCAAATTTGCTGATTTTCACTTGAAAAAAACCTCTGGAATAGCAAGGACCGGGGTCGGTCTTGCTGGCGCCACGGGTGGCAGTGCCTGCTGAAATAGATACCTACCTGCCAAAGGTCTACGCAGACCCGAGGGCTGGACAATTCTTTTCCGCCAGAAATGCTACTTTGGTAGATACATCTGCGGAATCGAGAAGCGCACCGTTACTTTTATTTCGCACTTGCTTCTACGCTCGGATCGCCGGTTATTTTGGGAGGGATGCAAGTTCGATTGGTTAGGTTAGGAGGTGTGAAAGTTGCTAGACTAAATTTCAACCATAGGGAGCAGATTGTATTAGAACCAATCGGATTTGCATCCCTCACAAACGGCTGCTCTCTTGAAGAGGCCTTCTTCACAGCAATGCCCACCTTCTCTCGCACGGAATACGTTAACGGATGCTTTTGTTTTGATATTGAAGCTCGTGTTTATACTCGAGAGGATCACGCGTCGACAGCGGGCTACCCCTTTTCTTCATGTGTCTCCCAACGAGGAGTATTGCCGATGGATTGTAGGAGCGTAGATGTCTAGATGCCAGTTATTGAATTCAGGAGACGATAGAAACACTTTATTACAAAACACACATGTACTATAATTAAAGTAAATTGTATTCCTCTCGGGCAGGAGTACTGATAATAACCGAACTTGCGCCCCACTTCGCGCAGACCGATTACACGGAGGGTAGTTGGGTGTCACACACTGCACAAATGATACAGGGTAATTCTGGAGCAACGCCCGTCAAGGAGATGCGGCCTGGTATCCCGTGGCGAGGACAGCCCTTCGCAGTGCCTCGCCCGAATTTTATGGCTTTTTCCGGAAGAAAAAGTAGGAATCCTGGGCCGAACGTAGCGAATTGAAGGGTTTCGACCCTCGAAGGGTTTGGAATATCATTAAGAAGTGCAAATGTACAGGATTTCAAATGTTTGCTTCTTTTCTTCATCGTATCGAGAAGGAAGTGACGCCAATGGATTCCTTATGTTTTTCCGATGAAACTGACACAAAGAACGACGTAATTCGGAAAATAATGAAGGAAATTTCGTTAATAATGGGCCGATTTGCGTGAAATTTGGTACGATCTTCATCGGAAAAACATAAGGAATCCAGTGGTGCCACTTTCATATCGATGCATTAAAGAATGAAGCATTTCTTACTACGCTGAACTTAATATTTCACATTTTCACCCTCGACTGCGGGGGCTCGACCCCAAATTCGTTACGTTCGGCCCAGGATTCGTACCTTTTTCCGGAAAAAGCCATAAAATTCGGGCGAGGCACTGGGAAGGGCTGTCCTCGCCACGGGATACCAGGCCGCATCTCCTTGACGGGCGTTGCTCCAGAATTACCCTGTATCATTTGTGCAGTGTGTGACACCCAACTACCCTCCGTGAAATCGGTCTGCGCGAAGTGGGGCGCAAGTTCGGTTATTATCAGTACTCCTGCCCGAGAGGAATACAATTTACTTTAATTATAGTACATGTGTGTTTTGTAATAAAGTGTTTCTATCGTCTCCTGAATTCAATAACTGGCATCTAGACATCTACGCTCCTACAATCCATCGGCAATACTCCTCGTTGGGAGACACACGAAGAAAAGGGGTAGCCCGCTGTCGACGCGTGGTCCTCTCGAGTATAAACACGAGCTTCAATATCAAAACAAAAGCATCCGTTAACGTATTCCGTGCGAGAGAAGTTGGGCATTGCTGTGAAGAGGGCCTCTTCAAGAGAGCAGCCGTTTGTGAGGGATGCAAATCCGATTGGTTCTAATACAATCTGCTCCCTATGGTTGAAATTTAGTCTAGCAACTTTCACACCTCCTAACCTAACCAATCGAACTTGCATCCCTCCCAAAATAACCGGCCATCGGAGCGTAGAAGCAAGTGCGAAATAAAAGTAACGGTGGGCTTCTCGATTCCGCAGATGTACCTACCAAAGTAGCATTTCTGGCGGAAAAGAATTGTCCAGCCCTCGGGTCTGCGTAGACCTTTGGCAGGTAGGTATCTATTTCAGCAGGCACTGCCACCCGTGGCGCCAGCAAGACCGACCCCGGTCCTTGCTATTCCAGAGTTTTTTTTCAAGTAAAAATCAGCAAATTTGCAAGCGCAATATCTCAAAAACCAGTGGAAATCAAGTGTATACATTAAAGCTTATTGAATTCGTCTTGGAACGCACTATCAACTCAGGACTTCAGAAAAGTTAGTGCCATTTGAAGAACCGAACTTGACCATCGTATCTTTTAAAATAATAATCGGAAAAAAAATCCGTCGCGGCTAATCTAGCAGCCCCATCGTACCATTAATTTACATATTTTTTTAAATTTTTTATCTCCAACACGCTACGAGATATCCCGCTGTCCAGTCTCCCGTGGGACACCCTGTATAATATGCAACGGTACACATATGAAACGCGTGGTAATGTTAAATTGGTCTGTTTTAAAGAAAAAGCACCAAAAATAATTAAGAATTTCGTTTATTATATAATAAAAAATATGGAAGAAACAAAATGTGGCTTGGAAATAAGTATGGAACGAACCGATGTTCTGGAAAAAAGTATGGAACATTATGAATTTGCAAAGAAATTAACAATAATTTATTTAATATTTATATTACCTAGTATTTTGTGACGTTCCCACGTGCACGTACCACAGCTAGTATACGTTTTGGCATCGATGTAATCAAGTTTTCACACTGTGATGGCAAAATTTGTTTCCATGACAGCTTAATGGCTTCCAAAAGTTCATTTTTATTTTTTGGTTTTTTGTCGCGTATAAATTGTTTCCATAGTGCCCACAAATTTTCGATTGGATTTAAATCTGGGCTATTTGCTGGCCATTTTATGGTTCGAAAGCCTTTTTGTTGAAGGTAGTTTTGAACTATTTTGCTTCGATGAGAACTTGCATTGTCATGTTGGATATAAAAATCGTCCGAATCCTCGAACCACTGATCTAAACTCGGTATTAAAAAGTGTTCTAATATATGAACATATGCTTCAGAGTTCACATTTTTAAACAAAATGCATATTTGTCCAACTCCTTGAACTGTCATACTGTTATGGCAGAGCGTCGCTTTCTTGAAGGTTGTAAAGCTTCACGATTCTCTGACACTCTCTGGCACAGTGATGTCGTGCAAGAGCCCCAAAATATGAACCGATGTTCACAAGTGAGAAAGCAAGGTGATGGGGGTGATTGAATTATACACCGCACACAAGTTAAGCACAACAAAACAGATTCTATATTTTAATAAAAACTCAAATATGAACAATTAAATGAGAGAAGTTCACACCTCTCCAGACCGTACACATTATGAGGTGTAATTCGAAAGTACAGACTCTGCTCGCAAGCAGAGCTCAGTGTGTTTCAGTTTGAGTCTAAAATGCTTCTGCCCTCGATGGCACATTTTCTAGCGCACGATGACTCCAAGATCCCTCGCAGGGGTGGAGTCTTAAGACTACGGATAGCAAAACTAAAACTATTGGTGGAGTTGTAACAGAGAGATGGTAAAATAAAACTGTCTATTGGTGGAGGCGTGTCAGTATCGAGGATGGTTGTGAGGCGGGAGAAAGGGACTTCCAAAATCTTCGAACTGCCTGGGAACAGATTTCTAGAAACATCAGTGGTCGATTTATGGCTTCAAGAGTGTGCACTGGCGAAAGTCTAAATAAGTCGACGAGAGGCCACCCGAGTGGAACCTTAACCCCTGGAAACCTCGCTTCCGGCTTAAGATGACTCGAACCTCAATAAAATATCCCTGGACAACAGCCCTATGCTCGAACTGAGGAAAACCAGACGCGTATCCTCTAAAGTCTAGCCTAAACATGACGATACGCCGATGGCCCGTTCTGGCTTCGATGGTTTGATTCGTTACTCTTCTCAACACATACAGCTCCAGACCATATACGACTTTGGATATTTTATATTTATATTTTTATTTTAAAATCCAAACAATCTTCACTAAATTTTTCAATTGGTGTTCTCCACACAAAGTATCATCTCCTCCTCCGATGCATACACGCGATTCATCGCTGAAAACAACTTTACTCCAATCTTCTGTAGTCCAATGTGCATACTTCTTACACCATTCTAAACGTTTCTTTTTGTGTTCCTTGGTGAGAAATGGCTTTGTCTTTGCTTTGCAGAAAGAATACCTCATTTCATGTAATCTATTTCGTAGAGTTCGATCGGATATGTTCTGTGCCCACTTTTCATTAATTTCGTAAGATGTGGCTCTTCTCATTTTCTTTACGATCTGTCTTAATTGTCTGTCATCCCTTCTTGACGTTGAGCGCGGACGTCCGCCTCTTTTGCGATTCACCACACTGCCCGTCTCGTTAAATTTTCGTTTTATTTTACTTACTGCACTTCGGCTACAATTCAAAATTGCAGCTACTTTTTGCTGAGTATTGCCTTCTTTTAATAATGCAATTATCCGTAACTTTAAATCGTTAGATAAATGTTTGCGTGGCGGCATGTTTTATTCATTCGACTTGCTTGATTAATGTCTCAAGATACACTGACTTCGGTAGATGTCGTAAACTTATGTTTACAGTATTGTTCGTACTCTGTGGCACATGATCGAGACTCGCGAGTAAGCGAGTGCAGTAAACAGTGACAAAACATAAACATTTGAGTATTAACTTTGACATTGGCTTCGTTATGATTCTGATTTCAGGAAAAGAGTATTGAAAAGAGAATAATGAAATGAAAACCATGAAGTAACTAACTAATATGCATGTACAAATGTCAGAAAATACTAGGTAATATAAATACTGAAAAAATTATTGTTAATATCTTTGCAAATTTATAATGTTCCATACTTTTTTCCAGACCTTCGGTCCGTTCCATACTTATTTCCAAACAACATTTTGTTTCTTCTATATTTTGTATTACATAATAAACGAAATTCTTAATTATTTTATGTGTTTTTACTTTAAAATAGACCAATTTAACATTACCATGGGTTACATATGTATACCGTTGCATATTATATATAAAAAATATTGGTATTTCTCGTTAGTTTCGTATCTTTGCGTTTGGTTCCAAACTTATTGCCAGGGGTTGTAGATAATGCCACTTGAAACCAGGGCTTTCTGAACATTAGTCTTGAAACTTGGAAGGGGATCAGCAAAGAAATCAATGTTTTCATGATACAGATTGGCGAAACCACATATTCTATGCAGGGGGTCGGCGTGCCCAACCCAGGAGGAGTAGTCCGGAGATTTAAACAGGGGTGTTTGCCTAGTAGAGCGTACGGGCACATTGAAGTTGACTAGAGCCATAACACTAGGGTTATCAACCATCCCGTTCAATATCCAGTATGAAAAGGAGAGGCCCGTGACCCTCCTTCTATGTTCCAGAGTCCGCACACCCACTCTGGTCATGATAGGACCATAGTCATTATTAAAACGAGCAAGAGGCTGGCCAGCTTTATATGCTAAATAGCGGAGGAATCTATGCTGTACCCTCTCAACGCGGCGTCCAGATAACGGACGCGAATTCGAGATGCGGCAGTACTAGGGCATTGTATAAGTATCGCAGCGTGGCAGAACTCGCGAAATCAGCGCTACTTCTGATTATAAACCCTAGGGCTTTGTTCGAGACTGCAACGATATGTTGGATAACGGCTTAAAATTACAATAAATGAATCGGAATTAAGCGAGAAAATAAAAAGAAACCACATATTGTTACAAAATAATTTCGTTATATAGTTATATAATAAAAAACAAAGCAAAAAGCAAAATAGCCAAAACAAAAGAAAATAAAGAAGAGGGGGGGGGGGGCGCTCTTGATGGTAGCCTTCGGAAGCTCCTTCGATGCTCTGCTGCGAATTGAACGGAAACGGAAACAGTTATAATCTGGTCGCGTAATTTTGAGGTAGTTACAATTTGGTGGGTAATTACCTAGCGTGGGGTGATGGTTCTTTATTCTGCCCTGGCGGGCACAATCCATAGGATGTCCCGCTCTTTTTTGGGGGGGGGGGGGGGGGGGGGAGGCTACAGGGGCCGGGGCGCCTCCAACACCGGAAATGCCGGTAAATATCGTGGGTCTACTTCCAATATTGCTCTGGTACATCCGGCGCAGTTACCAGGCTTTGCCCCTCGTAGGTGCCGGGCTAAGCACTGGGTACATTTGGTGAGGGCGACTGCCCTCACCTCCTCCGCCAGCCAGTGGACTGGGACCTTGCTGTAGTCGGCGAAGTTAGTTGGAGGCCTCAACCACGAGCAAGCCCTGCACAGGGTTTGCGTTCTTGAATTCCTATTTGTCCAGACGCGGCCGTCTTCGCCGAAGCAACTTTTCTCCGGCCGCACGCACAATCTTCGCCCGAAGGGCGCGTGTAAGTGCCGAGGGAGTACCGCCTCGGCCAACGCGGACTGCGTGTACTTCGCGTCATTGAATTTTGGTGTATCCATTTTGCGATTTAAGGTTCGTTATTAGTAAAATTTTGTAACGACTGTGTCTCGCTCGCTTGATTGACGCCTTATATGCTATTATCCCTACTACCTAATTTTCGCAGCAGAGCCTAGAATACTTCGAAGTATGGCTCGGAACCCACCAAAACTTCTCGCTCGTTCTACGTTGGTTCCTTCTCTTGTCCTTGTGGACGGTATAACGGGTATGTCGGGAGGAAAATATGTAATAGCGAGGGGACGGGGTCTGGAAATTATTTGAGGAGGGGGACGGTGTGGTACCATTTCTATATTGACCTTTGTCTCCTTTGTTAAGGGCTAACGATATTGAGACCGGCGTGCACTTCAGAAACGGTATCCAACCCAGACAATAAAGAGGATAACGAAAATTCCTCCCAGTCCTGGCAGTCCATAGGTAACATAAGTCGATAGATTTTCGGTTCGGTGATGGGTGGCCAGCTCCCTTGCTTGTCTTTCTATACCCTCTAGTGCGATCGCGTTTGCTTTCGCACGGGCATCTTGAAGGGTCTCCTGGGGTTCCATTTCCTGGTGGTCGGCCAATATTTTCACGTGGTGTCCCGCGAGAGTTGGCAGGATTTCCGAAATGTTTATGCCAATGAATGGTTTATAGATGGTTGTTAATGCCTCGGTGTCGACTCCGGATGCCCAGATCTGATCGGTTCCGATTTTGGCCTGACAATCCCTCCTCAGTTGTAATATTCCCGCACCCTGAAGCACTTCATAACCGGCTGCATGCGTGTTGCATTGTACTTGTAAGGCCAGGGTGTCGTTTATGGAATATAGCCAGGTGTTGGGTGAGACCATCTTCTTGAGGAAGGCTTGGATGTTGCAGCTAGGCCACTTGATGTTCTGTGGTTTTAGCATGGCATCTGTCTCACAGCTTCGTATATTTTCTAAGTCTTGGAGTGGTACGCTGAGTTCGCACATGTACATCCGATGATGTTTCCTGCATCCTGAGATGTAGTTCTCGTCGGGCACGACGTTTTGGGAGTTGATCTGGCTGATGGCTAAATATGGTGTTCTTGGTTTTATGAATATAGGGGAGAAACATTGGTCGATATGGTCTGAAACGAAAGGCACGGTTGTCGGCAATATAGGCCGAAGGGAATTTGGTCCTGTAAAGGGATGTCGAGTGACAAGATGATTTGACCCTGTAAATAAGCAACGTTTAATTTGGTCACCCCTTGTAGCTGTTCGGAGTTCAATTCTTCCGTAGTCAGCGGGAATTCGCTTTTGAGAGACCCTGCTATTGCTTTTCGATTTTTCAAACGCTGTCTTCGAATAGAAGATGTTAGGGTTATATTAATCACAACATCACTTTGCGCAGTTAATATTTAATGATAGTATAGTGAAAATGGTATAACAAAAGAAACATACACGTAAAATAGAATGTAATCGTAGTCAATGCGTCTGTACTCAGCGGCGCTCACATTGCGAGAGTAGATCTAGAATGGAAGACGGGAAAACAGGAGGACAAAACTGCGTCCGGCTGGTATAGCGCTACCCGCGGCCGTGGGCAGAACAATCTTTCAGAAGATCTATTAACATTAAACTCTGAAGGGTCACATCCTGCACTTTTCAAAGTAGATGCTACGACCACAGCTGCTTTTCTGTCACTTAATTTAGAGACATCAAGGTTAGCAGCTAAGTGGCTATTAATGATGTCTTTTCGAACTCGCTTTTGCGACGGTTGCGCTTTTGAAGATTCTGATAAGACTTCGAAATTAGATACAGTTGTTTCTTCGCTGGTGGTTGAAGAAGAAAGTAAGCACTTTTCTGTCAAAGCCGAGATACTTCTGTTTTCACGTTCACGTAATTTTTGAAGATGTTCTGCTTTCTGTTTCGATTTCTCACTTTTTCTTAAACTTGTCTTATCTACTAAACCAATTAAACCCCGGCGACCTTTCTGTCGTTTTGCTACTAAAAACTGCTTATCCTCTTCTATAGTCATAATACTTAAAGCTTCAGAGTGAGCAATATCAAACAAATCTTCTAAATTTTGTTGCCAGTCTTGTTCTTTCATCTTTAATGCTTCCGAACGTTTTTGCTTGTTCTCTTTAATTTTTTTTTTCAGATTCTGCCACTCTTTGAAGTGTTGTTCTATTTTACTGATTACATGTTTTTTCAATCTCGTTGGTATACCAGCTTTTTCCCACAAATTTATCACTTCGCATGCAGCCACAGTCGCAGAATCACAAATGGTTTTCTTTTCTTCGCTTTTGTAGTAAAAAAATAAACGTAATACTTTACCAATAGAAGGCAACTTTGACTGATTCAGATTTGGTAGTGACTGGCCGATAAGCCAAATGTTGGTTTTATTTCTAGTTAGTAAACTCACGCCACTACTTGTGGACGCCATGACAAGTCGAAACAAGTATGTAACATATGCTTTGGGAAAATAAATGCGCGTTCTCCCGCTAATGACTGAATTCCAACTGAAGTGCGGGGCGGGGCTCAACCTCGACGCGTAGGCGCAGGAAAGGCGTAGGGGAGGGGGTTGACTAAAGCGAGTCTCTCTGCATGCTATTTCACTTTAAAATAGGCTAATAAACATGCTGCTGTCAATTAGCTGGATTCATGGTTGAAGTGGCCATACAATGTTTTTTACACTGTCTGTTTCTGACACAAATTTCGTAACTTTTCGTTACCGAATTCGATGGTTTCGTTTGAATCGCTCAACCCACGAGGCCTTCCAGTCTTTCTTTCCTCCTGAGGGGCATAAGCCAACGCATGGACGGTATGGAGAGACCACCGTCCTTGACGTTGCAATGGAAGTAGGTGCTGATAGTATCGCGTGGAAGCGCGAGCCACTTCCTTACCCTTATCCGCTCTGCGGATTAGGATATCCACCTTCTTCAGACGACTGAGGTTAGTGCCCCCCAGCGTCAGCACATGGTACAGGCTAGGTAGCACCATCACCCTAACCACAAACAGCCTTTGCTAATTGCCACAGTGAATGACTTGCCAGTGTTAATAGCTAAGCCACACTGGGCTAGGTACCCCCTCGCCTTGTCCAGTGTTAGCTGGAGGCCTTGCAGTGTTGAGGCCATCAAAACATAGTCATCAGCAAAAGCGAATGCATTATAATGCTCACCAGTGCTATCCACCCCACTTCATGTGGTATTAACTGAAGTAGTCTATCCATAACAATATTAAATAGAATGGGAGACAAAGGATCCCCTTGTTTAACTCCGCGCGCCGGGCGGATAGCGTTGGAAGCTCAGCAAGTTATTGCGGTCCTGCTCTTCTGGTATAGGTACGTAATGTACGCTACCATTGGACCAGGTAATCCCACGGATACCAACGTGCCAATTATGGTCTTGTGTGTGACCGAGTCGAACGCCTTAGGGATATTAACGGATGCCAGGTAATGTGCTTTGAAATTTTGCCGGTGATACCGTAGCAGAATATTGAATTTCCATGTATTTTCCGCACATCCATCAGCAGGAATTAAAGCACACTATCGTTTGCCTAGGACAGTAGCTTCTGGAAAGTTCTTACTATCACACATGAAACTGTGATCGGTCGGAAGTCGCTGGGCACTGTGGCGTCATAGTTCTTGGGGGTTAATGTAGTCCTCGATCCCAGAAACCTTTCTGGTACTTTACCACAAACTAGAAGGACGTTGAATATCCGATCAAGGATAACCAGCGGGATCGCGACTTTTTCTAGCAATGGTGGGAAAATGCATTAACGCACACCGGTTAAATTGTTGTTCAGCCGATAGTATGGGACTCACACTAAAAAACGTGAATACCCACTAAAGCCCCACCTTTTCGTTATGCCTGTATAATGGCAGCACCTAAATGACTGAACTGGCCGTCCATCACTCACAACAGCCTACTCTTATCCTCTGTGTTGATGGTCTTCCGGCAGATGTTGTCACACGATTGAATCTCTAGATGTGCTGAGACCACCTACTAGCACCCGAGTTGAGATTATCTTTAGCTCGGATGTCTTGAGCACTCTTTCCCCGATTAGATCGTTGGTCGATGACTCCATCCTTCGTAGTACAAGAGCGTGGCAGACGTGAAGAATAGATTGGTCCGACGTCACGGCGCACAGTGGTCGAAAATCGAGAAAACCTGCCCAAAACATGAAGATGACCTTTGATTTATACAAATATGGGTACACTAAGGTTTTCGAGGTCGCTGATTAAGAATCTGAAGTCAAAATTGCAAAAAATAAAATGGCGGACCAAATATGGCGGACGCGCATATCAGAAAAACATTAGATTTAATCTAAATTTGGTAGCCTGGGGTTTTCGAGGTCGCTGATTACGAATTTGAGGTCAAAATTGCAAAAAACATAATGGCGGACCCAATATGGCAGACCGCATATCAGAAAACATCAAATTTGGTCTAAACTTGGTATTCTAGAGTTTTCGAGGTCGCTGGTTTCGAATTTGAGGTCAAAATTTCAAAAAAACAAAACGGCGGACCCAATATGGCAGACGTCTTTTCGATAGTCAATCGTCATCGAATTTGGGATCTGGAGGATTCAGCAAATGGAAGCATTTGTCCGAAATCCTAAAAACACACGAAAATAGCGTATGCCATAAGAAATTCTACCGTCAGTGGTTTGAAATGGAAATGAGATTGAAAACGGAAAAGGCAATCGAGTGCGAACAACAAAAATTGATCAGTCAAGAAACTTTGCGCTAGAATAATGTTTTAATTCGTTTAATGAACATTGTTCTTTACCTGGCCGAAAATAATATGGCGTTTAGAGGGACCTCGGACAAATTGTTCACGCCGAACAATGGGAAGTTCTTGGGATTGGTCCAATTACTAGGTAAATTCGATCCAATCATGGAGGAGCATTTAAAATTAGCAATGACAGGCAATATTTCGGACCACTACTGTGGTAAGAATGTTCAAAACGAACTGATCGATCTGATGGGCGGAAAAGTCACATCAGAAATTGTTTCCCGAGCCAAAAACGCTATATACTATTTAATTATAGCTGACTGCACGCCAGACGTAAGTCATGTTGAACAATTGTCCCTAACGATTCGATTCGTAGACTTATCAGGTAGCAATGTCATTATTAAGGAGCATTTTATAGAGTTCATCCCGGTCGATGACCCTACTGGTGCAGGTCTTATGGAAGCAATTCTGAGCGTACTAAACAAACACGGGCTAGAGCTAGGCAATTGTAGAGGTCAGGGGTATGATAATGGAGCGAACATGAAGGGAAAAAATATCGGTGTACAAAAAAGAATTTTAGATTTAAATCCCTTGGCTTTCTTTGTACCGTGTGGCTGCCACAGTTATAATCTTGTACTATGTGACGCTGCTAAATTGTCGGCGAAGTCTGTAACGTTGTTTGGGGTTTTGCAGAGATTATTTAGTTTGTTCTCTGCTTCTCCCAAGCGGTGGCAAATCCTAACTGATCATCTAGAACTGTATAGTTTAAAAAAACTGAGCGATACACGTTGGGAAGCTAAAATAAATAGCGTGAAAGCTGTCCGATATCAAATTTGCGAAGTTCATGATGCTTTAATCACTTTGGCTAACGAAACTGAGAAAATTGATGTTACTATATCACATGAGGCATGCACTCTGGCAGAACAATTGAAAGATTTCGGCTTCATAGTTTCTCTAGTTGTTTGGTACGATATTCTCTTTCAAATTAATGTTGTCAACAAATCTCTGCAATCAAAAAACGCTGACCTCGTTAAATGCACGGAAATGTTTCAAAACTGCTGTAATTTCTTGGAAGAATACCGACAATCAGGATTCGCAAAAGCTCTTGTGACAGCAAGTGACCTAGCGAAGGAACTGAAAATCAAACCTGCTTTTACACCGATGAAACGCTTACGACGCATAAAAAGTCAGGCTGGTGAAATGGCCACGGATGAACCCATTCAATCTCCACAGAAAAATTTCGAAATAGAATTTTTTAATGAATTGCTGGACACCTGTTTAATGTCGGCGAAAGAAAGGTTTCAACAATTGCATGACTATTCGGAAACATGGTCTTTTTTGTATAATATTACAAAAAATCCCCGAAAGAAATGAACTTATGGTGTTTTGTGCTAAACTGCAACAAAAACATACTGTTGGTCACAATTCTGACGTACATGGAAATTTGTTGTGTGATGAGCTCATAAGTCTCAAAGATTTTCTTCCGGATAACGATGTTACCCTCATTTGCGTTTTAAACTTTATAAAGCAGCGCAATATTCAGGAACTATATCCAAATGTATGGATTGCATTTCGCATCCTGCTAACTATTCCTGTAACAGTAGCTAGTGGAGAACGCAGTTTTTCAAAAATTAAATTAATTAAAACGTATTTACGATCAACAATTTCACAATCAAAATTAACTAACTTAGCTGCGCTCTCGATTGAAAATGAAATTACCGAAAAGTTAGATTTCGCTGACTTGATCCGTGTATTTGCCGACAAAAAGGCCCGAAAAGCTCAATTTTATTAAATTACTGCTATTATTAGATCCCATAGTTCAACTTGAGTTCTCAAAGAAATCGAGTTGAGTTCTCTTGAATACAAAAAATACCAAATCTGAAAATGCTAAAAAAATTAAAAATGAAAATAAAAAAATTAACGAAAACAATAAAAAATTCAAAAACGAAAAAAAAAGTTCTAAGAATTCTTATATGCGTTCATTCATTTATATCCATTTGGATTCGTTAAGCACAAAGCTGCTAATTGATTTTTGTGCCGTTGGAGGGGCGCTATGATAATATTGCCCAGGGGCGCCAAGTATGCTAAAGGCGGCCCTGTCTGTTCCTGTGGAATTTTTATTGAAAGAAATGATACCCTTAGGAATTTCTTCAGGAAGTGTTCTCATGGAACATGTTGGTTGAAATGTATATAAAATGAATATTTATTCAGACGTAGCTTACATGTCTCGTGAACGAAAAGAACAGCTAGAAGAATCGCTTGAAGTCAGCGGCCTTTTATTATCGCCCACGCGAGCTCAATTGGATTCAAGTCGCAATGGTAAGGCGGTAGTCGGAGAATAGTTCTCCCCGTTGTCTTTGCGAATTCATCGATCACATATTTGTCATAATTGGGCTTAATTCTGCGAACCTCGTCCAATAACTGCCACTTCAGTGCGTTATCTGGCATTCGTATTTCCTTCCTGGTAAGCCACTCTCTTATCTGCGATTTGTTCCAGCTCGTTACGGGACAGCGCTCCTGTTTCGCAGAGTGGTACGGCGCGTTATCCATCACAATAACGGCGTTTGGTTTTAAATATGGTACAATGCACTTAAACCACTCGAAAAAGTGTGCCGCATTCATCTCGTCGTGGTAATCAGCGCTCTTGGTCTTCGCTTCAAAACACAGCAAGCCATTTTCGACAAGACCATCCTCCGATCCAATATGGAGTACGATGAGGCGCTTTCCCTTCGCAGTCGGAGTAGATGGGCCAATCGTCAGGCCCCTTTCTCTGGCGTTCGATGCCGAAGCTATGGTGTTGTCCACCCACACTCGCTGCCGTGTGTCGCCTGCATTTACCCATGTCTCATCCAAATAATAAATGGGCCTTCCCGCCGCTCTGAATTCTCGAATTTTGGTAATGAACGTTCGGCGCCAACGAATTATATCTTCCCGCTCGATAAGGGCACTATTGCGTTGTCTTTGCACGTACTTGAAGTTCATCTTCTTCAAGAGGCGTTGTAACGTACTCTGCGATAAAATTGGTAAATTTTCGTCTCTTCGGATCGCCGCCAAAACTCTCGGAACTGTCGGTAGTTCTCTTCGTTCCCAAAAGGCGTGCACATGCTTCCTTATTGCTCCAATTTCGTCTTCCGACATCTTCTGCATTATATCGGGCGTTACTCGTTTCTTCGAAGGTGAAGTCACGGTCCCCGTCCTTTTAAATTCTTTTAAAGTTTCGACGACGGTACGATATCCCACACCGCAAGTATTTCCCACTAATTTTATCATTTCTTTGTACTTCATCCCCGGAAATTGAGCTTTTTTGTCGTTGTAAATATTTATAATAATCTTCCTTTGTCAAGAGTGAACTATCTGTAAGAGAAACGTTTCCCATTAAATTAAAGTATACATTTTTCAGGCCTTTCAGGTTAATATTTATCCTTATAATATTTCAGTTGCTTATAATACTTCAGTTACTTATAATATTTCAGTTGCTTACCTTTCCTTTTTCATTTTTTTTTGTGTTGAGAAATGCGCGTTTATTTCCATAGTTATTAATTTTATGTAACATTTTTATAACGGTATATATTATATAGATTGACATTTGCAATAAAAAAGAGACAATCAAATCCGACAAAAAGTCGAAACACGCGGTATATACGAAAGTGGCGCCACGCCAATGCTTTCGGCGCAGAACGGACGCGCAGCTGAAAGACCATTGGTGGTGGCATAGCCAATGAACGCCAACATGCGCAGAACCGGTCTAAACTCGTCGGTCGGCAGGTTCCTTCTAAAATGACTTGGAGTATAGACGCAAATTCACTGCGATGAGTGTCTGTTCAAGGGGGAATCTCATAGCCTACGCTGCGTATATTACTGTTGTGTGCAGAGGTGGAAAGTTGCCGCCGTTTCAAAATAATGCAGGTCCGATTGGTCATAATATAATCTCTTACCTACGAGACACTTTCTCTCGCACCGAATACGTCAGCGCGTGCTTTTGTTTTGATATTTGAAAACTTGTTTATATTCGAGAGATAAGGGATCCGCCTTTAATTTGACGGGTCCGAAGTCATTGTGCGTACTATTCAATGACAAAGCAATATACGGATTAACTCAGGCCGAAGGATACCTAAAATTCTTAAAGAAAGCACCGCGTCCTTGTTTGCCCTTTAGAAATCTGGCAAACAGATGTTGCCGAGTCGTTCTTAGGAAAATATGAAATTTTCTCTTTGATCTTTACTACACTCGGCATCAACATCTATAAAAACAGCGTTGTTATTAAAAATTATTTCTAAAAAAAAATATTGAAAAACATAAAAGTTAATATTTTATACTACGTTGAGTTTTATCAATCATCCGGTTGTGAACAGTGTTCACGGGAAATTCCCACCGGATTTCAGCCTCGCATCGTAGGGAGGAGGGACGCATGCGCGCGATAACGCGGTGACGTCAAACCAATCATCGCAATGACGGAAACGATGGGAAACGAAACTTCGAGTACTTCAAACACTTTGTCATTGTCATTTATTTCACTTTCAGCCTCCTTGTCACCTGTCTCATTTACATACTTTCAATTGCATTGACATTTAGAATTGTTTATTGAACAAGAACAAAAAAATAGTGTAAAAAGTTTATATAGCAATATGTAGTTTATAAACCTTTGAAGGAGACACATTGATCACAATCTTCAAAAGGCTCTAGATCAGCCTCTATCGGTTCGACAACATCGGTTCTTTCTCATTACCACGCACAACTTTATAGACTGATTTTGACCCTTTATAAGCCAATACTGTATCAGTTTTGGGAACCAATAAAAAAGCACTTTCATCTAAGTCAGGGTTGACTAACTGATGGCTCACGAGCCACCGGGGGCTCCGCCGCCTTGCTGCTACGCTGACCGGTCCCCCTCCATACCTACCAAACTCTGACGATCGCTCTTTCTTTTCTTCTCTTTTCGACTGCGATCGTCAGTGTCTGGTAGGTATGGAGGGGGCCGTTCAGCGTGACAGCAAGGCGGAGGTGCCCTCGGTGGCCCGTAAGCCACCAGTTAGTCAACCCTGATCTAAGTTAAACACCCTTGATGAGTATATATTTAATAGGTCTAATTTTTTCAAATGTTCTTTAACTTCACTAAACCAATTCTTTAGAGCATCTTCAGTCGCTAATGCTCGGTTTATCGTTAAATTTTGAACCATTCTTGGGGTCACAACTGGATGTCTATGACGAAAACTTTCCTACCAGTGCCGGCCTGGTTTATTACCCTTAAAAGGTGTTTGTCTTCCTAATTCAATCACAAGTTTCTGCACGCATTGCAAAAGTAAAGGTTTTGTATCAGGGAAACCTCTCTGATTGCAATAGAAAATCCAATCTACGATTACTTTTTCTTCTTTGGGTGTTAAATACGTACTAGGTCCTCTAATACCCTCAATTGGATTTTTTTTTGTTTGCTTAGCATACAAATTACTTCTTGGTACTTGAAATATCTCAGCAGCTTTCCGCGTGGAGACCCCCTTTTCCACTTCTTTTAACGCATTATTTACATCCTTTAGACAATATTGTTTCATATAAACTGCCTTTGTTTTATCTTTTCCCCTTCTGTCCTTGCCCATTTTATTAATATAGAAATATTTGAGGTTATGTAAAAGTAAATAAACGAAATGAATAAAACTGAATAAATATAGAATCTAATACAACAGGCTTGGGAATTAAGTGATCTTTTCGGCCGAGTTTCAGAGGCGACGCCTCCTTTCTCCCGCCGCGCGTCTTGGCCCCCGCGGCGGCCCAGCAGCTGGAGCGCCTCAGGCCCGTACCACGTGAACCGCGCGTGGCGTATTAGGGCGACATTGTATCAATAGGTTTCCACATCGGCCCAGAGAGCACGATTGTCGATGCGTTTTTGTTTTGTCAACGCGCCACGCGCGGTTCATATGGTACGGGCCTGAGGCGCTCGAGGCTTCTGGGCCGCCGCGGGGGCCAAGACGCGCGGCGGGAGAAAGGAGGCATCGCCTCTGAAACTCGGCCGAAAAGATCACTTAATTCCCAAGCCTGTAATACAACATCGTTACAAATAATGTTTATATTAAATAATTACCTTAATTGGTACGGAAACTGGCCACAGAAAATGTAAAAACAAAGCATAAATTTGGAACACGTACCGCGGCTAGATACTAGGGCACAGGAGTGAACACTTAAAATGTCGTCTTGCTCAATAACTAACCGGCCTTTAGTAATCAGTTGCGTAATTAAATTAGCTACATTTGTCTTATCCGTCCCGGATAATTCTGTGTTTAAGACAGGCTTAGATTGACGCGGAGCTGACTTGAACGGTATTATATAACCCTTGATCCACGACAAAATCTTTAGGTCTGAGGTTAGAACCTTCCAAATATTATAAAATCATTTTAAACGACCAGCAGCACAGCTTACAGGACCGTTTATCGCCTCTTTGAGTAGTGTTTCCTTTGCGAACTCCCGCGCTTATGTTCTAAGCGCTTTGATGCGTTCGCTGTGGCTGCTCCACATGACGAGATTTCTGGGTCCGGTACGAGGACATCGCTATTCGCTTCTGCCTGCCGGACCCCGTCGAATAAGTTCTGTTCTGTGGACGAAGCGGCGGGCCTTTCGAGTATTTTGAACTCTTCAAGCTGGAGGCTTTGATACCTTAAAGGCCCCCATACACGAGCGAGCATGCTCGCCGAGCCACTCGCCGAGCTGCTCGCGTCAAGCTCGCGTCAAGATCGTCGATATGCTTGTGGGAGCCCACACACGATACGAACATTCAACGAGCCTCAGTTGTGCCGAGCGCGTTGCGAGCTCACGTTCAGAATGAATTTTAACCAAACCATTGCGCTAATAGGCGGCTATTTATTGATAGATGAGGAGGTTCATGTTGAAAAAAGGCCATGGACGAAAAAGTGGCTTGCAAAATGTTCGAAGTATAGCCATATTAATTTATTGCGTGAATTAAGATCAAGTGAACCAGCCGATTTTAAAAATTATTTGAGAATGGATAATGATTCCTTCCAATCTCTCTTAAATATGGTTACACCACTAATTTTAAAAAAAGACACTACAATGAGGGAATCAGTGAGTTCGGAAGAACGTCTGGTGGCAACATTGCGTTTTCTAGCTACCGGTCGTACATACGAAGATTTGAAATTTACGTGTGTGACATCACCGCAATTATTACTAAAGTAGTTATGATATCGACCGTATTTGTAGAATAAACGAAAAGTGGTTTCGGCGCACTAGTTCGGTCAGTTAAAACAGAAAAAAGCTAATTTGCAATTTTAAAAATTATAAATTCCGACGTTTCGGTCTGTGGTTTAGACCATTTTCAAGGAAAGATATAAAGAATACTGTGTGACGAAGCGTCACGAACCGAGCGCCGCCCGAGCACAACCGAACATAACCGATCCGCAACGCGCCGCGATAACCCCACCGCGACCCCGGTAGCGAGTACGCGCATTACCGATAGATCGCGCCGTCCTTCTCGCAAGTGGAAATTACCACGAATTAGGACATAAGCCCCGCGGCAACCGAGGTGAGGCATCCGGAGTGGGGGTTAAGGAGCCCACTCACCACACCGAGCGAGCGGCCGGATATTGCCCGGGTTCGAGCGTTGTGGACGACTCCTTTAGTAACCTATACCGATATCACCGTGGAGGGACTGGATATTGCCCGGACTCCCGAGATACCGTACCGATTTCAGTGGAGGGACTGGATAGTGCCCGGACTCCCTGGAAACACTCCCTTCCTTGTTCGCACGTCCACCACGACGGCGTGCCAGTGCCTGTAACGCTTCGCGGTCACCGCCAGACGCGGTTACACTTTGTATATAGTAGGATAAGGCGTGTACATAGTAGATTAAGGATTGAAGGAATAAACTAAATCTTAGCAGATAACGGGGACTCGTTAATATGAACCCTGCGGCTCGACTGAGTTGACCAGCCGAGTCTCCGTGACCTTGCGTGACGCCTGAGAAGAGGCCGTCACAACTGCGTTCGCTTTAAAGTAAGTCACACGTTTGCTACGACGTGTAACACGCGAGTCGGTTAGAACGTGACTAAAGTAAACATTATACCATGGGTATCTTAATGGGTAAGTCACACGTTTGCTACGACGTGTAACACGCGAGTCGGTTAGAACGTGACTGAAGTAAACATTAAGATACCCATGGTATAATGTTTACTTCAGTCACGTTCTAACCGACTCGCGTGTTACACGTCGTAGCAAACGTGTGACTTACTTTAAAGCGAACGCAGTATTCTTTATATCTTTCCTTGAAAATGGTCTAAACCACAGACCGAAACGTCGGAATTTATAATTTTTAAAATTGCAAATTAACTTTTTTCTGTTTTAACTGACCGAACTAGTGCGCCGAAACCACTTTTCCTTTAGTTTACACCGCAATTATTAGGAAAAATAATACCGGAGACATGCCAGGCCATATATGAAGTTTTGAGACACGATTATTTAAAGGTAACAGCGTACACCAATAACATATAATTCCCGCGAATTCCAACAAGGATAGGGTTACACTAATTAATTACATAGAAATAAATTAGTTTTTCTTATTTATTATTGCCTTTTGCTTCATAGTTTGATTCACTATTTTGGTCAGCAAATGTAAAACGTTTAATGTTAGTTTAATGTAGTATACAATGATTGTGCGTCATTATCACAATACGATTCTGTTGCGATCATTTCACCATCATGAGGAGCGTTTGCACGAGGCTGCATTTCTGGGCGTAGGTAATAGGTTTGTCTTATAACTGTAGGTGTAGATGTATTTGTTAGAGTTAGATTATTTTGGTGTTGTTGCGGCAGTAACAAAATATTCGATGACTCGTTCAAATGTTTGAGTTTCGCATGAAACAAAACATTATTAATTAATTTTTCGGCAATAACCCTTTGATGAGGATGAAGATCCTCTAATTCTAATCCAATATTATGTCCAAACACGTTGGAGCGTCTTTGGTTGGACAAAACGTTAAATGCGGTGTCCAAAAATTGCTCCTTTTTTTTCTCAAGTATAGTTGACCGCCGTTTCCGCTTCGTGGCATCGTTATTTGGTCCTGGGGATCGAGTAGAGCAGGCCTGCCCCATCGGGTGCAAATACCTCCTGAAGTTCTGGGTCCCGGGCAACAGCTGAGCGCGGGACTGGTTACGTTGCTAACCACAGCATGGGTTGCGGGAGAACTGCATGAGTCTGCGGCCGTCCATGCAGGCTCGTACCACCATACAGTTCTCTCACAAAGGGTATAGCCGGTTAAGGTGGTCAAATGTGCCCTTGAACCGAATTCGACTCACGATGAGTCATTCGAAAGCTAATAAAAAAAGAAACATTTGTGGCAAGTTTCAACTTTGTATCTCTACCCGGAGGGTAGTAAAGGGCAAAAATAGAAAATCAGGTTTTTGCCGAATTTCTCCTATACTAGAGAATCAAAAATTTTGAAAAAAATCAGAGGCATTTCTGTTATCGGGGCACATATTAGAGAATTGTTTCAGATTTTTAAATTGAAAAACCGAGCTGTGAAAAATAAAAAACGCCAAAAAATGATGAAAAATGCTGATTGTGTATCGAAGCAGTCTTGGCACTATAATTATATTTTTACTGTAAGTCCGTATCATTGTTACTATTGTCCTGAATTTTTTTCAGATTTTTCAATTTGGTGCGCCGCAGTTAAAAAAATTAAAAACCGATTTTTTCGTCGTTTTTCCCGTGTCAGAGTAACTTATACGTCGAACTGCTTCATGAAATAAGTGTTTTATGCGATCTTCAAGGATTATACGTACAGAAAAACATCATAGGAATTAAAGAAACTGAAAAAACCGAATCATTTGAAAGTATGCTATGCGCCTTACATTGTAAAGTATCTACCGTATCTTCCAACGGCGTCGGTAGCGCAACGGTAAAGTGTCGAGTTTATAAACCGCTGCGAACTTTTTAAACGTAGGTTCGAGCCTCGAACTTCCAAGTCCCCTTAGGCTAAGTTATTTTTTTTTGTTAATTATATATATTTCCTAACTATACGACACATTGCTCAATATTTATTTTCAAATGTTTTAAGAATATCTGAAAAACATATTAACCTGAAATATATATGTAAATATGAGTTTGGACTGCTTTTTATGCCACCATTTCTCTTGTCAAGTGTCCTGACAATTACGGCATTGTTTAACATTTCTTGCACTGCATTAATATGTGAAATTGGTTTGTCGTCTCAAAACAGCGCTGAGAATTCATTATCACTAGAGGTTGAAAATCAACATTGGAACGAAAAATTCCATTTAATCAGCAATCAGCTAACGATCTTCTTGATTTTCCGGAAATGACAGAGAAAGACCTCAAAATTCTATTTACCGGTTCATATCAATTGTCTCAAACGATATCATATTTAGCGGAACTAATGGATGAAGAGAATAACATTAATTTTCGTTGTCTTAAAGAGAGGAAGAATATTATTAAATTCGAAGTGAGATCGCGACATATTAACAGCAAAACCTATAGATGTTATATTGATTATGCACCAAACTCAATAGGCTATTCCGGAATTAAACGCTATTGTTGTGAATGTGCAAATGGTAACCGTACCGTCGGGTGCTGTTCACACATAGCTGCAATAATTTATTACTTATCGCATGCTCGGTACCTTTCAAAAATTGTAAGACCTGCAGAAATTCTTAGCAAAATATTCAACAGTGAACACGTGACACCAGTAATTAATGAAGACAGCGATGACGATTGAATGCATCCAACACGATTTTTGTTGCTATCCGTCCATAATTATTAAAGGTAAGAGATTTGAAAACCAATTTCACATATTAATGCAGTGCAAGAAATGTTAAACAATGCCGTAATTGTCAGGACACTTGACAAGAGAAACGGTGGCATAAAAAGCAGTCCAAACTCATATTTACATATATATTTCAGGTTAATATGTTTTTCAGATATTCTTAAAACATTTGAAAATAAATATTGAGCAATGTGTCGTATAGTTAGGAAATATATACAGGGTGTCCCAAAAATGTCGCGTTTCCTTGAAAGGGGTGACTCAGGGGGTGATTTGAAACAACTTTTTCCTTAGCGAAAATATTGTCCGAAGCTTCGTTAAGGAGATATTAAGCAAAAACCCCGACCAATCAGAGCGCGCGCCTTCCGCCTGAGTTCCCGCGGTAGCGTTGGCTACGAGGTAGGCGACCGCGCTTGTGCTACGAACGTACGAACAAGCAAGTCGGCATGCATCGAAGAAACCCGCGTTACACAGTTTTTTTTTTAAAGCAGAATCTTAAATAAGAATAATTTGAAGTGAGAGGACAAGAAGTACGTAAATTTCGTTTTTAAATAAGGCATAAACGAAAAGGTAACGTAACAGAAAATGTACGACAAGTGATCGTAATTCGTTATTGAGGAAAAAATCCGTAGTTTAACAACGGCCAACACAACTAAATTTAAAAAATAATATTAGGTGTATGAATAAATTCTTTCCGACTGGAATTTCTATCGCGGTGGTATTCAGAAGCTGCCAGAAAAATGGCAAAAGGTAATAAACAATAATGGAAATTATTACGATGATCGAGTTGTTTTCATATTTTTTAAATCGAACTGTTATTGTACCCTAAAATCGGAAAGAATTTATTTTCACACCTAATAATCACCAATAAATTAAAGAAAACTCACCCTTTCGGACATTCCTTTCCTTGCTTTCCTTCCCTTTCCGGAAACCTGTGTCACTGGGTCACTGTACCGATCCTGGTTATCGGTGGACGAAAAGATTTATGGTTGGGTAGCGCCCAGTGCTCAGCTGATCACACTGCGTCCGGGTTAATGTACCGAATATTCACTTCACGGCACGGCTACTAACACTGATCACTGAATTTATTTTTCACGGAACGTGTTGTTCCTACGTTATAAAAATTGGTGGCCGCGAAAGGGGCCGATTACTGTTAATTACTGGGACGAGATTACTACTATTACCCTGCGAAAAGAAAACTCGTGGCAGACTGTCTCGGGCTATGCAGTCCGCTGCTGTGCAGCGATCAGATACGGATCCGACCGACGATCGTCAAAACAAAAGCGTAGGCTACGCTTGGTCAAATCGCTCTATCCCACTCGATCTCGTGTTTCGTTCGATCTCTTCGTCGCGCGGTGTGACAATGTATGTGGCAACTTCAGCCAATAACCAAAATACGTGTGCCCCGTCTTTAAAAGTGTGCCCAAATAGGTGACTCGACCAATCGTCACAGCAGCGGACTGCATAGCCCGAGACAGTCTGCCACGAGTTTTCTTTTCGCCGGGTAATAGTAGTAATCTCGTCCCAGTAATTAACAGTAATCGGCCCCTTTCGCGGCCACCAATTTTTATAACGTAGGAACAACACGTTCCGTGAAAAATTAATTCAGTGATCAGTGTTAGTAGCCGTGCCGTGAAGTGAATATTCGGTACATTAACCCGGACGCAGTGTGATCAGCTGAGCACTGGGCGCTACCCAACCATAAATCTTTTCGTCCACCGATAACCAGGATCGGTACAGTGACCCAGTGACACAGGTTTCCGGAAAGGGAAGGAAAGCAAGGAAAGGAATGTCCGAAAGGGTGAGTTTTCTTTAATTTATTGGTGATTATTAGGTGTGAAAATAAATTCTTTCCGATTTTAGGGTACAATAACAGTTCGATTTAAAAAATATGAAAACAACTCGATCATCGCAATAATTTCCATTATTGTTCATTACCTTTTGCCATTTTTCTGGCAGCTTCTGAATACCACCGCGATAGAAATTCCAGTCGGAAAGAATTTATTCATACACCTAATATTATTTTTTAAATTTAGTTGTGTTGGCCGTTGTTAAACTACGGATTTTTTCCTCAATAACGAATTACGATCACTTGTCGTACATTTTCTGTTACGTTACCTTTTCGTTTATGCCTTATTTAAAAACGAAATTTACGTACTTCTTGTCCTCTCACTTCAAATTATTCTTATTTAAGATTCTGCTTTAAAAAAAAAACTGTGTAACGCGGTTTTCTTCGATGCATGCCGACTTGCTTGTTCGTACGTTCGTAGCACAAGCGCGGTCGCCTACCTCGTAGCCAACGCTACCGCGGGAACTCAGGCGGAAGGCGCGCGCTCTGATTGGTCGGGGTTTTTGCTTAATATCTCCTTAACGAAGCTTCGGACAATATTTTCGCTAAGGAAAAAGTTGTTTCAAATCACCCCCTGAGTCACCCCTTTCAAGGAAACGCGACATTTTTGGGACACCCTGTATATTAACAAAAAAAAAACTTAGCCTAAGGGGACTTGGAAGTTCGAGGCTCGAACCTACGTTCAAAAAGTTCGCAGCGGTTTATAAACTCGACACTTTACCGTTGCGCTACCGACGCCGTTGGAAGATACGGTAGATACTTTACAATGTAAGGCGCATAGCATACTTTCAAATGATTCGGTTTTTTCAGTTTCTTTAATTCCTATGATGTTTTTCTGTACGTATAATCCTTGAAGATCGCATAAAACACTTATTTCATGAAGCAGTTCGACGTATAAGTTACTCTGACACGGGAAAAACGACGAAAAAATCGGTTTTTAATTTTTTTAACTGCGGCGCACCAAATTGAAAAATCTGAAACAAATTCAGGTCAATAGTAACAATGATACGGACTTACAGTAAAAATATAATTATAGTGCCAAGATTGCTTCGATACACAATCAGCATTTTTCATCATTTTTTGGCGTTTTTTATTTTTCACAACTCGGTTTTTCAATTTAAAAATCTGAAACAATTCTCTAATATGTGCCCCGATAACAGAAATGCCTCTGAGTTTTTTCAAAATTTTTGATTCTCTAGTATAGGAGAAATTCGGCAAAAACCTGATTTTCTATTTTTGCCCTTTACTACCCTCCGGGTAGAGATACAAAGTTGAAACTTGCCACAAATGTTTATTTTTTTATAAGCTTTCGAATGACTCATCGTGAGTCGAATTCGGTTCAAGGGCACATTTGACCATCTTAACCGGCTATACCCTTTCGCAACGGGTAGCAATGGAACAGTCCCGCGCTCGGCTGTTACCCGGGTCCCAGAAATTCAGGAGGTATTTGCACCCGATGGGGCAGGCCTGGAGTAGAGGGTGCACTTGAAATGTAAACACTACGTTCCTGCAGAAATGTTTCACTTCGAATCTATAAAAACATGCAATGTTACAAAATTTGACAAATCCAAATTTATAGTATGGAAATTAGTTCACAAATTACACCTGTGTCCCGATTTATGCTGAAGATAATCGAGTGAAAAAGAAATTACATTTCAAATTCATTCCTTTAGTTTTAGGATGAAAAATGTATCTATCAAAAATATCGAAAAAGAAACACGTATCTATATAAAGTACCGCATAAATCGAAGGACGACTGCAGACCATACGTGAAACGTAAAAATGCAACCTGAAAGAACGCAACACATAGTACTTGCTGGTAATAATATTCATTTTCTTTCAGTTCCCTACCACGCCATCCGAATGCAGGGAAATATCTACAGATTTTAAAGAACTATGGCAATTTGATAATTGTTTAGGGGCTATGGACGGTAAACATATCGCCATTAAAGCCCCGAGCAAAAGCGGTGTCTATTATTATAATTACAAAGGATTTCATAGCGTAGTTTTGTTTGCAATTGTGAATGCACAATATGAATTCATATACGTTCATTGTGGAACTAATGGCAGAATTTCAGTCGGGGGTGTGTTGCAACATACTGATTTTAATGATTTGTTTGAAAGTGGAAAACTAAATATCCCTCCTGCAGTCACTGTTCCCGGTAGGCAGTATATACGTTTGCCTTACGTATTTATTGGCGATGAAGCGTTTGTGTTAAAGGAAAACCTAATGAAACCATACTCTCATAAAAAAATTACCCATGATGAAAAAATATTTAATTATCGTTTGAGTCGCGCCAGACGCGTGGTTGAAAATGCATTTGGCATTTTAGCAACCCGATTTCGTTGTTTGCAAACATCTCTTGGTATGGATTTGGCGAAAGTAGACATTATAGTTTTAGCATGCTGTACGCTGCACAATTATTTGCGGAAAACGAATGGCAACTATTACCTGCCACATACTTCTATACTCAGGGAAGATACCGAATCAGGACAAATTACTGAAGGTGAATGGAGAAACGAATCTGTTCAGTTAACCAGCCTTCAGAGAAGAACACATGGAACGCCGCCACCTTCATTGCCTTCACAAGTTCGAGATAGTTTTAAGACTTATTTTAATAACGAAGGTAGTGTTCCGTTCCAAGAGCAAATGTTGAATCGACGATAGAAGCACGTAATGCACCAATACATATTAACAAAATCTTATCTAGTAATAATAAAATCTTCTTACCTGTGTATTTGGATTTCCTTCGTTTTCTTGCCCAGTTTCTTCTTCGTCCTCTTGGTTTTGTCCTGACACACTAGTCTGTAAGGAGGACATTCCTTCCCTTATAGTTTCACAATCTGTGGTAAAAAGCAGCAGGTCGAAATACCATAACGATGGCTGGTATATGGAATCACCAGAGCTGCCTGTTCGTTTCCTACTCTTTTCCACTTTCCGTAATTCCCGACGAAAAGACGCTCGTAATGAATCAATTTTTTTTCACAAACTCTGCATTCGTTTCTGGAAATTTTTGTTTGGCCTTTTCAACTAAAATTTCCATTTGTTCCCTTTTTAAATGTTAATTGATATATTATTTTCTTCGAACGTCCCACAATGCTGGGAAACTTCGATATAAATTTATGAATTGCGTCCAAAAAGGTCTGTCTTCGTCCAGCGACATTTTTAATATTTATTTATTTACACTATTACAGAATAATAGATTTACAGATGTCGCGAGGTGATTCTTGTAGCCGTTGGCGCGGACCTTGAACGTGCCTTATATGGGCTTTCAAACAAAATTGGGCACCTCGGGCGATCTCGCCAAGTTTCGGCCGTCTACGGTAGAGCCGGAGGGACGTGAGCGCGAGCCGAGTGCGAGACGCGCATTGTTGCCTTTATTATCGCGCAATATAACTTTTGCTTCCGAGCGGCCACTGAGTAGGCCGTGCGTGCGAGAGAGTCTGACCGTCGGCGTTCTTTTAATTCGTTTCGAAAAACATGCCATCGCTCATATGTCATCGTATCTTTCTCGAAACGAATTAAAAGCGCAGTAGCGGGCAGAGTGTACGCACGTGAACGACGAAGCGATACAAAGTATCATGTTTTCTCTTTTGGATACTGGGGTGTGAATGATAACTGTGGCACAGTATATAAGTAACAATAACCACACATATTTAACAACTAACTATAAATGGTACAAATAGCTTATGGACCGAAACATTCAAGGAGCGCGAAGCGTTCGGCGCGATGTCCCGCAATGTTCTGCTCTTTTTCTTCGGCGCTTGACGAACGCCCGAAAGTAACGGACGGGGAAAACAAATTTCCCACGCGCCCCAAGGTTGTGAACTAGGATACGCTGTCCTTAGGACTTCACTCGGGCTCTGGCAATCGTCTCTTTTATTGCCCTAGACCCTCAAGCTCGACCACCCGCAATAGGCACTCGAGCAACCGACCGTTTTAGGCCTAAGAAATAAATAAAACTTTCTCCCGGCCTACAGTCCGCTACACTCTCTTGCGTACTTGGCGGTAGAGTTAGGCATTATCTAGATAAAAAAATTATTTAAATAACGATCGAATAAATGATACTTTATCTTTATTTGTTATTCGAGGTTTGAATAATCGAAATTATCTTTATTCGAAGAGCAACGAATAAACCATTTTATTCGATGAGAATTCATTCGACGAATGACGATAATTTTTTATTCGCATAAATGCGTCGCATAAATTTTTCATCCGTAGCATTTATCTTTTCGAAGCCTTCGAATAAAGCCACGATAACTTTCGTTTGGCCGCCCGATCTGCTCGTAGGCCATTCGCAACGAGCCGAGCATTTCAACCGCTCGTTGATCCCATACACCAGCGAGCATGCTCGCCGTGCTTGCCCGCATGAAGCTTCCGTGCAGCTCCCTAACATGCTCGCGATTGTTCACACACCCTACAAACATATTCGACCAGCCTCAGCCGTGGCCAAGCTCGGCGCGAGCCGAGCATTTTATTGCTCGTCCACCCCACACACCAGCTAGCTTGCTCGCCGAACCTGCAGCAAAGAGAAGGTATAACAAGAGGCGACACTCTGACGAAGAAACCAGTTTTAGAGAGAGACGAAATGATACAACCAATTTAAATGGTCATTCGGTAATGATCGGTAAACTTCGGTAATACTCGTTGAACTGTGGTAAAATTATCCCCCACCATTATACCCCCAACCGACCGTCGGACCAATCAACGCCAAGATGAAAATTTGCCGATGCCAGCGCCAACTAGTGAGACCGCGGCTAACCATCGCTGGGGAATCTGTTGTCGACGCTGATTGGCCGCGGTCTCAGTTGATTCAAATTTCCCGCTTGACTATACAACCAATTTAAAGGGACAAGCCAACGAAGAACTTCAAAGATACCGCTCGGAGTGTCGCCTCTTGTTATACCTTCTCTTTGCCTGCAGTTCGCGAGCCGCTCGGCGAGCATGCTCGCTCGTGTATGGGGGCCTTAAGGGAAGGGGACACTGAAAATTTGTAATCCGAAAATATTGGAGACATGCGGAATTCCTTTTAAGGGAAGGAAGTAGGTTTGAAGTAAAGCCCTTATGCCAGTCTGGACTCAGTTTTAATTAGAAAGCACATTGATACCGGTTTCCATTCCAAATCGGTCCATCGCAGCGTAACCAGCTCCCACAGAGACAAAAGCATCCACCATTTTCCTATTTATCAAGAAAGGTGGTCTTTTTGTGCTTCCATCGGTGCTTATTCTGGGGCTGGTGTAAGTTTGCCCAATAATTTCCTCACAACTGCTATCATCTTGCAGTCAATTTTCTTGTGAATCCCTATATGTAAAGTGACCAGATTTCCAAATTCAGAATTCAGGATGATTGGTCAAGGAGGTATAAAGAACTTTTTTTATAAACACAAAAATATGTGTAAGAAATTTTCTATAGTTAGAAAACTAATCGAGGCAGAGTAACATTGTAATAATAAATGGGAAAAAATGTTTATAATTCGGAACAAAACGGGACAAAATGAAAATGATGAAAAGGGGGAAAATTTGGGGCTATTCCGATATGTTTGAGAAGGATGGTCAGTTTACCTGTACGTCACTATCCAGAATAATCATTTTTGAGTGCCAAACACTGCAAGTCCAGTTTTTGATAAACTCTTGAATTGTAGAGCTGTGCACTATATAAAATTCATCTTGCACTTCAGAAACAGGTTTTTCTTAATTATTTCTGAAGTATTCCAGTTTCTTAGTACTAGTCGCCTTCTCTTTTCCATTATCGAAATGAGCACCACATGAAGAATCATCTATTGCAGGCTCATTTCTCTTCAATTTAGCAGCTACCGCCGCTTGCTTTGCTAAACGAATAGCACGCTTCACTCTACTCTTACTCTTGCGATATTTTCGGCTAATGAGGTCCATTCCACTGGTATTATACAAGCTAATTTCACTGCACCGTAAAATCTCACTCTGTATTCTCACGTAAACCGGAGTTTTGTAAGATTTCAAAAATATGTTGTTTAGCGCTCGGAGAGACTGACCTCTGTCGGCAGCCACTGGACCCTTTTGGGCCCGCTTAGAGAGTTACCTACTGTACATGGCTGAGTTATTGGCCGCGTTACAGATAGCCGAGGGATACGCAGCCTGACCACGAACTGAGTCACATACTGTACTTTGTAAGAAAGCGTTCGTAGTTTAGTAGGCGCAGTCAAATGGATTCTGTTACAGAGCACGCGTGCGTTTTAGAATCGTGAAACGCATTTTGGCCATTGGTGAAAATAAACAATGTCAAGGCCACGCAGTTAATTTGGATTTCCCAAAACACTAGCCAGCGGTTGAACATACTCAAACAGCTAAATAATAGAGAAATATACCGAAAAACGAAGGTTTCGGTTTTCGGCTCTTTCGCATGGTTTTGGAAAAATATGGTTTTCTGGTAGAAAGGCAACACTGAATGTCAAACCATGTTGTGTACGGTTAAACAAGGGTTCAGACTTGCCAAAAATGCAAAAAAAAAAATTCTGAAAATGGTCGAAAATCGCGATTTTTTCAGTGTCCTCTTCCCTTAAGGTTTGCGGCGGACTGCTGTAAAAGTTTTTGGTAATTATTTACATTAGCGATTCCTCACCGATTTTTATGAACTTTGGATATGTTGTCGGGGACACGATTCTGCACATCTTTTTCCTATACATGTTACGCCCGCTCGGCCTTAGTTTCCGAGATATTTGCGAAAAACTTCTGTTGATTTATTCCGACGCAACGCATTCCACTTTTCAACTTGTCCCGGGTATTAGTATTGGTTGGGGGTAGATTAGTGCGGGGGCGCGTAAAGCATGGTAGCGAACTGATGTGCGTTTAGAGATTTGAACCAGAAACTTGCGGATGCCCGTCAACACCCCGACTCACATCAGTTCGCTACCATGCTTTACGCGCCCGCAAGCGGGCGCGGGCCCCCCGCACTAATCTACCCCCAACCAATACTAATACCCGGGACAAGTTGGAAAGTGGAATGCGTTGCCTCGGAATAAATCAACAGAAGTTTTTCGCAAATATCTCGGAAACGAAGGTAGAGCGGCGGTAACATGTATACGAAAACGTTGCGCTGATACATTGTAGGCCCACTCGCGACTCTTTTGTTTCCTCTCGCCCGTTCTCGGGTTCACTCTCAATCGCAGTAGTGTATTTCACGAGTCTGTTCTGTATTTGCAGTTACTGTGTATTAACGTGGTTCATATTATAGTGTTAAATGAAGTTATATGAATTTTTGAGCATTTGTAATAATTACGAAGAATTAATTGATTGAAGAAATTTAAAAAATATTTTTGCGAATATCTCGGAAACTAAGACCGAGCGGGGGTAACATGTATAGGGAAAAGTTGCTCAGAATGTGGAGTTTTACAACATATCTAAAGTTCATAAAAATCGGTGAGGAATCCCTAATGTAAATAATTACCAAGTTTTTCTGTTTTTAGATTCTCTGGAAAATTTTTACCAAAAAGTGAATCATCAACCGCCGCCGTACTTAGGGGAGAGTGGGGTAATCACGAAAACCTAAGCGAGAAAGCAAATAGAACAAAAACTATGTGAGATACGAATTTGTTTTTTATTTATAAACATGCTTAAACGAGTCCTCTATAAACTACTTTAACGAATTTTGCAAAAATTTTAATAAAAATTAACTTCATAATGAAAAAACCAAACCCCTGCTGTTCGGAATTACCCGACTGCTGGTGGGTTAATTCCGAACACTGCATGGGGTAATCTCGAACAAAGCTACATACCGCAGAAGCCGCAGAGAAAGCCTCTAGATGTGCTTTCACCGCTGCCGCTGCATCTTTCGTGTGCCCATAAGTTACATTTGTAACACATTATCCAGTCTTCAGTGGGTGGGTGTGTATACAATTCATCACAATAAATACAGATATATATATAATTTCTTTATCATCATTTTTCGTTCTTTTTTTTTCTTCTTTGGTTCTTCATCTGCATTCACCTCCAGGTTTTCCTCAACAAAAGTTTTCAAATCCCTAACACATTTCTTCTTTACTTTATCATTTTTTTTCAACTCATTCTTTGGCACTTCTGTGTCCTCCTTTTTCTTCGTCTTTGGTTCTTCATCTGCATTCCCCTCCAGGTCTTCCTCATCAAAAGTTTTCAAATTCCTAACACATTTCTTCTTTACTTTATCAGTTTTTTCGTCTCATTCTTTGGCACTTCAGTGTCCTTCTTTTTATCTTTCTTCTCTTTTTTTATCCGTAAAACTTCTTTCATTGGGGTACTGGTTATAATAATTGAATGCCTCTTCCTAGGATTCTGTTTCGTACAAGGAGATTCTGTTCTGTGGCAAAGTAGGTAGAGGGACAATATCTGCCAGTAGTACCGATTGGTTGATTGTAGCTTCAGGTTCATCCAGCGATGTCTGCATATTAAATAATGTTTCTGGTTGCGCAGCCTCAGTTATCGCAGTTACGAAAAAATCATCAAATTTATTGGGATCCAATGGGAAAATCCCCGCTGCACGGAATCCATTTGATGCCTTTTCTAAATTAGTAACACGATTAAATGCCTTCGTAAACAGTTCCAACCACTTCATACTGTGTAATTCTTTGCCCTATATTCTCGGCCATATATAAATCACATTCTCTGTTATATGCAGTCTTCAGTGGACCAAAATATGTTAAGTCTAATGGTTGCATACGGTGCGAGGTATGCGGAGGAAGAGACAACAAATGGATTCCATGCTGGCGACATAACTTGTAACATTCAAGGCTAACGTGACTTTCGTGATTATCTAGGATTAATAATATTGGACTTGTTGTGGATGGCTTAGAAAATAAAATAAAATGTTGTAACCAGTCCACAAATAAATTTTCATTAATCCAGCCCGAATCACTGACTGCCGCGATCATGTTTTCAGCAGCTCCTCGTAATAATTGGTCGTTGAAACGTTTTCTTTTAAAAATAAAGAATGGAGGTATGTAATTTCCCGTAGCATTGAATGCACACACGACTGTTGTTGTGGTGCCTCTTTCACCACTCGTTGCCATTCCTACTTGCTTCTGGCCTTTAGGAGCTAAGATTCTTGAATTTCTCTGGACGTTTGTGATGCCTGTCTCATCGACATTGTAAATGTGATCAGGGTCGAAGTGGTGAGTTCGTTGGAGGGTTTCCAAATTATTGAAAAATGTTTTTACTTCTCTTTCGTTGAACGCAGTGATTCTATTTAAAGAGGTAGCCTCAGGTTTCCTTAATGAAATGTTGGGATGTCTTTTTATGAATCCGTAGTACCAGTCTTTACCTGCCAATTTTGATGATTTATTAACATTGTGTTTAAGTTTATTTCTCTCTGCCAAACTAAAAGCAATTTTTCGCACTCTTTCGATACACAATCCATAAAAAATCTTGCTACAATCTATAATATATTTTTCCAATTCCGCTTCTTGTGCGTCAGAAAATATAGACTTTCTTCCATATTTTGGTTGAATTATAACTGTATTTTTTAGCTGGTCAAATATAGTTGTTTTAGGAACACCATAAACAGTAGCTGCTTTTCCTAATGATAATTTTTTCTTCACATCTTCTACGGCTCTTTGTAAAGTATCTATGTCATAAGTTGGTTTCCTTTTCCTTTCGCAATTTCGCGGCATCTGAAACGATCAATTCAATATTAAAATTTAGCAACAAAAGAAAAAAGGTATTGGTATTGTAGGAGGAAGGATAGTCACTTGATTAATAGTAGGGAATACGTTTATTAAAAAGTACTTAACTGTATAATATGAGAATATAAATGAAATGTGTTCACGCTAATGCTCGCGCTGGCGATTCGCGACGATCTCTGCCTCGAGCGACGCGTCGCCCGGCCACACTTTAGAAACGTGGCAACGCACGCACGGCAACGTCGAGCGTCGATTGTCAATTGTCGCCGTTTCGGTCGCTGGCAAAATAATGTCCCGCTGCGCATTATTGGATCTGTCTTGATCTTGCCGCACGCGCCCGCGTAAGAATTGGACTACGTGGCCCTACGGTATTGACGAGGGGTAATCTCGAACGTTCGAGATTACCCCATCCGATTTGTTCGTCATTACCCCACGAGCTCAAAAGATAGAAAAAAAATTATTTCAGAGGTTAGAATCATGATTCAGGCAACTCCGTGGTCACAAAATGTTGCTTAAGAAGTACTTTATTTCCACTTGAAACAGTCGCAATTGTATCATTAACTCAACAGTAATTACATGCAATTGAAAATGGACAAAACATGACTTGAAATATGATGAAAATAATAAATTGTATTTACCGTGAATAGCGTGAGCGTCCTGTATTTATTATTTTCTGCTCGGCGTTGGATACGACCTAAACTATTACCTGGTGGAGAGGGAACATTGGTTTTCATTTATTAAAACGCCGTAATCATGGCGTTCGCGATTACCCCGCGTTCGTGATTACCCTACTCTCCCCTAACATCCCTCTCATTGTATTCATATAGGCCAATAAACGACTTTTGCGAATAACCGTCTCGTTGTGTACCGGCGAATAACCGACAGACATCGCTTAAACATTCGATCACCGCTATATCGCCCGCGGATTCTCGTAATAAAAGCGTAGATGTTGCTTTTCCCATTCCCGAAATGCAAGCTCATAATCTTTCTGGCTTGCTTATAATCCGTTTGTCCCGCGTACAGGCGTTCCATTTATTGACCTTCGACCTCCGCCTTAAGCATGGGGAAGTCGAGAAACAGCCAATTGTTGGAAGGTGGATATTTTTTTATCAGATTCGATCTCTCCTCCGCGGGGAGACCCATTTTTAAAATTTCTGCCCAGCGAATGGCGAAGCTTGAGTGGACAGCGGACTCTAAGTGTAGCGAGCACAGCGTCGATTTGCAGGAGGTTGTAAATCTCCTCGACACAATGTCACTCACTCTTGCAACGTCTTACGGTCACAAGAGCTCACTGGATAGTAATTAACAAAAGGTGTGCCGTTCAATAAATGAAGACACCCGTTTAACAGTTAGCAAATGAGTATAAGATTTATTGGTCTATGAGAAAGCCCTGGTTAATATACGTGTACAAAAAAACTACTTCGTGCGAATGCGTTTGAGATCTGTTGGCTTCTGACGCGGGGGAGCCTGGCTTCACACAGGAAGAGTCTGGAACCTCCTTCAGAGGGTGTGTCTTGGAAAAAAGAGGTGGTCGAAAGTATTAGCTATTGGTGACGCTATATGGAAATGGTTCCTGGAAAACGCAGCGGAAAGGGAAATCCTAATGAGGATATTTGCTCCATGAGCCGGGCGTCGCGCGGCCAGCTGTTTATTATCCCGGCTCTCTGGAAACCCTTGGCCGTGACTCGGGTCGATTGCCTGAATTTTCATGACAAGTACGGTGTTTACAATCCTCGTATCAGATTTTCGGGCGCGGACTGACAAGCTGAATGTTTAACAGACGTCGCGTCGAAAAAGGACAAGACACCTTTGTGCGTCCTTGGTGGTCCGGGAAGCTAACGCTCAACACTATGATCCGCTCCTCTGCCAGGCACTGTCCAATGACGTTTAGAACATCGCTAGGTCTTTTTCAGTTTCCGCGGCCTTCCTTGCACGCTCTCCGCTGCGGGCTGTGTCATGGATGACGCTGTGTAGTCGATATTTATGACTGGTCGCCTGACGGCGGTGGCGGTGCAAACGGCGCACCGCCGGTTTTTGACAGGCTCGATCTCGGCGTTCACTTCACGGCACGGATCGACCTACTGTCAATGAAATAGACCGCCTTTTGTTATTTCACCTTCCTTGAAATGAAAATGAATCATATTGCAATAAAATCTGTCAAGCAGGTTAGGGCCTGCGTCGTAGAGTCTAACCGTATAGTAAAGTAATTTCTTGGACAGGTTAGTACTCGCTCACGCAAATTAAATCTGGTGAGCGATATCAGCTTATGTTCTTCGGAAGTTCGAGTACAGGTTAGAGCCCGTACTCACTCACGCAGGATAGGTCTGGTGAGTACTTCCGTACAGGTTAAAGCCTGTAGATACTTACGTGCATCGTTACGTAGATCATTACGTGTATGTAAATCTTTTCCCGCAAAGGGGTTTCGTAACGAACAGACAGGGAGATTCTTCTTACTGCTACTTGGAAAAAAGCTCAATGATGAGTCGGAAGCCGATCGCCTGCGACGACGCGACTTCCTCTTTTCCTTCATATTCTTCAGCTCCTTCTCCAATTCCTTAAGGCGTTTCGCCAGCTTCTTCTCTTCGTCCGAGGACACCTCACGGCGTCCTGACCTCTTCCTATCCATTGCGTGTAATCGCGCGTGACTCTTTCCGCACAAAGAAAGATAATGAAGATCGCGGCCGACGCCGCATGCGTGTTTTATTTTATGTTAAAAATGGGACGATACAAAAGATATAGGTAATTGAGTTATCGATATCATTTTCGCTGAAGCTTGAGAAATTATCTCCGAGTTTTGTTCTACTCTTCGTGAATTAGAAGACGCTTGCCCATTAATCTCGCAATTATCAAACTGTGCGGTCACATTATTTGCACCATTCAATGCAAGTCTCTCGAGAGCACAGCACTTCGTTTAACAATCTCTCAATATTCCAACGCCCTTCAAGGGCAATATCGTAACTTGATGATGAAGCCATTGTAATAAATATTGAAACTGAGTACGTGACATAAGTGCAAAGGCCTCAACAACAATCGCACTTGGCTTGGTGAAGACCGTTCGCGTCCAGTTTTTGTTACCGTATCCCTATACATACATTTTGAAGCCGATATCGTCATTGTATCGTCGGCTGTGACACAGTTGACGGCGACGAGAAGATAGTTGTGTTAGTAACGTTAAAATGGCGCTAGAGGCGACGAATATCACTGCACTGTCCGCGGAGCACGTTTTGCCAAACTCTTTCGTTTCTGTATTGAAAACAAAAAGTGTTTTACCACTTCTGTTGCTGTTTTCCGGAAGAAAAATGTCTGCTGCATCGCGTGGACTGGTCAGATTTTCTCCTAGACCCATATTTTTTTAAATATATAGAAAGACACTGCAAAAATTGGTGCATTTCGGATGTCCTCTTCCCTTTGATCGTTGTTTCAACATATTTAAATGTTTATAATTCAATAATAACTTATATCGTTGTGTTCGCCAGGGTTCATAAAATAATTTGACCGAACAAGCAACCGAATAACTATTACTGTTTCGACACAAAGAATGTTCAAAGTTGGAAATTTGCATTTTTGTTCAAAATCGAATTTCTCGAAAACTGAGGGTGATGACGACAAACGGTTTGCGGATTCGTGTTCAGCGCACACAAGTCTATAAGAAATGGCTATTGAATATTACAGATCAAAATGGCTGTTGGACAGTGATACGTGGAACCGGAACGAGGCGCGTGGGGAGCACAGTCACTGTACCTCCAGTCCTTAGCGATGTGTTTTCCCTGCGTTTCTCAGCACAACACATCCCTCCATATTCGTTTCAAGCAATAAGAAGTGCTTTTACGTTATATTACACGCATCGGAACGCAACAGAAACGAAACCGTTACATATTCTGCGTTTGTCAACATTTTGGTATTTTTCACTGAAATTGTGAAAATTCAAGGCGAGGTTCAGAACAGAAGATATTAACCGATCGAGCTGAACTTTTACACATGTATTACTAACACGGGTGGGCAAGTTTTCCGCACTATTACGATGCGATCCGACGAAAAAATGGTTTTTCGCTACACCCTAGTACCCGGTTATTGAGAATCACTATGTAAACTTTGACGGGATAATTCACCGAATCCAAGACCAATAAAAGAAGTCTGAAAATATATTTTGCTTTCAAAATGTTCAAATAACGAAGATCTAAAATTTCATAAAACATGCCCAGGTGGGTACCCTTCCTTGTCGCCACGGAATAATATTATCCGAATGAGCTGAAATTTGGTGTAGCGCAATTTCAGATCAAAAGGAACAAAACTAGGGGTGGTGTCCTTCCAAAATCAAAAATCGAAAAATAAGTAGCACCCTAGTCTGTGTAGGTAGATTTCAATGTATTATGCTGAAAATTTTTTTTATTAATATCTCAGAAACTAACAAAGACCCGATGCTAAAATTTTATATTAGAGGTCCTCCCACCCAACCCCTCAAAATTTCGGGTCATTATGGTGGTTGGGTCATACCGTAGTACAGCCAATGTTTTTGTGGCTTTCACTGTTGTCACTATCAGTATCGTTACAATTTATGCCACACGCTTCTTAGCACCACTTTTCTTTTCATAAATTCTACTAACCGCCAGTAGGTATTATAAACGGAGGTTCTTCTGTGTATATTAGGGTGGTCGCAAGACATAGGGGGAATTTTTTTTTTCGATGTATCTTCGACGGCAACCCCCAAAAAGTTGCCAATTGGTGTATAAATAAGATTGTCAAAGTTTCAGCTCGATCGAATAACGTTAAGACCTGCCTCATCAGCCCTAAAGTATTAAAAAACAGCTATTTTTCTAAAAAAATCGGGGTTTTTCCGCTATAAAATTAGAACGGTCTATTCTAGGGACGTGTTTTTTTTTAGTTTTGTAGAGAATGTTACTGGCTTCAATTTTCATTCCCACAACTTGTTTGACAAACGTACAGATCGGAAGATATTGGGCTTTGTCGTGGGCCGGACCCGGAGAATCGACTTTTTCAAGAAAATGTAAAAATTCGCTTAAGTTGATAATTTGTTTTTTAAATGATTTTCAAATACTTTTTAGTTATTTAGCATCAAAGAGTTCAAGTACGATACTTTTAAAAAATAGATTTTCAATGAGGCAGGTGAATAGAAGGAGTGGGATAGGGGGAGGAGATGAAAGAATAACCCGTGGTACGCGGTGCTAGCGGCTTTATCACTCGCTGAGGGATGATTACGAAGAAATGATAGTCTTTTTCACCATACACAACTCGCTGACTAACAAATCACCCGATTATACAGAAGAAAGTAAACGGTTAACGATAAACTTCACGACACGGTACCTCAGAGGGCTTGTTCAAGAATGAGAAGCCTCGTCATCTTCGGAGGGCAATTTATACAACCCTCGCAGAGAATCTCGTCCCTGAAGCAACGCCAAAACCGCGCGGAAAAAATCAGCGTGAAAATGCTTCCGCACGCCGAAAAATACTGACCTGGGCAAGTGTGGCTGCCGGATGGGTAACGTGGCCATAGCCTGGCTCTCCCAGGCCCAAGGGGAAAAACTCGAGAGTACCTACGCCTAACGGAAAACTCTACCTAAAACATGGAGGCATGCTAGCGACGAAGCCGCTACACAACAAATTAATTATAAACGACTCATTTGAATCGTGACGAAAACTAAATTCGTTGGGCCAACTGTTGATCAGACGAGGTGTATGAGGTCTATGACATGAACGTTTGACTAGACCAGGTGATGTTGTCTGAACGACGACTGTATCAAAAGGCCACCCACCCTTGCTTGAAGAGCGCTGATTGAATTCTGGTCTTTGTCCACCTCTTCGACGTTGAAGGTAGACAAGACATCAGAATTGTGGGAGATGCCAAAATTGTTGATTAGCTAGCTTTTCCTCGAAGAGGAGAAACCTTTCCTCTGCGATTTCGGCGGTGGAGGAGGAACCATCTCCTTCTTGGTGACGCCAGCGGAGAAGAACCAGACATGTGCCTACCAAACCTAGTCAGATTGCTCGATCAAAGCGTCTTGCCGGGGTCGCGGTTTATGACGGTATTGTCCCGCGAGTCAGCGGTTGATGACGGTATATATCGGTTCGAAGTCACCGTGTACCAGGTACCACCCGCTGACAGAGTAATAAACCCAGGATTATCACGGACCGAAAAAGGTCGAAATCCAAGAAAAAAAACGGCACGGTGCCGATTGTCCCCTATTCGATATCTGTCAGGCAAATATTTTCCAGTGAACGCTTCGGAAATAAGCATTGCCCGATCTTAAACGAATAAAAATGAATTTCGCTTCGAAAACTTCGAAATTACCGACTGTAAACGAAAATGAATTTTCGTTTCGCTCCGAGCCCGCTTTTGTCCCGTAAGAAGGAACAAGAAATATATTTAAAAAATATATATTTAAAACACTTATACTGAAACATTACTTTGATGTATTTGAATGGAAAGAATTGAACGAACAACAAAAGCATGGTTAAAAAGTAATTTTATTACGTTTATAGGGAATTTTTACATTTTCTTGAAAAAGTCGATTTTCCGGGTCCGGCCCACGACAAAGCCCAATATCTTCCGATCTGTACGTTTGTCAAACAAGTTGTGGGAATGAAAATTGAAGCCAGGAACATTCTCTACAAAACTAAAAAGAAACACGTCCCTAGAATAAACCGTTCTAATTTTATAGCCGAAAAACCCCGATTTTTTTTTTAGAAAAATAGCTGTTTTTTAATACTTTAGGGCTGATGAGGCAGGTCTTAACGTTATTCGATCGAGCTGAAACTTTGACAATCTTATTTTTACACCAATTGGCAACATTTTGGAGGTTGCCGTCAAAGAAATTCGGACATCGATTTCTTGCGACCACCCTAGTGTATATTCACGATTATTTCGAGAATCGATCAGTTTTTCTCACAGTTTTGAAACGTACACTCCAGGCATGCGCTCTGAAACTGTACATACGCGTAAAGTCTCCGCCGTGATAAAGGACAATTATAAACTAGTCTATATTATGTACAGATATAATGTACGTAACCAATGGGTAATGAAGTATATGTAAGTAAGCAATATGTAATGAAGGCGCCAGTTAATTGTAAAATATTAATACTGCCGTTATAAATACATATAAGAAGCCCGGGCAACGCCGGGTACTTTAAGCAAGTCAAAAATACATGACAAATACATTACGAGTATCAAACATAATTTATTTAATTACACTAGGAACTTTTTATCTGTAAAGACAAGATTTTTGCTCGACTAGTTTGTTGCAATATCTTAATAATAATACACATTTCAGTCATTTAAGAATTTGTAAAATTAATGTTGATATTTGAGCAATTAATTATTTGAAGACTCTTGTTTGTGTTAGGAATTTTGATTTCACTCGCATCTATTTTCAGTTCATCCGCATTAACAATTGACGTTTCGATGTTTTGGCTCTCAGTTTTTGATTTTTTAGATGCAGGACTAATCATAGCTGTTGTTGCTAACAATTTGATACCTATACAAACACAATGAACATTATTCTTAAAATTTATAATTTATCTGATGTTACTTGTTTTCCAATTTTGGCTTTATTCGTGACAGAATTTTACACGTAACCTCCTGGTACTCTGACTGTTTGCGAGTGCCAGAGGACCTGAGCGTGAGGGATGGAAGCTGGTGAGGTTAGGGTCGCAATAATCACGGCACTGAGTTCGGTGAAATGCACCAGGTCTCTTTTATTCAAACTCCTCTTTTCTTCGCCGCGAGTTTGAGTTTATAGAGGCAGATTTACATTGATCTATGCCTTCCAATGAATTAATGGGTGAGCTGTGATCTCGACGTGCTACACGCCGCGTGGCGGCTCCGCGATTCTATTAATCGTAGAGCCTCTTTGAGCGTATGTTCACTAATTACACCTTGAGAGTGAGATCTGCACTAAATGCACTAATTGCACTTTGAAAATGAAATTCAATCGCTTGATTACATGAGCGCAATGTTGAGACAATGATTTGCCGGCAGAAAACCGTGCATCTACAATCGTGTGGAAAACAAGAGTGAAGTAGAAGTAAGATGGCGTGAACTTCCGTTATCGCGTCGCCTCGAACGATCTAGAAGCCGATCGAAGCGGCCCGCTGATTGGTGATCCGCATCGCATTTTGCTGTCCGCGAGGTGCTGCGGTGAGAATCAGTGTGGCGGCCGTTGGAACTACCACATTCCCAAACACTGACAGATTTCCCACCACTAAATCTACATAAAGCTTAGAATTGGCCCCAGAATCTGCGAGTAAAGTTGCTGCAGTCCAGCGTGTTGATTTTAAGTCTTATTTTATTTTAGTATCTTTTCTGTAGAACGACTAATGCTCTTTTATTATGGGGATGAGGAATTCCACGGAATTAGCTGTACGATACGTGTTTTGTATAGAGATATAAAATGATATATGCATTATAAACGTAGTAAATATTTGTTTGTACATGCAAGTTTAATACTATGGCTAAGATATAGAACTGTATTTAAATTTAATAATTGGCCTTTATTGCTTTACTACTTTTGACCTATCGAGTCTTTACGAGTCCTTATTCTCTTTAACTTTCTACCTCACGGTGAGCTCACCTCTACGACGGTTGCAGCCAGAAAGAACGAGACTGTTTCGACACTCGTTCGTATCTCCTATCCTACACTCTATCTTCGGTCTCGTAAACTAAATTAGGGCGCGCAGTTTAAACTATCCTGTATAGGTGTAGGGCTGTCCTGAATTAACTTTAGGGATTATTTTCTTAACACTGCGGAAACAGTGAACAGTGTATTTTTCCATCTCCGACAAACCCAAAAATTGAGCGATAATTTTAGGTATGTTTCCGAATTTATTATTGCCTATCGGTTGATTGTAACATGTTTTGGTTTGGAAATTCAAAGGACATGAATTATGGTATCTTTTTAATATTTCCTAGTGCTCATCATCAATTACAAAAGAACGACCATGTTTGTTTTTCGTGTCTTTCAGAGTTATGTGTAACAACCGTCCTTGAGATTCAACATTGTCATTTGTTATTTTTGTTAATTCGTCGCTGCGACAAGCCCCTTTGATTAAAAAAATCGGCGCTACCCATGAATTGATGATATTTTTAGTATTAATTTATGGCTTTGTATTTTAGTTTTAGATAATCGTATATTTTTCCAAATTTACCTTCGTTGCCAGAAATTTATCGTCCGGAGTCTCATTTAAAAATTGCTGAATTTCACCGTATGTTAAGACTTTTGATTTTTTTTGTTTGTGGCGCCCAGAATATCGTTTCAATAAAAAAGTTAATTTACTGTATTTGCTAATGTCTGCTTGATTATGAATTTTCAAAGTAGCCCTCAGCATGGAATACTGTGTCCAAAGTGTTGATGGGTTGAAATTTTTCTTTTTTTCATCGACATGAAGTAAAAAAACTGCTTCCGATAATGACTCCAATTTTTGGTTATCTCGCAACTCCATAAATTTCTTGCACATTGTCTCGTACTTTTCGTTCGATTTTGACGGCAGCAAATTTTCCTCAATCGCTTTCGCAGCTTCTGCTATTTCGGGGGGGGGGGGGGGGGGGGCGGCGTGTGGTATCCCGTATCGCTATCACTCTCATCATCACTCATTTTATTTATACTATTATATAAAATTGAAGTTGCATACTTTGAAATGCGCTTTCTCAGTAAATATGAACTGTAACTACAAGTGTGTTACATCATTCTGTTCGTCTTAGCGAGAGGAAGATTCTAACGTTTTTATTTTTTTTAAATAATAGTAGTTTGCGACGCGACCGCCAGGCGGTGACCGGACGAGCACTTGCGAAATAGCACCGCGGCGGGAATAGGGTAACTGTACTCGTAGTTGACAGCGTACCAATTGTTGACACTTTTATTTTCAGTCACGAATAATAAGCTTTCTATTAAAAAAATGTTTTTACTAATACCTTTTCAAACAGCGTATTAGTCCATTTTTTTCTTACCATTTTTTTTTAAATTGCAAATATATTATACATATAAAAGATGTCCTGACTGTGACTGAGAGACTGACTCATCAACCGCCCAGCTCAAACCATTTAACCTAGGAACGTGAAATTTGGAAGGTACATTGCTTTCATGACGTAGGCACCCACTAAGGAAGGATTTTTGGAAATCCCATCCCCAAGGGGGTGAAAATGGGTAAAATGTATTTTCTCGGACTCCCTAATATCTCATAGGCCCGATTAGATATCAACTTGGTTCTTACTCACAAAGATTACCCACATAAATGCCTAAAAACCAATTTCAGGATTGTTCCCTAACCAACCCCTAAGGGGGTAAAAAGGAGTGAAATGTGGTTTCACGGATTCCCCAAAATCTCTTAGGCCCGATTAGATATCAACTTAAGGTCTACGCACACATATCCGTTCCGTGTCAGTTCCGTTCCGGCGCAGTTCCGGCGTGCCAGTGGTAAGAAGAAGAGGGGAGTAGAGGGTCTCTTCTTCTTACCACTGGCACGCCGGAACTGCGCCGGAACGGAACTGACACGGAACGGATATGTGTGCGTAGACCTTTAGTTGTTACTTCGAAAGGTTATCCACATAAATGCCTAGAAACCAATTTCTAGGAGGTGAAATGTGTTTTCATTGAGTTCTTGATATCTCTTAGGCCCGAAGCGAAGCGCGGGGGTATTTTGCTAGTCTTTTAATAAAAATAGGTGCTGTGACAGTTGTAATGTCTACATAAACACACACGTAGAGCATATGAAGGTCATCGCCCATTACGCCGAAGCGAGGCGCGGCGACCAAAGCGAAATGTTCGTCGTTGCTGTTCTGTCATATGAGCGATGCGTGATCGCCGCGCTTCGGCCTAGTGACCTTAAAGAACACACATGATCGATATCGATTAGTCGATCAATTGCTTCTTCATACCACAGGGTAACGTCATATTCACTTAGCTCGCAAACTCAAGTTTCTTTGGGAGCAAAGTAAAAAACGCGAATACGCATGCGCATACGTCTAATTTTTTACAGGACCCCTGAAATTAGCCATTTTGCTCTCGCTCAGCAGGCGTAAAAACACCCATTTTCATGCAGGTGTTGAAAAAAAAACTCTTGACTTCTAGAAAAGCACAACGCCTCATAAGTGAATAAATGGAAAACAAATATTACATTGTAAATAGTACAGTGTTCTGCATATATTCAACTATCTCAGGAAACAAATATTCTATAGCTTGAACAAGATTTTTTAAATCGACTTTTGGTCAGCTTCGGGGGCTAAATACTCCACTGTGATACGTGCTAATATACATTTATTAGGCACGTGTCTCTCAAAATGTGCGAGAACGTGCCTACAATTTATCAATTTATTAATAACGATTATTCGACTTTCATTTAGTAAAAGTGTAACTTAAATAAGGTGCCGGTGCTGCTATCAACATGTTAAATTAACCATAAGTAACTTCTATGGTTTTTACTTTTTTGCCAGATTGAAGGCTATAAAGATATACAAGTGAATACTTTTACGTACCTCACCCCGTACACGTGCTTAGTACAATATTCGCTGAAGAAAATGTAAACAGCAGTAATAGATAGAATTAATGATTTTTAGAAACTGAAAAATCGCACATCAGACATAACGAGAGGTACTGTTCAAAAGTCTGTTTGTGTGTTAAGCACTTTACCATTGTATGGTCACATTCAAGTAAAAATGGCGCTGATAACACATGCATACTTTGAAGAAGGTGATTTCAGTAAAGTTTCACTACTGGAAGATACTTATCATCACCTTAATTCTTGTATGAGCAGTGAGAGTCAAACACCACCTCAAGTCTTTGTCGGTAATTATAAAGTAGTAATAAACTTTTCATCATTGTAAAGAGCATACACAAATAGTATACACAAATATGTTATGGTTCTATTATTAATATTTATAGGATTATCAGCAAGAGACTTCATACTGCAATTTCGTCATAAAGTACTTCTACTATTTAAACTGCTGCTATTAGAGAAAAAGATAGTTTTCTATCAATCTCCAGTACAACCTTTATGTGCTGCAATATTGACATTGCTTTCATTATTCCCTGGCATGATTGAGCGTGGTCTACAACAAGCTGCATATGTTAGGTAGTATACGTAGCATCTTGTAACAAACAAAATGTACTTCTTATTACACTATTGTGTTACATTAACTTGTGCTTTTATCAGACCATCTAGACCAATGTCTCCTATTCCGACATTCGATGACGAAACATCAATAAATATTGTCGATAATAACATATCTTCCACAAATTCTGTTGAAGATAACATATCAGAGACAGTGAAAGAGCATGTTAATGGTAATTCGAATAGAACATCATTGTGCGTAAATGATAATAAAGCTCTTGAAACTATGGAAAGTAAATGCATCGACGGATTTATAGACACGACATTGCAAAAGAATAACAATAAAAACGAAAATCTAAATATAAAAGTCATCGAAGTTGAATCTGCACAAGAATGTACCGAGTCTTATGCAGAAGAAAATGATTCCATGTATTCTGCACAACCAAATGATTATGTACACAGGGTACAAAGTGTAAATACAATTACGTTAGGCGCAACGGATACCGACAATACTTTACCTCGTGACACAAGTAATGATGCACTTTCTGATGCGCGGTTAACAAACCATATTACTCAAAGTGCTCATATAAATCCGGAACTTTGCGGTTTACCATTGAACGTATTTACGAAGGTATGAAGATGTAGCTAATTTTACTACCGTTGCAAATATGTGAAATAGAATAAATTGTGAATAATTTCTACATTTTCTCAAGGGGTACCTATGTTTACCATATCTGTCCTTACCGTATTTGGATCTCCTGGCAGATATTAATGTTAGAGGATATATAGTGGGAGCAACCAATGTCTTATTTAAGCAAAAGAAACAACTTATTGATGTACTGGTAGAGGTATGTTCGAACTAAAATTTCAATTCTCAAATAAAACATAGCTTATAGGTGACGATCTTTTTTACCGTGGCACACAAAGGTTGAAACAACAAGGATAGAAGCAACTGACCCAGAATTGAGGAGGCAATTACACCTTACAACTGAGGATCTAAGATTTGCGGATTATATAGTTAGACATGTAGCAGAGCCACGTAAAGATATTTTCTTAGATGGCGTAGGATGGGAAGGAGGAGATGAATGGATTAGAACTCAATTTCGAGTTTATTTACTGAGTATGATGCGCACATCTATGCAACAAGACACTCGCCAATCTGATCATTACAATTCTGCATTCATGGCTGCTTGGCGTTCTACAAATAATTACAAAATGTGGAGTAATTCTAATAAGCCAGAAATCAACAGTATCGAACCTGGACACCCATTTGCAGGGCAGTTATCAGTGCAAGATATGAAATTACGATTATCACAGTGAGTACTGTTACATAATGCATGTAGAGTTTAATAATCAGTACAACAGTAATGAAATGATAAATGTATAAAAACAAACTAACTTGTGCATTGCAGTACAATGCAAAATACAGAAAGTGGTAGAAAGTTGAATCAGGCAATGGCATCGACTGGGAGAGCAGTTGCAACTACAGGAAAAGCTGTAGGTAAGGTGAATTGAGTATCATGTATATGTATAGATATATAGTATGTTTTTGAAATAAATACATTGTGTTCAATTTGCAAGGCGGTGCACTTTCACAAGCGAAAGGAGCTTTTTCTAATTGGTGGAGTACATTAACAACAGTTCAACCATTAGAAGAAGGAAAGGCTGACAATCAGACTCCAAATATACATCAAACGCTTTCAAATATAACTCATAAAACTACTATCGAAGATGAAGAAATGAATATATCTACTAATAATACACATTCAGGAGTTGCTGTAGATTAATATACAGAAAACTGTACAAGTTTAAATTATTTACGACAATGGCTATAAATTTTTTTTGTAAAATCATTTATATAAGAATGAGGTAAATATGCGGTTTAGGGGACCCACCTTGACCTTGACTTTGACCTTGATCTTGACCTTGACCTTGACCTTGACCTAGACATATGTTGTCTCGGCTTCCCGAGAAGGGGTCTGCCAACTTTTGAGACGTTTAAGATAAAAAAATGTGTTTCAGAAATGGGTCATGAGGATTTGAAGCAGCAACTCGTGAATGGTGCGCATCTGCAAGTTGGTATTGTGTTGTTGACCTATTTACTGCTGTCGCAGGAGTATGTTGCTTGTCGGGATGTTATTCTGTGGGGAACGTATGTTTCCGAAACACATTTTTTTTTACGTGAACACGTCTTTAAAATCGGAACAGTACTGGGGGGCATACACGAAAAGTCGAGCGTTACGAAAATTGTGACAAAAATGGGTGATAATGTTTTGTCTTAAAACTGCAAAATTAAAACCAACATCCAAAAAATAAATATAGTGTCGAGTAGACAAAGGATGTCGGTACCTGAGATGACCTTCGTACCAAGTGCGTAACCGCAGTGAGCGTGGGTAGAGGATCCGCAATATATACAGAATTTAAACGTTAAAAGCTCGGTTTGGCCTACACGTTGGGAGCTCGGCGCTATCCCCACCACTTCTGGCTCACTCTTGCTCTGCGATGGTGAGAGCGAGATGAAACGGAGAGTGAGTCAGAGGGACGGAACGCGAGAGAGCAACGATACGAGACAGACGATGTGACGCGTTGATATTTTGTCGCGCTCCGTCTTTCGGACGTTTGATACTCCGCCATTTGCGTACGCGACAGGTGTTGGTGACTGGCATGAGCACTTAGGCGAAAACAGCTCCGCACATTTCGTCAGGATCTCCTTTACCAATGGGCTAAATGGGCTATAGCCCAGGGGCGCCCGTGATCCAAGGGCGCTTAAAGGCAAGGTCCCGCTAGTGTAACGGCGCGGCGCGCACGTTTTTTTCGACGCGCAAGGCCGATTTGTTGCAGAAAGACGTTCCCACTGGTGCAACTGCGCGCCGCGCGCGGGTCAGATTTACGAGTTTATTGGTTTTTCGAGCAGTTTGGAGCACTTGAAAGGGTCGACTTTTACGATGTCGCGTGCGCGCTGCTATTAAGCGTGATAGCAGTATTAGGTTAGCAGGTAGTAATTCGGGTGACAGTATTAGGTTAGCTAGCGGTAATTCGGGTGACAGTATTAGGCTAGCTGGCAGCAATTGGGGTGTCAGTAATTCAGTCACACATTTTAAGGGTGTCAGTAATAGATACCGAAATATATTTTTAAAATTGATGATTTTATACATAAAAATCGAAGTTTTAAGGTTCAGAACATTTTTTTCATCAAGTAAGCATACTAAACAATAATAAATAACAAGGGCAACATTATACATTTAGTCTATAAGTACAAAACTATAAGATAATGTCAGTGTCAATGCTTAAAGTGTCAGTAATTGGGTCCACTCTACCTTATACTCCGCGAAAGTTACATGTAAAACTTTTGTTCGTTTTTCAGGATAAAGTTTTGTAAGGATCTATCAATTTTTAAAGTATATTTGATAAAATTTAAGTATAAACAACGTAATAATTTATTCTTTTTTATCTAATACTTAAGTATTTTTAGTATACAAGGTGATTCACGTAAGTGCGTCATCTAAATTACTTGTAAACTATGAATCCACAAAAGAAAAAGAAGTCTGGGCATGAGAACTGACAATTAGCGAAGGAAAAAGAAACCAAAGAAAATATGTTATTAAAAAAAAATACGATCCTTAAATAAATATTTTCAAGTGTTACCCAAGGGGTCGCAAGATTCAAATAATGATGAAGAGGAGGAATTTGTTGCAAAACAAATTCAAAAAATAGAAGATGGAACACAGAATTTAGAATCGTTAGACACCGAGCATAGCAACTGTTAAAGAGGAAGGAGATGAAAATATAACAACAAATGACTTTGATTACCGTAATGCTGCAAAATGGGGAAAGTTAATCGATATCCTAATCAATGATATTATAAAAAATATGGCAGAGAATCTAGTAGACGTTTATGATGCAAATTTCTGTGCATCAAAAGTTGTTCATAAAGCGCAAAATAGATATGCAACTCCAGCAATTTTTTATAGAAATTTAAAGAGTGGCAGAAGAGAGAAACGTAATTGGCTTCTATATTCTAATTCAACCGGGAAAGTTTTTTGCTGTCCTTGCAAACTGTTTGAAACAACAGCAACATGTAATACTTGTATTAATGGTTTTAATGATTGGAAGCATAGCAATATAATTTCACAACACGAAAACTCTGCCCAACATCAACAAAATACGCAGATTTATGCGAATCGACTAAATAGTCAACGTGGCTATTTTAAGAATGTTTTTACAATATGAACAAAGATATAAGCTATTCGAAAAGTATTTTGCAACGAATTGTGGAAGTATTTAAATTTTTAGCGTCTAGAGGATTAGCTTTTAGTGGCAGAAATCAAATTATCGGGAATAAAAACAATGGAAATTACTTGAGATGAATAGAGCTACTAGCAAAATTCGATCCATTGTTACAACAACATCTACTGGCTTACGCAAATAAAGGAAAAGGAACGGTTTCTTAATTGTCAGCCGGAGTTTGCGATGAATTTATTGATATCCTAGGTAACAATGTCCGAAGTTTCATTATATCTGAATTCAAGAAAGCAAAATATTTTTTCATCATAGTTGATTCTACTCCCAATTGTTGTTAGATATGTAAACACTGCAGGGAATCCAGTTGAAAGATTCCTAACTTTTATGGAAAATGTGGGACATAAGGCCGAAGAAATGGAAAAATGTATACTGCAGCAAGTGTTTACAAATTTTGACATTGACTTACAAGATTGTAGAGGAAAATCTTATAACAACGATGGTTTTCGGCAGAAATTAATTAAAAAAATAATTTAACTATATATGTGCTATGCTGCCCTCCTTAGTTAAACTGTCCTATCTAGCATTTTTTCATTTTTTGAGATATGTTGAAATATTTGAAGTAGCACATGTCTTTTACCTTTTAAGTAATGTTAGCAAACTCTAAGTGCTTCGTAAAGATTTATAAACAGTCTAATGTATTTAACCTAACTTATTTCCAAATGGTTAAAATATCCTATCTAAAACAATGAATTAATTGGTACGTTAATAATACATTACCTACCGGTACACCTATTACAAAAAAATATATTAGGCTGTTACGAAATAATGACAACATGTTTTAATTTGAATACTGGAAAATAAGGACGGTACAAAGTATTTCAGTTTTCTCGGTTGTTTCAAAATGCTAGATAGGACATTTTAACTAAAGAGGGCAGTATGTACGTCGCAGTCTCTGAATTTGATTGGTGAATGTGCCACGCTGGTGATTGTTCAGAATCCACGAAATTATTTTTTTTACTTCAGAATATATATAATTTCTTCGCTGCTTCAACTGGCCGTTGGGAAATATTAAAACTTCGTTTATCTACAAAATTGACGGTACCAAAAACATTGAGCAAGACTCGAAGGTCCGCAAGAGTAGAATGCGTTAATGCATTAATTGTTAGATATGACTTTTTAAAAAAAGCACTAAATGATATTTCAACAGATACAACACAGAAATGTTCTACTAGACTTGAAGCAGATAGTTTAAAGAAACAGTTTAATTCACTCCAAACCGGTTTAATGCTTTCACTTTGGAATTACATTTTGAACACTATTGATAAAACAAATATAAGCCTGCAAAAGATAGAAATCGAAATTGAAACAGTCGTTAATTTATATAATTCTTTGCAAAAATTTAATGAAAATCGTCAAAATATACAAACATTTAATTATTATAAACAGGAAGGAGAAAGATTACCGGGAAGTTCTGAATTTTAAACTGCAAGAATGAGTAAGAGGAAAAAGCAATTTGATGAACGAGCATCAACGGACATACAATTTGATAAGACTACAGATTTCCGTATCAATACTTGTTACGTAATTATCGATACACTTTTAGCAGAAATAAACAAAAGAAAATCTGCATATAAACATATAGCTTCCAAATTTGGATTTGTAATCAATTTAGAAAATTGCGACGATGCGGTCGTTCGAAAAAAGGCAACTTCCTTATGTAATGAATATTCACTTGATGTCGAGAACGGATTAGTTGAAGAATGTTTGCACTTTAAGCATATCAATTTATTAACGGATGAAAAATTATCAAAAGCTGAATGCATTTTAACAACAATCATAGATTCACAAATCGAATGTACATTTCCCAATATATCAACAGCTATACGAGTGTATATAAGTATTGCCTGTACCAATTGTAGTGGAGAAAGATCATTTTCCACATTAAAACGGATTAAAAATTATCAGCGGTCATCATTAGGACAATATAAATTCAATAATTTAAGTATTCTGTTCAAAGAAAACGACGTGTTAGAAAAAATACATCATACTGACATTATAAATAAATTTGCAGAAATTAAATGCCGCAAAAAATATTTTAAGTAGAATTTGTTTATCTCTCTCTATAGTGTGTGTTTCCATAAATATCTAGAAATAAACTATCTTTAGTATATTATTAATATATTATTGACATAAATAAAAATGTGTAATGATATATTTTAAAATAAAATTTCTTGCCATGAGTTATGAATTATATGTATTATTTAACTAGCTTAAAGTACCCGGCGTTGCTCGGGTAAAACTTCGATTATCACGGAGTGTCAAGAGGGCGAAATAAGCGGGAAGGGATGGGGTGTCCAGATTTCATGGTAGCCTATATTTTCCGCGGGGTTCTAGAGAGTAATTATGCAAAATTTGGTTCAGATCGGTTAAATAAATCGGGATAAAAAGTATCCTACACGTTATTCCTGGTCCTAGACTACGCACATACAAAATTTCAGAAATATCCGTTGCGTAGTTGCGACGTGATTGAGTAACAAACATCCAAACACACTTTCGTATTTATTACGAGAAAGCGCTCGAAAAGCTTCGCCACCTGGTGGTAACATCGCGGTACTGCTACGGGCGAGGTATCGCGCGGGCCGAATACGCGCATGCGCGCGCGAAGTAGACTGTCGTATACATGGGTCGCGTGATCTGCAAAGCAGCCGTACACATGAAATGTTTACATATAAATTACATGTTAATAACGCGTTTCTGAGACATGCTACATAGCCTATGTCCGTTCTAGAGTATGCAGGAATAACGTGTCAAAATTTGAGGAAGATCGGTTCAATAGGTCTTCAGTTTTGCTCAAACATAAAAATTGGCTCTCTCTCTCTATATAATAGTATAGATAGATAGATACAGATACAGATACGGATACGGATACGGATACGGATACGGATACGGATACGGATACGGATACAGATACAGATACAGATACAGATACAGATACAGATTCAGATACAGATTCAGATACAGAGAGAGATACAGATACAGAGATAGATACATAGATAGATAGATAGATAGATAGATAGATAGATAGATAGATAGATAGATAGATAGATAGATAGATAGATACATAGATAGATAGATAGATAGATAGATAGATAGATAGATAGATAGATAGATAGATAGATAGATAGATAGATAGATAGATAGATAGATAGATAGATAGATAGATAGATAGATAGATAGATAGATCGGACGACCGGACGTTGCAACCACCGCGCATTCTAATTGCCCCGCGCGAGCGCCCAAAGCGCGGGTGGTAACCCGCGAGCACCGTCAGCATTTCGACAAAACGCCGAAAAGCGGACCAAAGACGGAGACCCCGCTGGTTCCCGCTTCGCCCCGAATTCGCTATAAGACCCTGTACAAGCTAACAGCAAGGACTCTTCGATACCGAACCACATACGTGATAGTCCGCGCTTTGTTTGTCACCCAGATCGGGACAGAATAAACTTGTTTAATTCTACGGTGAGTTCCAACTCTTTAACCTGCAACGATCCCCTACCTTCGGTTTCCAACCGAACATTCCCGTCCCGGCATTATCTCCCGAACCTTCGGAGCCCGCTGGACGACGACCATGAAGGACGACCCGGAGCAGCCCGAGATTCTCAGCCAGAATCTCGACCCCAGGCGTCTTGGTGCAACAAATGTGATTCACCCCTCGCGTACCGAGGGGTGAAGCACTTCTCTACCATCACGCCGGAGCTGATTTTCTATGACCGATCTTTGATTTTTTATGTACCTCGGTGTTTTAGTCTTCCACTCAGAGACCAACTCCACACATCGTATAGACTGACAAGTGTTTTCGTGTAGACTGCAAATGTGTTTTTTTATGAAAGGAGGGACACGACAACCGTTTAGTTTATTACCTACCCCGGGTCTCCACCAAGGCGAACACGAACAAAGACATTGTTCGCGAACGTTTTCATCTGTTCTTGCCATGTCCACACAGCCGCAAACAGAACAAAACGTTCACATACGATTCGTACGCTGAGTTTTGTTCATGTTTGCGGCGGTGTGGACACGACAAGACAAACGAAAACTTTCGACGAACATTGCTTTTGTTCGTGTTCGCCTTGGTGGAGATCCGGGGTTATGATGTACTGCCTTGCACCGATTGCGAAGAAATTGCACCCTTGGGGGCTAGAGCGCCAAAATTTTTTAGCCCAGGGCGCTCAAATTTGTTAAGACGGCCCTGCATTTCGTAGGAGCTCGACGCAGGGCTCGTGTCACAGGCAATCACAGCTGCTCGCACGGCCAGGCAAAGTACGGAGTATCAGGCGTCCGAAAGACGGAGCGAGACAAAGTATCAACGCATCGTCTGTCTCGTACCGTTCCTCGCTCGCATTCTCCCCTTCGGCAAGAAAAAAGCGAGAACCCTTTACGTTATCATCTTAAATCTATCAAAGGCAGGCCGCTAAACAAATCTAGCCCGAACCAACTATCGATCAGAAATAAAATAGGAAACACAATGAAACCTATAAGTTTTTAACAAACATCGAGCCATGGCTAAACCTTCTGAAGGTCGCTCAGAAGGGTGACCTTGGAAACATATGTCAAGGTCAATGTTATTGGAGGTGGGTCCCCTAAACAGCATTTTTACCAAGAATGGCATTTTGCCTACCACAATAATGAACAGACATGGTACAGCATAAGTAATTTAATCATACCATGCAAGATGCTAATGTATAAAATAGGGAGGTTAACTGCATATGAAGGAAAAAACAAAGATAATATATGAGAAAATAAATAATAACAAATTGAATGGTACATTTGAAATAAAACATGAACAATAGAGTATATTAATCCTTTCGGTACGGCGTCAACTGCGCAGCGTTGCTCTCTAATCGAGAATACTGGCATAGACGAAACTTGCGGCAAACTGTATTGCCTAATTGTCACATTAAATTCGCAGGGCTAACTTCGATTTACATTGATGTGTTTTCACGTCCAAATGAATCCATCTATTGCATGGCACTGATGTGTTTTCGCATTAAAGCAGCGAAGAAAGTATTGACCTACGTGTTTCATCCGAGGACATTGGAGGTCATGGCCAACTGCAACTCAGGTTTCGTCAGGTGTAATGTACGGTTACTCTCAAAAATATTCGGACGCTAAGTAGATTGGATTTTGTAGTGATTTATCTCGGTTAATTGTGAAAGGATCAGACTGATACTTTTTTCTCACGAAACATCATTTATCGTTCTTAAAAATTACATATTGCTAAATTAATGAATATTCATAGACGACGTTGTAATACAAATTAATCGAATCATATCCAATGATTATGTTTCAATAATATGGTAAATATTCACAAAAAGAGAACCAACCCCGATTTCGATCATTTTTTATTATGTTGTCGAGGTCATCACCCTGAGTCGTTTTATGAAGGTTTTAGTTGGGGTTCACCGTTTATTAAAAAGTTATTATCAAAAGAATTTTAGTCCAAAGTATGTAACTCTCCGGATATCATTTACGTTTAATCTAGAGACGCGGTAGCGTCTCGACGCCAAGTACATGTTTCGACACCCTGTATATGTCGACTGTCGCTGCCGCGTATCTATTACTCGTAAACCGGCTATTGCAACCTTACCTAAAACTTATTTCATTAATATCTCATCACGCCTGCAATATTTTCTAAATTTAAAGGAATTTTTCTTATGTAAACCGCATATAAGCTTTCCAATAAGACCAAATTCAATAAAATTGGTCCACGTATGGCAGAGATATCGTAATATCATGTCATGTTTCATACGAAAATGGTAAGACTTTTCTTCTGATTTTTTTTAACCAAATTTTCGTCGACATAATACGTATACGCGTTACACGCACACCTTCAGCCAAAACGAACTAATACCATGGACATAGGAATATAGGGACGGAGCGTAAGGCTAGCTTGTTGGCGAGGGACGTAAACCCTATTTGAGGGACGGGCCCCCACCCAAGTATGCCTGGTTTTGATTGGTTGCATTTCTGCGCATGCTCTGTACCGCTAATTATGAAACACTACTAACCACAGATTGATACAAATGTCTAAGTTAATACTAAAGAAGTGATTACTTATGAATTTGAATTTGGAATATAATAAAAATTGAAGAGAAATATGCATCTACACTTAAGACATCTACATTTACTTCAAATATAATAAAATAATCTCAATACCTGTGAAATGTAACTTTCACGTTACTCCCATTACGTTTTTCCCAATTTTGGGAGTCGGATCGGTTTTTACATACTGGGACACAACACAGTACCATTTTTGGTTAATTTTTTAGAATTACTATTAAAATAACTGAATATAATGTACTTTGCTTCTTCACTTTACTCAACTTTACACAAGTTTAAACGCGACAAACATACTACGTTGCTATGCGTCACTGCGCTTGTGCGAAGCAACAGCCAATAGAAATTAGGCATAGTTTACCTCGTCGCCCTCCCGCAAAGACTTTACCCCCGCGATAATATGCTCCGTCCCTATATTCCTATGTCCATGACTAATACATGTTTCGTTCGTCAATCGCTATCTTCACTATGCAATCTACTCCAAATTTCGACAGCTTACAGTCAGGTTATAACCTGACAAGTGTCAAATAAGGTAAGTTGTCAAAATTTGAGATGCCACGTGTTTTTACATATATATATCGTTGTACCATTGAATTGCAACCAAAAGGTAGTCTCAGACACAAGGTAAGTTGGCAAAATTTGAATTGCGTCATGTTTGTATATCATCAAACTGTTTTTTATTTGTAACTAAATTGAGGATTTTATATATATGTAGATAATCAAAGCGTAAAATGATGCTGTGACCTACGCCAGGCTATGTATGTACGCATAATTTTGCAGGAAGGATTTCGTATACATACTTATTCAGTTCTTTTGATACATGGACACCTTCGATAACGCATGAATTTAATTAGTGTTTCTTGTTTCAATAAAGAATTATAAATTTTGTAAATAAATTATATTTTACTACTGGAACTAGTAAAACTGCTAAAAGTAATTTTAATTGTAATCAGTTTGCTTAATTACAATTGCAATTACATAAGCTGCTTCGAGCACCATGTACAATACACAAAGTACTATACTATTGCGAGATGAGAAGAAGACCAACTACCCACAAGCCACTGATATATAACACTGGATGCGGCATCGCCTCATACAGCGTCTGAAGTCACAAAGGGGGCAGCCATATTTGAGAATGAACTACATGCGCCGCCTGAATGGCGTCTCAAGTACTACGTTTCTGGATTCATTGGATGTTACTTTCTTACATACTTCGTAGACGTAAACTCTACGTCGTGGAGGACGAAAATATTTCTTATAGGAGATACAAAGCGCTAGCTATAAATCAATTCCACAAACACCGATAAGGAAAACATTGAACGTATTATCTAGTATGTAAAATTAGTAAAATACTACATATGTTAGTTAATGTAGAATAAAGAATAAATTTATATGTATTATGAATATAATATATATAGTTTATTACTTAAGTAGTTTGGATTACAACTTTAGGGCGTTAAACTTAAATGTATATTTCATATAAATATTAAAAATATGTACAAAATATATGTATAAGAAAATTAATACTATATATACATTAATACATCAAAACGGCATACTATTGTTGTTTCCGCCGAAATTATTGTTTTATAATACTCCATTATATAACCCTAGCTTTTCTGCGGCATAAATATACAGGGTGTCCCAAAAATGTCGCGTTTCCTTGAAAGGGGTGACTCAGGGGGTGATTTGAAACAACTTTTTCCTTAGCGAAAATATTGTCCGAAGCTTCGTTAAGGAGATATTAAGCAAAAACCCCGACCAATCAGAGCGCGCGCCTTCCGCCTGAGTTCCCGCGGTAGCGTTGGCTACGAGGTAGGCGACCGCGCTTGTGCTACGAACGTACGAACAAGCAAGTCGGCATGCATCGAAGGAAACCGCGTTACACAGTTTTTTTTTAAAGCAGAATCTTAAATAAGAATAATTTGAAGTGAGAGGACAAGAAGTACGTAAATTTCGTTTTTAAATAAGGCATAAACGAAAAGCTAATGTAACAGAAAATGTACGACAAGTGATCGTAATTCGTTATTGAGGTAAAAATCCGTAGTTTAAGAACGGCCAACACAACTAAATTTAAAAAATAATATTAGGTGTATGAATAAATTATTTCCGACTGGAATTTCTATCGCGGTGGTATTCAGAAGCTGCCAGAAAAATGGAAAAAGGTAATAAACAATAATGGAAATTATTGCGATGATCGAGTTGTTTTCATATTTTTTAAATCGAACTGTTATTGTACCCTAAAATCGGAAAGAATTTATTTTCACACCTAATAATCACCAATAAATTAAAGAAAACTCACCCTTTCGGACATTCCTTTCCTTGCTTTCCTTCCCTTTCCGGAAACCTGTGTCACTGGGTCACTGTACCGATCCTGGTTATCGGTGGACGAAAAGATTTATGGTTGGGTAGCGCCCAGTGCTCAGCTGATCACACTGCGTCCGGGTTAATGTACCGAATATTCACTTCACTGCACGGCTACTAACACTGATCACTGAATTTATTTTTCACGGGACGTGTTGTTCCTACGTTATAAAAATTGGTGGCTGCGAAAGGGGCCGATTACTGTTAATTACTGGGACGAGATTACTACTATTACCCGGCGAAAAGAAAACTCGTGGCAGACTGTCTCGGGCTGTGCAGTCCGCTGCTGTGACGATTGGTCGAGTCACCTATTTGGGCACACTTTTAAAGACGGGGCACACGTATTTTGGTTATTGGCTGAAGTTGCCACATACATTGTCACACCGCGCGACGAAGAGATCGAACGAAACACGAGGTCGAGTGGGATAGAGCGATTTGACCAAGTGTAGCCTACGCTTTTGTTTTGACGATCGTCGGTCGGATCCGTATCTGATCGCTGCACAGCAGCGGACTGCACAGCCCGAGACAGTCTGCCACGTGTTTTCTTTTCGCCGGGTAATACAGTAATGACTTGTTAGAATCACGACGATCGGGGCTGGCAGCGTGATACTAACGCGATGCGGACACCATTCGTAGCCGACGACAACTTCGTGTCGACTCTTTTGTTCTCTCGCACGTTCTCGGATTCTCTCACTCTCGACTGAAGGATTCAAAGAAATGGTGGGGATAGTGAGCGTGATTATAACGCATGGTAAAAACGTGACACTAACGACGAATTACTGTAGTAGTAATCTCGTTCCAGTAATTAACAGTAATCGGCCCCTTTCGCGGCCACCAATTTTTATAACGTAGGAACAACACGTTCCGTGAAAAATAAATTCAGTGATCAGTGTTAGTAGCCGTGCAGTGAAGTGAATATTCGGTACATTGACCCTGCGATCAGCTGAGCACTGGACGCCGATGACCAGGATCGGTACAGTGGCCTAGTGACACAGGTTTCCGAAAAGGGAAGGAAAGCAAGGAAAGGAATGTCCGAAAGGGTGAGTTTTCTTTAATTTATTGGTGATTATTAGGTGTGAAAATAAATTCTTTCCGATTTTAGGGTACAATAACAGTTCGATTTAAAAAATATGAAAACAACTCGATCATCGCAATAATTTCCATTATTGTTTATTACCTTTTGCCATTTTTCTGGCAGCTTCTGAATACCACCGCGATAGAAATTCCAGTCGGAAAGAATTTATTCATACACCTAATATTATTTTTTAAATTTAGTTGTGTTGGCCGTTCTTAAACTACGGATTTTTACCTCAATAACGAATTACGATCACTTGTCGTACATTTTCTGTTACGTTAGCTTTTCGTTTATGCCTTATTTAAAAACGAAATTTACGTACTTCTTGTCCTCTCACTTCAAATTATTCTTATTTGAGATTCTGCTTTAAAAAAAAAATGTGTAACGCGGTTTCCTTCGATGCATGCCGACTTGCTTGTTCGTACGTTCGTAGCACAAGCGCGGTCGCCTACCTCGTAGCCAACGCTACCGCGGGAACTCAGGCGGAAGGCGCGCGCTCTGATTGGTCGGGGTTTTTGCTTAATATCTCCGTAACGAAGCTTCGGACAATATTTTCGCTAAGGAAAAAGTTGTTTCAAATCACCCCCTGAGTCACCCCTTTCAAGGAAACGCGACATTTTTGGGACACCCTGTATGGGCGTGCCGTCTTCTGTCCGTAAATTTTTTAGATATTGAATTTCCTGCAGCATTTGTGGTCGCCACAACTTTTCATTTGCCACGGAGAGGGGTCTTTTATGGTGCTCCCCCCCCCCACGGGTTCCTCACATTTAAAAAATCAAAAATTTTATTAATACATCTAATGAACCGAACAGTTGCTTGACATCCACGAAATTGGGGCAGTTCCACTGTCTCCCAGCAAAAGTGTATGGCGTCTGCAACACTATCGCTGAACGTTTGTGCTGCTAAATACACTTTCATTATCATTTTTTTTATAATGAATATGCGCACATCGACGCTTATTCCCTAACCGCAAGCCCTCTTGTTGTTGGAGGTCCGCTAAATGTTCTATGTACTTCCAACTAATTTGGTTATTATTTTCGTCTAATAATGTGCGGTACTCCCCCAAACAATTCCGAACATTTTTGAGCATATGACAAGGGTCGAAAAATCTTACTATCTGATCTGACTATTATAATAAAGCTACAGCGTTTGTTTGTATGTACACAAAAATCTTAAAAAGTACTGAGCCAATCATCACGAAATTTTAACTACAGCATCCTTGAACAACAAGAACGGACATGGGCTATGTTTAATCACGTAAAATATAATTAATCTGTGTAATTTATTATTATGTACATAAAGAAGTCATGACTCGGCCGGCTGCGATGGATACTACGCACCGCGACCGCCAGGCGGCGAATCGGGCCGAGCGCTTCCCGCAGGTGGAATACAGCAGTCAAGCCTATAAGAGAGCCAGGCAGATCGTGTACCGTCACTCCAGGGGGTGGACAGTAGTATAGGCGTCGTGAAGAAACATAGTTCATCCCGTCTTGAGTATACACTAGGGCTGTGTTCCAATTCACGCATACTGCGCATAGACTGCATAGGATATGTCACGTACCCTATGCACTTCATGCGCATTATGCTGCATTATGCGTGAATCGGAACACAGCCTAGATGGCGTTGTTTCGCCCCCCACGCCCCCCACTCCGCTGGCGGTAGGTTGCGTCTGTCTTCGTTGCACTCAGTAATCAGTTCCACGTTGCACGTGGCCGCCATTCACTGCCATTGTATCTGATTGTCAGCAATCATCAGTAATTGTCAGTGATATTTTTGTCGGTAAAGTGCAGTAAATTGTATTCATTGTAAATCTCATGTAATTATCAAATACGGTGTTTTTTTACTTTGTAACAAACAATTAATTGAAAACCCAATACCTCGTAACTAGGGCTGGGACTATTTGTCGAATTTTCGGTATTCGAATACTTTAGTTGCTCAATTATTTGGCGAATATAATTCGAATATCCAAGTATTCGAATACTGACGTATTCGAATAGTATGGTGTGAATTATAAATCAAGTTCTTTACGTTCATTTTTTTACAAAGCTTTTATTTAGTTTCGGTTGTGAGTTCGTTAGTTTGTCAGGGTGAAATATTGTAAGCTAATTTTGACCCACTTCAACATATCCGATCGGCTTGAAACTTTGCACACATGTGTAATTCCGATGACAATACAATATTTTCACAAAAAAGTATGAAATACTTTAAGGTGAAATTTTTTTTTAAAAAACAAGCTTTTATTAAAAGGTACTAAAAAGTAACCAATAATTTTGATACCGGCCGACCTGACTGCCTGAGAAGAATTCCCTCATAGGGTGGATGGGCCCAGTAAATGAACACGTACCAGTGAATGGACATATTATATTAAAATGAGTAAAATAAGTTATTAAAATAAGGAACTAATTAATTCGAGACTTTTTTTAATTTCTTGCTTCATATCCAAACAATTTTTGCAGCACGTGGAATCAATCGCGCTGCAAACATAATTTTATGAAAGTGTTCATTCATTAGTCTTAAGTGTTCATTTATTGGTGCGTTTACCCTATAACTAATTATAAAATAATAAAAATAAAAAAAAGTACCAATAAATGAAGACTTAAGGCTAATGAATGAACACTTTTATAAACTTATGTTTGCAGCGCGATTGATTCCACGTGCTGCCATGAGAAAGTTAGTGACAGGACCATACATTGTTAGGGAGCATACCTTAACTCCAACGTTGCTTAATCTCACTAGCGTTTCTTTTATTATATTACCTCTCTCTTCACCCGTCAGATGGTTGATGAAAAAATATGCGACTGGTAGCTTCCAATTTGAATTTAAAGGAACTACCATGATAACAAAAGCCTCGCTTGCCTCAGACAGCTCGTCGTATGTAACCACGAACCTTCCCATCACGCCCCCTTTGATACCTTTTCTTTATACTTATCTCATCCACAACCAGTGCACATACTAAGTCCATACCCTTTTCTCTTTCTAATTGTACTTTGTACTGCAGTGTTGCGAAAGCTTCCGTGGTAAATCCTAGGTCTGCATCAATATTTGAATACCACCCCTTAACGTGTCTACATGGGGTAATGCTAATTTAAATGTCTCTCGTACATAATTGTACGCTTTTGGGGAATAAAAATGCAAAGTCAAAGCAAAAGCGCGCAGTTCAGGTGGATATAATGCCTTTGACACCAATTTATTCCGCACATTCTTTGTCAAGCGTAAAAATACTTGAAGCGGGGCATGTTGCAACACAGATATATTTGCCAAAGCCTCTTGGGAAACTAGATTTAATTCCTGTAACTTCCTTACCACGTCTTTTAGTCAACAGACCCTCTTTTGCAGGCGGTTCACATTCTGCCTCAAAATTTTACCCAAATGGCGGACCTGCTTCAATTTTTTATTTGCAGTACGTATCTTTCCCACATAATTCGCAGGCCTTTGAGCATATCCATGGTCGAGTTTTACTATTTTTTTCAAACGTGCCTGAGGATCTCTCGTACTGCTTGTGCCACTTATTATTTGTGGCATATGTATTGCAAGGCCTATGAATTTTAAGATGATACGAATTATTATACTAAACATTGAAATTGAGAAATAAGTAAAAAGAACAGTATCAATGTTAAATATGATTTGTAAGCATATCTTCCGCAGAATTATGGGAGCTATGAGGTTCAATCAGTATTGCATGTGTAGAGCTGGCCTGATGCTCGTGTTTAATCATTACATTTTCATCTACAACTAATTGTAAATGTAAAGAATGATTATCGTTACAGTACATTTGACACGTGTGAGTATAATTACATGTGAAGTTGGTCATAGTTTCTACAAAAGTTGTGCAAATGTTACCTGATAAAGGTCAATGTGTAGGTACTAGATCTACAGTTTTCCTGCATAAAAATAGTTGACACGCTACCCTTCTTCAGTCTCACCAGCTTATATTTTTGTTCTAAACACTCTGGTGCAAAGTGCTTTGAACATACTACAGATGTATCCTTAGGCATGAAGTTTTCTTTTCCAATGTTTGCAAGCCACCGATGTAACTGCTTCACATTTTTTGGAAATCTAAACAACAATGCATTGTTCAGTTACAAAACTTAACCTATACAGAAATATAATGGGATATTAACTGATACTCACTTGTGAAAGGATACTCCACTCGTAGGCTTCATCGTTTTGCAAATGGTGCATCTACCCATTTTACTGTATTTTAACAGAAAAAATCTAATAGAGAACTCACAAGAATATTCAATCGGTATAAATGTGAACTGCACGCTACAACGTCTCGAACAAGAATGAGGAAAGGAGTCCTTTCAAAGGACGCCAAGGAGGATGCCTTCGAAAAGCTGCGTAGTACTTGAGACGCCATTCAGGCGGCGCATGTAGTTCGTTCTCAAACATGGCTGCCCCCTTTGTGGCTTCAGACGCTGTACGAGGCGATGCCGCATTCAGTATTATATATCAGTGCCACAAGCTGAAATGTCACAGGGGCAAGGGGAATCGCCCGCTCGCTCCACCCTATTCCCTCAAAGAAGTCCTCCTTTTCGGTTCTTAGCGGCTATCCATATCCGCGGGCTGTCGCGATTTGTTTCATTCGCGTTCTTCGTAATGCGACGGACTTTGTTGGAGGGGATAGGGTGGAGCGAGCGGGCGATTCCCCTTGCCCCTGTGACATTTCAGCTTGTGGGTAGTCGGTCTTCTTCTCATCTCGCAATAGTACTACTGTCTAGACATTTGCCTAGATGTCCGCAGCCTGGAAGTCAAATACTTGGCGTGGCCAGGCAAGGTATTGTAGGGTTTAGTTTAAATCAATGTCAGGATTGAATAACCTAAACGGCCATATTCTGTATTTATTAACAAGGATATTTAGAAGGTTTAAACAGATTCGTGGGCAAGCACGCCGTGGGTTACCCTGGAAGGTTAGAAAAGGCTCGTTCGCCTTACGGAAATTCGGTATAAGTATTCGTTGCAGGCCCGTACGCCCGATACTCGTTGCACTCGCTCTCTGTTCGCGGAACGAATTCTTAAATGAGATAACGCTAGATTTGCACATACATAAGAAACACACACACCCGCCCGTACCAATCATACGTCTGTACTCGTGGTTAGGTATATACTATGGGTGCTAGTGAATTTATGCATTCGCTGAATTAGTGCTTTGACTGTAACACATCCACTAGTAAAAGTATACATTTCATTCCTTGTAAACACTGTAGCCAACCGGATCAGTGAGTAGCTTGACTAGTGAATGTATACATTCGCTGAATTAACGCTTTGACTGTAACAATAACTATTCACATTTAAATCGTGCCTCTCTCTCATTTTGGTCAATATTAGAGATTAATTGAAATCTTTTTTTTTTTTGACTTGGAGGAAATCCCCACGGATACCCCCAATCCTCGGGGGAGGATCGGGGGGTTATGTGGGACTTGAACCCACTAAAACCTCCAAAGTGTTCATCCTCTTGCCGGAACTGTGCACCGGGGGGGGGGGGGGGGGGGGGGCTTGCGCGAGATCAAACTAGCGATTACAGTCGCTTGCCTCCCCCCCCCCCCTGCGCATGATGCAGCTCCGACACAACATCCCCAAATGGGGTCTTCCCTGGGGGAGTATTCACCTCCACGAGCTATGAACTCCGTGTTGGGCGACGCGCGGCGAGCCACGCGCCCGCGTCGCCACTTCCCGACATCCCCACCCCACGACTCCGCGATCGGGCATCGTCGGAGGGGTCGTTGGCCAGCCTCGAGGGGCTGCCCCAAATACCGCGTACCCCCCGCGGGGCCAGCTACGGCGGCCCGAGACCAGAAGGGGACCACACCCGGCCAGCCCCCGGGACAGCGGCTGGCGATACGCCGCAAGGGCAGTCCAACCGATCGAAAACCCCCTCCGCCACGATCGCATAGTAGGGTAGCGGCACTACATAACTGTCCGTGACTGTGGGCCTCCCCCTCAGATTAATTGAAATATGACCCAAACCTACCCTCTGTCCCCTACTCGTAACCTAAGTTTGAACCTTTAACGCCCGCACCTAGACCCCGTAGATGGAAAAATATCCTGTTTTTTTTTATCGTTAAAAATGGTCTAAATTTGTCTATTTTTATACAAAAATTTTTTTTTTTATTTTATTTCAGATGCAACTGTTGCAAATAGCGAATTGCGAATTCAAACGGCGCAACATATATAGGAAAAAGTTATTCAGAATCAGGCCCCTGACAACATATTTCATACTCATCGAGATCAGTGGGTGTACTTTTTTATGCACAATTACCAGAGGTTCTTTCCCAGACAACACTGTACACATCACTACAAAGTCGAACCTACTTAGCGTCCGAATATTTTTGGGGGTAACTGTAGCTGAATTTGTAGTATCTATAGGAACCAAGTCATCTTATTTGTATGAAATATTAATATCTTTTTAGTGCATCATAAATAGAAACATACAAACTGGAATCTGTGTTAGCGGCATCGCTTAAGATTATAGGATGTAGGAGATAAGTTCACAAATACTTCTGCCACGGATAGCGAACGCGTGAGAGATCTGTCAAATTTGAGACAGTACTCTTCAGACGCTCCATAGTTTTGCGACGTGAAATCATGGCAATGCCAGAAGATATATGGAAACTTTTACCGCCAAACATCGCCACTGCTAACCAAATAATTATGAACATTATCGTTGTTACATGTTATGACCCTCGAAAACCGGAAACTCGAGCAATGACGTTACTGGCGGTGAACGGGTCATTCTCATCGGCAGTCTTAGTGTACTTCGTTATTCACGCTCCCTATCAGAATTTTATACCAACTATTGTACCAACTTTAGTATTGTTTCATAGTGTTTTCTTACATAATAGAATACAATGATAATTAATAAACGGTAAAGCACGTAAATAAATATATATAGAAGGAATTCTCAAATTCTTGCACAAAAATGTACCAATCGATTCTGAAGATGATTTTGAATCATAAATGTCATATGCTTATATATATGTATAAAGGTCGTACCTTAATAGTTACGGAAATATAGTTTATAAATGTTGCTAATTTCGGCATTATATGTATGTATAAAGGACAATGTTAAGTCGCAGAGAGGATTAGTGACCCACGAGCCTACAGCGTATGCTATACACCGTTGGAAAGATCTCGCCAAGACGAATCGATGGATACCATTTTTAACTTCGAAATCAGATGGGATCACCTCGAAAAATGGCCTCAAATTTCGAGATTTTGCGGTTTTGAACAAAAGAAACCGGTAGTAAAATCTCATCCGGCCCGAGGGACCTCGTGTAGGCACCTGAGGGAAAATCGAGGGATGTAAGCGATACTCTAGCAGGCTGGGGCGGCAAATGTGCCTGCCTCATGACCTTCATTTCAGGGCCGTGTTGGGCCTGCGTTTGCCCTATGGGTCCCTTTCCTAATGTCCAGTACGAAATCGCCAATGGATTAGTGGCCCATAGGGCAAACACAGGCCCAACACGGCCCGGAAATGAAGGTCGTCAGGAAATCGGAGTTGCAGCAGTTTCTGCGCGCTTCATGCACCGCAAGTGGCATCGTATTGGTGGCAAGTGAGAGAAATTCTAGAATTCCACCAATACGATGCCTCCAATTTCATGCGCTCAATGCGCGAATCGGAACAGACCCTCCATAATCACGAATGCCAAAACGATAGACGATCGTTTTCCCCTTCCGCGAATTACGCACATCCTCGATAGCTTAGGCGGGGCCAGATACTTGTCGATTTTCTACTTAACGAACATTTTCCACCAAATTCCTATGGACCGCGAAGATCGCGCAAAAACCGCGTTTACCACCTCCGACGGACACTACGAATACCTCCGTATACCTTTCGGGTTTAAAAACGACCCGGCCACCTTTCAACCTTTAATGGACCAGGTGCTGCGAGGGCTTATCGGTAAGGAGCTGTTCGTGTATCTGGACGACGTAGTTGTATATTCGCACACGCTGGCGGATCACGTACACCGACTCGAGTGATTCTTCGAACGCTTACGCGAGCATAACTTGACGCTACAGACGGAGAAGGCCAAGTTCTTGAAGGACAAGGTCGTGTACTTGGGTCATATAATAGCTGCGAACGGAGTAAGACCAAATCCCGAGAAAATACGGGCCGTCTCTGCCCTCCCCGTACCAAAAAACAGAAAAAATTTGAAGCAATTCCTGGGTCTTGTGAACTACTACCCTCGCTTCATCCCTGAAATGGCGAAACGCGCTAAACCTCTCACGAATTTAGCGAGCACCAAAATTCCGTTCTTTTGGACTGAGAAATACCAAGAGAGTTTCGAAGACCTACGCAATGCACTCTGTAAAGAGCCGGTTTTACGTTATCCAAATTACGATGAGCCATTTATAATTACAACCGATGCATCCGATGTAGCGGTCGGCGCGATTTTGAGCCCAGGTAAAATAGGCGAAGATCCGCCAATAGCGTATGCCTCGCAGGTACTCACAGCCTGTGAAGAAATCTACTCGACCACGGAGAAGGAATGCCTCGCGATAATTTACGCTGTAAAACAATTCCGCACGTACATCTATGAACGAAAATTTTTATTGGTAACCGACCATCGGCCGCTTTAATGGCTATCCTCGGTAAAAGACCCAGTTTCGCGACTCGCCCGGTGGAAGACTACGCTCGCCGACTATTAATACGGGATCATCTATAATCCCGGCCGAGTAAACGCCAACGCGCTATCGCGAAACCCGGTCTCGCACGCGTTCCTGACTACCTCGAAGGAAACCGCGCCGCAGAGCATGGCATGCCCATGCATGCAAACCGCGTCAAGGCATGCCCAGACCGAATTATGAAGAATCACCGTCGTTCGACCTCCTAGATGATTTCACGCTAGTTGGACACGAACTCGAACCGGGGCTGCAACCATCAGGAAGAGACAATGCAGCCGGCATAGAGAGTCGGGCGAACTCTACCGTTCTGGATACAACAGAAGGGCAAACGGGAATGCCCGAGTTCCTGGATACGGAAAACGACGATCCAGAAGAAAGTAACGAGGACTCCACCATGTTAAGCGATGACTCGCGCGTAGGCCCACTTACGCAGGAAGAAATCACCCTCTTGAAGAGCCTTGACGAAGAGTACCCATCCATAGAAAAGGGGGAAGCATCGAATCTCCACAAGAACGTCAGTCCTCAGAAGACGGAGGACCTATGTTTCGGCCCAAAAAGCGGGTGTCATGGGGAATATCTCTGCACGCAGAAGCCTTGAACATACCGCAGTCGACCATGATTTGTCCTGAGAGCGAGATCCTGGAGGAGCAGAAAGACCAATCGCCTCCCAGGAAGAAATCAAGCACGAGCCTGAGGCCCGACGTGATTAAGATGCCTGACATAGCGGCGTACCAAAAAACAAACTACGGGCCATTCATCGATCCGCCAAATTTTCCAACAACCATGCGGGAATTACCCAGATTCAGGAACAACACACTGGACGCTTCGGAAGGCGAAACCCACTCAACGCAATGCGAAGTAAAAATCGTAAAAACCACACTTGCGTTCGCTCCAGATAATTATGCCCACTTTGTATCATCTGATAGGATATTAACTTGCCCAAATTGTAAAACCTTAAAAGCTATCGGACTCCTCGATGAAACCAAATTATTAACCGAAGAATTGAGCAAACACCGCGTGATTATCACCCGTAACGAAGAAGGCAAAATTTTCAGTATCGTCGGAGCAGGCAGCTTTTGCCATGAAATGGGAGAAGGCGAGCTTGCGTCGGCACTAACAGCGCTCAGGGACGCCGCAGAGAAAGAACGCGTCCGCTCGCTTCGGGTATCGGCGCATGGCGAAACCCTACGAAATTCGACGCCGAAACGCTCCAAAAACACTCCAAAATTATTTTCAAGCGTACACCCATCATAATAACAATCTGCACGGGCGAAATCCAGTTACCACCGGAAAACGAACGAGAAGATATCATCCGTCACTATCACGAAAGCCTGATAGGAGGGCATATGGGCGTGACGAAGACGTACCGACGCATACGCAGCTTATTTGGCTGGCCGCGCTTACGCCGAAACGTAGAGGATTTCGTACGAAGTTGCCAGAGTTGCCAAGAACAAAAGCTCGTACGCATCAAAACACGGGAACCAATGTTAATCACCGATACGCCTGCGAGGCCCTTCGATAAAGTAGCCTTGGGCACCGTAGGACCGCTTCTCCCTACCCCAAACGGAAACCGTCACGTACTTACAATGCAATGCCAAATATAAAAATTTAGCATGGCCATCCCTTTACCGGACATACGGACCGTTACCGTGGCCAACGCCTTATCGCGTTATTTTGTCGCGATCTTCGGCGCACCGCGCGCAATAGTAACGAACCGCGGGACGAGTTTCATTAACTAAACATAAAACAAGGGATAGCTCAAACATTCAAAATAAAACACGTAACCACGTCGGGATATCGACCACAGACCAACGGTTCCCTCGAAAGAAGTCACATCGTCCTGACTGAGTACTTGAAACACTATCTGGAAAGGTACGAGGACCGGGACCTGCTACTTCGGTTCGCTATGTACTCGTACAACACCTCGGTACACGAAGCAACGAAATTCACCCCATACGAAGTAGTTTTCGGACAATTAGCTCGAGATCCGTTCACGCCTATGTCCCGCGAGGAATTACTAACGTACCTGGGATACGTGCAGAATCTGGTAGAGCGCTTAGACGAAATCCGAAAAACCACGCGACTAAATTTGGACACTAGCAAATCACGTTCAAAAAACATTTACGACGGAAAAAGTAACCAGGTTACGTTCGCGACAAACGACCTCGTTTACGTACAAAAGGAGACTCGGCTCCATAAAATCGATCGGCATTACATCGGCCCTTATAAAATAAAAGCCATTACTGATCAAAACAATGCAATATTAATTTCGGACGAGGGCCAACAAATCATCAAACATTTCGACAAACTGAAACATGCTTATATTAAACATAAACCACCTTGACGCCAATGAAGCGTATGCAATATGGTTTAAACTTACAACGGACCGACGGGAGGGCTCATCTAGCCGACTTCCACAACCACGGTCCCACACTCCATAAATCTGTCTCCTTTTCCCCTCTTGTATCTCACTTGTTTTTCGTATTTGCAGTTATCATTTACTTAAAACAATAGAATCCCCCCGTGAAAAGACATTTTCGGAAAACCTTCGTACTACGACCACCATGAACGGATGTGGGCTGCTTCTGTTTGCGTCCCTATGGACAATAGTAACGTCATCGACGGAGATTACCAGATATCGCAGCTGACCCACAACCCGGGTTTGTACTACGAAAAGATCCGACCTCTCCGAGTCTTCCATACCCAATGGAGGCTGGTCACGGGCGTAAGAGTCGCGGAAGTATTGACCGCGAGACCGCAAACACAACCCCAGATCGACCGGATGAAAGCATTATGTATTACTGGACGTCTTGCCCGGCCGACGCCCTTAATGCGGCCCAAAATATTATTCATTGCGTATATCCATGCTTTAATAAAATTTACAAAACTGTAAAACAACACTTTTTCCACAACCAAGTAAGCTCTTTCCACCACATTGCATACAATCGCAACAAATAAAATACATGCTATTCCATAAACGTTTCATTAAAAAGCTATTATAGCAGCTGTTAGGCATTAAAGCAGCTGTGATTGGTGTTGCCAAATTATTTTCCGAGTCAAGTGATGACGCATTTTATCCCCAGTAACTATTTGTGAATGTAAATTTGTTGCAGTGTACATCCTCACTTCTATGTACCTACGTCTGACACTCGTGCTTGAAAGCAAATACAAGTGATTTGCATCTTCTACAGCTTCAGAAAACACGTGTTCTTCTAAATCAGAGAACAACGTACAAGGTGGAATAAACAAATCTTGCAATACTTTTGAACAAAGAATAGCTGGAAAATTTTTTTCTGAAGGAACCATACAATCGATTCGATTCAACGCACTTCTCAGAATCTCTTCTGTTCGTTGACAAATTAAAACAACAGATTTGGATGGAAATATTAAACCGCTACGAGTCTTAGCTTGTATAAGCAGATTATCGTGAAATTTTGCAATTTTCTGCGATTCCTGGAAGAGAGCTTCCCGACATTCTGTACATCGAACAATTGGCCTTCTTATATCAACTAATTTCTTGACAACCCAACCGGCTATGTAGGCTACACAAGCCTTCGAAAAGTGAGTAAGAATCTTAGGAAGCTTTCTTCTGAATATATCAAATTCCTCATAAAATTCTTCATGTTGGAAATTTGGTTCATTGTCGTCATCCAAGCCATATTTTTTAGCTACCCTCACGTTTACTATTGTATCGTAAACGGCTGAATCATAACGATCTATTTTAATCGTTCGCGTAGAAGGGACGCTTAGAACCGTTGTCGAGTCCATTGCCTCGGAATTGCCATTAGTTGTATGTACTTCATGACGAATCAACAGTCTTTTATATGCAGATACAAATTGCTATACTCGGGGCCAGATATATTGGCCGGTGAATTCATTTTCGCGAGCAACGATCGAGGAGAAATCAACCACCACCATATGACGATCGTGGATTTGTCAGTTGGAGTTTCAAGGCCCCTGAAGGGTATGGTGGGGTAACGGGAACGCTGCTCGGCTCCGCCTGAACCTAGCTGTTTGGCTGTTATTTATTCTTAGCGTAATAGTTGTGTGCGTTACGAAGCTATGCGTTTACCAATGCGAGATGAAGCTATCAAGAAGGAATCAATGTTCTGACCAATAAAGCTCCTGAATTTTTTCGGAGCTAACGCACACCTATTCTGATGTGTGTATTTCTACGCTGACAGCTCGGTTTGACCTACACGACAGAAGCTTGGCACTATCCCCACCACTTCTGGCTCACTCTTGTTCTGTGAAGGCGAGAGCGAGATGGAACGAGAGTGAGTCAGAAAACGTTGAGAAAAGGAGCACCGAGGCAGGCAAACGGTGTGGTGGGAGAATACCCCTCACGAAACTCACCGGCCAATATATCTGGCCCCGAGTATAACTGGTGGGATTTGGGCACCACCCGCCGCAACTTCTAATAGCACAAAAGGAGAGTTCTATGTGATCTTGAGTCAAGATTCTTGACTGAATTTATATGTTAAAAGGTATTTGAGCTGACTAATTTCTGGTTTTACATAATTGTCAAAAATTTAAATCATGGAAGTGACTGCTGTAATAAGGCCCACAATTGTTACGCGCCTTCTAGTTTGCCACATTGGAACACCTGTGACGTCAGTGAGGTCTTTCAAGTATGCCACTTCTGCCAAATTAGCTTCACGCCAATACTCCTCATTAGATGCTCGTAAAGCTTTATACCCTTTCGCAAAGGGGTTTTCGAGAATTCAAAAAGTCAAAGACTCTATCGAGACACCGTATGAATCTGACAGTCGCTTCACTGCCCTTAAATTCTCTTAATTGTAAGACTGTAACGAGTTATAACGGTGGGACACGGATGTTCCCCCACCACGCGCGCCTGGCGCGGCCCGCCGCTACCGAGCGCGACCGCGAGATGGCTGCGCGCCGAGCGGCGCTCTCGCTCGCGAAGTTCGCGCGGCACTGCCTATAAGCCAGCGCGGCGGGCCCGTCGGGCAGAGTCTGCCACATATTTCACAATCATCATTCTGCGTCAAAATTCAATTGTGAGCACACTTCACTCAGTCCAGTGTTGCCACCCTGAATTTTGAAATGTCCGTAGGGCGGACTTGAAAAATCTGTAGAATTCCGTAGATTCTCTAGTGGAAAATCCGTAGATCTACGGATTTCCTTTTTTAGTGTTAGTCATTACAATACATATACAGGGTGTCCCTAACAAGGCGTAAGAGTCGAAAGGGGTCATTCTAAACAACTTTTTTCTTAGTGAAAATGTTCGCTGCGGTTTTGTTAACGAGTTATTAAGGAAAAGCACCGACCAATCAGAGAACGAGTATAGCGGACGAACTTCGACATTGTGGCGGGTCAACCGATATAGAACATGTATTACTAACCGTATAGAACACACACATATATATATATATATATATATATATATACATATATATAATATATTTCATTGATTTAAAAGCTATTGTGGGGTTCTGAAATCATTGCTTTTATACGTTTAAATAAATTTTTTTAATAATGTAAAATATAAAATTAATAATATAGAATATAAAATTTAGTCATTTTCATCATTTACATTATCTACTTTCTTCTTAAAATCATACATGCTATTACTCAATAATTTTTTATGTTCCTCTGTTATTTCAACTTGATAACAAGATACTTCCATTGCACCTTTTGTATGTAGTAATCCTGTTAACGTATTTGAGTTCAATTTATTTCTTATTTTTGTTTTCATTAGGTTTATGGCAGAAAATAATCGTTCTACATTTGCACTACTGTGCGGTAAACACAGAAGTGTTTGAGCCAATTCAGATATGAGTGGGAACATTTGGCATCTATCGCCACTCTTCATTTTTTAAACAGAATGCCAAAATTCATTAACTTTTATATCTTCCGTTTTCGAGAATGGTAATTGCGTATTTCTCAGTAACCTCCATTCTGTATCTAATTCTGTAACATTTTTTTAACATAATTCTGAAAATAAAAATGTTTAAATATATAGTATATTATGATAAAGATGGGATGATACAAAATAAATATAAAGTACATACGTGGAAATAATCATCCTAAATGTGCTATAGACGGCACATTCTTTTTAAGATGAGAATCAAGTAATATTTTTGGATTTAAGAACATAAGACTTTTTATTTGTTCTTTTTCTGTGAAAGGATATCTCATTTTAATTTGTTTTACAGCTTCAATATAAAATGCAAGACATTTCTGCCGAAACTGTGTTAAACATTCTTGTGACACACTGTCTCTTGATGTAATCAGTACTATGCTGCCTCCTAAATAAATATCCCTTAATTCCAAATGGTATTCCGTTTCTTTAAATGGAATATTTAATATTTTATTTTCTAATGTGAAGCTTTGGCTGCTCTGCTTGCATTTCTTTGTTTAAATCATGGAAATATGGCAATACGAAATTCAAAAATTCTAAATATAACTCTGTACTAGGTTCTATACATTTGTTTAAAATTGTTTCTGCTGATAGCAAACGATCAGAAAGCACTGCATTTGTAAAATACAATTTTAAAGCTGATAATTGTTCCAACAGTCTTCTTACTACAGGGAGGAGCGATAACCATCTGGTCTGAGCAGGATGTAACAATTTATGGGGTTTTACATTTAAAAAACATTGAACGTCTTTATAGTCCCCAATACGTTTGGGACAATTCTGTATATAATTGTACACATCCCTTGCAAAATCCTCAACTCCTCTTGGTAATTTCTCGCATGCATATGATGCACATAAATGAAATGAGTGGCATATGCATTTCATTTTAAGTAAATGGGGAATTTCTTTTGAAAGTAAAGCAGATAATGAATGGTGTTCTCCAAACATTGCATTCGCACCATCGGAAGCGAAACCTATCATGTTTTCCTTGTATGGAATATTGTTTTTGTTAAAATATTCTATTGTGTCACTGTGCAAAGCTGTGGCTGATCCATCCGTGATAGGTAACTGTCTAGAGAGAACTCAAAAAATGCTGAGAATAGTACAGTTTATTGAGAAAGAGAATTAAATACTGAGGTAATACAAAGGATGCTCATCAGCTCGAGACACGAGAGATTACTGATGTGTGTAACCGAACGCTCGGGTCGGTTGCGAGAGCGAGAGTGTGTATGTGAGTGTAAGTGAGATGTGGTGTTGAACAGTATGTATGTATGATCGCGAAAAGTAAATACATGGTTCATCAGCTGATCCAGGTTTCTTGCGGCTGATGTGGAAAGAGAGAGATAAATAGAGAGAGAGAGATATGATTTTGCTGAAACATTCCGCCCGCCTTGCCAATCTTAAGTAGATTGGCGAAAAGTGAAATTAATCATCGATCGAACGCGTAGATGCTAGGTGTAGTCCTCGTTGGTTGAGACTGGTAGCAAGATGAGCTTCACGATGGGCCGCCGATACACCGAGTGTTGAGTCCGAATGGTGGCGACGCGCACGAGGTTGTCCTGGCCGGGATGAACGTCGGTGACTCTGCCGAGAGCCCATTTGGACGGAGGATATCGTTCGTCCTTGACAAGAACGAGCGATCCGATCTTGAGGGAGTGAAATCGTTGTTGCCATTTCGTGATGGTTTGAAGATGTTGAAGGTACTCGGTGTTCCAGCGTTGCCAGAAGTGTTCCAACATTTGGCGTATGAGTTGCCATCGAGAAAGTCGAGATGTTGGAAGATCGATGAGAGTAGGTTCTGGAATCGTATTTAAAGCAGATCCCGTAAGAAAATGACCCGGTGTGAGCGCGGTCATGTCGTTTGGATCATCCGAGAGTGGACAGAGAGGACGTGAGTTGAGGACGGCTTCAATTTGTGAGAGCAGCGTAGAGAATTCTTCGTAGGTGAGTCCGGTGTCTCCGATAACGCGCTTGATATGAAATTTGACTGATTTAACGGCGGCTTCCCACTTGCCGCCGAAATGTGGTGATGATGGCGGATTGAACTTCCACTTTGTGCCGTCGTTTGCGAGGATGCTAGCGAGATCTTTCATTTGTCCGGATGAAGCTTGAAAAAGCTTGCGCAATTCCTTGTCAGCGCAAATGAAATTTGTTCCACAGTCGCTCGTGAGCGTTCCGCAGATGCCGCGTCGACTCGTGAAACGTTTGTACGCGGCGAGGAACCCTTCTGAGGTATAATCGGTTGCTATTTCCAAGTGAACGGCGGATGATGAGAAGCAGATGAATACGACGATGTATCCCTTGTAAGATTTGGCGCCCCGTCCTCGGAACGTCCGGAGAGTCAAAGGCCCGGCGTAATCGACTCCGGAGTGGAAGAACGGGCGCGACCGAGTTGAACGAGGTTCTGGTAGCTGCCCCATAAGTTGCTGACTGATAGCGGCTCGTTGACGAACGCACGGAATGCAGCGATGTATGAAGGCGCGAATCGGCACACGGCCTCCCACGATCCAATATCGACGTCGTAACGTGGCGAGAGTGACCTGCGTTCCTCCGTGAAGTGTGCGGTAATGTGTATCACGGACGATAAGGGTCGTGAGCGCGGATTCACGAGGTAAAATAAGAGGGTGTTTCTCGGCATAGTCGAGAAGAGAATTTCGGAGTCTGCCTCCGACGCGTAAAGGCGGGGTCCCACTAGTGCAACGGCGCGCCGCGCACGTTTTTTTCGACGCGCAAGGCCGATTTGTTGCAGAAAGACGTTCCCACTGGTGCAACTGCGCGCCGCGCACGGGTCAGATTTACGAGTTTCTCGGATTTTCGAGCAGTTTGGAGCACTTGAAAGGGTCGACTTTTACGAGGACGCGCGCGTCGAAAGCGATCGTGTGCGCGCTATGCCGGGATTTCTCTGCCACGCGAGCACGCGAATGCACGCCGCGCATCCTCGAAAATACTGAAAAAAATGTGTATTTTCCAACGCAAATGTACTTTTTACTTTTACATATCACTTGTACGCGTGTATTTATGGTCTATTACTATTGGTTTATATATTAAAACAAGCAATAACACGATAATTATTGCTGTAAATAGCAACAATTATACTGCCGCGATAGGTAACTTGTTTCAAGATATTGCATAATTGTAATACACTATACAGCAGCGGTGGCCACATCGGGCCATTTGGGAGTAAGGCCTCCATGCTGTTTACCGTAGCCGCGCGGAAGGGGAGCTCGAAAGCCAATGGTAACGTGGGCGCGTCACGGATAGGGAAAACTGTAGATGTGTAGGTAGCAGCGTGCGGCACAGGTTCGTACCCGTAGGATAGGCTTGAATGACTGGGTTCCTTGGGGGGCCCCAATGTCCCAAAGATGTGCTATTATCTATACAAGGTTGATTAAAAACGTACGTAATTATAATGTTGTGGTTCGTCACAAACCGATATTTATAAATAACATTATTTAGCTAATAAATAGTTGCACTTGAGGAATTCATTTTAATTCCAGTAAATACTATAAATGCGTACATATTTATACACGTGCAGACAACCACACAATTGCACATATCGATACGTATAAGTGAAAATAAGTAACTAATAAATATTTTCATTAATTAATTTCCATTGAGATAACCACCGAAAATACATGCATGTACAAGGTGAGGCGCGTAAGGCATGATAATTGAATATTGTTGACAATATTCGTGATATGAAAAAGTGATGTTACGAAAAATTGAAGTATTTGAGCGGAACTTTTCCGCGAAATTTCACCACATAATAATAATTTTATGCATTTACGAGAAGGAAAATCTCCGAATAGGGTAAATCCGGGAGACGCGGTCGGGCCGGAGAGTTGGTCGTATCGCTATATTTCAGAGTCTATACGTAAAAATGCATCAAAGTGCAGACCAATTACTTCTCTAGAAGCCAAATAGTTGAATGAATAGCGTTATTTCGCTTCCTTCTGTGTTTTTCTGGATTTATAGGCTATAAAATGTAAATTGATGTTACATTTAACCTCTTTTGTCAAACAGCGGTTGTACAGAATCGTATTTAAAATATACTTCTAAGTTTATTTTCCTGTAATGTTTGGAATAATAAGATAGTAGAGATATTGAGGGACAATGCAGCCAAAGTATTTGGCCATATTAACTCTTCCTCTCAAAGCTAACGAGAAGACCATGTCTCGCTGCAGAAAGGTGAGATGGTCGAGTTATGATTTTTTTATTAGTTTTGTTTATTTTTTTATTTTTTATTATTATTTTATTATTATTTTTGTTTATTTAGTTTATTTATTCACTTTTGTATTCATTTGCCTTGCTAATCGCCAGTAGCTAATTCACTTTTTCTTTGATGTGTTCTTTACTTGTTTAGCGTAAACAAATTAAATATCAATGAATCCGTAGTTGTATTCACTCATAAATAATATTGCTTTATCCTTTGTTAATTTTCCATGATTAATTATGTGAGTGGTCTCTGCCAACGACGAAAACCATTTCTCCCGGCACCTCGGGGGAGGTGGTCAGATGTCATGACTTCAGTTTTCAACCCGATTTACAGTAAATATTGTCTTAAAGCAAATATCGACCAGTTTTTCTGAATCGGCATAAAATTCTAAACATATTAGGTTTGATCTGATAAAATAAGTAATATCTATATTAGTTTTAATAGCCATTTTATATTAGGTCGACCGCGTCTCCCGGATTTACCCTATATTAACTACATCCTGAACGAGTCCGAGTTTTTTCTACATTTCAATAGCAATTGCCATATCATAAACCCAGGCAACGGGACCCCTTGTACACCGTCCACTGGAGGGTCGCTGGGGCCCCCAAGAATCCCAGTCATTCAAGCCTATCGTACAGGCATGAGGTTGCCCCGCACACTACTACAGTTTTCCCTATCCGTGACGCGCCCACGTTACCATTGGCTTTCGAGCTCCCCTTCCGCGCGGCTACGGTAAACAGCATGGAGGCCTTACTCCCAAATGGCCCGATGTGGCCACCGCTGCTATACAGGGTGTCCGCGGGAACAGTAAGCAGCTGGATATTTCCTTACGTATTTGAGATAGAAAAAAAATGTTTATATGGAATTGCTTGTTTCGAGGGAGCAAAGTTATTAGCCCAGACGATTTTTTTCTTAGATTATTATTTTAAAAGATACGATGGTCAAGTTGGGTTTTTTAAATGGAACTATATATTTTTTTTAGAGATTACTAGATAGTCCGTTTTAAGACAAATTCAATAACAATGAAATTCAATAAATGATACACGTGAATTTCTTGTGCAGGTGTAGAAAGTTGGCCTCTAGGAGGAATGCTGGTTCTATTAGTCATGATATAATCTCCTGCCTATGACCCACCTTTTTTCACACTACCTAAACAAAGGGCGTTCGTATTTTCACTATTGGTCGCAATGGTAACTACTCTCAATCACATAATATCGTGTGAGCAAAAACCAACAGGACACCGAGATAGCGAATGACTGAGCGATGTTGAAAGTGATGGCGGAACTGTGGGAGGGAAGCCACGGCAGAGAACTTCTTCATTTCATTTGAAACACAATTTTCAGCAATCGGTGACCGCGACGTATGTAGTAAACCCCTTCAAACATCTCAAGTAGTATGAAGTGTGAAGGCGTTGTTTCGGCTACTGACCCAACCGCCGGCGCTAGCTTTATTTAGATAAAGAAAGCACGATGTAGAAAAGGAGGCTAGTATTTTCCACTGTCTTCGACGTGCGCGCCAAGCATCCCCGTGCGCGCCTGGCAGAGCGTCGGCCCATTTCGTGCGCGCGGCCTCATAAATTAAACCCTTTCAAGTGGACGAAAACCTCGTGCGCGGCGCGCAGTTGCACTAGTGGGACCCTGCCTTAAGAGTCCTGAGACTCGAGAACCGCTCAACGAGAGTCCAGAGTTCTGGAGGCTCGTCCTTATTAGCGATCGCGACCGGAGTTTTGCGAATTTCAAGAGCGACATCCGTATCAAGCGATGGATTCGATGATGGCCAAGATGTTGAATGCTTCCACAACCATGTCGGGCCATTCCACCAGACAGTCTCGTCTTTGAGTTGCCGAGGAGAGAGTCCGCAGGGTTGTCCTTCCCTGAGACATGCTGCCACTGAGAGTTTGAGAGCTCCTGAATCTCCGTTACGCGGTTTCGAACGTAATCGGCCCACCGACGGGCATCACCACGAATGTACGCGAGCGCGACCGTGGAATCCGTCCAGAGATGAATCGGAGCTTCTTCGAGATCGAGAGTTTTTCGTACGTGAGATAGAGTTCGAACTAAGAGGAGTGCGGCTGAGAGTTCGAGTCGAGGAATGGTCACTGGCTTCAGCGGAGCAACCCGAGTTTTTGCGGCGACGATTGTTACGCGAACATCGTCGAGATCCGCGATCGCGCGTAAATAGATCACTGCACCGAGAGCAACTTGAGACGCGTCCGAGAATCCGTGCAACTCCACGGCGCACGATGATGCGCGAGACCCGAGTCATCGGGGCACTGAGATTGAAGAGACGTCTTGCAGGTCCTTGTCGAAAGTTCTCCAGCGGCATTCGAGTTCTTCAGGTAGCTGGTCGTCCCAGCCGAGCTTCGCTGACCAGAGTTCCTGGATGAAGATCTTTCCGCGAACGACGACAGGCGCAATCCATCCGAGAGGATCGAAGAGTTGCGCGACACGCGATAGTACGGTGCGTTTACTGGTACGAGGCGATTCGTCGCGGATGCGCGAGGCAAATACGAACGAGTCTGTGTTTGGTTGCCAGAGAAGTCCGAGAGCGCGGAAGAGTTGAGCGTCTTCGAGTAGCACTGATGATGATTTCTCTCGTTTTTCTGACGGGATGAGTGCCAACAACTTTTCGTCACTGGCGGTCCATTTTTGCAGTGTAAAGGGGGGTCTCCTACCTGCGACTGGTCGCAGCGATTTGACCCTGCGACTGGCCCCAGGCTGAATCTCCTTTCCTGCGACCAGGGGTGTGCGGATACCCGACTTTTCGGGCTCGGGACGGGCCGGACACTTTCGGGCGGGATCGGGCGGGGTCCCGATACTTTCGTATTGCTCGAGATCCCGACGGTTTCGGGATCCCGAGACTCGATTCGGGCTACAAGCATAGCCGCCATGAGCGGGCAATTTGATTTCAGGTCGGCTCGGCAAAACTCGGACGTTTAAACTGGTTGTCTATTCGAGCGGGATATTCAAATCGACTAAATGTACCTTACCGCAGTTTGCTGATTATTGGCGAAGTTTACCAATCATTGCCGAATGGGCATTTAAATTGGTTGTCTAGTGATTTCCCTAGTTTATTTCTGTCCTTGTCGAGTGACGCCTCTTATTATATCTCCTCTTTGCTTGTAGCCCGAAACGAGTCTCGGGATCCCGAAAACTTCGGGATCTCGAGCAATACGAAAGTATCGCGACCCCGCCCGACCCCACCCGAAATTTCCCGACCCGTCCCGAGGGCCAGGTACCCGAGCCTCGGGACGATCCGCACACTCCTACCTGCCACCAAGTCCATTGCCACAGTGGGGCAGAATCCCAAGAAACAAGGAAACGAGTCAGAATTCAAAAGTTGTTGGAGGATTATGTATTTTTATATATTTATGATAATAATAATAATAAATCGTGTTTATTCTTTTATAATATTTGATACAACGCAGTGGAGTTAGAAACGCAAAGTACCTACAGAATGGGCGAGGCTCAGCGTCGCTGTTATTCATGCCTGACCCGAATATTTCTTGCAAGCTACTAATATGAGCTCCTAAAAAAGGTAAAAACCCAGAAAGAAGACCCAAAAAGAAGCCAGAAATAAAGATTTTAAAAATTATAGAAAAAATTGTAGCTAAAAATATTCTATCCTCCCAATGGCCCACCTTCTCTCACATCTGAATACGTCAGCGCGTGCTTTTGTTTTGATATTCCAACGCGTGTTTATATTCGAGAGATAAGAGATCAATCTCGAATTTGTAGGGAGGACAAAGCAGGCGGCACCACGCGCAGTCAGCGGTCCACCCATTATCTTCCTGCGGATCTCCGCGAGGCGTACTGGTCTTTCTGCAGAAAAATTTCGATTCCTACCCCATTGTCAGGGAAACATTCTTCGATCTAACATAAGAACATCTTCTTCTTTTGGTAATTGTGCGGACCATAAAATTAATTTTCGTCACGGTCAACGTTCCGACCATACTTATTCTTTTATACTGTAGCGAAACACGCTTTATTGCCTGTCGAACGTAGAGGATTTAGCTTGTAGCAATTGGGGATTAAGCCTAAAAATTGTTCAGCTGTTCTGAAAGTTACTTGGCAGATATTTCCTAATTACTTTATATCGTGTAGGGGGCCAAAGGTCTAGTGTAATAAAGCTGTAGTAAACCGTGACCCGCTAACAATCCGTTTAGGGCATCACTCACCACGCTACATCATGGAACTTCGCGCGTGTGTCAAACATAAACACGTGTTTACACATAGATCAGAAGTAGGCGTCATGATATTTTTACCTTTTTTAGGTGCTCATATTAGTACTCTACAGGTAACATATAAAAATACATACTCCCATATCTTTTGAAATCTGACTTATTTCTTTATTTCTTGGGATTCTGTCCCACTGTGGCAATGGGTCGCAGTGCGACTGGTCGCTAGACTCCCTCCGGAGGGAGTCAAGCGACCGGTGGTCGCAGTGCCCAGCCTGCGACTAGGTATAATGGGAAACAGACCCTATCGCATTGTGTTGCCTCTCGAGTAGCCTAGGCTGGTACTCAAACAGACTCGCGTCAGGCTCCTATGTCTGGCGCATACCCGACGATCGCAGACGCTTGTAGGAGAACAGATGAATGCTTTCCCATTGAACCAGTATACTGCGACCGGTCGCTGCGACGAGTCGCAGCGACCAGTCGCAGGTAGGAGATCCCGCCTTAAAGCATCCGGCCTTGAGGCATTCATCGATTTGGTGAATTTTTTCTTGCGCTTCTGCAATGTCGTCGGCACCTGAGAGCACGTCGTCAACGTAAATTTCACGTTGAATGATGCTCGTCGCGAGAGGAAAGCGCTGCTCTTCGTCAATTGAGAGTTGTCGAAGTGCACGGATTGCGAGAGATAGACCGTAGGTTACAGTGCAGAGATGATACGAGAGTGGAGGATTTTCTGGATTGTCCCTCCAGAGAATTCATTGCAAGTCCCAATCTTCAGGGTGTACGCGAATCTGCCGATACATTTTCTCGATGTCCGCAGAGAAGACGTACGCGTAGCGACGCCAACGAGTAATAACATCGGCGAGATCATTTTGAAGTTTCGGCCCAATGTGTTGCACATCGTTGATTGAAATTCCGAAGTTGGTGCGATAAGATCCATTAAAGACGACGCGTATCTTTGAGGTTGAGCTGGTCTCCCGCACTACTGCGTGGTGAGGAAGATAAAATACGCGACGCGGTTGAGCGAGTGATTTCGGAACGACAGCTATGTGACCGAGAGCTTCGTATTCGCGGAGAAATTCGGAGTACGCTGACTTCAAAGATGAGTTTGCCAAGAATCTTTTCTCTTGTCGCGAGAGAGCGTATACCGCTGGTTTATACGAGTCACCGAGATCTTCCGGGAGACGTTTGAGAGGTATCCGCACGACGTAGCGTCCATCCTGCTGGCGAGAGTGAGTTTCGATGAAGTGCTGTTCACACTGGGCTTCTGCGTCGGAAGGAGTACTGGTTGATTCAACGTTCGTTTCTTCTTGTGCCCAAAATCGTTGGACGAGATCGAGAAGGTCATGATCGACAGAACACTGTAGCCCTTGAGCAGGGCGAACACTCGAGTGTGACGTCGATTCGGATGCGACGGATCCTGATAGAATCCACCCTAGAGCGGTTTGTTGGGCGATCGGGCTCCCGGGTCCGCCCCGGCGTAGCCCTTCTTCGAGAATCAAGCTGTAGACTTCAGCGCCGAGAATTAAGTCGATTTGAGTTGTTGACGAGAACTCTGGGTCGGCGAGCTCGAGACCGTCGAGATGTGGCCATGGTTTGTTCACCACTCGGATCGAAGGCAGATACGACGTGAGCTTCGCGAGCACGGACGCACCTATCGAGAGCGAAAATGTAGGATGGACACGTGACGCGATGCTGAGATTTATAAATCCGCGAGAGACAGTCGACCGTTGCGCACCGATCCCGTGGATTGGGAGAGAGACTCGCTGACGCGGCAGATTGATACGTTGTGCGAGAGATTCCGTGATGAACGATACTTCTGATCCTTGATCGAGGAGGGCCCGAACTTCGTACTGGTCACCGTGGCATGACGTGACCTTGATGAGAGCTGTCGCGAGCAGAACGGGCATGTACTTGATTGAGGTGGTCATAGCGATGTTGGTCGAGGCGGACGCGCCCGAGTGAGTATCCTCGTTGCGCGGAAGCACGGAAGCGCTTGTTTGGCTCCCGGGAGCGACGGATACCGATTGTTGTTGTTGTGAACTCGTCCCCTGAGTGGTTGACGCGCGAGGAGCTGGACCATCTGACGTGTTGGTGGTCCGGTGGATCGACGTGTGATGAGGATTCCCACAGACTCGGCAGCGTTTTGCTGTCCGACAGTTACGGAATTGATGCGGACCGAGGCAGTTGAAACAGAGATTCTTTTGTTTGAGGAAGTCTAGTTTTTCTTCGACTGTTTTGCCTCGATACGCTGGACATGCAGAGATGTAATGCGCGGAATTGCATAGCGAGCACGTGAACGAAGATGAACTTGTCGCAACGTTCGGAGAATTGTCGCTTTTGAGAGTCACGGCAACTTGATGTGATTTCGCGCTAGACTTACTTTTCGTTGCTGCGGGAACGGCCGAACGCGATTTTGAGTTAGCGGTTGCGCGCGCGAAACCTTCGAGAGCGTGTATCCTGCCTGAGATAAACTTTTGAAGTTCTGCGAACGTCGCGGGTTCGGTCGTTGCACCGATTTGCATTTCCCAATCGAGTAGAGATTCCGCGTCGAGTTTGCGCGTCACCATGTATACGATGATGCGATCCCAAGCGTTTGTAGGACATCCGAGAGCGTTGAGAGCTCCCAGAGATTCTTTAACGTCGCCGATTAGAGCTTTGAGTTCGGTAGGCGATTGTTGAGTTACCTTCTGAAGAGAGAATAACGTGGAGAGATGCGTATCGATGAGCACTCGCTTGTTCTCGTAGCGGTCAACGAGTTCTTGCCACGCACGCGCGAAGTTTTCATCGGTAACTTCATACTTCCTGATGAGTTGAGCTGCTTCACTGGTGGCACTCATGTTTAGATATTGCAATTTTTCGACGTCAGGAATTTCCTTGTTTCTGACAATCATTGCTGAGAAGAGATCACGGAAAGGTCGCCATTCACGGTACGCTCCTGAGAAGCTCGGCACGTTGAGTCGAGGGAGCTGTCGAGAAGTCGGCGCATGAGATGAACTTGGAGCACTTGATGCTGTAGACGCCGATTGACCTGTCTTGCTCTTGAGTTGGTTGAGATACGACAGAAGTTCGCTCTTTTGATCGGCATAGACTTCTTCACATTGTTCATATTGATGATCTGTGAAGTACGGTAGCGCGGATCGTTCTTCAGCTTTCAAGGACGAGAGAAGATCGTGATTTTCTTGAAACTTCTTCCAGTTGCTGTCGAGAATTTCGATTCTGGTTTGTACTTGTTCGGGGGTGCGCTTTTTGGTTTTCAATTTCTTCACATTCGCGACGGCTCGGCTGATCAGACCGTATTGGGTGGTCTGTTTGTCAACAATAGTAGCGACCGTAGCGGACATGATTCAATCGTTTGTAACGTATGTATTAGCACACGGATTTAACAACTTCGCGACACTTCCGGAGCACGATGAGATGATTTTTCCAGAGCACGCACGTGCACGAATTACTTTACACGCGCGAAAATCACAACTATTGAGAGAGCGCGCGAACGTGGACTTTAGAGACGAGACGAGAGCGCGGCGACGGCAAGAGTGAGAGAGAATAACCGTTATCTCTTGTTGCCGCACACACACACGAGACTTTCTTTGAGTTTAGAGAACGAGTCTGCACTTTTTACTTTACTGAGACTGCACTATTCACAACATCCGGCTCGAAGGACCAAAAAATGTCTAGAGAGAACTCAAAAAATGCTGAGAATAGTACAGTTTATTGAGAAAGAGAATTAAATACTGAGGTAATACAAAGGATGCTCATCAGCTCGAGACACGAGAGATTACTGATGTGTGTAACCGAACGCTCGGGTCGGTTGCGAAAGCGAGAGTGTGTATGTGAGTGTAAGTGAGATGTGGCGTTGAACAGTATGTATGTATGATCGCGAAAAGTAAATACATGGTTCATCAGCTGATCCAGGTTTCTTGCGGCTGATGTGGAAAGAGAGAGATAAATAGAGAGAGATATGATTTTGCTGAAACAGTAACAAACATAAAAAATTATCTTTTACACTGAATTCTATTAATGTTCTTGCAATCAGAGCTAAATGTTTAGTTTTTGATTTATCTGTACTTTCATCTACTATCAAAGAAAATTTATTTTTTGTAACATTGTTATTAATTTATTTTCTGCAGCCTGACCAGTTACATGTGTAATGATGGCTTGTGCTTTTGTCTTTTCAAGTGTTAATTCTTGTGTAACTTTCGGGTTTGAACAAATATTTTGAATTAAATTTTTTAAATGACCTGCTACATTGAAAGGAATATTGTGTTCCGCAAGGAAGCTGGCCATTTTTATTTCTGCAGCTTTAACTTCATTTTTTAAATTTTTCGACGATTCTGGTACTATAGATGTTATCAGTGGCTGGTGTGCAATAGCTGTAAAAAATATATACATATATTTGAATTTTGAAGTATCATTATACGGGATGATTTTCTCGCTAGGGGGCCAAAGAAAGAAACTAACCTTTAGCATGCTTTATATGTTTTTCACTGATTGCATGTTTCTCGACATCTTTTTTACCGCCACCAGAACACTTTAAATCATTCATGCATGCATTGCAGTAAAAATACGCATCGCCTTTACTACTTTTATTTAACCAACCTTTAAATGTTTTCTCTTCCTCCCATGAGTTACAATATTTTTGATTGTATCTAACTATTTTTCGCTTCTTTTGCGGAATACATTTTTTGTAGTGGCTGTCTGAATCAGTATCTGTATCCATTTTCTTTATTTGTGAAATTCTCGTTGTACTCTTATGCACGAAACAGACGCTATGCTACGCTGCACGAATAAATGCTATCATGGACGCTTGAGACGCTTGGACGCTATACAAAATAACACGCAACAAAAGACAGTTACTCGGACCGAAACTTCCGGTCCGGAAACTAGTGGAGACAAAAGACAAATGTTGCTTCAATCTTCAATAAAATGAGTCATTTGCTGATTACAACGCCGTCTTTTGGGAATAGAAAATTCTTTGTATACTGTATATGGTATAATCAAAAATAAAAATAAATACCAATACCAATGTGTTCATTATACAAACAATAAAATTGAAAACAGAAAAACAATATAAAGGAGAAAAAGGGAAAGTACCAAAAATCCGTAGATTTTGGTTCAAAATCCGTAGGTCCGTAGACAGGGTCAAAAACCCGTAGATCTACGGAAAAATCCGTAGAGGTGGCATCACTGACTCAGTCTGCGCCCGGTGGTCGTTCCTTTCGAACGTGTCCACTGCTGTTCACAATTTGTATAGTTTTTTGAGGTTGCTTTCCTACTCCTACCTGCGTTTTGACCAGCCTTAGGATCCCGGCGGCTGCACTGTCTACTCCCAGAACTATTATCAAAACCAGGCGTCCCACAGTGGTCCCAAATCCCGAAAACGTGGCCAAAACTCATAACTTCGTTCGATTTGCATGAAAACTGGTATTTTTATGTTTTTGGGTTCGCTGACTTCGATTCTGAACTTAAAAGTAAAAAAAATGGCGAATCCAATATGGCGGACAAGTATACAAGAAGAGTTGTTAGTTGTACTCGCAAAATGTTTTTTTGGGGGGTATTTCTACGGTCGCTGATCAAAACTCTAAACTTAAAATTTTGAAAAGCAAAATGGCGACTCAAATATGGCGGACAAGTACTCGCAAAATGTTTTTCTCTGTGTATACAATGCCCTAAAAAATACAATGATTCATTTATTGAAGTAACAAACATTGAGGTAAAATAAATACTCAATAATGAAATAAAAATAAATATTTATGGTGATAATATTATACAGTTTTTAGATGCTCTCTGAAGAATAAGTCGGACTGTTATTATTAATATCACAACTTGATTCTGTAACTGAAGGTGGCAGCAAAAGTTCAACCGCTTGTGGAGATAACGATTTCAGTTTTTTCGGAGGAAGTTTTCGCAAACTGGAAATCAACAGATCCGACGTTATTAAGAGCTTGCGAAAAACGTCTTCTATGTTTTTAGTACGGCTACATTTTCGTGCAAAGTCTCCTCGGAATTTTTTTATGTACTTGTTGCATGATTCCTGAGCCTCTTCAGACATTTGTCCGATAGGAAGCAACGAGGATTCATTGATTTTATGCCCGTGAATTAGAACTTTATGCACGCTTGTTGGCATGTAAAACCATGGATAAAGTTCTACGAATCAGTTGGCGGTGCTTAAAGAATATTCTTGAAATTTTTGCACATTAATTTCAAAACCACTAGAAAGGGTCTGTAATATAATGTGGAATCTTTTAATCACATCTTTATCAACTCCCGTAATAGACGCTGAAATTGTCGAATTTTCAAAAAACCGTCGAGCTGTGTTTCCGTCGTTGCTGCTACCGTAACCTTGCTTCGGTTGGTCAACGATAAGCCCCAGTTGTTGACGGAAACATTTCTGTACATACTTTTTTCTATTTTCTACACTATTTTTGTCTTCTTTACGAGCTTGCCATTTTTTGATTTCTAATTTATAAGCTAAATGCAAGCAGCACTCAAAAAATCGTATCCACGCATGTAACGATGAAATTCCGAATTGTAAATTATCTTCACAGATAGGTTTTTGTAAAATCTTATCGACATTATTAAATTCTTTAGAAGTAGCTTGGCAAAGGTAGCAACGTAGACTTGATGATATATTCGCGATGGAATTGCAAACTTTACCATCAACCATCGTAAATAATAATTTGTAATTTACTTTTATTTATTTTCTGTCCATTACAGTTTGAAAAGGTATAAGATTTTTTTCTTGCTCTTTAATGTAGTTTACTTCTATTTTAGTTATTTCGACAGTTTCAGGCAAAAATTGTATTGTTGCGTCGGGGCGTTTCCACCGCAGGCCACCCCGACGCAACGGGTAGAATAAATACACGGGCACACACTAAACGACCGGTTGCTTTATTTGTGATACAATTATGTGTCCCGTATTATAGTACGCGTACGTCCGAACGCGCGGACGTACGGTAACCGACTCTTCTCTTGTCGGCCTCCTGATCGTCCTCTTGACGGAGGCCGACCTTCTTCTCTTCCGCTGCGAGCACCAGTAGGCTATGCACGGGCCTATACCCGGTTCTCGCAACACTGCTTCCCCCTCTTGAAAAGCGGTCGTCCCGACCGCGGTGGTTCCTCTTCGAGATCTTCGTACCCCGGTCTGAAGAAGTGGTCGTGTCAGCTCAGTGGCTCCTTCAGACTTCCGCCTCGGCATTTGCCTTCTCGCTCAGGGGAAAACCACTACAAAAACCCTGAGCAAGGCGTGGGTACAACCGGACTCTTAGGGGTAGACCTGCTTCTTCTTCGAAATGTCCAGCGACGAATCTGTCTGCTAATGTCCCTCGACGAGACTCTCCTGCTCCTTGTCTTGCGGCGTTCCTGGGCCTCCGCTCCTTGTCCTGCGGCGTTCCTGGGACTTTGCTCCGGAACGTCCCATGACGATCTCCCCTGCGTCGTGTTGGAGAACTCCCCCGGTGTTTCCAGCGACGAACTCCTCCGGAATTCCCCCGGTGTCCTCGTCCTCTCCCGTGGGTCCCGTGACGTTCCTGGGACTGCTCCGGAGTGTCCCACGGCGACGTTGTCGCTCCGGTGCTGTCGCTCCGACGCTGCCGCTCCGACGCTGCCGTTCCGAGTGTCTGTTCCGAAACTTCAGTCCTTCTGCGACTCCGGAGTTCCTTTGCAAAAGAGACAAAGGACATTAACATTCTGTTTCTTTCGGGAGACTCTGGTGGAGTCGGACAGAACCGAGAAGACGGAAAGGCGAGACGAGCACGAAGCAGAGGATCGCGGCTAGTCACAACCGTGCTAAGGCTCGTTCCCCGAACAATCCGCTCGGAACTCTCCGCTCGTCTTCTCTCTTCTCTCTTCTTCGCCTCTGGTGCTGCCCCAGGGGACCGTCTCGGTGCAGCTCGTCAGCGGCCCCGTTTCCGCGATGTCCCCTCCGACCGATCCGTGCGTCGCACGTCCGCCCGGTGGTTGGGGACACCATTTCCCGTCTGCTGTCCACCTCGTAGGGGGGGACCCCTCAATAAACATTGCCCGGCCAGGATCCCGACCAGGAGGGTAGTGGGGTGGTTCCACGTATGCCCGCACCCCGCTGCGGACTACCACGCTATTGTGGCACATTCGGGGAATTCGGAGCGGCATCCGAGCCGCGGCAGCAGTCCCCCGACACCTTGTCCCTCGTCGTGGGGTATCGTGTTTTCTGAAACAATGTAAGACAGCGGGGGCTGGACTGCGAATGCAGCCCAGTCCACCAGATTAGCTTATAACTAATCTTCTGTCTTCGTTTCCACTCTTCTCGTGTCTCAGGCTTTCTTTAGTCGACGAACGGCTCATCTCGATTGAACGGCTCAACTCTCGGGCTCTGTCTTCGTGGGTTTTCAGTGTTCGCGCGACGGTATTCGTCCTCGAACTCCCTCCGTCGCGACTTATGTACCACTCGGCCTTCCTGCGACGATGTTCGTCCCCGAACTCCCTTCGTCGCAGTTTACCAGCAACTCCGCGCACTACCGGTGTCTCCACGTTGCTCCGGTGGTGCCGTGCTCCTGGGGACGCCGCTCGCCAGCAACACAACTGCATGGATCCCTGGCCGTCACCCAGAGCCGTACACCCACAAATCTTTGGTGTGGTCCGTGCACTCCTGGACGTCCCTGCATCCCTGTCGGAGTCGCACCCTCCACCACCAACTCTCCAACGCTCCCTCTATAGCGTCCTAATTCGGCCTCTTGCGATGACGATTCCCTGACTCCGTCGAGCCCCTCGATTCTTCTTGCAGCTCCAAGTCGAATCGGCATTGTTGAGCGTTGTATCCGGATGGCGTTCGACGACTCACACTTCTCCACGGAAACTGTTCTTCCCGTCTCAGGAGAAGTCGAAGCGTCAATCTTTGGTTATAATAATAATAATATTTATTTTACGGGACAAGCCCATTACAACAAGTATGTGCAGTACAGTAATTTGCACAGACAATATAGGAACAAACACAGTGTTCGAATCAGCAAAAAAAAACAAAAACAAGTAAAAATATACTTTTATAAGGAGTATAAAGAGTTCGGTGTGTCGGTCAGGCGTGGGTCTGGAGTGTAGGTCTGGGTTACTCTAAATAATGCCCCCCGGGAGCCGCGCCATTGGCGCCGTTTTTAGCGCGCTCCCGAGGAAGGCGGTCGAGCAGGTAAAGGGTGAGTGTGGCGGTCAATTGACCATATGACCTAGTGCCGCCTCCCCGCCCGGCCGCGACCCTTCGGGCCGCGTCCGGGTCACTGCTCGATCGCGGGGGGGGGGGGGGGGGGGGGGGTCGCGAGGTGGGGGTGCCGGGGGGCACGCTCACCCTTCCACAACATCATGCGACCCCCCCCCCGGAAGTGGCGACGCGGACGCGTGGTCCGTCTCGCGTCGCCGGAGTTTTGGGAAGACCCCGCGTGTTGCCGTGCGGGGCTGTTGAGCGCGGAGTTTGCACTGCGCTGAGGGGGAGGTAGCGGATGAATCGCTAGTTTGCTCCCACAAAAAGTCCTCCCCCTCGAGCGCGCGACTCCGCGCCCGAGGACGACCACCGTGGAGTTTTAGTGGGTGCAAGTCCCACATAACCCCGTCCCTCCCCCGGGGGCGGGGTATCCGTTAGGGATTTCTCCACGTCACAAAAAAAAAAAAAAAAAAAAAAAAAAAACTAAATAATGCCATCAAGTAACAAGGCTTTCTGAACATTCGTCTTGAAACTAGAGAGGGAATCGGCAAAAAAATCGATGTTCCCATGATACCTGTTCGCGAGATCGGATATTCTGTGTAGGGGATCCGTATGTCCGACCCAGGAGGAGTAGCCAGGAGATCTAAAAAGGAGAATATGCCTTGTAGCACGTACAGGCACGCTGAAGTTGACCAGCGTAAGAACATAAGGGTTATCAACCAACCCGTTTAATATCCTGTACAAGAAGGACAGGTAAGTGACTCTCCTCCTGTGCTCCAGAGACCGGATACCCATTCTGCTCATAATGGGGCCATAGTCATGGTTGAAACGATCAAGAGGCTGGCCAGTTTTGTAAGCCAGTAAGCGCAAGAACCTATGCTGAACCCTCTCGAGTTGTACTCTGTATTTGTTCCAACGCGGCGTCCAGATCACCGAAGCGTATTCGAGGTGAGGCATCACGAGGGTATTGTAAAGATATCGCAGCGTGGAAGGGTTTGCAAAGTCAGCGCTACTTCTGGATATAAACCCTAGGGCTTTGTTTGAGATCGCAACGACATGTTGAATATGCGGTATGAACGAGAACGATGAATCGATAAGAACTCCGAGGTCACGCACAATATCAACGCTGGATAGCTGGACACCAGCGATTTGATAAGGATACAGTGACGCATTTTTGCGGCGAGATAATCTCAAAATGTGACATTTACTGATGTTTAGCTCCATTTGGTTCGACAAGCACCACTCCGAGAGTCTATCAAGGTCCGATTGGAGTCTTAAGGAGTCGGAAGGGCACGAGATGCATTTGTAGATTTTGAGATCGTCCGCGAACAGCAGGAACTCACTACATAAGATAATCTGGCGAATATCATTTATGAAAAGCGCAAATAGTAAAGGTCCGAGATGGGATCCCTGGGGAACTCCTGACGTGACGGAAATCTTACGAGACAGAACGTCCCCGACTCTAACCCGCTGGACACGCCCGGTTAAATACGAGAAGAGCCATGCCAGCAGTGGACCCCTAATCCCAATGGCCGAGAGTTTGTCAATAAGCAAGAAGTGGTCCACCCTGTCAAAGGCCTTCCTGAAGTCGGTGGAGATGACATCAACCTGCAAATTCCTTTCCAGACCTCTGGCCACGAAGCCGCAGAAGACGGTCAAGTTGGTTACGGTAGACCTACCAGACAAAAATCCGTGCTGCTCGTCAGATAAAAAGTTCCTTGTCAGGGCACTAATTTTCTTAGTAACGATAGCCTCGAACATCTTGCCCATAACATTAAGCATCGAGATTGGCCTATAGTTAGAGATGTCGGACTTGGCGCCAGCCTTGTGGATTGGAGTGATAATGCCGGATCTCCAGACTGAGGGAAACTGACCATCGGACAGAGATCGGTTGTAGATCAACCAGAGCGGTCTAGACAAGATAAATCTACAATTTTTCAGAAGGATCGGAGGGATACCATCGCCGCCGGGACCTTTATAGATACTCAAGTTGTTAATTTCATCCATGACATCGCCTATGCTAATACTAAGACCAGTGATGTCCAGCGGTGTGTTGGAGCCGGTGGATGCAGTATAGCTAGGATGCGCTGACGAGCAAACAGGTCTGCAGTCTCAGAGTTATCGGATGAGTTCGTGTTCTCAAGGTACATTGATCCAGGAAGACCTTGGGCGGCGCGCTTAGAGTTGATAAATTTCCAAAAAACTTTGATATTTAATGGAATAGCTGCTTCCGTGGATGCAACGTATCCCCGATAACACGATCTGGAAAGCGATTTACATTCGGACCTCAGATGACAAAAGGTTAGGTAATCGTGAAAGTCGTTGCTTCTCTTGTAAGCGAGGTGCGCTGCCTTTTTAGCCTTGATTCGCGAAATAAGCTCCTTGGAGAACCAAATCGGGTAATTAGAGGAGTAGGCTCTCGTTACTGGCACAAAGGATCGTATAGCGTGGAAGATGTGCTCGTAGAGAAAGGTGACAGATTGCTCCGTAGACAAATCGTACAGGCCGCCGTCCCAGTCAACCGCATTAAGATAATGGACGATTCGCGGGTAGTCCGCTTTTGAAAAGTTAAGCCTGCTGAACACGGAACGGCTGGCAGCCTGAGTAGCACAGATCTGGAGATTAGCGAGTAGGGCAGGATGATAGGGATCGAGTGGTAGGAGGTGATCGGAAGCGACTAACAGCGTGACTTCATTAAAATTAGAGAAAACAATATCAAGGAAATCACCGCGAGAATTTGGACACGAATTAATCTGACGAAGGTTATGTACGTAACAGACTTCCTTGATATGTTCGTGCGCAGACAGTTCCTCGCCAGATAATGCACGCGGTAGACCCGCAGGCGCTAACTCCGGGGATAGGTCATCCCAGTCACATCTGGGAAGGTTATAATCGCCAAATAGAAGTGTTTTGGCCAGCGGAAATTGCCTTGACACCTCGTCGACACTGGCACAGTGCTCGGAATACTTTAAAGGTCTCGATCCTGGGGGAATGTAAACAGCTCCCAGTATAATAGACAGAGGCGATGCACTGACTCTGACAAAGACTTGTTCAACGCGATCGCAGGAAATATAAATACGCGAGCACTGAAGGGATTTCCTAACAGCAATCAGTACCCCGCCTCCTCTATAACAATCACTAGATCTCAAGCTTCTGTCAAAACGGAAGACAAAATAGTCAGTTAAACCGAGTTCCTCGGACAGAATATTGCTATTTAACCACGTCTCGACTAGAATAATTACGTCATACTGGGAGCCCCCACACGCCACGGCCCGAGACAGGTCATTCAACTTGGTACGAAGACCGCGCACATTTTGAAAATAAATATTAAGATTATGTAGCATAGTTAGTTTTTTGAACGACGCGTAGAGGAGGTCGAAACAATCCTGGGGACACCGTTGACGTAACGGATAGTCTTGTTGGTGTCACCGTTTGCGTGAAGTTCGCTGAGATTTTCCCTGAGACGCTTCAGACACGAACGTTGCAGAGGGGTCTTATCGTCTGCAAATTATAGCGGACCAGAGTAGGAGGATTTATTCCTCAACACTTCCTTTACCAAAACTGCAGAGCCGAGTGTCACGCACACCGGCCTAGGATATGCTCCATTTGGTCTTCTGATCCTGCGTGTCTTGATACCGTCGAAATCCGAGGGATGAATTTGGGTGAGGACCGTACGAACGGCCTCAGCATCCTTAGAAGCCGCTAGGTGCGCCGGCGAACTGGAGTCTTCCGTCAGCCCATGCACAATTAGGTTGGCGGACCTTCTCTCTCTTTCAGCCAACTCCGCCACAACGTCGTCAGTACACGAGCCCGCGTCCAAGGGCGTGTTGGCCGAGGATGTGAAGCGATCTTCTATACTCCGCATACGCTCCGTTAAAGCGCATACAGAATTCCGAACCTCGTTGACATCGGATCTGATTTCGGTCAACATTTTGTAACCGTTAAATCGCGGGGTTACCGGTGGGACGGTGGTCCAGGGCCGCCGATCGAATGACTTAGTACGTAGAGGTAAGGTAGAGTACGACAATTTATTTCGGTTCGAGTACAGGGTATCGCGGCGCGCGGTTTGGTGTGTATCGCGTCGCGTACTTCGGCGCGTTGGTCGGCGGTGTGTATCGCGGCGCGTGTCGCGGCGCGTATCTCGATCGTCGGTAACGTTTCGGCGAGAGTGGAGAGGAAAGACGATTTGACCCTTCGGTGTCCTGGCGGGCCAACCCTGCCAATGGACCCTGGTCGGAGAGTCGGGGATCCGGTCATCCAGTGGGCACAACCCGCGGGTGATTCGGCGACTGTAAGGACGCTCTCGAGAACAGAGATAACTCTATTCGGGAGATCGATGGCGGATATCGGTCTGCGTCCAGAGGATGGCTCACGCTGTCCTTCTGGGAACCGTGGAGGTGTGGAGTAAAAAAATGCACAGAGACTCAGTCTGTGGACGCACAAGAACTGGTGTGAAACACGGGCGCTTGTCTTTCGCAAGAACGAGTGTTACTGCACGAGAACGTGGAATCGCACAGGAGGTCTCTGGGAGAGGCGTACTGCTCGTACTAACGCTCTAGGCGGTCTCTGCCAAATAGGCCTATGCCCCCGACCTGTATGTCCTCGTCCGCACATTTTCGGCAGCGAGAGAGTCTCTCGCTGTGAAACCCTCTCGCGCCAGTTCTCGGTATTGCGGACGAGTGGTGGGGGGCAAGACCGTTGGCTTAGCGCGGTACGCGCTACCTCGGTCGGGCGCGTGGTGGGGGGTAAGATCGTCGTCCCACCGGCGTAACTCGTTACAGCAGCGGACTGCACAGCCCGAGACAGTCTGCCACGAGTTTTCTTTTCGCCGGGTAATAGTAGTAATCTCGTCCCAGTAATTAACAGTAATCGGCCCCTTTCGCAGCCACCAATTTTTATAACGTAGGAACAACACGTTCCGTGAAAAATAAATTCAGTGATCAGTGTTAGTAGCCGTGCAGTGAAGTGAATATTCGGTACATTAACCCGGACGCAGTGTGATCAGCTGAGCACTGGGCGCTACCCAACCATAAATCTTTTCGTCCACCGATAACCAGGATCGGTACAGTGACCCAGTGACACAGGTTTCCGGAAAGGGAAGGAAAGCAAGGAAAGGAATGTCCGAAAGGGTGAGTTTTATTTAATTTATTGGTGATTATTAGGTGTGAAAATAAATTCCTTCCGATTTTAGGGTACAATAACAGTTCGATTTAAAAAATATGAAAACAACTCGATCATCGAAACAATTTCCATTATTGTTAATTACCTTTTGCCATTTTTCTGGCAGCTTCTGAATACCACCGCGATAGAAATTCCAGTCGGAAAGAATTTATTCATACACCTAATATTATTTTTTAAATTTAGTTGTGTTGGCCGTTGTTAAACTACGGATTTTTACCTCATTAACGAATTACGATCACTTGTACATTTTCTGTTACGTTACCTTTTCGTTTATGCCTTATTTAAAAACGAAATTTACGTACTTCTTGTCCTCTCACTTCAAATTATTCTTATTTAAGATTCTGCTTTAAAAAAAAACTGTGTAACACGGTTTCCTTCGATGCATGCCGACTTGCTTGTTCGTACGTTCGTAGCACAAGCGCGGTCGCCTACCGCGTAGCCAACGCTACCGCGGGAACTCGGGCGGAAGGCGCGCGCTCTGATTGGTCGGGTTTTTGGTTAATATCTCCTTAACGAAGCTTCGGACAATATTTTCGCTAAGGAAAAAGTTGTTTCAAATCACCCCCTGAGTCACCCCTTTCAAGGAAAACCGACATTTTTGGGACACCCTGTATACTATTTTTTTCAATGCTTATTGCACGTATACCTTGATACTGACTTTTTGATAGCTTACTTTCGATTAAAAGAGATAATGCTTCATCATCAGATAGCGTACTTTCTTGTACACGGTGCAAAGATTTCCTGTACATTGATGGTTTCGATGGACTGCCATTCGTAATGTCCTTCAAGATGTATGTTGCATCCGCTTTACCTGCTGCTCTTAGGTGCATTTGTGTTGCGTAAGCCAATTCATCGCCAGTGTTTTCTGCACGAATTTTTTCAGTTTTCCTTCTGTTCGATCTTTCACTGGAATTGGCGAAGCTGCATGAGGAACGACCCGTGTTAGTTACCATGATGGGTTCGTTGACAAGAAATACAAACGTGTTTAACCAGTCGTTAAACTTTTTCAAAAAAATATTTTCCTTTCTGCTAACTTGTTGCCACTTAGTTTTCAAGTTGTACAATATTTTACATATGAGTCCCTTTTTCTCTTCGGATAATTCATACGAGCCATGCAATTTTCTAGACATTTCTTTTTCAATAATTCTATATATTATTGTCGCGTTATCATTGAAATGTTCTTTAAATAGAAAAAAGAGCTCTTTTTTAGTTAAGCCTTTCGATTTCTTTGTATTTAAAGAATCTGCAATATAAAATAGCAATGATAATGAAATTTGACGAATAAATACAATCGAAATTTTATCATCATTATAATAAAAATATAACTTCATTGTTTCCTTTTGGCAGATTTCTACAACGTTGAATAAAATGTTGCACAGAATCCGCATACGCAGCTATCCGCAGCCAATTTTTACGTAGTTTTATAGTAACATGTTCATATAATAACGTTTAATAGGTCTCGTGACAGAACAATGAAGAACAACAAACTGTTTCTCTGTTTGAATGTAATTCTCCTTTTCGCGACTTCAATAATTTTCAAAGAATTTCTTGCTAATTTGTTACTAAGTACGTTACTATTTTAAACTTTGGTTTACATATTATTTTTAATTGTACATACCTTCAGCAGATAAATCCATTTTACCAAATTAAAATTGATATACTACACGACTCACAGTGCACTTCGAAATACAATATTATTTTTCGCCTTTTCCGAACGCTCGATGGGACGCGTGCGAGAGATACATTCGACATTAATTTTAAAACAAAATAATAACGCTCGTTACATAGCAACTCCCAAAATAATTTCCCAAAGCGATTTACTAGCGAACCCAATAGTGAAAGTTCCTTATATAGAAACTTCATTTTTGGAGTTTTGGCCACGTTTTCGGGATTTGGGACCACTGTGCGTCCGTCCGATAGACGGAGTGCCTGTTTTAAAAATTCTCACACGCTTGTCACCTGGATAGGCGAGAACCTCCCTATTAAGGGGCACACTAAATCTAGTAAACTCACCGGTGTTCTTGAGGGGCCCAGGCCCTCGGAGGCCTCCGGCTCTGACGCCAGACCCCAACGGACTGATCCGGACATTAGATTACCAGGGGATTCACGCCGAACATAAACTTCCGAAATCGTTTCGGAGTCCTGAGCTCCTTTTCGAACAACTCCTCGAAAAATGCTCCGGGAGTATCGACATCTCACCTACCGGGCCCGAGTCCCGATTTGGATAAAAAAAAAATGACACCACTGCCTGCTGCTGGGGCGGCCTCCTCTGCAGTCATACCGCCTCCCATATATGTGCAAAATTTTGACGGCGACCTAGTGAAGGTCTCGGCCTCCCTTAAGGCAGACTACGGAGAGGGTTTCAAACTCAAATTCCTGGGCGACAGGATCAGAATACAGCTGGTCAAGGTTGAGGACTTCTATGATCTTAAGGAAAAACTGTTCGGTGGAAACAAGGCCTTCCACACCTTTACCATGAACGCTCAAAAAGCGCTAGTCGTCGTTCTGAAGGGCCTGTCCACTATCCCTCCTGAAACCATTCTGGCGGACATCAAGGAGCAGGGTCTCCGGCCGGTGTCCTGTAGTCCCCTGGTTCCTGTAGGGAAAAGGAAATCACCCTATTGTACCTATAACGTGGTCATCCCGCAGGGCACCTCCTTCAACGCTGTGGCCAAAACTGGGCACGTTCTTTACACTAGGGTATACTGGGAAAAGTTTCATTCCATGAAACCCTACACCCAGTGTTTCCGATGTCAATCATTTGGGCACTCGTCAGCAAATTGTAACCACCTTCTTCGTTGCGTCAAGTGTGCTGGTGCTCATCTGACGAGGAAGTGTGAGAGACCCGCAGGGTAGGCCCCTAGTTGTGCGAACTGGACTGGAACTCACACGGAAAATTTCTCCAAGTGCCCAGCTCTTACCAAATTCCTGGCTGCTAGGAATAAGCAGACAAAGGTCCCTGACATCCATCGGACCACGGACCTTAACAATAACCCTACGCCGCTATTTTCCCAAGGCTTCTTTGGGGACGACTGTTGTCTCAGCGCCGGGGGGCTCAAAGCTCTCTTATCGTGATGCGCTAATCACAAGGCACGAAGCGGGATTCCCTGCTGGAGTGGCTGCTTCATGCCCTGAACCCTGCGCTGCTACTCCCCTGGACGTTAACGCTGTCATGGAAACATTGAACGTCTGCAAGGAAATTGGAAAATTCTGTGACATAGGTCAAATACTGAAGGCTGCTAGACAGCTACTCATAAACTAAAAAGCTGCACCTCTAAAACGCAGCAACATGCAGCCTTTCTCGAAGTTGCCCAGTCACTTTTTTAGGTGGCTCCTTTCCCAAACTTCATCTTATGGAATGCTGGCTCGGTAGCTTGTAAAAAAAAGTGAGCTCCGACTGGTCCTGCAAAGCAGGGAGGTACACGTAGCCCTTATTACAGAGACCGGGCTCTCTCCTGGAGATGATTTCTCCATTCTTGGATATAGCGTGTGTAAAATTCTTAGGTTAGGATGAGCACGAGGAGGCTGGTAGGGTTAGGATCGGTGTTGAGCCACACAGACACTGAGTTGCACAAAAGAATGTGAGGTCTTTATTTAAAACGTCTGCCAACGGACAAGCCGTTGTGCACACGATGAAGATGGAGGATGAGCCCCCGTACACTTTATTGTACAATACCACCGGTTAAACGCGTGGACGCGAGAACACGCACAATCGCGAATGCACAATCAGATGATCTATACTTTCGAACTGTGTCGCGAACTCCGCGTTGAGTCGACAGTTGAGAATACGTGATTTGTGCACTGAATTTGTTAGATGAGCAAGACTATTTGACAATGAACAAAAAGGCGTGTTGCGTTGCGCACGGTTGTGAACAGATTGAATTCAAGATGGATGCGCATTTCCGCCGCAGCGTCTTCTCGAACATTCTCGAGCGTCGATCGACAAGACGGACGCTGATTGGTTGATTGATCGCGGATCGACTGCGACTTCCGCTGCCCAGGAGGTGCTGCGGTGATCGAGAGTGCGGCGGCGCAAAGAACTACTCATTCCCAAACATGCTCCCGCCATCAACAGCTGATTGGAGATGTTGATGATGAATCTGTAACAGGCAAAATTGCCAATTTTGCAATTGGCCTGATTAGTGTTGTAGTGGCGGTCTTGAGCGTCACGACTCGGGTGAGTCCATCCTTCCCTGGATGTAAGGTGATGATCCTCGCAAGTGGCCACTTGCTTGGTGGAAATCGCTCATCTGTGATGAGCACCAGGGATCCGATCTTCAAGTCGTTGGTTGGATGGTGCCATTTGGTGATGGATAGTTGTCTCTGCAAATAGTGGGATGACCACTGAGTCCAGAATTGTTGCATCTTTTTTTGAATGAATTGCCACCTGGCTGATGGCAGAACTGATGAATTCTCCACAGACGGTTCCGGAAGAGCTGAGAGTGGTTGTCCAACAAGAAAGTGCGCTGGTGTAAGTGCTGTGATGTCATCTGGGTCGTCACTGAGGGGCTCGAGCGGTCGTGAGTTGAGCATGGCTTCTATTTGTGTGAGAAGTGTGCTGAACTCCTCGTATGTGAGCACCGTCTCACTGACTGTGCGCCGGAGATGGTGTTTGACTGACTTCACGACCGCTTCCCACTTGCCTCCCATGTGTGGTGCGGCTGGTGGGTTGAAATGCCATTCTGTCTTGTCATTGACGAACAGCTGGTTCAAGCGTTGATGCGCCTCAGTCCCCTGGGTGAACATTCTCTTGAGGACGGTGTCAGCTCCAACGTAGTTGGTTCCGCAATCAGAGTGAAGAGTGAGAGGAATCCCTCTCCTGGAGACAAATCTCCTGTAGGTGGCGATGAACCCTTCTGTTGTATAATCTGTCACCAGTTCTAGGTGAACAGCTGATGTGGTGAGGCACACAAAGACACAGATCCAGCCCTTTTGTGTCTTGGCACCTCTTCCTCTCCACGTCTTCAGTGTGATTGGACCCGCATAATCGGTGCCAGTATTGTTGAACGGTCGTGAGGGTGTAACTCTCGAAAGAGGTAGTTGGCCCATCAGTTGATGGGCACGGATCCCCCTTTGTCGAGCACACACAACACACCGCAGTATGTGAGATTTCACTGGCGCTCGCCCTCCAATGATCCAGTAGTTTTGTCGAATCTGGGCAAGGGTAAGCTGGGTCCCTCCATGAAGAGTTTGTAGATGCGCATGGTCTATAATCAATTTAGACAGATGTGAGTGACGAGGTAAGATTGCAGGATGCTTACTTTCGTAGCTCGTGCAAACATTGTTGAGTCTGCCTCCAACTCTAATGACTCCATTCTCATCGATGAATGCGGTGAGTCGATTGAAGACATGAGCAGCTGGTAGGGTTGAGCCTGAGCTGAGCATCTTCATCTCGCTGGAGAAATAAAGCGCCTGCGTTGCTTTGATCCAGAAGCTCCTAGCCCATTCTATGTCAATGGGCGATAAGGTGAAGAGCGGCAGCGTGACTGGAGCCTTCTTCAACCTTGAAACAAATCTGAAACAAACTGATGTGATGCGAATGAGTTTGTTGAGGGATGAATATTTATAGATGAGGTCCCAGTGATATTCAATCTTTTGAATATTGAGCAGCTTTGAAATGCCTGGACGAGCCTCTAGCGCGCTCAAGTCTTCGTCCAGCATTGGTTGTGATGGCCATTTTTCACTGGGTTGCGCAAGCCATGGTGGTCCCGTCCACCAAAGCTTATGATGTTCAAGCTGCGATGTTGATAAGCCTCTTGATGCGCAATCCGCTGGGTTTGAAGTCCCTGGAACGTGTCTCCATTGTGCGCTTTGGGTGATCTCTTGAATTTGAGACACACGATTCCTTACGTAGTCCTTCCAGCGTGATGCGTGTGTTTTGATCCAGGTTAGTGTCACTTGTGAGTCCGTCCACAGATATGTTGTAGCAATGTTGAGCTTGAGCGTTGCTTGAACATATTTGGTGAGCTTCGCCAGCATCAATGCTGCAGTAAGCTCGAGTCTCGGGATTGTGAGCTTCTTTAGTGGTGCTACCTTAGTTTTGGAGCACACCAATGTCGCGACCTTGTGAGTTGTGGACGGTGATGATACGGTAATGTAAATTACCGCTGCCATGGCGAGTTGTGAGGCATCAGAAAAGCCGTGTAGTTCCACTGTAGAGTTGCTGAAGGTGTTGAACCACCTCGGACATGATAGCTTGCGCAAGCTTGTTAAATCTTCTCTGATGATGAGCCATTGTGACGTTACTTGGGAAGGCAGTGGATCATCCCAGTTGAGCTTGTGTAGCCACAACTCTTGCAATAGTGTTTTTGCTCGAATTATGACTGGTGCTAGAAAACCTAATGGATCAAATATTTGTGCTACTTCTGATAAAATGAGGCGTTTGGTGAGCCGTGAATTTGAGCTTGGTTTTGAAGTGAAAGAAAATTCATCGTTGATCACATTCCATTGAAGTCCGAGAATTTTGGTATTGCAGTCGTCGAGTGATATAATTGAGCCTTGGGCTCGTTGGGTTTGAGAAATTGCATCAAGCAACGGAGGAAAGGTTGAATGCCATTTGGCTAGTGGAAACCCTCCCGCGTTGCACAGATCTTTTAATTGGTGAGCAATTGTAATGAGCATCTCACCTGTGTCTGCACCTCCAAAGATGTCATCAACGTATCTGGCATGCGTGATTGATGGCACCGCCAGAGGAAAGCGATGACCTTCGTCTTCCACCAATTGGAGTAAAGCTCTGACCGCCAAAAATGGAGCAGCCTTGGTCCCATAGGTGACCGTTGTGAGCTTGTAGGGCACCTCCTTTGAATTGTCATCGATCCACAGTATTCGGTGAAGATCTTGATCCTCCTCGTGAATCTTGACTTGACGATACATTTTTGTCACGTCTGTGGCAAAAATGTACTTGTGCTGGCGTATCCACAGCAGCACGTCGGTGATGTTAAGGAGGAGATTTGCACCCGTATGCATCAAATCGTTGACAGAATACCCAGTTGAAGTAGGGCTTGATCCATTGAAGATGACTCTCAACTTTGTCGTCTGGCTGTCAGGCTTCAATACTCCATGATGTGGAAGATAAAACACAGAGTGAGTATTAGGTGAAAGGGATGGTGCTCTTACCATGTGACGGAGCTCCTCGTACTCTTGCATGAAGCCTTGATAGAGGGTGCGATACTCGTCGTTCCTATTGAGTTTGACGAGCATACGCTTCAAGCAAGCGTGAGCTGCTTGATAAGAATTACCCAGCAGCTTCGGAGTCTCCTTCAGAGGGATGCGCACTGTGTATCGTCCTGTAGAATCACGAGTGTGTGTCGCTCGAAAGTGATCCTCACATTCTTGTTCTTCAGGTGTGAGCTTCATGGGTGTATCTGTTGGGAGCTCCTCTTGAATCCAAAATCGTGTCAGCATGTCTTGTAAGGAGTTGTCGACATGCTGCATGACTGCAGAATGGTGTGCTGTGACCGTGCGCCGGTCCACTGTAACTGGTCCAAGAATGAGCCACCCAAAAATGGACAGTTGTCCAATTGGCATTGAAGGATCACCCTTCTTGAGGGTGGGCTTGATCACTTGTCCATACACGTCTGCACCAATCACTATGTCTATCGGTCTTGATGTAAGAAAGTCTGGATCGGCCAGCGGAAGGCCATTCAAATGTGGCCATTCTTGGCGTGGCGGTTCCACCGATGGTAAACTTGACGTCAGTGCTCGCAGAACATGTGCTTGAACGTGCACTGTTGACATATCGTAGTTGGAGCGCAGAGTTATTAGTGCGACTCCTTTGGTTTGAATAGATGAGTTACCCCCAATGCCAGTGATCGTGATGGATGCGTGGATGCGTTGAATTCTAAGCCGGTTGATGAGCTCTTCTGTGACAAATGTCAGTTCCGAGCCTGAATCTATCAATAACCTTACCGGCGAAGATGACACTGAAGTGATCAGCTGGGCGTTGGCTGTTGCCAACAAGGTAACTGAACAGTAGGGTGTGAGCACTGGCGATGATTGGTTGAGCCTCCTTCGTTCTGTTGAGCATGCTGTGTGAGTCTGCGTTGTGCGCTGTTGTGTGATTGATGTGGTTGATGGGACGACTGCACCGATACTTCAATGGGTTGCGCCACTTGTTGATGGTTCCTCTTCTGCGCGAGGCTTGGAAAGAGCAGCAGTGTGAGCTGAAGGCTTGGTCAAGTGCAGCATCGTGTGGTGGCTGGCTGAGCACGTTTTGCACCGACGTGTGGAGTTGCAGTCCTCAGTGCGATGCCTTCCACAGCAATTCCGACACAATTTGTTGGTGGTGACAATTTTGCGCCTGTCCTCCACCGACAGCTCCCTGAACCTTGGACACATGATGATGTAATGGTCCTCTTTACAATAGTCACAAGGGTAGCTGTAAGGTGACGCAGATGGCTGTGCCTTCGGCCTGGATGCTGTGTGCGCAGCGCCTTTGCTAGGGTAATACCTGCTTGTAATTGATCGGCTTGGTGGAGCAGCAGAGGAGTGAGCCTTCTTTCCCTTCTGTAACGCCGCCGCCTCCAGCCGTTCCAAGGCCACCACCTTGGCAGCAATAAAGGTCTCGAGCTGCTTCAGCCGAGGGTATTCCTTTGTTGAGCCCACCGACGTCTCCCAGGCTTCCCTGGTGGACTTGTCCATCCAGCTGGTCGCCTGGTGCACGAGCAGGATGTTGCACATGTCATCAGCTGCGCCTAAGGTGGTGAGCGTCTTGTGCACTTTATTGATGGTGGACACAATTTCGCCAAGCGCTTTTGCACTGCGCGTTGCGATCGGCGAGACGTTGAGCAGCTTGTCTAGCTGCTCTTCGATGAGCACACGCTTATTTGTGTACTTCTTGCTGAGTTCCTCCCAGCAAGATTGAAACGATGAGCCTGTGAGCGGGTAAGCGTTCACCAGCTCTGATGGCTCACCTTGGAGGCTGGACCGCAGGTAATGAAGCCGATCTATCTCCATGAGCTGCTGGTCCTGGATGATTAATGAGGTGAACAACTCACTATAGGCCGGCCACTCCGTATATGCGCCAGAGAATGTGGGCAGGGAGATCTCCGGCAGCTTCGAGGCTCTTGACGTGGCGCTCGATGCAACCGCTGGACGCTGCTGTATCGCCCTCACGTCTTCTCGGAGGCGGTTGAGCCTAATTTTGGTGGTTAAATACACCTGAGCCTCCTGCACAGCCATATTTGCCTCGAAATATGGGTGGTTGATGAACTTGACCGGCCATGTCTCCTCAAAATGCGCGTGTTCGCGAGTGAATGCTAGGTGCAGCTCCTCAACATGGGCTGCGAGTAGCTCGACCTCGTCGATGGACGTAGTGTGCGCTTGCGAGGGCATGTGCGCCTGCAATGCCTGAAGGGAGTCGTAGCGGCCTATCTGGGTTTTGGCCTTGAAAACCAGCTGCGAGGGCAACGTTGATGGTGATGTTGCCCTCGGTGGTTTTTTATCCCCACTCGTCCCCAGAGCCTCGGTGGGGATTGTGAGCACAATCGGTGCTGGGGAGGGCGCCCTTGACGAACCCGCCGATTTGACGACCTTTTGCTCGTCTTGGTCAGCCATCGCAAAACACGGGAGTTGAGCTTGTGAGCCCTCTAACACAAACTACACAGCACTGTAGTGCACAATCACCGATCCGGCTCGAAGGACCAAAACTGTAAAATTCTTAGGTTAGGATGAGCACGAGGAGGCTGGTAGGGTTAGGATCGGTGTTGAGCCACACAGACACTGAGTTGCACAAAAGAATGTGAGGTCTTTATTTAAAACGTCTGCCAACGGACAAGCCGTTGTGCACACGATGAAGATGGAGGATGAGCCCCCGTACACTTTATTGTACAATACCACCGGTTAAACGCGTGGACGCGAGAACACGCACAATCGCGAATGCACAATCAGATGATCTATACTTTCGAACTGTGTCGCGAACTCCGCGTTGAGTCGACAGTTGAGAATACGTGATTTGTGCACTGAATTTGTTAGATGAGCAAGACTATTTGACAATGAACAAAAAGGCGTGTTGCGTTGCGCACGGTTGTGAACAGATTGAATTCAAGATGGATGCGCATTTCCGCCGCAGCGTCTTCTCGAACATTCTCGAGCGTCGATCGACAAGACGGACGCTGATTGGTTGATTGATCGCGGATCGACTGCGACTTCCGCTGCCCAGGAGGTGCTGCGGTGATCGAGAGTGCGGCGGCGCAAAGAACTACTCATTCCCAAACATGCTCCCGCCATCAACAGCTGATTGGAGATGTTGATGATGAATCTGTAACAGGCAAAATTGCCAATTTTGCAATTGGCCTGATTAGTGTTGTAGTGGCGGTCTTGAGCGTCACGACTCGGGTGAGTCCATCCTTCCCTGGATGTAAGGTGATGATCCTCGCAAGTGGCCACTTGCTTGGTGGAAATCGCTCATCTGTGATGAGCACCAGGGATCCGATCTTCAAGTCGTTGGTTGGATGGTGCCATTTGGTGATGGATAGTTGTCTCTGCAAATAGTGGGATGACCACTGAGTCCAGAATTGTTGCATCTTTTTTTGAATGAATTGCCACCTGGCTGATGGCAGAACTGATGAATTCTCCACAGACGGTTCCGGAAGAGCTGAGAGTGGTTGTCCAACAAGAAAGTGCGCTGGTGTAAGTGCTGTGATGTCATCTGGGTCGTCACTGAGGGGCTCGAGCGGTCGTGAGTTGAGCATGGCTTCTATTTGTGTGAGAAGTGTGCTGAACTCCTCGTATGTGAGCACCGTCTCACTGACTGTGCGCCGGAGATGGTGTTTGACTGACTTCACGACCGCTTCCCACTTGCCTCCCATGTGTGGTGCGGCTGGTGGGTTGAAATGCCATTCTGTCTTGTCATTGACGAACAGCTGGTTCAAGCGTTGATGCGCCTCAGTCCCCTGGGTGAACATTCTCTTGAGGACGGTGTCAGCTCCAACGTAGTTGGTTCCGCAATCAGAGTGAAGAGTGAGAGGAATCCCTCTCCTGGAGACAAATCTCCTGTAGGTGGCGATGAACCCTTCTGTTGTATAATCTGTCACCAGTTCTAGGTGAACAGCTGATGTGGTGAGGCACACAAAGACACAGATCCAGCCCTTTTGTGTCTTGGCACCTCTTCCTCTCCACGTCTTCAGTGTGATTGGACCCGCATAATCGGTGCCAGTATTGTTGAACGGTCGTGAGGGTGTAACTCTCGAAAGAGGTAGTTGGCCCATCAGTTGATGGGCACGGATCCCCCTTTGTCGAGCACACACAACACACCGCAGTATGTGAGATTTCACTGGCGCTCGCCCTCCAATGATCCAGTAGTTTTGTCGAATCTGGGCAAGGGTAAGCTGGGTCCCTCCATGAAGAGTTTGTAGATGCGCATGGTCTATAATCAATTTAGACAGATGTGAGTGACGAGGTAAGATTGCAGGATGCTTACTTTCGTAGCTCGTGCAAACATTGTTGAGTCTGCCTCCAACTCTAATGACTCCATTCTCATCGATGAATGCGGTGAGTCGATTGAAGACATGAGCAGCTGGTAGGGTTGAGCCTGAGCTGAGCATCTTCATCTCGCTGGAGAAATAAAGCGCCTGCGTTGCTTTGATCCAGAAGCTCCTAGCCCATTCTATGTCAATGGGCGATAAGGTGAAGAGCGGCAGCGTGACTGGAGCCTTCTTCAACCTTGAAACAAATCTGAAACAAACTGATGTGATGCGAATGAGTTTGTTGAGGGATGAATATTTATAGATGAGGTCCCAGTGATATTCAATCTTTTGAATATTGAGCAGCTTTGAAATGCCTGGACGAGCCTCTAGCGCGCTCAAGTCTTCGTCCAGCATTGGTTGTGATGGCCATTTTTCACTGGGTTGCGCAAGCCATGGTGGTCCCGTCCACCAAAGCTTATGATGTTCAAGCTGCGATGTTGATAAGCCTCTTGATGCGCAATCCGCTGGGTTTGAAGTCCCTGGAACGTGTCTCCATTGTGCGCTTTGGGTGATCTCTTGAATTTGAGACACACGATTCCTTACGTAGTCCTTCCAGCGTGATGCGTGTGTTTTGATCCAGGTTAGTGTCACTTGTGAGTCCGTCCACAGATATGTTGTAGCAATGTTGAGCTTGAGCGTTGCTTGAACATATTTGGTGAGCTTCGCCAGCATCAATGCTGCAGTAAGCTCGAGTCTCGGGATTGTGAGCTTCTTTAGTGGTGCTACCTTAGTTTTGGAGCACACCAATGTCGCGACCTTGTGAGTTGTGGACGGTGATGATACGGTAATGTAAATTACCGCTGCCATGGCGAGTTGTGAGGCATCAGAAAAGCCGTGTAGTTCCACTGTAGAGTTGCTGAAGGTGTTGAACCACCTCGGACATGATAGCTTGCGCAAGCTTGTTAAATCTTCTCTGATGATGAGCCATTGTGACGTTACTTGGGAAGGCAGTGGATCATCCCAGTTGAGCTTGTGTAGCCACAACTCTTGCAATAGTGTTTTTGCTCGAATTATGACTGGTGCTAGAAAACCTAATGGATCAAATATTTGTGCTACTTCTGATAAAATGAGGCGTTTGGTGAGCCGTGAATTTGAGCTTGGTTTTGAAGTGAAAGAAAATTCATCGTTGATCACATTCCATTGAAGTCCGAGAATTTTGGTATTGCAGTCGTCGAGTGATATAATTGAGCCTTGGGCTCGTTGGGTTTGAGAAATTGCATCAAGCAACGGAGGAAAGGTTGAATGCCATTTGGCTAGTGGAAACCCTCCCGCGTTGCACAGATCTTTTAATTGGTGAGCAATTGTAATGAGCATCTCACCTGTGTCTGCACCTCCAAAGATGTCATCAACGTATCTGGCATGCGTGATTGATGGCACCGCCAGAGGAAAGCGATGACCTTCGTCTTCCACCAATTGGAGTAAAGCTCTGACCGCCAAAAATGGAGCAGCCTTGGTCCCATAGGTGACCGTTGTGAGCTTGTAGGGCACCTCCTTTGAATTGTCATCGATCCACAGTATTCGGTGAAGATCTTGATCCTCCTCGTGAATCTTGACTTGACGATACATTTTTGTCACGTCTGTGGCAAAAATGTACTTGTGCTGGCGTATCCACAGCAGCACGTCGGTGATGTTAAGGAGGAGATTTGCACCCGTATGCATCAAATCGTTGACAGAATACCCAGTTGAAGTAGGGCTTGATCCATTGAAGATGACTCTCAACTTTGTCGTCTGGCTGTCAGGCTTCAATACTCCATGATGTGGAAGATAAAACACAGAGTGAGTATTAGGTGAAAGGGATGGTGCTCTTACCATGTGACGGAGCTCCTCGTACTCTTGCATGAAGCCTTGATAGAGGGTGCGATACTCGTCGTTCCTATTGAGTTTGACGAGCATACGCTTCAAGCAAGCGTGAGCTGCTTGATAAGAATTACCCAGCAGCTTCGGAGTCTCCTTCAGAGGGATGCGCACTGTGTATCGTCCTGTAGAATCACGAGTGTGTGTCGCTCGAAAGTGATCCTCACATTCTTGTTCTTCAGGTGTGAGCTTCATGGGTGTATCTGTTGGGAGCTCCTCTTGAATCCAAAATCGTGTCAGCATGTCTTGTAAGGAGTTGTCGACATGCTGCATGACTGCAGAATGGTGTGCTGTGACCGTGCGCCGGTCCACTGTAACTGGTCCAAGAATGAGCCACCCAAAAATGGACAGTTGTCCAATTGGCATTGAAGGATCACCCTTCTTGAGGGTGGGCTTGATCACTTGTCCATACACGTCTGCACCAATCACTATGTCTATCGGTCTTGATGTAAGAAAGTCTGGATCGGCCAGCGGAAGGCCATTCAAATGTGGCCATTCTTGGCGTGGCGGTTCCACCGATGGTAAACTTGACGTCAGTGCTCGCAGAACATGTGCTTGAACGTGCACTGTTGACATATCGTAGTTGGAGCGCAGAGTTATTAGTGCGACTCCTTTGGTTTGAATAGATGAGTTACCCCCAATGCCAGTGATCGTGATGGATGCGTGGATGCGTTGAATTCTAAGCCGGTTGATGAGCTCTTCTGTGACAAATGTCAGTTCCGAGCCTGAATCTATCAATAACCTTACCGGCGAAGATGACACTGAAGTGATCAGCTGGGCGTTGGCTGTTGCCAACAAGGTAACTGAACAGTAGGGTGTGAGCACTGGCGATGATTGGTTGAGCCTCCTTCGTTCTGTTGAGCATGCTGTGTGAGTCTGCGTTGTGCGCTGTTGTGTGATTGATGTGGTTGATGGGACGACTGCACCGATACTTCAATGGGTTGCGCCACTTGTTGATGGTTCCTCTTCTGCGCGAGGCTTGGAAAGAGCAGCAGTGTGAGCTGAAGGCTTGGTCAAGTGCAGCATCGTGTGGTGGCTGGCTGAGCACGTTTTGCACCGACGTGTGGAGTTGCAGTCCTCAGTGCGATGCCTTCCACAGCAATTCCGACACAATTTGTTGGTGGTGACAATTTTGCGCCTGTCCTCCACCGACAGCTCCCTGAACCTTGGACACATGATGATGTAATGGTCCTCTTTACAATAGTCACAAGGGTAGCTGTAAGGTGACGCAGATGGCTGTGCCTTCGGCCTGGATGCTGTGTGCGCAGCGCCTTTGCTAGGGTAATACCTGCTTGTAATTGATCGGCTTGGTGGAGCAGCAGAGGAGTGAGCCTTCTTTCCCTTCTGTAACGCCGCCGCCTCCAGCCGTTCCAAGGCCACCACCTTGGCAGCAATAAAGGTCTCGAGCTGCTTCAGCCGAGGGTATTCCTTTGTTGAGCCCACCGACGTCTCCCAGGCTTCCCTGGTGGACTTGTCCATCCAGCTGGTCGCCTGGTGCACGAGCAGGATGTTGCACATGTCATCAGCTGCGCCTAAGGTGGTGAGCGTCTTGTGCACTTTATTGATGGTGGACACAATTTCGCCAAGCGCTTTTGCACTGCGCGTTGCGATCGGCGAGACGTTGAGCAGCTTGTCTAGCTGCTCTTCGATGAGCACACGCTTATTTGTGTACTTCTTGCTGAGTTCCTCCCAGCAAGATTGAAACGATGAGCCTGTGAGCGGGTAAGCGTTCACCAGCTCTGATGGCTCACCTTGGAGGCTGGACCGCAGGTAATGAAGCCGATCTATCTCCATGAGCTGCTGGTCCTGGATGATTAATGAGGTGAACAACTCACTATAGGCCGGCCACTCCGTATATGCGCCAGAGAATGTGGGCAGGGAGATCTCCGGCAGCTTCGAGGCTCTTGACGTGGCGCTCGATGCAACCGCTGGACGCTGCTGTATCGCCCTCACGTCTTCTCGGAGGCGGTTGAGCCTAATTTTGGTGGTTAAATACACCTGAGCCTCCTGCACAGCCATATTTGCCTCGAAATATGGGTGGTTGATGAACTTGACCGGCCATGTCTCCTCAAAATGCGCGTGTTCGCGAGTGAATGCTAGGTGCAGCTCCTCAACATGGGCTGCGAGTAGCTCGACCTCGTCGATGGACGTAGTGTGCGCATGCGAGGGCATGTGCGCCTGCAATGCCTGAAGGGAGTCGTAGCGGCCTATCTGGGTTTTGGCCTTGAAAACCAGCTGCGAGGGCAACGTTGATGGTGATGTTGCCCTCGGTGGTTTTTTATCCCCACTCGTCCCCAGAGCCTCGGTGGGGATTGTGAGCACAATCGGTGCTGGGGAGGGCGCCCTTGACGAACCCGCCGATTTGACGACCTTTTGCTCGTCTTGGTCAGCCATCGCAAAACACGGGAGTTGAGCTTGTGAGCCCTCTAACACAAACTACACAGCACTGTAGTGCACAATCACCGATCCGGCTCGAAGGACCAAAACTGTAAAATTCTTAGGTTAGGATGAGCACGAGGAGGCTGGTAGGGTTAGGATCGGTGTTGAGCCACACAGACACTGAGTTGCACAAAAGAATGTGAGGTCTTTATTTAAAACGTCTGCCAACGGACAAGCCGTTGTGCACACGATGAAGATGGAGGATGAGCCCCCGTACACTTTATTGTACAATACCACCGGTTAAACGCGTGGACGCGAGAACACGCACAATCGCGAATGCACAATCAGATGATCTATACTTTCGAACTGTGTCGCGAACTCCGCGTTGAGTCGACAGTTGAGAATACGTGATTTGTGCACTGAATTTGTTAGATGAGCAAGACTATTTGACAATGAACAAAAAGGCGTGTTGCGTTGCGCACGGTTGTGAACAGATTGAATTCAAGATGGATGCGCATTTCCGCCGCAGCGTCTTCTCGAACATTCTCGAGCGTCGATCGACAAGACAGACGCTGATTGGTTGATTGATCGCGGATCGACTGCGACTTCCGCTGCCCAGGAGGTGCTGCGGTGATCGAGAGTGCGGCGGCGCAAAGAACTACTCATTCCCAAACAGCGTGGTACTGTTACATGGGTCCTTCCGGTCCATCCCGTGCTCACTGTCCTCGCGTCGCTTTCCTCCGAATCGGCGATTCAGCGGAATCGCCTCGCGCGTGTCAGGCAGGTCGACGAACCGCGGAGGTTATCGTTGTAAGCACAACGTGGCCGTTGACGGCCCGGGCCCCGATATTTCCTAAGAGGCAGCGACCGTCAGGTGCCGACGGGGCGATTTCCCCCCGATAGATTTCGAGAAGGCGGGGCGCGGTTCTCAACCGCGGCACTCGATAGATTCATTCGTTTTTGAGAGCTCGATCAAGGAGGTTGCCGACGAGCCGACGTGCCGTCAAAATCGCGACTTCGTTCCCGCGCTTAGTTACACGCGAATCGCGCTCGGTCGCTCAGGTTAGGCGGAGTGTATATCCGTTCCGATACACCGAGAAACGGCCTCGCCGGGAGAGCATTTACGCGCCGATATAGACCACCGCAAACGCGAAGAACAGTGACGGAGCGAGCGCAGCGAAACTACGGACGCCAGGTACAGCGACTTTCCTGCGTCATCCGAGACTGCCACTCGAGCGAACACGACCTACGACAGGTCCGGCGACAGTCGAACGCCCCGATAACGTGCGACGGAGACGGAGCGCCGTCTCCTGGTATGTATTTAATCATTTATCTTTATTAAGAATTTACCTTATAGTAATAAGGGTATGCCGATTCTAACGCAGGCCCTCTGAGGGTGGTGCGGGGGCGGGGGGAAGCGCGGGCGCGCGAGGGAGTGCGGTGGGGGGAAACATGGGCGCGGGGGGAGCGGGGAGTGGAAGACCGGTTGCGCGCGCACGAGCCGCGGAGTGGAGGAAGCCGAAATCGTGGAGGGGATCAGTCCGGGCCGAGCCGCCGCGGAGACCTCTCCAGACCGGACCCACCCCCGGAAATTTCCACAGAGGGTCGTCCCCTCCCTCTAAAAATTTCTGGGGTCGGGTCTTGTATGAAAAAATCTTTTTTAGACTCGATCCGACCCCAAATATTTTTCTAAACCAAATCCACCGCCGGAATATTTTTTTTACAAACCAATATGCGACGGAAATTCCCCCCAACGCAGAGAAATAATTTTTAATCAACGTAGAATCTTAAAATTATGTGGCGAGGAGAGAAGGAGGATGACGATGGGGGAGTTACATACAAAAGCCTGGAGATACTGTGAGGTGGTTATATATTTTTCAAACAAATATATAGCATTCTAAAGCGTTCCGATTTAACGTCGAAGCGTATCGCGCGATTACGCATAATTTGACTCCTCTGGAGCAGCCGTGTAGGATGATGTCATTTTCACGGTGTGAAGAAGGAACGAACGAAATATGATTATGCGGCGTCGGTAGAAATGTTTTTTCAATACATATATGTGATGGAAATTTTTTCCCAATTTTTTCGCAGAGAAATAATAATTTAGAAACGTTGAATCTTAAAATTAGGTGGCGAGAGAAGGAGGAAGACGGGTAAATAAAATGGAGAAATAATATACGTTTAAGAAATATACAGGGTGTCCCACGGGAGACTGGACAGCGGGATATCTCCTAAAGTATTGGAGATAAAAAATTAAAAAAAATATGTAAATTAATGGTACGATGGGGCTGCTAGATTAGCTGCGACGGATTTTTTTTCCGATTATTATTTTAAAAGATACGATGGTCAAGTTCGGTTCTTCAAATGGCACTAACTTTTCTGAAGTCCTGAGTTGATAGTGCGTTCCAAGACGAATTCAATAAGCTTTAATGTATACACTTGATTTCCACTGGTTTTTGAGATATTGCGCTGGCAAATTTGCTGATTTTCACTTGAAAAAAACCTCTGGAATAGCAAGGACCGGGGTCGGTCTTGCAGGCGCCACGGGTGGCAGGGCCTGCTGAAATAGATACCTACCTGCCAAAGGTCTACGCAGACCCGAGGGCTGGACAATTCTTTTCCGCCAGAAATGCTACTTTGGTAGGTACATCTGCGGAATCGAGAAGCGCACCGTTACTTTTATTTCGCACTTGCTTCTACGCTCGGATGGCCGGTTATTTTGGGAGGGGTGCAAGTTCGATTGGTTAGGTTAGGAGGTGTGAAAGTTGCTAGACTAAATTTCAACCATATGGAGCAGATTGTATTAGAACCAATCGGATTTGCATCCCTCACAAACGGCTGCTCTCTTGAAGAGGCCCTCTTCACAGCAATGCCCACCTTCTCTCGCACGGAATACGTTAACGGATGCTTTTGTTTTGATATTGAAGCTCGTGTTTATACTCGAGAGGACCACGCGTCGACAGCGGGCTACCCCTTTTCTTCCTATGTCTCCCAACGAGGAGTATTGCCGATGGATTGTAGGAGCGTAGATGTCTAGATGCCAGTTATTGAATTCAGGAGACGATAGAAACACTTTAAGGAAAAAGGTACGAATCCTGGGCCGAACGTAACGAATTTGGGGTCGAGCCCCCGCAGTCGAGGGTGAAAATGTGAAATATTAATTGCAGCGTAGTAAGAAATGCTTCATTCTTTAATGCATCGATATGAAAGTGGGACCACTGGATTCCTTATGTTTTTCCGATGAACATCGTACCAAATTTCACGCAAATCGGCCCATTATCAACGAAATTTCCTTCATTATTTTCCGAATTACGTCGTTCTTGGTGTCAGTTTCATCGAAAAAGCATAAGGAATCCATTGGCGTCACTTCCTTCTCGATACGATGAAGAAAAGAAGCAAACATTTGAAATCCTGTACATTTTCACTTCTTAATGATATTCCAAACCCTTCGAGGGTCGAAACCCTTCAATTCGCTACGTTCGGCCCAGGATTCCTACCTTTTTTTCCGGAAAAAGCCATAAAATTCGGGCGAGGCACTGCGAAGGGCTGTCCTCGCCACGGGATACCAGGCCGCATCTCCTTGACGGGCGTTGCTCCAGAATTACGTATCATTTGTGCAGTGTGTGACACCCAACTACCCTCCGTGTAATCGGTCTGCGCGAAGTGGGGCGCAAGTTCGGTTATTATCAGTACTCCTGCCCGAGAGGAATACAATTTACTTTAATTATAGTACATGTGTGTTTTGTAATAAAGTGTTTCTATCGTCTCCTGAATTCAATAACTGGCATCTAGACATCTACGCTCCTACAATCCATCGGCAATACTCCTCGTTGGGAGACATAGGAAGAAAAGGGGTAGCCCGCTGTCGACGCGTGGTCCTCTCGAGTATAAACACGAGCTTCAATATCAAAACAAAAGCATCCGTTAACGTATTCCGTGCGAGAGAAGGTGGGCATTGCTGTGAAGAGGGCCTCTTCAAGAGAGCAGCCGTTTGTGAGGGATGCAAATCCGATTGGTTCTAATACAATCTGCTCCATATGGTTGAAATTTAGTCTAGCAACTTTCACACCTCCTAACCTAACCAATCGAACTTGCACCCCTCCCAAAATAACCGGCCATCCGAGCGTAGAAGCAAGTGCGAAATAAAAGTAACGGTGCGCTTCTCGATTCCGCAGATGTACCTACCAAAGTAGCATTTCTGGCGGAAAAGAATTGTCCAGCCCTCGGGTCTGCGTAGACCTTTGGCAGGTAGGTATCTATTTCAGCAGGCCCTGCCACCCGTGGCGCCTGCAAGACCGACCCCGGTCCTTGCTATTCCAGAGGTTTTTTTCAAGTGAAAATCAGCAAATTTGCCAGCGCAATATCTCAAAAACCAGTGGAAATCAAGTGTATACATTAAAGCTTATTGAATTCGTCTTGGAACGCACTATCAACTCAGGACTTCAGAAAAGTTAGTGCCATTTGAAGAACCGAACTTGACCATCGTATCTTTTAAAATAATAATCGGAAAAAAAATCCGTCGCAGCTAATCTAGCAGCCCCATCGTACCATTAATTTACATATTTTTTTTAATTTTTTATCTCCAATACTTTAGGAGATATCCCGCTGTCCAGTCTCCCGTGGGACACCCTGTATATTGACACATATAAAAATAGAATATAAAATTAAAAATAAAAATAAAAATATAATAGAATATAATAAAGAATATAAAAATAGAATATAATAAAGAACTTTGAACACATCACTCGACTAGACTATACCACTCTGAACGTCTATCGAACCACTTTGAACATCTATCGAACCACTTTGAACATCTATGGAACATCTATCGTACCACTCTGTACGTGTATAGTACCGCTCTGAACATGTATTGAACGTGTATGATACCACTCTGAACATGAATCGAACGTGGATCGTACCACTCTGAACGTGTATCGAACCACTTTGAACATCTATCGAACATCTATCATACCACTTCGAACATCTATCGAACGTGTATCGAACCGCTCTAAACATCTATGGAACGTCTATCGTACCACTTTGAACATCTATTGAACGTGTATGATATCACTCTGAACGTGTATCATACCACTCTGAATGTGTATCGAACCACTTCTACATAATAATTAATTAAGTTCATCATATTAAGGAGGTTGGGTTGGAGGAGGGTGAAGGAAAAAACATTTTTATATATATTAAAAATGGTTATATTTTATTTATGCAATTCTCTCTGGTGTTTAGACCACCAGTTGAATATTTTAAATACATTTTGCAAAGCACAATGCGGCGGTTTAAGTTAATGTTCCGGAAGATACGCAGAGGCCAAATTTTACAATACATTATTTTTATTTATCCATGAATTGTATGATTTATCAAACCCCAGCCACTTGACGTATACCTTATCACCCTTCCTACGCAACACTTTTCCCACCAGATACGCATCAGGATCGGTGACGCGCTGCAGCTCGTGTTCATAGAACATATAGATAGAATCCTCCGGCGACTGGTTTTCGACAGGAATCGACGAGCAGATACGTCGCGGGATTAGTTGCCTGTACTTTGGCTATCTTGAACACCTCCGTTGTCCAATTCGGTGTATAGCCTTTATCGAAGATGGTTTTAAATTTGCTCACGCGCACAAACTCGCCCAATTTGAATCTTGCTGGAGCAGCGATCTTTATGTTACTGTATACGGTGGCTAGCAGCTTATCGGCGATCGCAGGGGTAACATCGCGAGGACACATTTTGATGGTTCTATGTTTTTGTGCGTTATACTCTGCAAGTAGACGCGGTGGCGCATCGGTCCATTTATAGGTTCCATTAAGCGTAAACAGTTTCCACATATTGTTCTTCAAAGTTCGATTGAAACGTTCTACGACGGAGGCCTTCATCACCGAATACGTCGAATAATGATTAATGCCATGCTTTGTCAAGAGTTTCTGCACATCGGCGTTGTAAAATTCTTTTCCTTGATCGGTTTGCAAATTTTTCGGATATCGATCTCTAAATATCTTTGCAAACGCTTTAGTCACCTCAGCACCACTTTTAGTCTTGAGCGGCAACGCCCATGCATACTTGCTCAACACATCGATGACGGTGAGTATGAAGTAGTGACCTTGGTTGAATCGCGAGTATGGGCGCATTTCTACGTCAGCTTGCCACAGATCATCGTATACATGCACTATGACGCGCCTCCGTGGGAATAGTCTTCGAACTGGAGCATGCAATTCCTCAACAAGTTGTCGCTTCTTGCGACCATGGTTTTCTTCTTTACTCTTGGATTTCGATAATAGTGGCATGTTTGGTTGCAGAGGTGTCTTTGACACGAATGGTGCGATAATTATCGTGCACATGCATTATGTGCTCCCAACCGCCCCGAGGAAATTCTGGGCAAGTTCTGCCGTCTCGCATGATTCTCCTTCGCATTGTTGCTGCGGAATAGAATTCGATGCCAGTGATATCTTTTGAACGCTGTTTTGCAACGTTAGCATATCTCTCTGAAACACAATTAGCTTCCTCTCTAATTCTTCATGTTGCTCTCTCAAAAGTTTAATGCTCTTTTCCCTGTATAGTTTATTGACAGCATCGGTATCAGCCACCGGCTGAGCTACGCGTCGTATCTTGCGTGATTTTGCATCAAAGTCAGCACCGGTCACGCAAAGAGCGTTATCTCGCATATAATTTCGAAGCAAACCGCTCCATTTGTAGTAGTAGTAGTCCATTCTAGCTGCTCCACTCTTCTCGAGCGACACTCCAAATTTGTTGATCGGCATCTCGATGCATACAGCGCACATCATAGGCGTGTAGTTTAATTTATAATGAGGCCTACCTCGCGGAGTTCCTCGATAATCGATAGAATTTCGTTGTCGTGCGAGTTGTTACCCGCCTGACGCGACGCTTCCAGCAAACGGTATCGATCCACCAGCTCGTTGGGATCGTCCCAGTGCACGTAATCGATCTTGTTATCTTTTACCATCATGACTCGCGGTGTCGTTAGGCCTTTCCCTGCCCTACTAACCGATATACGGGGGAGTAGCGGTGCAATTACATGTTTGTACTTGTATCCCTTGTTACCTAATATGGGGTTTTGAGCGTTATGACTGCGTCTGTGGGCATTCGTCGTCAGCAGTATACTTTTGTAATTTTGTTTATCGGTATCGGTGTATGTGGTATCGTCGGGAATTCTCTTAAAAATCAGTTCATAAAGACCGGGTGTTCGTCCGTATTTTATGCCATCGATGATTATATTATCATCCTTGTCTATATCGAAAGCCTTATCCCCAAGCATCGTTCCACTACCACCAAAGTATATACCATACACATAGTCCATGGTCATATCCTTATCACTACTTAGGATTGCGCTCATATATTTTTGTCCCAGCGGACCGAAATGGTTGCACAACGTTTCTTGTCCCTTGGATGTTTGGAGTTGATGTCTAATAGATGTTGCAAACGACTCATCGGCAGAAGTTTCGAAAACGTCGTCATCATTGGTTGCGACCGACTGTAGTAGTAAGGCTAGGAGAGTTCCAACGCAGGTCCTCTGAGGGGAGCGCGGGGCGGGGGGAAGTTAGGGCGCGCGGGGAGTGCGGTGGAGGGAAACATGGGCGCGGGGGGAGCGGGGAGTGGAAGACCGGTTGCGCGCGCACGAGCCGCGGAGTGGAGGAAGCCGAAATCGTGGAGGGGATCAGTCCGGGCCGAGCCGCCGTGGAGACCTCGCCAGACCTGACCCACCGGTGGAAAATTTTCAGAGGGTCGTCCCCTCCCTTTAAAAAATTTCTGGGGCCGGGTCTTGTATGAAAAATCTTTTTTCAGACTCGATCCAGCCCCAGAAATTTTTTCCCCCAAATATTTTTATAAACCAGATCCGCCGCCAGAATATTTTTTCGACTAGATCATACCACTCTGAACGTGTGTCAAACATGTATCGAACCACTTTGAACATCTATCGAACGTATATTGAACGACTTTGAACGGGTATCGAACGTGTATTGAACGGCTTTGAACGGGTATTGAACGGCTTTGAACGGGTATTGAACGGCTTTCAACGGATATTGAACATGAATCGAACGGGTATTGAACGGCTTTGATCGGGTATTGAACGTAAATCGTACAACTCGGAACGTGAATCGAACGGGTATTGAACATCTATTGAAGATGTATTGAACGTAAATCGTACAACTCTGAACGTGAATCGTACTACTTCTACATAATTATAACTATCGTCTTAATCTAGCGTACACCGCATATAGGAGGTTGGGGAGGGTGAAAAAAACATTTATGCGTTAAAAATTGATCATATTTTATTTATGAATTTCTCTTTGGTGTTTAGATCACCAGTTGAATATTTTAAATACATTTTGCATGGCACAATGCTTCGCGTGTCTACTACATCGCAGAGTATTAACTACATTTAGCTTATTTAGAGATTTAATATTCTCATAGTCAATATCAAGCGTCTCGATGATCACGTCCGGTCTTGTATTTTCATCGAGGAAATCTGCAAGCCAGTCACGTTTCTGCAACCCTTTAACGTATACGATATGGGATGCGTCATCTTCTTCATCGATCACATCAGCTACAGCTTTCGAAATTAGCTGTTTAGCCATACTGTACGGAACGTCTCCATCTTCCCACCGTAGTCCATGATGTTTTGCCACCAACCATCGGATGCTTGATTTGTCGGATTTTGTAAGAAGATATTGCGGCGTCGAACTCCCCAAAATATAGTGCGAGAGAATTGTTCCCTTTCGTAGGACAGCCACTTCCTTGACAACAAATCTTCCGTCGACGATGAATCCTTGCAGGTCAACAAATGTTGGTGCAACCATTGTCGATACAATTTTAGAGGTCTGCTCGCTTCCAAGACAGATGAGAGAATGCAGTCTTTCTCGTAAAACATCTCGATTTTTACGATGAAATTGTTGTACGAATTTGACACAGGAGAGGGCGGGGCAAGTAGTATGGCAATTTAATTTACGCGCACCACGTTTGTTAGCGGATTGTATTCAACCACCCGATCGTGCAGAATCAAACAGTAGGCCGTAGTATTTGCAGGTACATTCTCTTTACACTCAAATTCTATGCGCACGTCCACGGTGCCATTCTTGATCGACTCATTTTGTCGCGAGCAATCAATCACCACGAGAGGACCAAATTGTAAAAATTCAGCCACAGTGAATAACGTCTCGTTGCAACTATGTTCATAATACGATTTATGGAATTGCGTATGAATGTGAAACATGATGGCGTGCTTATTCTTGTCAAAGTCCAAGTTCAAGTCATCATATGGATAAAAATCCGAGTTGAGAAAAAGTTTTACATTGGTCAATTTGCAATTGTTAAACTTAGTAACATCTTCAGTCATCACATTCTTTCGAGCAGTCTGTAGAGCAAAGATAACGTATCGCGGCTTCTCCAGCTGTGCAGCTGCCTTCACGGCCCACGAATGCTTGGTTGTGCTCTGTAAGAGAGGATACTCGTACAGATCCCACGAGCGAAAACTAATGCTCAGGTTTTGTCCACTTTCCAAAGCATGCAGCAACGATAGCTTATTAACATCGTTCAGCGTCACATGAGGCATTCGCCATTGCACTTTAAGTAATTCAATTTCCAACATCGGTGAGCCTATTAGAGAATTGTTATCGTTGCGCGATCGTATTAAAATCAATTCGTGACGTGCATTAATAATCATGCGTTTGTAGTCCTCGCAAAATCCCAACAAATATTTGAGTGGGATGCAAAAATTGAAATGATTTTTCACTATTAGTCCATCGTGTCGTTTCAATCCCCATCCGGCATTCTCCATATTTTTGTCTTCATCAGATGTCAGCGATACATAGTTTTTAAGCGTGCTAGTTATTCCAACGTTTCTATTGCGGTCAATCTCCACACCATTCAGCTCGTATCGAATCTCATCAAATAAGAACGCCATGCAATTATTTCCCAACGTCGTCGTTGATGCTTCGTTTGGCTTATTTATCACCAATTTCCCCTCCACGTAGAGGAAACTTTCACACGGTAATGCATATAAATCCTGCTGCTGTATAGGTATTCTTATCTCATCACTATATCCAAACGTTGTGTTGACGTATGGGTTGTACGTGTGAGTCTCGAGCTTGACGATGCGATCATCAAACGTCGGCTTCCCTCCAATGCTTAGAATGTCGGCCATTTTTTCAACTTATATGCGTACAATAAATCCCAATGATTTCAAAAATGTAATGTTCGAGTCTCTTCTTTTCAGCGTAATCAGAGCTGTTGCAGGTGTTGTTGTTGTTGTTGTTGTTGTTGTTGTTGTTGTTGTTGTTGTTGTTGCAAACAATTTCACTTGAAAGAAACGTGTTTCTGAAGTCGTTCAACACAAGCATTTCATTCGTTCACACCACATGTATTATCGTTGACGCTGTCGTACGTGCAGTCTGATGGTAATCTCTTCACCTCGAAAATCGAGCAACCGTCCGTCTTGATCCACAACGCGTATCGTTAGATCCGTAATGATCCGTGCGATGATCGGAAGGTAAATGATCTGCGCGGGCGTTTCCGATATCTTATATCCTGGTGGAACTCTCGGAGAAAATTCATGTATCGTATGTACTCGCTTCCCATTGTTGTACGCGCCAGCGGTCACGCTACATTCTATGCGAATAATGTTCACATTCATGATATTAATTGGATCGTCCGATTCGTGCCATTGTCCAGGTTCTAATACCCGATTCGTCGAGAATCCCAGTAGCGATCCAATGTTATTGCGCTTCGTAAAATCTACGATGAACGAGCAGTACAGCTCGCTTTTCATGGTGTTGTTGTTGGGACGCAACACTATAGGATACACATCGTTGTCATCATCAGAGTCATCGAGATTTTTAGGATACCGCTCGAGTAATCGCTGCCTCAAATACTTGGCAATGGCGTCTAGTTCGTAGGAGCCGTGTGGAATCCTAATAGTTTCAGGAGTGGTGTCAACACTGCTGTTTTTGATGCCATAGTTTGAGGTGAAGTAGAATTTGTCGTTGCTCCAGTCGATGTTCGGTATTGTATGATAAGTTTCAAAGGTTGTTAAACCAAGTTCGTAATCATCGTCGCTCAAATCTATGGGTGGAAAGTAGCTCACCGCGAGGGTGCTACTCTTGCCGGTTAGAGTGAATGTTAACGACATATTCCGAGCTGTACGACTCGACTAGTACTGAATCATAGCGGTGGGAAGTCAATCCTTAAATTTGCGGCCGATCGTTTGTAGAAAGTGTAGACAGAGTTGTCCACAATTGCTCTGATTGTACTTCTGATACGACGTTCGATTGTATTCGATTTTCACAGCATCTTTATCCAGATATTGTACCAATTCCCTAGGCGGTCGAAGATTCCCAAAGCTGTCGAAATATATAGCTCGACACCCTCTCTTCGCATATGCCACCCAATGAGTCCCCGACCCCTCGACATTGTCCAAATTTACGATACCGCTCTCGTTTCGACGTACTCCTCCGACAGGTAGTGCATTGCGCATGAAAACACCCTTAAAGAATGGAATATGCATACGTTTTGCCAACTCCTCCAATTGCGCATCGGTAGTTACGCCGACAGGCATTTTTATTTTCTTTTCGGCGTTTTTTTTTTCGTTTTGATATTCCCTGTCCGCGCTTGTACGGTGCGAGATAAAGTCCACGACCTTCCATGGAACGATTATGGCGTTGCATTTCCTGCAGCTGATGTTGCGCTGCCTTATTATCGTTTACCGCCTTGGCGATCCCCGCCGCTCCACCAGCTAATGATCCGAGAACACCTAGCAGCGGGAGAAGTGGTAATATACCACCTCGTTTTGCTACAGGAAGAATCCGCTTTTGTGATGCTTTCTTTGGAGTCCTTTTGCGAGTTTTTGTTTTCATTCCCATTCCAATTTTCGTCTTGGCCTTCATAGCTGCCCAAACAGCTGTGGCAGCACCTCTTTCACCCAGAGTCGAGTCTCGCGCAACGATGCGTTTTCGCGCTTTGTCAGCGAGAAGGTTATCTGCGGCGTGCCTTTCACCGAGGTCGTTGCTACGCGAATATGCAATATCGTGTTCGCGACACGCTGCGTCCAACGGATTGATGCCTTGATCCCCTCTAGCCAATCGTTTTGCCAGATGAGTTCCTGGACCGCAAAACTGGTATCCTGGGATATGTAATTCGATAGGTAGCGCGTTTATCGCCCGATTTAACAAACCACGACCTTTCTTTACTCTCGTTGGCGACATTCGTCACAGTTTTTAATCAATGGTGCTGGACCGTCGATATGCGTTTGCTGCCAAGGGCGATTATAATATTCCAGACACCGACGATACTGCTGAACCTCAGAATCGGCTTTTATATGCTCGGGGAGTCTGTCCCACAACTGATGAATGTGTCTGCCAAACTCTCGCAGTAGAATAATCTTTGGTATACAGGGTGTCCCAAAAATGTCGGTTTTCCTTGAAAGGGGTGATGCAGGGGGTGATTTGAAACAACTTTTTCCTTAGCGAAAATATTGTCCGAAGCTTCGTTAAGGAGATATTAACCAAAAACCCCGACCAATCAGAGCGCGCGCCTTCCGCCCGAGTTTCCGCGGTAGCGTTGGCTACGCGGTAGGCGACCGCGCTTGTGCTACGAACGTACGAACAAGTAAGTCGGCATGCATCGAAGGAAACCGCGTTACACAGTTTTTTTTTTAAAGCAGAATCTTAAATAAGAATAACTTGAAGTGAGAGGACAAGAAGTACGTAAATTTCGTTTTTAAATAAGGCATAAACGAAAAGGTAACGTAACAGAAAATGTACAAGTGATCGTAATTCGTTAATGAGGTAAAAATCCGTAGTTTAACAACGGCCAACACAACTAAATTTAAAAAATAATATTAGGTGTATGATTAAACTCTTTCCGACTGGAATTTCTATCGCGGTGGTATTCAGAAGCTGCCAGAAAAATGGCAAAAGGTAATGAACAATAATGGAAATTATTGCGATGATCGAGTTGTTTTCATATTTTTTAAATCGAACTGTTATTGTACCCTAAAATCGGAAAGAATTTATTTTCACACCTAATAATCACCAATAAATTAAACAAAACTCACCCTTTCGGACATTCCTTTCCTTGCTTTCCTTCCCTTTTCGGAAACCTGTGTCACTAGGCCACTGTACCGATCCTGGTCATCGGCGTCCAGTGCTCAGCTGATCGCAGGGTCAATGTACCGAATATTCACTTCACTGCACGGCTACTAACACTGTTCACTTAATTTATATTTCACGGAACGCGTTGTTCTTACGTTATAAAAATTGGTGGCCCCGAGAGGGGCCGATTACTGTTAATTACTGGGACGAGATTACTACTATTACCCGGCGAAACGAAGACTCGTGGCAGACGGTCTCGGGCTGTGCAGTCCGCTGCTGTGACGATTGGTCGCGTCACCTATTTGGGCACACTTTTACAGACGAGGCACACGTATTTTGGTTATTGGCTGAAGTTGCCACATACATTGTCGCACCGCGCGACGAAGAGATCGATCGAAACACGAGATCGAGTGGGATAGAGCGATCTGACCGACGATCGTCAAAACAAAACAATAGCGTAGGCTACATATCGCTCTATCCCACTCGGTCTCGATGTGTTTCGTTCGATCTCTTCATCGCGCAGTGCGACAATGCATGTGGCCAGGGATCGGCTGACTCCAGCTCTCGCTGACACGTACAGGAGCGGTGGTAATGGGTGCGTGAATTGACGAGAACGCGAAGCGAATGTGACGTCACATGCTTTTACGTCACTACAACGTTGACTCGCTGCTAGCGTGGCTTCGGCCAACTCTAGCTCGCGTAGCTGGAGTCAATTCGCGCACACATTACCACCGCTCCTGTACGTGTCAGCGAGAGCTGGAGTCAGCCGATCCCTGCATGTGGCAACTTCAGCCAATAACCAAAATACGTGTGCCCAAATAGGTGACGCGACCAATCGTCACAGCAGCGGACTGCACAGCCCGAGACCGTCTGCCACGAGTCTTCGTTTCGCCGGGTAATAGTAGTAATCTCGTCCCAGTAATTAACAGTAATCGGCCCCTCTCGGGGCCACCAATTTTTATAACGTAAGAACAACACGTTCCGTGAAACATAAATTAAGTGAACAGTGTTAGTAGCCGTGCAGTGAAGTAAATATTCGGTACATTGACCCTGCGATCAGCTGAGCACTGGACGCCGATGACCAGGATCGGTACAGTGGCCTAGTGACACAGGTTTCCGAAAAGGGAAGGAAAGCAAAGATAGGAATGTCCGAAAGGGTGACTTTTGTTTAATTTATTGGTGATTATTAGGTGTAGAAATAAATTCTTTCCGATTTTAGGGTACAATAACAGTTCGATTTAAAAAATATGAAAACAACTCGATCATTGCAATAATTTCCATTATTGTTGATTACCTTTTGTCATTTTTCTGGCAGCTTCTGAATACCACTGCGATAGAAATTCCAGTCGGAAAGAATTTATTCATACACATAATATTATTTTTTAAATTTAGATGTGTTGGCCGTTGTTAAACTACGGATTTGTACCTCAATAACGAATTACGATCACTTGTCGTACATTTTCTGTTACGTTACCTTTTCGTTTATGCCTTATTTAAAAACGAAATTTACGTACTTCTTGACCTCTCACTTCAAGTTATTCTTATTTAAGATTCTGCTTTAAAAAAAAAACTGTGTAACGCGGTTTCCTTCGATGCATGCCGACTTACTTGCTCGTACGTTCGTAGCACAAGCGCGGTCGGCTACCGCGTAGCCAACGCTACCGCGGGAACTCGGGCGGAAGGCGCGCGCTCTGATTGGTCGGGGTTTTTGGTTAATATCTCCTTAACCAAGCTTCGGACAATATTTTCGCTAAGGAAAAAGTTGTTTCAAATCACCCCCTAAATCACCCCTTTCAAGGAAAACCGACATTTTTGGGACACCCTGTATATATATATATATATATATCCCCTAAACTTAATAACAATAATCACAATCTTAAATCTTCTATACTGTCTAGTCCTAACGATTAAAATATGTTCATCAAAGTATTCCCCATTACGAAAAATTACTTATGAAAAAATCTAAATTTATTAGAATTATAAAGCATAATCCAACATTAAAAATTACAAATAACTCCTTAATTAATCTACCCTCTCCAGTAAATATTAACTCTTGATGAAATTTTGGCTCAATACTTGGAGTTTATTTAATAATTCAAATTATCTCCGGTATTTTTCTTTCTCTTCACTACTGCCCAAATGTCAATATAGCTTTTGAAAGAATTATTCATATTATAAAAGATGTAAATCTAGGATGATTAATTCGACTAACTCACATAAATGGTATATATATATATACCATTTATATATACCAATATATATATATATATATATATATATATATACAGGGTGTCCCAAAAATGCTGCGGTTCCTTAAAGGGGGTGATTCGGGGGGTGATTATAAACAACTTTTTCCTTTGCGAAAATGTCCTCCGAGGTTTCGTTAACGAGATATTAATAAAAAGCACCGACCAATCAGAGCGCGAGCCTTCCGCTGGAGGACCCGCGCTAGCGTGGCCGCGCGCCGGGCCGCGCTGCGACTACGAACAAGCAAGGCGGCATGCATCGAAGGAAATTTCGTAGAATGGCAAATGAAAAAGTCGTAATAAAAAAATCGAACCTTTTGCCATGGTTTGTTTGCCATTTAAAGTGAATAATGAATAAAGGATAAATGGATGAAAATCACGTGTAACGTAAAAAGACGAATACACATTTTTTTTAGAAGATTCGAAAATAATAATTATTTGAAGTGGGAGGATAAGGAATACGTCAAATTCCTTGTGTTAATAACATATCCACGAAAAGGTAATGTAACAGGAAATTAACGAAAAGTGATCGTAGTTCGTTATTGTGATAAAAATCCGTAACTCAATAACGGCCAGCACTGTTGCTGATAACGAATAAGTCTGTTTAAAAAGCCCGAATAAATATTTTCGTACGAGAATTTTGAGAATTATCGCCGGAAATAAGCCATAGCTTGCGTTAAATTTAAAAATGAATGATCACCATTAAAGTAACTAAAACTCACCCTTGTAGAAAATTCACCTGCAACTTGAAAACTTGTGTCACTGGGTCACTGAACCGATCCTGGTCATCGATGGACGAGCTCAGTGCACAGCTGATCCCAGGTATACGACACTACCCAAAGTTAAGGGTCGCAATGTCAGGTGCGTCCAGGTCAACGTACCGAATATTCACTTCACTGCACGGCTACTAACACTGATCACTTAATTTACTTTTCATGGAACGAGTTGTTCCTACGTTTTAAAAATTGGTGGCCCCGAAAGGGGCCGATTGTTGTCAATTTAAGAATGGCTCCACGTGGCCACCGCCATTGGCGATGCATTCTTCAGCCCGGATGATCAATTGCCTTTGGACACCCTGCAATGTTTGCGGCGTAATGTTAGCCACTGCTGCGTGAATAAGCGCAACGGCTTCTTCTGGTGTGTCCACCGGTTGACGATACACTTCATTCTGAAATGATTGTTGTACAACAAATACAAAACGTAAGTAAAAAAAGAATATCTACAGCAGGAATAAGGAGTAACAGCAATAATGAAATTACCTTCAGGTAGCCCCAGAAGTAAAAATCCAGCGGATTCATATCCGGTGACCGTGGGGGCCACGCAACGTGGGCCTCCTCTTCACGCCCGCGGCCGATCCACCTGTCCTGAAAGGTTTCACCTAAATAAGCGCGGACATTCACGGCGTAATGTGGCCCAGCTCCATCATGCTGGTAGTACATGTTCTGTCGGATCTCATATGGAATATCGTCCATAAGATCCGGCAGAACATGTTCTAAAAAATCTTTATACGCTGGGCCGTCCAGCCTGTCTGGCATAATGTACGGCCCAACGATAAAGTCGCCACAAATGCCGGCCCATAGGTTGATCGACCAACGGACTTGTGCTCCCCGTGGACGAAGCGCTAGGGGATTTTCGTCGCTCCACACATGCATATTGTGGGAATTGAAGCATCCTTCCCTGTTGAAAAGTGCTTCATCCGTCCACAATATGAATTTGGTGAACGACGGATTCCTTCCCACTTCTCCCAACAGCCACCTGGAATATTGAATCCGCTGGATGTAATCCCCTGGGTGCAAATGTTGCACCCGTACATATTTGTACGGATGCAACATGCGATCCTTAAGGATTCGGTGCACCGTCATGCGGGTGACACTAGAACAAAATACAAAAAGATCCACTATTAGATAACATTTTTTTTTTTCTTAATTAATAATTGCTGCAGTTATCTTGAACTGTGACTTACTTTAGGCGGCGGCTCAAGACGCGCACACTGATGTTTGGGTCCGCTTCCACGGCGTCGAGGATCCTCTCGACGGTGCCTAGATTCCGCGCTGCAGCGGGTCTGCCCACCTCGCTGCCTCGCGGCATCATGGACCCCGTCGAGTATAACCTCGACGCTAAACGTCGAAATGTATCATCGCTTGGTGTTGGTATCTCCGGATATTGCAGCGCAAATTCTCGCGCAGCAGCACTCGCGTCCCCGTTGTTCCGGGCGTACACCCAGAACATCTTGTAGTATTCTGGAGCCGTGAACATTTCTGCTATGTGATTGCTAGCTGACTGACAGGATTTTTTCCAAGTAACTTCCTCTACCCCCAAGTAGCTTCTCTCGTTCCATTATGAGTTAACCCCCACCAGGACAAGAGGTTTTAGGTAAAAAGAAGCCATTACATTTACGAAACACACGTGCTTTGCAGAAGTGCAACGAACGAACCATTCGTACACTTTCACAAAAGCCCGCGCTCCGTCCTTTTACTGCCAATGTACCCATTGCTTCGAGATAGAAACCAGACACCACGTGTTTCGGTTCGAAAGGGTCCGAAGGGAAGAGAAACAGAAAGTCTTCGATTTGCTATAAAGAAGAAAATGCATACCTTTCCTGTTTCCGTTTGCCGGTACCCTGAGTCACGTCTGCTACGAGGCAGAACCAGCTAAGTCATAAATTACCCAAAACTGTAGGAAACCGTTCTCTACCGCCGACTCGCGGGACAATACGGTCATAAACCGCGATCCTAGCGAAATGCTCTGGCCGAATGTTTGGGAACTAGCAATTAAAAAGTATTATTCAACATCAATACGGCTCGCGAAGAGACACAGGAAGAAAGAGAGCATGTAGTTCGCTGACTGCACGTAGTCCCGCCTGGTTCGTCCTATCTTCAAATTAAAGACGGATCCCTTATCTCTCGAGTGTTAACACGCGCTCGAATTTCAAAACAAAAGCACGCGTCGACGTATTCCTTGCGAGAGAAGGTGGGCTTGAAGTCCGATTGGCCCTAATTTAACCAATCTGCCCTGCATCCCTCCCAAACGGCCACTGTCCTGAAGAGGCCCTCTTCACAGCGATATCTCCTCCACAAGGCCCACCTTCTCTCGCACGGAATACGTCGACGCATGCTTTTGTTTTGAAATTCGAGCGCGTGTTTAGACACGAGAGATAAGCAGGCCCGATTGGTTAGTTCAGGACCAATCTCCTCCCCAAGGCCCACCTTCTCTCGAACGGAATACGTCGACGCATGCTTTTGTTTTGAAATTCGAGCGCGTGTTTAGACACGAGAGATAAGTAGGCCCAAATGGTTAGTTCAGGACCAATCGAACTTCAAGCCCGCCTTCTCTCGCACGGAATACGTCAACGCGTATTGTCCCTGAATTGGGGGACAATCCGGGACATGTATTATCCTGATGCCAGAACACATCGAAATGTCCTTTACCGTTTCACGTCGAGGTCGCGATTGTAAAAATCAGAAAAAGTACTACCACATTCGCTGATATGTTTTCTGTAAATTAAGCTTATTTCTAGAGTAATGCAGCTGATATTAACGTCGCAGTAACCTGTTAAAGGCAATGGTGCGCCCCGTCTCAGGTAAAGTAACCGCGCGCGATTACAGTCAGCTGACCGTACCGCTACCACCCCACATTTCTTCAGTGAGGTCAAAAAACAGTTCGACAGAATTGCAGGAGAATTTTACTAACCCACTCTTGGCCAATGACTCTGTTTTTATAATAATCAGATTTATAAGTTCCAGCTTGTCCTTATCTTGATTATTTGTTGAAAAAGTGTCATTGCTCAACGGAAACCACGAGAAGGTGGTGGGCTTTTTCCATCAGGAGAGGATAAGGATGGTTCAGGAGGATGGCATGGATAAGAGTCAAATGACGGGGCTAACGGTTGGAAGTAAGAAGGCCCGGTCATAAATTTTAAACACTACTGACCGGCCATGTACCTTAATTCTTTCGATTGCCGGACTTCCCTCGTTTCTGTATTACTTCTTTGACATTGTTTCTGACCAATCGTAAAAATTAACTGCGTTAGTCGTCAACGTAGTCTAAAGAAGGACGCGGTTTATGACCGTATTGTTCCCTGAGTCGACGGTCGAGAACAGTGCGCCCCGGTCACCATGTTGCCCCACCCGATAATGAAGCAGTATACCGATTAACCCCTTAGTATACGAAATGAGTTTTACGAACGAAACGAAGGGCGGAGAGGATAGAAACGAAAGGCACTGTCAATAGCACCCCCGTGGTACGTTTCCTGACTTAGCCTCATAATAAATTTTATAACGAAATGATCATCATAACGTTTTCTTAACTTATAAATCTGATTATTATAAAAACAGAGTCATTGGCCAAGAGTGGGTTAGTAAAATTCTCCTGCAATTCTGTCGAACTGTTTTTTGACCTCACTGAAGAAATGTGGGGTGGTAGCGGTACGGTCAGCTGACTGTAATCGCGCGCGGTTACTTTACCTGAGACGGGGCGCACCATTGCCTTTAACAGGTTACTGCGACGTTAATATCAGCTGCATTACTCTAGAAATAAGCTTAATTTACAGAAAACATATCAGCGAATGTGGTAGTACTTTTTCTGATTTTTACAATCGCGACCTCGACGTGAAACGGTAAAGGACATTTCGATGTGTTCTGGCATCAGGATAATACATGTCCCGGATTGTCCCCCAATTCAGGGACAATACGCGTTGACGTATTCCGTGCGAGAGAAGGCGGGCTTGAAGTTCGATTGGTCCTGAACTAACCATTTGGGCCTACTTATCTCTCGTGTCTAAACACGCGCTCGAATTTCAAAACAAAAGCATGCGTCGACGTATTCCGTTCGAGAGAAGGTGGGCCTTGGGGAGGAGATTGGTCCTGAACTAACCAATCGGGCCTGCTTATCTCTCGTGTCTAAACACGCGCTCGAATTTCAAAACAAAAGCATGCGTCGACGTATTCCGTGCGAGAGAAGGTGGGCCTTGTGGAGGAGATATCGCTGTGAAGAGGGCCTCTTCAGGACAGTGGCCGTTTGGGAGGGATGCAGGGCAGATTGGTTAAATTAGGGCCAATCGGACTTCAAGCCCACCTTCTCTCGCAAGGAATACGTCGACGCGTGCTTTTGTTTTGAAATTCGAGCGCGTGTTAACACTCGAGAGATAAGGGATCCGTCTTTAATTTGAAGATAGGACGAACCAGGCGGGACTACGCGCAGTCAGCGAACTACATGCTCTCTTTCTTCCTGTGTCTCTTCGCGAGCCGTATTGATGTTGAATAATACTTTTTAATTGCTAGTTCCCAAACATTCGGCCAGAGCATTTCGCTAGGATCGCGGTTTATGACCGTATTGTCCCGCGAGTCGGCGGTAGAGAACGGTTTCCTACAGTTTTGGGTAATTTATGACTTAGCTGGTTCTGCCTCGTAGCAGACGTGACTCAGGGTACCGGCAAACGGAAACAGGAAAGGTATGCATTTTCTTCTTTATAGCAAATCGAAGACTTTCTGTTTCTCTTCCCTTCGGACCCTTTCGAACCGAAACACGTGGTGTCTGGTTTCTATCTCGAAGCAATGGGTACATTGGCAGTAAAAGGACGGAGCGCGGGCTTTTGTGAAAGTGTACGAATGGTTCGTTCGTTGCACTTCTGCAAAGCACGTGTGTTTCGTAAATGTAATGGCTTCTTTTTACCTAAAACCTCTTGTCCTGGTGGGGGTTAACTCATAATGGAACGAGAGAAGCTACTTGGGGGTAGAGGAAGTTACTTGGAAAAAATCCTGTCAGTCAGCTAGCAATCACATAGCAGAAATGTTCACGGCTCCAGAATACTACAAGATGTTCTGGGTGTACGCCCGGAACAACGGGGACGCGAGTGCTGCTGCGCGAGAATTTGCGCTGCAATATCCGGAGATACCAACACCAAGCGATGATACATTTCGACGTTTAGCGTCGAGGTTATACTCGACGGGGTCCATGATGCCGCGAGGCAGCGAGGTGGGCAGACCCGCTGCAGCGCGGAATCTAGGCACCGTCGAGAGGATCCTCGACGCCGTGGAAGCGGACCCAAACATCAGTGTGCGCGTCTTGAGCCGCCGCCTAAAGTAAGTCACAGTTCAAGATAACTGCAGCAATTATTAATTAAGAAAAAAAAAAATGTTATCTAATAGTGGATCTTTTTGTATTTTGTTCTAGTGTCACCCGCATGACGGTGCACCGAATCCTTAAGGATCGCATGTTGCATCCGTACAAATATGTACGGGTGCAACATTTGCACCCAGGGGATTACATCCAGCGGATTCAATATTCCAGGTGGCTGTTGGGAGAAGTGGGAAGGAATCCGTCGTTCACCAAATTCATATTGTGGACGGATGAAGCACTTTTCAACAGGGAAGGATGCTTCAATTCCCACAATATGCATGTGTGGAGCGACGAAAATCCCCTAGCGCTTCGTCCACGGGGAGCACAAGTCCGTTGGTCGATCAACCTATGGGCCGGCATTTGTGGCGACTTTATCGTTGGGCCGTACATTATGCCAGACAGGCTGGACGGCCCAGCGTATAAAGATTTTTTAGAACATGTTCTGCCGGATCTTATGGACGATATTCCATATGAGATCCGACAGAACATGTACTACCAGCATGATGGAGCTGGGCCACATTACGCCGTGAATGTCCGCGCTTATTTAGGTGAAACCTTTCAGGACAGGTGGATCGGCCGCGGGCGTGAAGAGGAGGCCCACGTTGCGTGGCCCCCACGGTCACCGGATATGAATCCGCTGGATTTTTACTTCTGGGGCTACCTGAAGGTAATTTCATTATTGCTGTTACTCCTTATTCCTGCTGTAGATATTCTTTTTTTACTTACGTTTTGTATTTGTTGTACAACAATCATTTCAGAATGAAGTGTATCGTCAACCGGTGGACACACCAGAAGAAGCCATTGCGCTTATTCACGCAGCAGTGGCTAACATTACGCCGCAAACATTGCAGGGTGTCCAAAGGCAATTGATCATCCGGGCTGAAGAATGCATCGCCAATGGCGGTGGCCACGTGGAGCCATTCTTAAATTGACAACAATCGGCCCCTTTCGGGGCCACCAATTTTTAAAACGTAGGAACAACTCGTTCCATGAAAAGTAAATTAAGTGATCAGTGTTAGTAGCCGTGCAGTGAAGTGAATATTCGGTACGTTGACCTGGACGCACCTGACATTGCGACCCTTAACTTTGGGTAGTGTCGTATACCTGGGATCAGCTGTGCACTGAGCTCGTCCATCGATGACCAGGATCGGTTCAGTGACCCAGTGACACAAGTTTTCAAGTTGCAGGTGAATTTTCTACAAGGGTGAGTTTTAGTTACTTTAATGGTGATCATTCATTTTTAAATTTAACGCAAGCTATGGCTTATTTCCGGCGATAATTCTCAAAATTCTCGTACGAAAATATTTATTCGGGCTTTTTAAACAGACTTATTCGTTATCAGCAACAGTGCTGGCCGTTATTGAGTTACGGATTTTTATCACAATAACGAACTACGATCACTTTTCGTTAATTTCCTGTTACATTACCTTTTCGTGGATATGTTATTAACACAAGGAATTTGACGTATTCCTTATCCTCCCACTTCAAATAATTATTATTTTCGAATCTTCTAAAAAAAATGTGTATTCGTCTTTTTACGTTACACGTGATTTTCATCCATTTATCCTTTATTCATTATTCACTTTAAATGGCAAACAAACCATGGCAAAAGGTTCGATTTTTTTATTACGACTTTTTCATTTGCCATTCTACGAAATTTCCTTCGATGCATGCCGCCTTGCTTGTTCGTAGTCGCAGCGCGGCCCGGCGCGCGGCCACGCTAGCGCGGGTCCTCCAGCGGAAGGCTCGCGCTCTGATTGGTCGGTGCTTTTTATTAATATCTCGTTAACGAAACCTCGGAGGACATTTTCGCAAAGGAAAAAGTTGTTTATAATCACCCCCCGAATCACCCCCTTTAAGGAACCGCAGCATTTTTGGGACACCCTGTATATATATATATACAGGGTGTCCGCGGGAAGACTGGACAGCTGAATATCTCCTAAAGTATTGGAGATAAAAAAAAAAAAAAAAATGTAAATTAATGGTTCGATGGGGCTGCTTAATTCGCCGCGACGGATTTTTTTTTCGATTATTATTTTAAAAGATACGATGGTCAAGTTCGGTTCTTCAAATGGCACTAACTTTTCTGAAGTCCTGAGTTGATAGTGCGTTCCAAGACGAATTCAATAAGCTTTAATGTATACACTTGATTTCCACTGGTTTTTGAGATATTGCGCTTGCAAATTTGCTGATTTTCACTTGAAAAAAACCTCTGGAATAGCAAGGACCGGGGTCGGTCTTGCTGGCCCCACGGGTGGCAGTGCCTGCTGAAATAGATACCTACCTGCCAAAGGTCTACGCAGACCCAGGCTGGACAATTCTTTTCCGTCAGAAATGCTACTTAGGTAGGTACATCTGCGGTATCGAGAAGCGCACCGTTATTTTTATTTCGCACTTGCTTCTACGCTCGGATGGCCGGTTATTTTGGGAGGGGTGCAAGTTCGATTGGTTAGGTTAGGAGGTGTGAAAGTTGCTAGACTAAATTTCAACCATAGGGAGCAGATTGTATTAGAACCAATCGGATTTGCATCCCTCACAAACGGCTGCTCTCTTGAAGAGGCCCTCTTCACAGCAATGCCCACCTTCAATCGCACGGAATACGTCAACGCATGCTTTAGGTTTTGATATTGAAGCTCGTGTTTATACTCGAGAGGACCACGCGTCGACAGCGGGCTACCCCTTTTCTTCCTGTGTCTCCCCACGAGGAGTATTGCCGATGGATTGTAGGAGCGTAGATGTCTGGATGCCAGTTATTGAATTCAGGAGACGATAGAAACACTTTATTACAAAACACACATGTACTATAATTAAAGTAAATCGTATTCCTCTCGGGCAGGAGTACTGATAATGATCGAACTTGCGCCCCACTTCGCGCAGACCGATTACGCGGAGGGTAGTCGGGTGTCACACACTGCACAATTGATACAGGGTAACAATTCTGGAGCAACGCCCGTCAAGGAGATGCGGCCTGGTACCCCGTGACGAGGATAGCCCTTCGCAGTGCCTCGCCCGATTTTTATGGCTTTTTTTCGGAAAAAGGTACGAATCCTGGGCCGAACGTAACGAATTGAAGGGTTTCGACCCTCGAAGGGTTTGGAATATCATTAAGAAGTGAAAAATGTACAGGATTTCAAATGTTTGCTTCTTTTCTTCATCGTATCGAGAAGGAAGTGACGCCAATGGATTCCTTATGCTTTTCCGATGAAACTGACACCAAGAACGACGTGATTTGGAAAATAATGAAGGAAATGAACAATTCATTTCCATAACCTCAAGCTAATTTCGTTAATAATAGCCCGATTTACGTGAAATTTGGTATGATTTTCATCGGAAAAACATAAGGAATCCAGTGGTGCCACTATCATATCGATACGATAAAGAATTATTTTATTTCCTAAACAGATACAGGGTAATTCTGGAGGTACGCCCGTCACCCCATGGCGAGGACAACACCCCCCAGTGCCCATCGAATTTTATGGCTTTTTCCGGAAAAAGGTACGAATCCTGGGCCCAACGTAACGAATTGGGGTCGAGTCTCCGCAGTCGAGGGTGAAATATCCATTACAGCGTATTAAGAAATTCTTTTCTTCATCGTGTCGAAAGGGAAGTGACGCCAATGGATTCCTTATGTTTTTCTGATGAAAATCATACCAAATATCACGCTAATCGGATTACTTTGACACAAGCTATTTGTATTCCATATGCAAAAGTTGCCCGATTTACACGACATTTGTAATGATTTTCATCGGAAAACTCCAAGGAATCCATCGGCGACACTCCCATATCCATACGATAAAGAATAAAGAATTAGTTTATATCTTAAACAGATAATTCTGGAACTACGCCCGTCACCCCGTGGCGAGGACAACACCTCGCTGTGCTCATCGAATTTTATGGCTTTTTCCGGAACAAGGTACGAATCCTGGGCCGAACGTAACGAATTGAAGGGTTTCGACCCTCGAAGGGTTTGGAATATCATTAAGAAGTGAAAAATGTACAGGATTTCAAATGATTGCTTCTTTTCTTCATCGTATCGAGAAGGAAGTGACGCCAATGGATTCCTTATGCTTTTCTGATGAAACTGACACCAAGAACGACGTAATTCGGAAAATAATGAAGGAAATGAACAATTCATTTCCATAACCTCAAGCTAATTTCGTTAATAATAGCCCGATTTACGTGAAATTTGGTATGATTTTCATCGGAAAAGCATAAGGAATCCTTGGCGTCACTTCCTTCTCGATACGATGAAGAAAAGAAGCAAACATTTGAAATCCTGTACATTTTTCACTTCTTAATGATATTCCAAACCCTTCGAGGGTCGAAACCCTTCAATTCGTTACGTTCGGCCCAGGATTCGTACCTTTTTCCGAAAAAAAACCATAAAAATCGGGCGAGGCACTGCGAAGGGCTATCCTCGTCACGGGGTACCAGGCCGCATCTCCTTGACGGGCGTTCCTCCAGAATTGTTACCCTGTATCAATTGTGCAGTGTGTGACACCCGACTACCCTCCGCGTAATCGGCCTGCGCGAAGTGGGGCGCAAGTTCGATCATTATCAGTACTCCTGCCCGAGAGGAATACGATTTACTTTAATTATAGTACATGTGTGTTTTGTAATAAAGTGTTTCTATCGTCTCCTGAATTCAATAACTGGCATCCAGACATCTACGCTCCTACAATCCATCGGCAATACTCCTCGTGGGGAGACACAGGAAGAAAAGGGGTAGCCCGCTGTCGACGCGTGGTCCTCTCGAGTATAAACACGAGCTTCAATATCAAAACCTAAAGCATGCGTTGACGTATTCCGTGCGATTGAAGGTGGGCATTGCTGTGAAGAGGGCCTCTCCAAGAGAGCAGCCGTTTGTGAGGGATGCAAATCCGATTGGTTCTAATACAATCTGCTCCCTATGGTTGAAATTTAGTCTAGCAACTTTCACACCTCCTAACCTAACCAATCGAACTTGCACCCCTCCCAAAATAACTGGCCATCCGAGCGTAGAAGCAAGTGCGAAATAAAAATAACGGTGCGCTTCTCGATACCGCAGATGTACCTACCTAAGTAGCATTTCTGACGGAAAAGAATTGTCCAGCCTGGGTCTGCGTAGACCTTTGGCAGGTAGGTATCTATTTCAGCAGGCACTGCCACCCGTGGGGCCAGCAAGACCGACCCCGGTCCTTGCTATTCCAGAGGTTTTTTTCAAGTGAAAATCAGCAAATTTGCAAGCGCAATATCTCAAAAACCAGTGGAAATCAAGTGTATACATTAAAGCTTATTGAATTCGTCTTGGAACGCACTATCAACTCAGGACTTCAGAAAAGTTAGTGCCATTTGAAGAACCGAACTTGACCATCGTATCTTTTAAAATAATAATCGAAAAAAAAATCCGTCGCGGCTAATTAAGCAGCCCCATCGTACCATTAATTTACATATTTTTTTTAATTTTTTATCTCCAATACTTTAGGAGATATTCAGCTGTCCAGTCTTCCCGCGGACACCCTGTATATAAAAAGTATCATATTTCGTTAGTGCATGATGTATATTTGTTTGCTACTTAGAAACAATATTTGGGGAAAAAAAAATTCTGTGGGGTCGTCCGCTTCATCGGTTAAGTCGGAAAATATTTTCGGGGCTCATTCCCCCTCTAAAAACAACTTTCCAGCGGTGGGTCCAGTCTGGAGAGGTCTCCGCGACGGCTCGATCCTGACTGATCCCCTCCACGATTTCGGCTTCCCCCACTCCGCGGCTCATGCGCGCGCAACCGGTCTTCCACTCACCGCTCCCCCCGCGCCCATGTTTCCCTCCACCGCACTCCCCCGCGCGCACTCACTTCCCCCCGCCCCCGCGCTCCCCTCAGAGGACCTGCGTTGGAACTCTCCTAGCCTTACTACTGACTGTTGTGAAACAACCACCGATTAGCATCGAGCCAGCAAGATGTGCATCAATGCTAAGGAATCCGCAAACGACGAAGCGGTCAACGAACGTTGCGCAGCCACGGGTCATCGGACGGCGACCATTAGGCCCCCGCCACGACCCAAAAAGACCATATATAATCACCGCCCAAAACGGGGCGCGTTCTCTCATTTTTCGAATCGATTAACGATCACTGCCGTGATCGCCGCGCCAGTGTCAGTTCAGGCTCAATAAATCCTTTATTCACTCTACGGTGAGTTCCAACTCTTAAACCGGCCAAGGATCCACTACCTTCGGTTTCAACCCGAATCCCCGTTCCCGGCACCTACACCCGAATATATCGGAGCCCGGAGAATGACCCTTCCGAGGACAGCCCACGGCAACCGACGAGATTCTCAGAGAGAATCCCAGCCCAGGTAACCTCACAACACGACTGTACAGCGGGAAATGTATTTATTGTTGTGGAAGAAACCGAGGAATCGTTTGACATGACATTCTACCGTTTCCGCTTCGATTGAACTGGTGTGGAGTTTACGAGTGAATATTCCGATGACGTATATGATCGTTTCCTCTTTGTCTTGCGCGATATGTTCCCTTTCGGATGGATTTTTGTTTTAGGCGTTAATGTTTCATTCCCTTCAACGTCTATGCTCATCAGCGGTGATGCGTCAGCTTCTGTCGCTGCGATATTTTCCACGATATGTTTTAAGGGTTCGACAACAGGTTTAAAGTATCTCTCCAACGCGATATCTTCCGCCATCTTGCCAGTCTTCAATGCCAGATGTTTCTTGCTAATGGATTCGCTGGTTTTTGCAATTTCCTTCACTATTCTCTCGCGATCCTTAATCTCCAGACTATCGATATCAATCGTCATTGTACCGCAGACGTTGCTTTCCCACCGACGTGTTGGCAACAATTGACCATCTCATGGTATGGCAAACTCGTTAAATCCCTTTCTATAACGTCCATTGGACATCGTGCTATCCTTGTCTATTACCATGAAATTATACTCCCGTTGCCAACAATTACGACACAACGCGCAGAAATCCTCGTAAGACATATCAGTGTTTACGTGATCGTTGTACACATGTTTCAAGTTGGTACCATCCTGCTTAAACAGAATCAATAGATTCGCATTGTCGCGTATAAGATGTTTGGGAATCTTTGCATACGTCTGACAGAGATAGAAGCAGTCGACGTTCGAGTGGCGCCCCATTGCAAAGTATTCCCTTATCGTATCTTGCTTGTCACATGCAACGTCATCAAAGATAAAAATAGAATTCGGAAGCGATTCGCTCGGTGGGATGACGTCACTGTTATTCGAAAACGTAAAGTAGTCAATTTCATCTATCGGAGTCAATAAATTCTCCAAATACTGATATTTCGGCTGTTGCAACGACTTGGAATACACGTACACGTTCTCGAAGCGAACGCCGTGTGGACTTTCCAACAAGCTCATCAGCACGTTGGTCTTTCCACAATTTGATGTACCACAAATGAGGCAGTGTATAGTGTTTGGTAGCATGCTGCCATGTCTGCGTATTGTGTTCGAAGACATCATTTGCGATTTATCATCAAAATTTGTCACGCTTATCGTTACAGGTTGCCGCACGAATCGCATCCTCTCCGCGAATTGTGAAAAATGATTTTGATACGTCGAAGCGGCGATGCGCCCTATTTATAGGTCTGCGCCGAAGCAAAAACAGCTCAGTATTCAAAATGCTTCTGGTCCTGTCGGATAATTGTGATATTCGAGACTTAACCTCTGAGCAGTTGAAATATATACCAAAGATTATTCTACTCCGAGAGTTTAGCAGACACATTGATCAGTTGTGGAACAGACGCCCCGAGCATATAAAAGCCGATTCTGAGGTTCGGCAGTATCGTCGGTGTCTGGAACATTATAATCGCCCTTGGCAGCGAACGCATAGGGTAAATCCGGGAGACGCGGTCGGGCCGGAGAGTCGGTCGAGTCGTTATATTTCAGATCCTAGACACGAGAGCGCGTTAAAGTCCAGAACAATTGTTTTTCTAGTAGTCAAACAGTTGACTGAATAGCGTCACCACGCTTCTTTCTGTGTTTTCCGCGATTCACAGGTTACGAAAGGTAAGTGGACGCTACATTTAACCTCTTTTATCAAACAGTGGTGTACAGGATCGTATTTCAAATATACTTCTAAGTTAATTTTCGTTTGATGTTTTAGGTAATAAGATAGTAGAGATATTGAGGGACAATACAGCGAAAGTATTTGGTCATATTAATCTTTCCTTGCGAGGCTAACAAGAAGACTGCCTTTCCCTGCAGAAAGGTGAGATGGTCGAGTTATAATTGGGATAGATAGCTGACTTTCAAATTAAGATGAGAGATGACTCACTTTCTAGATTTTTATTCTATCAGTTAAGGGGGAATACCACTGTGATGGCTATATATTTTAATATATTAATTAATCTTCTAGACCCCTCACGCGCGCTAGTAAAATGTGTAACTATGGAACAGCAGGTCCGAAATCAAATTCCATTTTTTTTGTAAACTATATAAGTGTAGTTTCCGTTGCATGTAACGATTTTTTTAAACAAATTATTTTTGATTTCGGACCTGCTGTTCCATAGTTACACATTTTACTAGCGCGCGTGAGGGGGCTAGAAGATTAATTAATATATTAAAATGTATGCATGTTCTTCTACTGATTCTTTTTATAGTCTCGTAAAACATTGTACTAAAGGTAAGTAATAAAAATATTATATGACAACTGTAAATTATTCCTGAAAAAGTTCTTAAAAGTGGCTTACTTTTCCGGCCGTCACAGTGATGTTCCCCCTTAAATTTACAATATTTTGCGAGGGAATATAAATTAAAAATAAATTGAATTCGTAATAAATATGCTAGATGCATTAAATTATTAATTTTATAGACCTAATCTATTCCTTTAGATATTATTCGTATATTAATTGTTTTCAATTTCTTGTTTCACTAGATGCCAACCATATACGTCCGAAAATCAGGATCAGTTAGAGGACAATGGACGATACAAAATTTAACGGAAGCCATTAGAAGAATTGAAAACGGAGAACTTCGAGCCAGTGAAGCTTCTCGACATTATGGAATACCTCCCACAAGTCTCCGGCGAAGGAGGCTGACAAATAATTTTGATAAGGTATCGCTTGGCCCCCAAGGAATTCTCGGATGCAACAACGAAAAAAGACTAGTTGCACACATTCAACGTCTTCAGGAAGCTGGTTTTGCTCCCGATAGGACAACAGTCAGGCGTACAGCATTTGAATTCGCTGAAATATTAAGGATCCAGCATAAATTCAATAGGGAATCTCGATTAGCAGGATATGATTGGCTTACATCCTTTTTGATCAGAAATAAGGAACTATCCATCAGACAGGCCGAAGGGTTGTCACTAGCTTGGGCTACGGGAATGAATAAAAAAGAAGTAGGAGATTTTTTCAAATTGCTCACTAAAGTATATGATGAGCATAATTTTTACACAAATCCGGGAAACATATTCAATGTCAACGAAACCGGTTGCCAATTGAATAACAATCCTGGAGAAGTAATAGCTATTAAAGGGTCAAAAGATATACATTGTTTGACTTCGGGTGAAAGAGGGGAAAACGTCTCAGTCATAGCATGTTGCAATGCTGAGGGCGTTTTCCTCCCCCCTGCGCTCATAATAAAAGGGGTAAGAGAAATTTCGGGAATAGAAATTGGGCTTCCTACAGGTTAAAAAATATACATGAATCGAAAGTCGCCGTACATCTCGTCAGAAATATTTTACCAGTGGTTGGCAGAGCACTTCACGCCACGGAAACCACCTGGCAAAGTACTCCTCATAATGGATGGACATTCTTCCCATCAAAGTTGCATAGAAATGCTCGATTTTGCTGCTGCCAATGATATCATTTTAGTGTGCTTACCTAGTCATACGACACAAGCTCTTCAGCCTCTGGACAGATCCTTTTTCAAGCCTTTTAAGACTTTTTATAAAAAATAAACACAAGCGTGGATGAATATGCATAAAAAACAAATTAAAAAAGTACATGCTGGCACTCTCATCGGGAATGCGTGGGCAAAAAGTGCTACATTGGACAATGCTGTCAATGGCTTCAAAGCAACTGGAATATTCCCTCTGGATGAAACTGTGATTCCAGAGCATTTCTTTAACATATCCAATACCTCTTCATTGACTATTGATGCCACAGATACCAGCAGAACAGTAAATTTGTTTAATCATGTCCCACAGATTGCCCAGCCATCTGCAGTTATAGGTTCTTCAAACTAGAAGCAGTAAATGTATCAGAAAGCCAGCCACTTATTCAACAAATTTCTAGCATTGAAATTCCTTCATGCAGCAAAAATTTTGTAAGTACTAAAAAGACATCTCATAATACGAGACCCTCAAGACATCTGCACAAAATCAGCCCAGTACCAAAATTGGAACAGCAGGGGGAAAATCGACGAAAGCTATGTGCTAGGATTCTTGATAAAGAATTTATAGAAAAGAAGAAACAAGTAATTAAAAGAAAATCGATCGAGGGTAAAAATAAAATTGAAGCCACAAAAAAATCAACGAAAAAGAAGCAGAAAATACAAATAAAAGTTGAAAATCCAGTAGATGATCTTCGAGAGAATCCTCTTGAACCCTCATTACAAAACGAAGAAGATTATTGCCTAGAATGTTTTGAAAATTATTTCAAAACAACTAAAAAGGTTGACTGGCTAAGATGCATTATCTGCAATAATTGGATGCACGAAACATGTACAATGTATGGTGATAGATGTAATAGTTGCGGTCGAATAGAAAAATTCAATGCCCACAATAAAGGGAAAAAATGAGTGTTTGTCTATTTTTTGTACAATTATTAAAATAAAGTTCTTGTTCATTTATTTTATTTGATCACTTCTGTATTCGTTTGCTCTGCTAATCGCCAGTAAGTAGTTCACTTTTTGTTTGATGTGTTCTTTCAATAAAAAAATTTATAAAAAAAACTTTTTACGTTAAACAATTTGGTGTAAAGTGCAAAAACACAATCGAAATTGTAGTACAAGAAAATAATTATTTTTTAGTTTTTAGTACATTTTAAATAAAATCGTTTAACTTAAAAAGTTTTGTTATATAATTTTTATTTATTACTTTTTAGTGTTTTTGTTTTACTATTTGTACGTGTCTGATCTTTTTTCAATGAATTTTTGTATTTACGGAAATCTTGATGCGACTAGCGACCTGAACGTAACGACTTTTTGTCGTTTTGGAGAAAATCGCGAGTAGCTGATTTCAAGTCGTTTGGATTTGTGGTTGTAGGTTATATTTATTGATGACTGGGTAATTTTTTAAACACCTCGAACGTTTTTTCTCTCCATAATTTTGTATTGTTATCCAAACTACGTACGCCTGCAAAGTTTCAAGTCTATTGGGTAGTTGGAAGTGGGTTAAAATTGAGTTACAAGATTTAAACCACCTCTCCTAACGACGAAGACCATTTCTCCCGGCACCTCGGGAGAGGTGGTCAGATGCTATGACTTCAGTTTTCAACCCGCTTTTCAGAAAATGTTGTTTTAAAGCAAATATCGATCAGTTTTTCTGAATCAGCATAAAATTCTGAACATATTAGGTTCATTCTGATAAAATAAATAATATCAGGATTAGTTTAATAGCCATTTTAAATTAGGTCGACCGCGTGTCCTGGATTTACCCTATCGACGGTCCAGCACCACTGATTAAAAACTGTGACGAATGTCGCCGACGAGAGTAGAGAAAGGTTGTGGTTTGTTAAATCGGGCGATAAACGCGCTACCTATCGAATTGCATATCCCGGGTTACCAGTTTTGCGGCCCAGGAACTCATCTAGCAAAACGATTGGCTAGAGGTGATCAAGGCATCAATCCGTTGGATGCAGCGTGTCGCGAACACGATATTGCATATTCGCGTAGTAACGACCTCGGTGAAAGGCACGCGGCAGATAAGTTCTCGCTAACTGTCACGTCCCGCGACGTCGAGTCCACTACTAATTATCCTTTTAAACACACACAATATTTACTATTTCGTACTCTGAGGTATTATAACCACCTCGTATGAAAAACATATATAAAACATTATACAAAGCATAGCCGATAAGGCACTGTAATCGAAACTCGCGATAAGAAGAGCTCGAGCCATGAATCTACGGACGGCAACAGGGAGCAGGAGAGCAGCTATTACGGGAGGTGGCGGCCAGCCGGCTACACACACACTAGGAAGGCCTAGCCAACACCAGCTGACGTTCAGCGTGGGACGGAGGCCCCTATCAGCCAATGCTGCCGACATCCTCACGGATCTGCGCTCCTGATCAACGCCCGAAGCTTGCCCTCCCTTTATTTCCCGTAATTCGAGCTCCAATACGGAACCGATGTACATTAACTTCAATCCTTAGTATGTGGTCTGTACGAAATCAATCGTACAGAGCACATCGAAAACCCAACAGCGTAAAAATCTAAAGTATGAATTAAAATAAGAATTCTATTATCTACGCTGCTGAGAGTTTCATATTACGGCAGAAAAACGTTATAAGTCACGGAGAAGAGCCAGAAATAGATGAGAAATAGCTCAAATTCTGCAGTAAATAAAACTCTCGGATAACGCGCCGGAACGAATTCTTCAGGTGGATCCCACGGCAGATGATTGGGAGATATCATCTCCCACCATCCTAATTGTCATGTGACAAACCTGAAGGAGTGATCGACAGCCCTATAAAAAGGGACAGATCACCCACGGAACTCAGAGAGAGTGTGAATTGAATTTGAATTGATTATTAAAACCATTCGATGCTAGTAATAGTACAAAAACGTTGATTATTAAAATCATTCTATAAATTGAATAATGTGTTTAAAGTGTGAAAAACCCTCTAGTAATAATAAAAGTTTTGTTAATATTTACAAGTGAGTGAAGTGTTTCCTCCAATAATTCCCCATCCTCCAAATCGAGCGTTCGTCTTTTGAAAAACCCATTAAATTACGGAAAATGCCTATTGACAGGTCACGGGTTGCGTCTGATTAATGGTATTACCTATGAGCAGAACGTTGCCCGCGGTCTTACCAGAGATTATGCGTAAACCGTGATAGACGTGGCAGATTTAAATATTAGGGAAATCCTAAATAAATATGGATAAATCACTATTGCCCCCGCCAATGGTGCCGCTGAAGAGCAGAACGTTGCCCGCGGTAGCACCGGGTGCGGAAGGTAATGAGTGATTTTGTTGATCAATTAATAATTGATATCAAAAATTCCAAAAGACGAATGCCTCGAAACCACCGTGCGGGACGACGTGTCCAATTAAGAAAATTATACAAACAGTATCAAGAAATGCCGGTAACCGGTGACGTGCTTTTCGGAGTCGTCGCGACAGCGCCAGTCAAGGAGGACACAGGAGCCATCAAGTGGAAATTAATCCCGATAGATCTGCCGTCACCGCGGCCAAATTAAGGTAAACATAGAATAAAAATGTATCCTAATCTACATCCTTATCACTCTCAACTATCCCAGAGCGAAAAGTCCCAGGACTAGTTCGAAAGCGGATCCAAAATATAAACTCCTTAAAAATCCCACATAAATAAGGAAGTAGGGACGTAACATGAGGAGATTTTTAATGGTGGCAGCGGTGGGATAATCCGCAATAGTTGAGAAAGTAACTAGCAAAAATTTATAAAGTAAAATTAAGAATAATGTCAGACCACGGTGAAAGGGACGGGGAGGAAGACGAAATGCGAAAACAAACGAAGATAATCCGACAGGCAAAAGCAGCATTAGAAGCAAGAGGTGATTTAACCCCTGCTGAAACCTTAACTCAACTCCTCTCACTATTAACATTGTGGGACGAAAAATTCGACCATTTAGAGTCAGTAACAGCAAGAATAAAAAGATTAGAGCAACAACGCGCCGAAGACGTTCACAGTATCAAATCTGAGATAGTTACCCCAAAACCGCCCGAAAAACGTCCAGTACCGCGTGAATTAGAAATTCGCGACACTAAATCTAATCCGACGGACGGAAAAATTCCAATCAAACTCGCGTTAGAAGCAGTTCCTTTTTTCGATGGCTATAGACCTTCTGTTTTTCAATTTTTAAAAGCGTGTGAACGGGCAAAATCAATGTTAGCCCCTCAGCAAGAAACGCAATTATCCAAATTATTAATGAATAAATTACGCGGATATGCTTTAATCGCGATAGGCGATTCTGATCTAACTACTTTAGACGAATTCGGAAATAAATTGAAACAGTACTTCGCGCCGTGTAAAAACGTAAACCAATATAAAGGTGAATTGGGGAATACATTTAAAAAAACATGGAGAAAATATTCTTGACTACATAACTCGCGTTCAAGATTTGCGCTTAGCTATAATGGACGGAGAAAAACGAAATTATGGGGAAATAACCGCTACGCTCCAGGAAAATATCGATACGGATACACTGGAAGCTTTTATTAAAGGATTACCTCGTGAAATTTCTTTACGCTTGAGACAAGAAAGTCAAGGACTAGTGCTGGATGAAATCTACGCTCTAGCCGTAAAAGTCGATAAAGAGGTTAAAATAGAAGACGAAAGAATGAAGGCAAGTTCGTACACTCGTCAACAACCCGTGTCCCGTGATCCGAGAACGTATCCGTCGGTACCCCAAAATAAATCGAATTTCGGACCTCCAAGATACGAAGGAGCCATACCGAAGTGGCAAAATAATCAACCGCGAAACAGCGGATGACAAAACAATCCTACACGAAATAATGCATGGCAAAATAACCAGCCGCGGAACAGCGCGTGGCAATCAAATTCATCGCGAAACAACGGAGCGACAACATCGCCACCGAATCAATTAGAAATTTCTTGCAATTACTGTAAGAAACCGGGACATTTGATTAAGGATTGCTTTAAGTTCAAGGCCAAAATAGAGTCAGGAGAAATAGTCCCATATTCAAAAATGAACCAGGGAAACGAGCAGGGCCGCCCGGAAACGTCTGGCGCACTCCGGAGTGGGAACCCTCCACAGCGCCAGAAAATAATGAAGATAGGAGTCCTAAAACCGGAAGAAGCAAAACAATCCGGAAAATCAATACCCTGGAAACCGACGTTGGAAATCGAAGAAAGAATGTCAGTGAAGGAAAAACAAACCAAGAGGAACTCGATAGAGGAAGAAGACGAAGAAATGGACGAACAGTAACTGTTCCAATTAATACCGTACGAAATATTCCAACAATACTAATAACATCTTCTAATCTGGAAGGGAAGGCACGATTAATGGTTGACTCGGGATCCGATGTCAACCTCATCAAGAAATCAAAGGTAACAGCATCAACAATCGTCAACACTCAAGAAATCATATATATCCGTGGAATAATCGATTCGAATCAAGCTACCTTAGGGACTGCATCAATATTGATTGCGAATCATCCAGTGAATTTCCACGTGGTAAACGATGCACTGTTTGACGATGAAGACGGAATCTTAGGATCCGAATTTCTGTTACATCAAGAAGCCAGCATTGACTATGCGAAAAGCCAAATCAAGTGGGGAAAAAACTATATTCCCTTTAATACATACGAGGAGATATTCGTGCCGAAAAGAAGTTCAGTCCCTTTCCATATTAATATTGCAAATCCAGAACTGCGTGAAGGATACGCAGGAAAATTGCATATCAAAGAAGGAATCTATTTAGGAAATGCATTAGTAACAAATCAAGAGGGAAAAGCCCATATGAGAATAGTAAATAGTACGGACGAAGATTATCATATTGTAGTACCTACAATCGAAATACTTCAATTCGAAGAACGTTCCTCTAAACGTTGTAATATGACGAAAATATCGAAGGAAAATCGATTCGAGGAAATCTTGAAATTATTAAGGTTGGATCACTTAAATCAAGAAGAAAAGGAAAATGTGATGCAACTGATAAAAGAAAACGAAGATCGATTTCATCTAGCAGGAGAAATTTTGGAAGGAACAGATAGCATACAACATAAAATTCATACTACGGATGATATACCGATAAATACTCGGCAGTATCGATTTCCACCAATTCATAAAGATGAAATAAACCAACAAATAAAAGAACTATTGGAAACTGGTGTGGTGGAACCATCCACATCTCCATATAGTTCTCCAATATGGATTGTTCCTAAAAAACCAGATTCAAAAGGAAAGAAACGTTGCAGATTAGTAATCGATTATCGTAAACTAAACGATAAGACGATAGGCGACGCGTATCCTCTACCAAATATTACAGAGATATTGGATCAATTAGGAAGCGCAAAATATTTCTCTACATTCGACTTAGCATCAGGGTTTCATCAAATTAAGATGGCACCAGAAGACGCACACAAGACAGCATTTTCTACGCCATATGGACATTATCAATTTACAAGAATGCCCTTTGGATTGAAAAATGCTCCTGCAACATTTCAACGCCTTATGAATAACGTTCTATCAGGACTTCAAGGAACCGAACTTTTTGTTTATCTGGATGATATAGTAATATATTCCAGATCTCTTCGTGAACACGAAATAAAATTCACAAGATTGATGAAAAGATTACGAGAAGCAAAACTAATGCTTCAACCGGATAAATGCGAATTTTTACGACATGAAGTGATCTATTTAGGACACATAATTGATGAACATGGAGTAAAACCAGATCCAAAAAAGATTGAAGCAGCAGAGAATTTTCCTAAACCCAAAACCCCTAAGAACATTAAACAATTCTTGGGATTAACTGGATGTTATAGAAGATTTATACCTGAATTCTCAAGAAAATCGAAACCACTAACAAACTTGTTGAAAAAGGGAACGAAATTTAATTGGGGAAAGGAAGAAGAAGAAGCGTTTCAAATGTTAAAGAAGGCTTTAATATCCAAACCAATACTTCAATACCCAGATTTCTCGCAGCCGTTCAAAGTAACGACGGATGCTTCGGGTTACGCTATAGGAGGAGTGCTTAGTCAGGAAATTTCTGACGACGATCTTCCTATTGCTTATGCGTCACGCTTATTAAATACAGCAGAACAGAAATATTCTACAATTGAAAAGGAATGTTTAGCAATTATTTATTGCGTCACGCATTTTAGACCTTATTTATATGGTCGTAAATTTAAAATAGAAACCGACCACAAACCTCTGGTATGGATGAATTCAATAAAAGATCCAAATTCTCGAATTTAGAAATGGAAACTTAAATTATCAGATTATGAATTCGAAATAAACTATAAAAAGGGGAAAAGTAACCTCAACGCTGATGCGTTATCTCGAAATCCACCAGAGGTATGCCTACCGATAAGAGCAAGGGAGGAAGAAGATCCTCCAGAAGGCGAACCGCCTCAAAAGAAAAATTTACGGTCAACTGCACCAGAAGATTTTGAAGGACCAATGACGAGAAGCAGACATTTGGCTTTTCCAAATAGGGAACTTAAATATCTAGATTTCTAAAAAAGAAAACGCATACCAATGTCAGAGGAATCGGAAGATGAAGATATGGAACCAAATACGTTATCGTCAGAAACGTCTCGAAATTGGAAACAAAAACGGAAAAGAACCTTATCAAGCGATTCACCAATCGCAGGCCCTTCATCAAAAATAAAAATACAAGATGAAGAATTATTTGAAACCTCTGAAACACTACAAGACGAATCGATTCAATTCATAGAAACATCACAAGAACCGGAATCAATCGAAACCACGGGAACACCACGAGAAGAAGAATCAATGGAAATCATAGATATATCTGAATCACAGCCTCAAATATCACCTAGAACAACAACAAGTAGAAGTGAGGATACGATTCCTCAAAACCAATTAGTGATAAGAGAATCTAGAGATTCTTTGGCAAAAATAAAAGATAACAGAGTCATCTTCATCGGATTGGATGGAAGTCCAATCGATAGAGGTGCCAAAGAATTAGAAACAGAAAATTTATTACCAAATCATGTAGATCTTACCCTGGAAAGGGCCCGGTCAGTACCAGATGGAACGAAAAATATAATAAGTCTACCAATTAAAGAAGATTCAAGAACTGCTATACGACCCGATAACATTTTAAACAGTCTCATGTCATTATATGTCTGTAAAACACCAGTTCTCGTCCGATCACTGAAGTTGAGCAACATTGGGCGCGGTTAGTACTTGGATGCGTGACCGCTTGGGAATACCGCGTGTTGTTGGTAGTATTTTTTTTCTTATCGTTCTATATTTGCTGTTAATAGCTATGGCAGTGACCATTCGAAACGATTTTATTTAGCTTCACATCTCTGTCCGTTTCTTTGTAGTGCGGACCTGTCAAAAATTCATTGTCACTCATTCTCAGTGTAAGTACCAGTTTCTTCGATAAACAAAGCTGTACTTTTACCAACGACCATTCTATGTCTGTAAAACACCAGTTCTCGTCCGATCACTGAAGTTGAGCGACATTGGGCGCGTTAGTAGTACTTGCATGGGTGTGACAGCTTGCAAATACCGCGTGTTGATGTTGGTAGTATTTTTTTTCGTACCGCTCCATTTTTGCTGTTCATAGCTACGGAAGTGACGATTCCAAACGATTTTATTTACCTTCACATCTCTGTCCGTTTCTTCGTAGTGCGGACCTGTTAGAAATTCATTGTCACTCATTGTCAGTGTAAGTACCAGTTTTTTCGATAAGCAAAGCTGTACTTTTACCAACCACCATTCTATGTCTGTAAAACGCCAGTTCTCGTCCGATCACTGAAGTTGAGCGACATTGGGCGCGTTAGTAGTACTTGCATGGGTGTGACAGCTTGCGAATACCGCGTGTTGATGTTGGTAGTATTTTTTTTCTTACCGCTCCATTTTTGCTGTTTATAACTACGGAAGTGACGATTCCAAACGATTTTATTTATCTTCACTTCTCTGTCCGTTTCTTTGTAGTACGGACCTGTCAGAAATTCATTGTCACTCATTGTCAGTGTAAGTACCAGTTTCTTCGATAAACAAAGCTGTACATTTACCAACGACCATTCTATGTCTGTAAAACACCAGTTCTCGCCCGATCACTGAAGTTGAGCGACATTGGGCGCGTTAGTAGTACCTGCATGGGTGTGACAGCTTGCGCATACCGCGTGTTGATGTTGGTAGTATTTTTTTTCTTACCGCTCCATTTTTGCTGTTTATAGCTACGGAAGTGACGATTCCAAACGATTTTATTTAGCTTCACTTCTCTGTCCGTTTCTTTGTAGTGCGGACCTGTCAGAAATTCATTGTCACTCATTGTCAGTGTAAGTACCAGTTTCTTCGATAAACAAAGCTGTACTTTTACCAACGACCATTCTATGTCTGTAAAACACCATACTGCGTCTGCAAAACACCAACGGCCGTCTTACGCAACAGTCAAGTTTACCTCGTATCATACTAAAGTGTGAATTATATTAAGAAACATAAGTAAGTGAAGTAAAAAATTATAAGTACCCAATTCATTAAAGACGGAGGAATCGGGGGAAGATAAAAAGCCTGAGGAAAATAATCGGGAAACCGATAAAAATGTAAATCTCGGCCAACTAACCTCAAATAGCGGCGCGTGGCCAGCGTCGCAGAGGAAAAAGATTGAAAAGTTTTTGGACGGGTCACTACCCGCGAGTCAAATAACAAACCTCATACTCAGTGAAGATGGGAAAAAGTCGGTAAAGCGTAAAATTGAAGCGTTGCCGACATCAATCCCAAAAATGGCCAAAAATAAGAAAGCAGTAGAGCACGCGGCAAACTCGTCAGAGCAGAGCTCTAATGATAAATTACTGATAGAAAATAAAACACTACGTGTAGAGCTGGAAAAATTAAGAAAACTAGTAAACCAGCTGGAAACATCCAGGAACCAACAACCAGGTGCCTGGGAGAGCAGAACAAGCCCACCTAACCCCAAAGGAATCCACGTGGAGAACCAGAAGAAGACGACATCCGACGAGCTAACCCAAGCCTTAAGAACGAAGAACCAGAAACACCGGGACAAGGAAAGGGAAAGCCGACCTAAGCTACCCTCTCCATCAGCGTCAACAACGACGAATACTAAAGCAGGCCGAAACACGCCAACAACCAGTGCAAAAATGGACAGCATCCAGATAAGGAAGGGACACCATGCGCGAGGACACAAAACCAGGGAAGGCGAGAACGGTAAAATAGAAAAACCCCCACCCATAAACGTTTTGCATCAAGATCCTAAAGACACAGTAAAATTATTAAAAAGTCAATCAGCTCAGATTAAGTTCCATATAAAAAGAATCAGTAACGTTAAGCACACGATACAACTGCATTCAGCAGATGACTTTGACGTAGTTAAAGAGAAACTCAATAGTGCAAACACCAGCTATTACTCATTTACACCGAAGGAGAAAAAAATTTCACATACCTTCTCAAAGGTTTGCCACAATCCTTCTCGGAACAGGAGATCCTGAATGAATTACAACATAGTGCTATTAAGGGTCTCGACTTCGTCAATGTAATTAAATTTAAGACGTCGAAATCAATCAAAGAAAATTGAACTTTACCAATTTTTATAGTGCAATTAAGCCCCATTAGCGACCTAAAAAGGCTAAACGAATTAAAATATGTAAGCTACCATATTGTAAGTTGGGAAAAGTTAAACAAAAAAAGTGACACCCAATGCAGGAGGTGCCAAAGATTCGGTCATTCAGCGAGTAACTGTAACTTGAACTACAGGTGCGTTAAGTGTAACGACCCGCATAAACCGTCTTGTGTGAATTGCAAAACAGAGGGACACCCCGCATCGTACAAGGGATGCCCTAAGTATAAAGAATATAAGTCAAACATTAGATCACAAATCCAACGTAACATCGCAAAATCCCCGCGGGAAATAACTAATCCATCTTTTATAAAAGCAGGTATATCTTTCGCAAGCGCAATGGGAAGAGTCAACCAGAAGTTTGGTAGGACCAAATTTAGGTAGTACATATACGGCACAGCACCTACAAAACAACATACTTAATGTACAAAGACGTACCGACAAATTGTAAAAAACCATAGAAATGATGGCAGGTAAACTCGAATCAATGAACACCCAGCTAAGTCAAATAACAAATTTATTGCTAAATATTCAACGCATTCAATAACATACCTATGATTACACACAACACAAAGCTAAAAATCATCTCTGCAAACATAAATTCTATTGTAAGTAACACTAAAAGAATAGCACTAACACTATTTTTAGAAAAACATAAACCGGACATTTTATTATTAAATGAAACGCATTTAAATGAACGTCATTCGCTTTTCTTTAAGCATTACCAGATCACGCGGAACGACAGAATAAATAATAAAGGGGGAGGGGGGGGGGGGGGTGGAACAGCAATTTTGGTAAAAAACAATATAAAATTTGAAATAATAGAAACAAACGTAGTAACCGAACTGATAGAAACAACAATAATAAAATTGGAAACAACAGATAACCATAAATTAATACTCGTATCACTATATGCAAAAAAGGACCAACTACAAAATTTAGATTTGAACTGGAAAGTCTATTCACGAGATTAAATCTAAATTCAGATAGCAACTTTTACATCATAGCAGGGGATTTTAATGCTAAACATAAAGACTGGGCAAACAAAGCCAATGACGAGAGGGGCTCGAACCTCCAAGACTGGTTCAGGAGTAACGACATTAAGTATAGACTAAAACTACTTCATTCAAACTCACCATCATTCCCGCGTAATGAATCTTATATAGACCTGCTAATGGTAGACGGTCGGTTAGAATGCACACTTACTAATAATGATAAACTAGATACTATTTAAGTCATGAGCGACCATTAGTGACACAAATCTCAATCCCAGACCAGAACATCACCCTTAACAGTAACCGAGACAACAGGGCATATAATTTCACTAGAGTAAAATGGGAAAAATTCCAAAACATTCTACGAGCTACCGTCCCGAACATCAATCTTGAATCAAATCTATCAATAACCCAAATAGAAGACCAAATACACAATATTACACAGAGAATAGCCGAAGCAATGGATAAGGCAATACCCAAAATCAATCCTCAAAACTCTATAGACAAATACTCGAATAGAAAAATCAGACAGCTATTACAGGAGGAAAAACAGGCCATGGGTTTAGCCAGAAATATACGTAGAGCAGAAAACTTCGGGCCACATATCAGACACACCTTAAGATAGTTCGACAACAGAGCGAAAGCAATACGAAAAAAACTAAATCTAGAAGTAGAGCGGACGGTAAATAAATACTGGCATGATAGAATTAGCCAGATTAGCACAAAGCACTCAGATAAAATGTTTAGAGATTAAAAAAGTAAAAAAATTACGCCAAGTATACATGAAACAAATAAATCACAAAAATAAAAGATAATATAAATCACAAAAAATAAAAGATAATAATATAAATCACAAAAAAATAGAAGAAAATATATAATATCACAAAAAATAGAAGATAATAATATAAATCCCCCCAAAAATAGAAGAAAATATACAATATAAAAAAAGATGTGAAATCAAAATGAGCTGCAAGTACATAAAGGTGCTTTCCAACTGCCCTTAAGATGACACAACTACATAGACACAGCTAAAATGCTGTGTGCATACATTCCATTACTCATATCGCGGACATTTTAATTAACCCATCAAAAAGAATCCCAATTAAAAACATTGTCGTAAATTAATTAATAGCTTTACAAAATTAATATACCAAATTGCGCCTATTATAACAATGGCTACTTATACAAAAAAATGTATTAAATTATATTAAGCAGATATATTTTAATACGAATAAATATTTTATTTTATTCAAAATACTTGGCGCTGCTCACCGAATTGGTGTTGCTAAACTGAATACATATGTATAAATTGCTTTAATCTTTTTCTTTCTTTCTTGTGCGTGCGTTCGTGAATGTGTGTATGTGTGCGTGTGCATATGCTACGTGATATTACAGTTAAATATATGTAGAATAAATCTGACTGCATTTGTAATATGTATATGTTTATGTATTTTAGATTGTAAGGGAGTTATTGTAAATTATTAATTAATACTAAGACAATTGATATTTTTTCGGTTTCGCAGCGCCAAGTATTTTGAATAAAATAAAATATTTATTCGTATTAAAATATATCTGCTTAATATAATTTAATACATTTTTTTGTATAAGTAGCCATTGTTATAATAGGCGCAATTTTGTATATTAATTTTGTAAAGCTATTAATTAATTTACGACAATGTTTTTAATTGGGATTCTTTTTGATGGGTTAATTAAAATGTCCGCGATATGAGTAATGGAATGTATGCACACAGCATTTTAGCTGTGTCTATGTAGTTGTGTCATCTTAAGGGCAGTTGGAAAGCACCTTTATGTACTTGCAGCTCATTTTGATTTCACATTTTTTTTTATATTGTATATTTTCTTCTATTTTTGGGGGGATTTATATTATTATCTTCTATTTTTTGTGATATTATATATTTTCTTCTATTTTTTTGTGATTTATATTATTATCTTTTATTTTTTGTGATTTATTTGTTTCATGTACTTGGCGTAATTTTTTTACTTTTTGAAAGTTTTTTATGGGGATCTCACTTCTTTTTACAAAGATAATTCATGTACTTGGCGTAATTTTTTTACTTTTTGAAAGTTTTTTATGGGGATCTCACTTCTTTTTACAAAGATAATTCATGTACTTGGCGTAACTTTTTTTACTTTTTTAAAGTTGTTTTATGGGGATCTCACTTTTTTTTACAAAGATAATTCATGTACTTGGCGTAATTTTTTTACTTTTGTGAAGTTGACTGCCAGGTGTGCTAAAAATAAGGAAAAAGTAAGGAAATCCCAATAAATTATAAATTCTGATCTATCTTCGTCACACGTTTACGTGTTTATGGCGCCCTGCAGCCTATCTAGTGACGTTAGAGGATAAGGTATATACTTGGAATACTCGTAATAGCGCAAAGCAGCTCAGCGAGTGTACTTTATTTATTTTTTGATTAAGGATAAATTCTACGTAAGTTTAACAACTACGAAATGAAACCATGCGCACTGTATTGCTGATCTATATGTATTTTATATGTATAGTACTTTGTGTACAGTACATAATGCGCGAAGCAGCTTATGGCGCTGAACGTATTTAACATTGAACTGTTTTTATTCACTCTTTTTATTTACATTTATTTCATTTTCAGTAACTTTCCCTTTCAGCTGCTGAAATAATTCTCTTCGTCTGCATCGTTAACTGAAAAATAGGACACATTTATTAATTATTTATAATTTATCACACATGCTCAAGATCATTGAATGAATAATTACGTATGCAAAACCCTACCTGCAAATTTGTGCGTACATAGTCTGGCGTAGATCACAGTGCATCACCTTCTGCTTCTATTATCTGTCAACTCTTCGTCTGCATCGTTAACTGAAAAATAGGACACATTTAATAATTATTTATTTATAATTTATCACACATGCTCAAGATCATTGAATGAATAATTACGTATGCAAAACTCTACCTGCAAATTTGTGCGTACATAGTCTGGCGTAGATCACAGTGCATCACCTTCTGCTTCGATTTTCTGTAAATATATGAAAGCCACATTTTTTTTAATTATACGACTTAACGTAGAATTTATATATAGAAATATAGAAATAGAGTGGCCTTTTGCTATAGTAATTGTAGAGACTGCATAATGTGTCTAAAGGAGGTGAGAGCGTATGATTAATTAGAGTTTTACGAATGTCTTTCACAAAATATTGAAAAGCATCAAGGGAGATGTGTTTTCAGCGTACTTTCTTCACTAATGTGACTTGCTCTACATTGCAAGCAGTCCACCATAATCTATTTTCTTAATAATTCTTAATGCTATGTCGTTTGACAAATTTTGTAGATTTACCTTATTTGACAAATTTTCAGAAACTTCTGCGAAACAAGATGCTCTGTCTATCTATCTAATCGTCTCCGGACAACCTCCAAGCCTGTGCGTCCCCTTCATTTTTATCCAAGTCCTGTGCGTCCCCTTCATTTTTATCCAAGTCCTGTGCGTCCCCTTTATTTCTATAATATATATAAGCTTTACATAAAAACTCTAAATTGCTGGTATACAAATAAATATCTGGCAATTTAAATGCAAGATGCAATGCAATTTTTTGTTACTACAATATTTATTTTGTACATGCATGGTACAAATTTCCAGAAATTTATGCGAAACAAGATGCTTCTCTGTCGAACCTTCTCCGGACAACTTCCAAGTCTGCGAGTCTACATAAAAATCTATTAAAAAATTTTGGTGACCCACCTTGTTAATTGAGACAATCATTCAGTCTCCCATGTAGTGTAAAAACTCGTGACATTTCAAATTTGGACAACTTACCTTATTTGACACTTGGCAGGTTATGACGGATTGACACTTGGTATAGGTTATATAAAGCGATGACACTTGGTAGGTTATAAACATAGGTATATGTACTGTTGCGCGTCCCGGCGGTGATTCTCAATACGGAACGCGGGTTGGTGCCCGTGGAATGCTGAAGCATTCAGCTCGTTGGAGTGCGCGGGTACTTCAAAATAAAAGAACTTTACTCAATTAGACTTTTGAATACGTACATATATTCTGAAATACAGAAATAGCTGTTAGCTGATCTACTAACAAGATTGATCTGCTCTTTTACAAAAATAACGCTTCGCTTGTCACCTCCGAGTGCCCTACTCCTTCATTTTTGAAGTCTTCCTCTATCTCCCTCTCCGGATCCTTTCGCCCAATCAAGACGGTGTCATCTCTCTAGCTTCGTTAGTGGGCTGTCCTTCGCCCTTCCTTCATGCTTCCTCCCACTCTCCTCTGGTGATCGAGATACGCTTTCCGATTACATAGGGGTAGTACATAGGCTACGTACAGTATATACATATCTCGCAGGTAAGTAAGCGCAACCCTCGGGGTCAAGACGACGTCACTCAGAGAAAGTTTATGGCTTTATGACTTTCAGCCTTCCCCGACCGGAGTTTTTACCCTAACAGGACATCGACAATTATTGAAAGGGAGGACAGAGTTTTAAGTACTTTTATGACACGTGCAGCCGCTCGCTCGACGAAATTTGGCACGCAGATGTGCAGAGGAGAAAGTTAAGCTATTTACTATCCTCGCCTGGTCTAACGGTAACTTGAAAGCTAATGAATGCGCCCCCAGGTTTTCGTACGCCTTCTGAGTTCAGGCATCAGCTGCTAACGTTGTAAGGACACGTTTAAAAATAGCAGGGGAAACCCTCGAGAAGCACAACGCGCTCTACAATAAACTCTTCCTTGTCCTCCGTTTCACATTTGCTTAAGACCTTAATGTTCCATTCGCTTTGAATCTATATATATTATTCCTATCTTTCAATACAAAAGGATTTTGAATCTCGCTCTACATCTAGCTTCGATATCTTTATGACTTATAGCTAACTTCATATAATACATGGATTAACACCAGCGGATAACGCAACAGTACAATGGCGGACGCCGATCATACATACACTAGTTTCTTTTGGCTGAAGGTGTGCGTGTAACGCGTATACGTATTATGTTGACGAAAATTTCGCTTGGAGAAGGATAAGGAAAAGAAGAAGAAAATCTTACCGTTTCTGACAGATTCATGAGACGATATTATGATATCTCTGTCATGCGTGGACAGATTTTATTGAAATTTGGTCTTATTCGAAAGCTTATATACGGTTTACATAAGAAAAATGCCTTTAAATTTAGAAAATATTGCAGGCATGATGAGATATTAATGAAATAAGTTTCAGGTTAGGTTGGATTAGCCGTTTCTCGAGTAAATGATAGCGGTAGCGACAGTCGACATATACAGGGTGTCTTTCCTGTACTTGGCGTCGAGACGCTACCGCGTCTCTAGAAATAAAATATTTAAGAAAACCTACAACTACCCATATTCAAAATCCCAGTAAATAAAGAACATCTAATTCATCATGCCAGAATAGACCCTAATTCACTAAATAGAGACAATAATGGTAACCTTATCCTAAGTAAAACCAGCGAGAAACTAGACTATCTTGGGACCCAGTATGCAGCAGTGGAAGAGCAAAACGAGAACCTAAATAACCCCAAATTCGGAAATATAATGGAAAAACGCTTCAGTCAAGTAATATCAGAAATTAATGATAATATTCCGGAAACAATATGCAAGTTCTCTATAGAAAACAGCGCGATTGATCCGAATCCACTAGATACACTGCCGGAGTACTTCTGTTGTGTGGCCGTCTGGGAAAAAGCGCTAAAGCGCTCTGCTCCTTGGACGCGGATTTTTAAAGATAATATAAAGAAAACGATAATAATAAAGACGATTATGTAAGATAGAACAATTGGAACACAAATAACTGATAACTTTAATGAACTCAATAAACGAATTTAAACGATACAAATTGATATTTAACAAGATTTATTATCGCACGTCCGTTCACTTTCGCTCTCGGGATTCAAGTGAAGTTTCAAAGGCAACCGCTTTTACATCTTTTGTTCATTACAAGATGTCCTTAAAATCTAAGAACCAATAAAATATTTATTAACTAAATTCCTATTGGCTAATCTATTTCGTTCTCAATTATTGATTTTTAGAATCAAGCGTTTAACAACATTGCTCTGGAATTTTATCTAGGAGAAGGGATCAAAGTGCAGTTCATTTATTCAAACACCCGTTTCCAAGCGGGTATTGATTAATTTATAAACTTGAAGTTTTCTCATTAGAAGAATCTCTAACTATTTTCAAACCCTTCGGGCTTGTGCGAACTTCGCTTTGTTTCCCTTTCCTATTACACTCTTAGAGCATATACTATGGAGGTCTCATTGAAAGCTTGAAACTGTCGGCAACATGGTGCGAGAGAGAAAGACATGTGCGAGCGAGAGAAGTATATGTCCTATTCGACCGTAAAGCGCAAGCGCCGATATCGTGCGAGAGAGAAACACATCGTGCGAACTGGTGCGAGAGAGTGAAGTATAGATTCTCTCGCTCGCAAGATGTGTTTCTCTCTCGCACAATATCGGCGCTTGCGCTTTACGGTCGAATAGGACATATACTTCTCTCGCTCGCACCAGTGGCACATGTCTTTCTCTCTCGCGTGATGTTGCCGACAGTTTCGAGGCAGTCACTCTAAGGCAATGATACCTCCATGTATATATGCTCTAAGATTACACTCGTGTGATCCGTTTCGAACTTCGCGCTTCTAAAGTTTGTGTTGAACGCCGCTAGAGCGAGGATCGCAACTCGCAACACTTCACTAATCCTAAACAGGTCGCAAACAAATTTAAAAAACTAAATAACAAGAAATCGGCAGGTAACGACAACATACCCAACATAGTTTTGAAAAATTTGCCTATGAATATAATAATTGATCTTACAATAATATTTAATAATTTACTAAACCATGCTCACTTCCCGAAGTGTTGGAAAAAAGCCAAAATATTACCGATACACAAGAAAGGAAAGGACAAATGGGACCCGAATAACTATAGACCGATTAGCCTACTCTCTAACCTAGGAAAAGTCTTCGAACGAGTTATAAATGATACGATCCTAATAATATGCAAAGCGGGAAATATAATACCGGAAAACCAATATGGTTTTCGTAGACACCACTCAACTGTGCACGCGATAAATAAACTCTCTTCGGATGTCAACTGGGCATTAAATGATGGTAAATGTGTGGGGGCGTGTCTGGTTGATTTAGAAAAAGCTTTCGACACAGTTTGGTTAACCGGACTAATAAATAAGTTACGGAAGAAAGAATTTCCACTCATTTTAATTAAAATGATACATAGTATGATAGTCGAAAGAAATTTTCAGATCAGCATAGGCAGTGAGACTTCCCAGCAAGTATTTTCTATAAAAAATGGATTGCAACAGGGAACAATAAATTCCCCTATACTGTTTAACATTTTCACAAGCGACATACTAAAGTTATTCGGGCCAGAAAATACCGCATGTAACTTGATACCTTTCGCAGATGATTTAATAGTCTACAATTCAGATGTTTCACCCAGGATATTAAAATCAACGCTCCAAGCAGGTTTAAATAAAATATTCGCGTATTACAAAGCGTGGAAGTTAAGGGAGTGTCCTGCTTTACAAAGTCCAAAAAAGTGATTTTTTCGCAAATTTTTTGAAAGGGAAAGGAACAATAATTGATCTTCGTAAACTTTTAGGTCTGTTTAAACATATATTCGATGAGTACAAAAATTTTTTTTTCTCACATAATTATAAAATATGGCAGATTCATCAGCCGATCCTCGGAGCGCTTTGCCACTGCAGTCTCCAATTGGCGGGAATGATTCTGGTTGTAATTCTTGTCTGAAATGTAAAAATCAAAATGATTTTTAATGCTCATATATTTTTCTTCTGGGTGAACTAAGAAAAAGCAGAAAAAAGCGCGAAATAGCGCGAAATCATAATTTTTTTTAGTTTGATAAGAAGAATGTCTATTTTTTAAAGACAACATTTGACTTTAACGTGCTATAAAAATTATTTAAAAATAATTTTTTAACAATCTTTTTAGTTCACATAGAAAAGAATTTAATACTGAAAAGCATCAGCTTTGGTTTAATTCAGTAGGCCGCTTAGTTTTTTTGCTATCACGCCTGCCAATTTTAAAGAATCGTAAAAATGAAAACTGGAGAAATCGCGCTTTAAAGTTTTCGGTAGGAGAAAATATTAAGCCTCCGGTGCTCGCGCGTGTGCACGGAGTGCACGGAGGTCAGTTTTTGGCTGAAAAAAACGTTTTATCGTGATGTATTGTACCCCGCACCCCTATGTATTCTTCCAGCGGACATTTTTGCATAATGCTACGTACTTGTCAGGTTCAAATTCAGTTTGGAACTGTTTCTGATTGAATGAAAATGATAGTATCCCGCGTATCTTGCCAGCGACCGCGCCCGTGTACTCACAAGTACGCCTCCAATTGCTTTGGTTTTTGGATATGTTTTAGAGGACCGAAAAATAAGAAACACGTGTTTTTTTATTTAGGCCTATTTGCATATTTAGGGGGTGCAACCACCCCTCAAAGGTTTTCAGGTTTTCGCCTCCGATTGTTCTGGTTTTTGGATATGTTTTAGAGGACCGAAAAATAAGAAACACGTGTTTTTTTATTTAGGCCTGTTTGCATATTTAGGGGGTGCAACCACCCCTCAAAGGTTTTCGCCTCCGATTGTTCTGGTTTTTGGATATGTTTTAGAGGACCGAAAAATAAGAAACACGTGTTTTTTTATTTAGGCCTGTTTGCATATTTAGGGGGTGCAACCACCCCTCAAAGGTTTTCAGGTTTTCGCCTCCGATTGTTCTGGTTTTTGGATATGTTTTAGAGGACCGAGAAAGAAGAAACACGTGTTTTTTTATTTAGGCCTGTTTGCATATTTAGGGAGTGCAACCACCCCTCAAAGGTTTTCAGGTTTTCGCCTCCGATTGTTCTGGTTTTTGGATATGTTTTAGAGGACCGAAAAATAAGAAACACGTGTTTTTTTATTTAGGCCTGTTTGCATGTTTAGGGGGTGAAAGCTTCCCCCAAGGTATAAAATTTTCAGGTGATCATCTCCGATTGCTTTGGTTGTTGGATATGTTTTTCCATATGAAATTTGACTCAACAAAATTTTGTACCTGTAGGGGACTTACGGGACAAAAGGAAACGATGAGGAAATATAAGGATGTTTAATAAAAATACTCTGATCGTTCGTCGAGACAATTGCGCAATTCCGCACGTTCACGCGTCCACACCGCACGCGATCCGCGAGAAGAAGGAAGCCTCGCCGGGCACGCACGCTGGTCAAGCCGCCCGTTGACTCGTCTCTACGCGACGATTGTCCTTTGTTTTAGGCCACGGCGGCAAAATCTCCTACAGCTCGGCCGTCCTGACAGTATGAACGTCCCGGTCATACATACATACATACATGGCGTAATCACGTGATCGTCAACACCAGATCCGCAATTACTACCCGCGTCACTCACATCTACTTACTTCAATATTTACATCTTAAGACTACTTAACGCTAATAGGATTTCGTACACTTTATTAACGGTTCACGTAAACAAATAACATAAAAATATATAGAATACAAAGGTTAATTAGAACCATCAGGCGCATCACGGCCCCAGGGTTTCATGTGATCCACACTTACGGTGCCTGTGTAGGGCAAACGCGTCACCTGGAAACCATCCGCGTCGGTCACAATGTACCGGTCGAAGCGAAGGACTTTCTTTATCACGTACGGGCCCTTATATTTGGGGAGTAATTTTTTATTCACGCCCGCGGTAGTGTCGTAGTTCCGGATCATTACGTAATCGCCTTCTTCGTAGGCCGTCGCCGCTTTTCGCTTTTCGTCATACCGAGTCTTATTCGCGAGCTGTTCACGCTCGATGCAACTCGCCGCCCTACTTCGAATGGCACCAAGGTCTCGATCAACGTCTTTTGACGCCTCTAACACCCGACGGACGTTATCGTTTGTCTCGCCCGATTGGTTGACGCCAAACAATAGTCTGCTTGGCGTATCACCAACGGATCGACAAATCGTATTGTTTAACGAAAATTCTACCAAATCGAGTGCTTGGTCCCACTCATTCGGACATTCGGAAAGTTTCGCTAGCATCGGTGTTATGGTTCTATTGAAGCGCTCAACTTGCCCGTTGGCGCGTGGGGTACCGACGGCAATTAATATGTGGTCGATAGAATTTTCTTTTGCGAACTCGCTGAACTGAGCGGAAGTAAAACAAGTTCCGCGGTCGCTGATTAGTCTATTTGGCCTACCGTAGGCTCTGAAATAATCTTTCAAGTGTTTGACCGCTTCATCGGTCGTGGTCGATTTGCACGCATACAATCTTATAAATTTCGTGAATCCGTCGATAACCGAAAATACATGCTTGTATCCTCGGCCCGTCCGTTCGAGAGGACCGTAGTGGTCGACATGTATCGCCTGGAACGGAAGGCCGCCCTTCGGTACAGGGTGCAAGAATCCCTCTTGTTTGCCACTTGTTGGAGAAAACTCCACGCATTTTAAACAATTCGAGACGTATTTTTTTACCTTTTCTCTCATTCGTGGGAACCAGTATACGCGGCTGATATTTTCGACGACCTTACCGACGCCCACGTGACCAATGTCATCGTGGCACGTGCGGATTACATTGTCCTCCATACTCAACGGGACATAAAACAGCAATTCCCGATTTTTGATCTTTCGATATACGAGACCATCGCGAAGTTCGTAGAACTTGTCCTCCGCGGTCTCTAGCATTTCCCTAATTTTCCGAATATCTGGATCCCGATCCTGTTTAATCGACAGCGTCTGTTCGAACGTGTTCGCTTCTAACACCAGCACACTGTGGCAACGACTGAGTGCGTCCACGTGGCACAACTTCGCGCCGGGCCGGTGCTCGATTTCGTAATCATATTGTTGTAAGAACATGGCCCACCGCGATATCCGGGGGTTAATATTCTGTTTGCTAAGTGTTAGCCGAAGGCTATTGCAATCCGATAAAATTTTGAAGCGCAACCCATATAAGTACACGTGAAATCGTTTGATCGCGTAGATTATCGCTAAGCATTCTAACTCGAAGCTGTGGTATTTCGCCTCGGTGACGGTAGTTCTTTTGCTGAAATATGACACCGGGCGACGCGTCCCATCCGATTGTCGCTGTACAAGTATCGCTCCGAAACCGCTCGCACTGGCGTCACAGTGCAACTCCGTATTCAAAGTGGGCGAATACAAGGCCAATACGGGCCGACACGATAACAGACCCTTCAAAGTCTCGAACGCGTCCAATTCTTCGCGACCAAAACTGAACGGAACGTTTTTTTTTAACAAATCATACAACGGCTTAGCTATTCTTGAAAAATTTGCAACGAAGCGCCTGAAGTAGCTGGCTAATCCGACGAAACTATGCACTTCCCTTGTGTTTCGCGGCAATGGATATTGTAACACGGCTTCTATATTGTCGTCGCTAGGCCGAATGCCGTCTTCGCTTATACGATAGCCCAAATACGTGATCTCTTCGAAGAGAAAGGAACACTTGTCGAATCGGAATTCCAGCCGGTGACGCCGCGCCAACTTGAACACCTCGCGAAGAATGTCTAGGTGCTCACCAACATCTGAGGTGGCAATTAGAATATCGTCAAGATATAAAAGGACTTTGTTTTGCGTAATCAAATCCGCGAAGATGCTATTAATGTAACGCTGAAAGACGCGCGGCGCATTCGTAAGACCAAACGGCATTTTTCGATACTCGTACTGTCCAAGGGGTGTAACAAACGATGTGTATTTCATCGAGGATTCCGCCATCTTAACGTGATGAAAGCCGTTACGCAAATCGAGGCTACTAAAGTACTTTTTATCCCGTAGTCGGTCAAGGAGATCTTCGATTAGGGGCGTTGGAAAATTATCTTTGATCGTGATTCCGTTAACTCCGCGAAAGTCGATACACAAGCGTATCTCTCCCGTCTTTTTACGCACTAGAACAATCGGACTGGCATAGGGGGAGTTACTTGGTTGAATGATACCTTTTTCCAATAATTCGTCGATGATGGCTTTTAATTTTTCCCTATCACTAAAGGAAAGTCTACGCGGGCGGAATGAAATGGGCTGGTCATGTTTTAATACGATCGTCATTTCAACGATACAGTCATCGGCGGGATCTGGATCATCGGCCAGCGCGTATTCCGTTCGAAAAATTTCCGCGAGCTTGTTGGCCGCTTCCCACTCGATATTTGGGTTGATATTCAATTTTTCCTCGGCGTTAGTCTCCGCCTCAATACAATTAATTTGCATTATGTCGTTTTGGCAATCGAACGATTCCGTTTTACCCGATTCTATATTTTTCGCCATGACCACGAATTTGTCATCGAATGAAATCTTAATGTGCGGCAAAGATATGAAATCTCTCCCGAGAAGCGCGTCGCATCGCATCGCGGTGGCTGAGACAATCCCGAAAACGATATTTACCGGAATACCGTTAGCTGTGCAATCGCATCTGAACATCCCCAAGACATTTAGTTTCGACCCATTCATACCCTCGTACGTGTCATTCTTGACGACGGGTTCCCGCGACTGAACCGGTACACAACCTTCCTTAATAAGACTAATAGGCGAGCCCGAATCTACTATCGCGTTAATACAGCAGTCGGAGTTTTCGCTAATATTGCTTGCGACGGGATATTTTACCGTTACCGTGTACGGTGGATTCGACGCCAACTGTACCAGATGAGTGGTCTTCTCCGCAGTCCTCTTCGACGCCGGACGACTCTCCGGGCAGTCCTCGATGCGATGCGCTATGCTCCCGCACTTGAAGCACGCACCCCGTTGACGCCTCGGCTGCGGACAGTCCTTCGATAGATGACCCCGCTCACTGCAATTGTAACAACGGGGTTGTGGTTGAGTTGTATCCCGTACGGGACGCTGTACTGGATTCGCTGGTTTCGATGTCGCGTTGTCCTTCCTGTCCGGTCTCGGGTAGGGTAAATTCTTCTCCCCTTTCTCCGGTTTGCTGCTGGACGGAAGCGTCAATTTTTTAAACCCTTGGAGCAGGTCTTTCCGGGTCTTGAATCGGTGCATGCGCGCTTGATCGCGCAGACGCCGGTCCGGCACCCCGTCAATCGTATCGTCGATGAACTCCTCGTCGTCGATGGCTATTCGATTCGCCAATATAGACTTATCGTGGTAGTAATCACTAAAGGTCTCACCCGGCTGCCACGTCCTCTTCTCAAACTCCTTCCTCAATTCCGATTTGGAAAGTTTCTCATCGAACATTTCTTCCATCGCATCGTAAAACGCCGATAGCTCCAATCGAACATGTTCGGCCTTCGAGTGGAAGCAGGCCAACGCCCTCCCTTTGAGTCGCATGATCAGCAGCGCCTTCGTCGAGATTTCGTCGAGACGGTATGCCTCGCGGAGAAGTTCAGACTGCGTCTTCCATTTTTCGAAACCGTCGCTCTCTCCGCTATATTCACTCAACTGGTCCGCGATCGCGCGAATACCGACCGAGGAGTGAGCATGGCTGCCGCTCGTCGATGTGCTGGCCTGGCTGCTGCTCGTCGATGGATTGGAAGCTGCGCTTCTTTCTCGTTCCGCCAATCGCAATTCCCTTTGCAGTAAATCTCGTTCCTGCCTCATTAACTCGTATTGTCTCCGTAACAGAGAGTCGCCACGCGCATCGTCACCATCTCGGGCGTTGGTATCCTCGGCGCTCGGCAACGATGGCGACGCCATTGCGCCTTCTTCCTCCCGCGATGCGGGATTAGAGGATACCTCGACATCTTGGCTGCTTGGCGTGTCTTGAGTGGAGCCTCTCGGTACACCAGACCATGTTGCCGGTGGTACTGAATTTATACGATTCATTAGTTCGGCTTTCGAGCCGGTGGTCGTCAATTTTAGATGTCTCAGCACTTCCTTCAGCTCTGCTACGGTGAAGCGGCTGAGATCTTCTCCTGGCGTCCCTGACGCCGAATCTTGCAGGTTCGACATGTTGAGAAACGATCGGTCTCAACGATAAGACACAATTAGCACTTTTGCCTGATCCCCTATTCGGTTCCGAACAACGCACTGACCGATCCGACTCACTACGCGGCACGGTCAAATACACTGCGTAAACGATTTCAGCGATATACGATAAAACTCACTGCGCGAATCTAATCCCACTTCTGAAGATTGTAGGGGACTTACGGGACAAAAGGAAACGATGAGGAAATATAAGGATGTTTAATAAAAATACTCTGATCGTTCGTCGAGACAATTGCGCAATTCCGCACGTTCACGCGTCCACACCGCACGCGATCCGCGAGAAGAAGGAAGCCTCGCCGGGCACGCACGCTGGTCAAGCCGCCCGTTGACTCGTCTCTACGCGACGATTGTCCTTTGTTTTAGGCCACGGCGGCAAAATCTCCTACATACCCCTTATGAATTTTGAGGGGTGGTTTCACCCCCTAAATATGAAAACGGGCCGCTATAAAGAAACACGTGTATCTTATTTTTCGATTCCAGTAGCACCGGTGCAGCGATTGGTGGTGGTGAGAGATTCTCGCACGTTCGCGATCTTTCGCTCGCGGTCGATCGCTACCTGCTCTCGGTTCTGTATCTTTAAAAATACTTCGAATTGGCCGCTATACCTTTGTGAATACATTCTTGGATAGTTTATCTATCGATTTAGGCAATAAAAAAAAAATCGATTTTTTGGGCTTTGTAAAGCAGGACACTTCCTTAAGAGTGAACGCTAACAAATGTGAATCAATCCTAATCAGGCCCTCCTGCAAGAAAGCCTCGGGTGTCATTAGGAGCCAATATAAGCACTTCTCGCTCAGAAGCGAGGAAGATGTTATCAAAAATATCGAAAATAAAAAAGCAGTAAGGTACCTAGGTCTACTAATAGATGGAGATTTCTATTCAATAAACATATCGAAACACAACTAAAAAAGGCAAAAAATGCATTCAAGGCAAACGCAAGACTGTTTTATTCCAAAAAATTACACAGTAAAGTAAAACTTACCTGCTATCAGCTATTAGTAAGACCTATATTAACATATGGATACGAGATGTGGTATAACATGGGAGCGTCAATTATGGAGGAAATCCGTATATTTGAAAGAAGATGCCTAAGGGCATGCCTCAACCTATACAGAACAAGAGAGTCAAACTACCTAAAATATGCAAAAAACTATACATTAAATAATAAAGCAGGTATTAATAGAATCGACAATTTTATAATAAAATTTATCAGAAACTTCTTTGCCGACACAACACAAGTAACTAACAATAGCTTAATTTTCCCAATCCCTTACCCAGACGAAAATTACATTAGGGAAACATTAAAAACAGGGTATATTCCGCCGGAAGCTTTCATATTTTTAGACAAGAAAGGTTATATTCAAAATAGGGATGCCGTCCCATTATTGTACCACATCCCGCGACATAAAGCGAATAAAGCAATAATGTATCAACCGGAACAGATAGAAGAGCAAGGGAGTAGGGGAAGCCTTAAATACAGCCAAGCGCTCCCAAAAAGGGACCATATGGAATATAGAAATATTGATAAAGAAAGATACTGATGGCTGACTTCCAATTGAAAATGCTTTTACTACAGATAACAAGTGTTATAGTATCCCCTACAGCACACTATATTGCAGAAATGTTTCATTTAAATTGCGGTTTAATTTTTTAAATATTGCACTGAATGTTGCTGAAAAGTTACAAGTAAACTGCTATGTCCGCCCCTTTGCAACATTGCAGGATATATTTCTGCAAAATTTTTTCGGGATTTTACAGCAATTGTCGCGCAACATTTTTGAGATTTTACAGCAATTGTCGCGCAACATTTCAGAGATTTTACAGCAATTGTCGCGAAACATTTCTGAGATTTTACAGCAATGTTCGCGCAACATTTCTGAGATTTTACAGCAATGTCCGTGCAACATTTCTGAGATTTTACAAAAATAAAAATAACGGTATTTTATTTAATCATATATATCGGACGTGTCTCCGAGGGGGGCGACGACATGAATGTGTACAGAATCATAGTAGTATTAGAGCTCTTACTTTTTGACCCGTCGGGTACCCGTCTACCCGAAACAACTTCAAGCCATTGAATGTGGTATTGTTCGATCATTTTTGGCTAACATCAGACTATACCACAGACAATCACAGACAATACTACATTCAATTGCTTGAAGTTATCCCGGGTAATGTTCGGGTACCCGGGTACCCGACGGGTCAAAAAGTAAGAGCTCTAAGTAGTATAACGTCCGTGTATCTTTATTAAATAGAAAATTATTTTACCTCAGAGAGATTCGAACCCGCGACCCGTAGCACCGTAGACGAACACTATACCGTTTTTTTTTGTTTTTTTTAATAAAGTGTTTATTGGTCCAGACAGTACGTTATACAAATGTATGATGGCTCCAAAAACAAATGGGAAAAATAGCCAGACAAACGTGGGATCGAATACTATTTGTTCGACGCAGCGAATACTTATAGTTAATAATCGTTGTTGCTTGTAACTAATGTTGTATCGATATGGTCGTAATCATGATACAAATAAATTAACGATCGCTGCCACTTCCGCTTGTGACATAATAAATGGGAAAAATTACAGCGGCCGTATAGCCGGTAAAAAACCCATGTACATCTCTTGATACGGTTTATATCTTATAGCTAATCTTAGGACTAATGGATAGGAAGAGGGTAGGAGAGTATTTACAAGGGAGGGGGTATGAAGAAAAGAGGAGACGTAAGAGAAAAGGAAGGGGTATATACAATGGGACTTGGATGATCCATTATGTACAAGGTAGCGCATGCGCCCCTCTCAAGTGCCAAACGGCCCCGGATCATATCTCCCTCGCCCTTAGGAGACTTCTACGGCGTTCAATCAGTTCAGGCATGTGTGTGCACGTGGCGGAGAGCCACCAATACTTCTTGAAATTGAGGCGATGGAAGTTGCGCTGGTCTCTCCTGGGGATGGACGTCGAATATTTAAATTTGTCACGATTAGTCAGGAAGTCGGTGTGAGTGTACGCTTTCCGTTTGTTCGCCTTATTCCTGTGCCAGTGGTATATTATGGGGGTGTTGTTATTATTTTGTATCAGGCCTTGGGTGTCGCACTCTAAAAATGTTTGCGGGGTCAAGTAACCTGACGCAAGTTGTTTATGTGTGGGGGTTTCGGATTGAGTGGCGAGGGAATTGATAAGATCGTTATCTATAAGCAGGAGTTTGCTGAAGTACACTCGAGCGAGGGAGATCATGAACGAGTCTATTCTGGGTATGTCCGCTCGGTCATACAGGATCTGATTACTGATAAAATGTTTCCAGTCAGAATCTGGTGTCCGGTAGAGCCTGAGGCAGGCGCGCAAGCACTTGCGCTCCAGAGCTCGGATCTTCTCGCCGATGGTGTGGTTAGAATTCCATAGGATGGGCGCGTCATAAGTTATAATAGGCCGGATCAGTAACATGTATAGAATAGTTTTGGCCCTGCCTGTGAGGTGCCTATTATGGAAGATCCTGCTATTGGCTATAAAGGTTCTGTTGGCTTTTTCAAGTTGTATGTCAAAGTGCCGATTTCCCCGCAGAAGATAGTCAAGTTGGACTCCCAAGTACTTGACTACCTTCTTATGCGGGATGAGTACCTTGTTGCAGGTGCCAGGAATTGTGGCCGAGATCTGGAAGTGCTTGTCGCCTATCCTGGCCCTGGTCGTGATGCTTACCTGCGGTTTTCGGAACAGCATCGTTTCGCACTTGAGAGGGTTAAGTCGCAAGTTCCACGACATGTAATACCTGTTGATTTGATCTACAACAGTGTCTAGTCCGTTTTGGACAGCCTCCCCTCTATTACCAGCGACGTATACAACTACGTCGTCGGCGAAAGCCAGGAAACCGGCACCCCCCTGTGTATTAAAACCGAAGAGATCTGGGAGGTCCCCCAGAAATATGTTGAATAGGACCGGCGAGTTGACCGTGCCCTGTTGCAAACCCTCCGCTATGTAGAATTTGGTGGGGGATAATCTCTTTCCATCCCAGGTATGGAAGGACTTGCCTGAGATCGTGTCCCAAACCATATAAACCAACCAGGGGGTGCAACCTCTCTTATGTAGCTTGTATATAAGTCCGTCCAGCCACACCGAATCAAACGCCTTTTCGAGGTCGAGGAAGGCCGCGCCAACTAGCTGGTTGTTACCAACCATTGTGTTTAGATCCGATAGGAGCTTGTGAATCGCGTGAACCGTAGAGTGTTGGTACTTAAACCCGAACTGCCTGTCTGGTATGATTTTATTATCGGTGCAGAAGGTCACAATGGAGTCATTGATGACTGCCTCGAATATTTTGCTAAGGCTCGGCGTCAGGCTGATGGGCCTGTAGCTGGATGGATCGTCGGAACTTTTCCCCTTCTTAAGTATCGGGAGAACCTTCGCGCACTTCCACACCCGAGGGAAGTAGCAGTTGTTTATGGCATTGTTTAATAGTATTGTCAGATCAATGATCACGTTTGTGGGGAGGTGTTTAAGGACTATGGGGGGGATGCCGTCCAGCCCACAGGAGGTTTTATTGGGGAGTCTAAAGAGTTTTAGCGCCAAGGATGGGGGGTTGCAAACGGGTCAGGTGTCATATTTTCGGCGAATGGGCTGATTGCCGTATTATTCTCGTGGAAGTGCACGATGGATCCGTTTCGCTCTCTGAGGGAGGCGAGTTCCTGTTTAATAGTTGAGGTTGTTGTAGTGACCAGTTCTTTTAAACGGGTGCCGTTGTTCGTGTGGCGGGGTGAGTTAACGGTTTCGTAGAAGGCCCCAATTATATTAAGCTTGTCGTTGGGAGTGGAGAAGACGAAGTTATCCCCCACTCTACGGATGCACGCGAAGTCACAATTGCTCCTGTCTAGGATCGGTTTGTCAGTGTGGTGGACGCGCAGTTCACTGATACCCAGTTGTTGTTTGGGACGGAAGATAGCGTTAACCTTGGGGAAGAAACTGTCCGCGTTGTGGAAATCGATATTTTTTATGACGTTGCCCCAGTAGCTGTCAATAGATTTATAGAATTCAGCTTTTAGTGATTTGACAAGATGTTTGTGGACAGCTTTGGCGCGTTTTGTAATGTTGAGTCGGGCGAGTGGGTCTAGGATGTGTAGGTCATGAAGGATGGAAACTATTACACCCTTGTCTTTTTGGAGTTTCTTGATTGTTCTGTTAATGTATCTTAGTGTATTGTTCTGTGGCGTGAATTTCGGTACTGTGGTGGAGGTGGTTGTGTTGATTGCGTTCGTGATGTCAAGAAGCCCCTTATCGATTTCCGCCGCGGACAGATTCCGGTCCCAGGGGATAGTCTCGCGGAGAGCTCCCGCCAGTCTTTTAGAGAACCTGTCCCACCTGGTTGCTCTATAGTTATAACGGATGGCGTCAGGGACCCCATTGCTCAGCGGGATGCTCTCGGTGAGCAATTCAAAGGTGAGCGATAGAGCTGCATGGTCGCTATCATAAGGGAGGGTTTGGGCCCTCCCACCAGTCCCGTTCACCAGTCTCATTCTGGAGTCAGCCAGGCAAATGTCAAGGTAGGTCAGGGCCGGCTTGAATGTGGGTGTTGCTGGTGGTATAATCATCATTTTGTAGGCACAGTCGTGAAGCGACTCCCAATGCCCGAGGTATTGTCCTCTATTATTGTTGGCCCTGTCTCCCCAGGCCATCCGCCTGGCGTTTAGGTCACCTGCGATAATATAAAAGGTTTTATGATTGTATAGTTTGAAGCTGCGGAAGAGGCTGTCCAATTCGTCTATGAACTGTCGCCTGTCATCGTGCCTTGCGTAGATGCTAATCAGTACAAGGGCGTTACCGTTGCTCATCGGAATCTTGATTATAGAATATTCTAGTATCTCGTGTGCTTTAGTGAGCGTCGGCTGGATCTCCTCATATGGGATCCCCTTTCTGATAAGGATGGCCGTTCCCCCTCCCTGAATCGCATTGGGTCTGTCCCTCCTTATCATATTATAATCTTTAAATGATAGTTTGTGGATCTGATTCAGTTTGGTCTCTGAGAGGAATATGGCCTCGTGATTGTGTTCGCGAAGGAACTGAAGAAGATCCAGCCTACGTTGATTTGCTACAATTGAGTTGACATTTATGACTGCTACTCTAAATGTATTACTATACTGACCAATGTTAAGCATTAACTTTGGGAAGGAGCGCGTTGAGAAGGAAATCAATGTTCGCTGTTTTGGCCGCAATAAGAGCGGCAAGGGATTGGAGCTGATCTGCAACCATGGCTGCGATCTCATTTTTGAAATTGGAGAGCCAGTTGTCCGGGAGTGAGGAGCTTAGCGTAGTTTGCGTCTGGGGGATGTTCCTCTGGGAGTTCATCGGTCTGGATAATTCGGGGTGAGGTGATGCTGTCATTTGGGACTTCATGTTGGGCTGCTGGTGATGCTTCCAGGTGTTTACTGCTTGTGCAAACGACAAATTCTCTCTGACTGTGGAAGAGATGTTGTTGATTTTCTGCCAGGTATTACGACTTTTTTGTGCAATGTGCTCTTTCTTTTTTGTGAGGGCGTACTTGAGGAATGGACAGCCCTTATAGGATGCCGGGTTGCCCACCTGGGTACAATTAGCGCATTTGAGCGCAAGTTTGTCGTCTTGCGTTTTGATACTGCAGGCTCCAGGAGCGTGGGACAAAGCGCATTTCACGCATCGGAACGGGAGATGGCAGTTTTTACTGGCATGACCAAGTCTTTGACAGTTTTTACATTGAAACAGCATGGGTTTTTTTAGGTGCTCCCATCTTACCTTTTGGTAAGCGATTGATTTAATTTTAAATAACTCAGTGGTGGGGCTTCCACATGAGAGTTGTAGTAGATAGTGATGACGATCAGGCTGGTTCCGGTCATATGTGAACTTTGAGATGTTTACAATTTCGACAGAGGGGAGTTCTAATTCCGCGATCTCTTGCTTAATGTCTTCTAGGCTAAAGGAACCTCCGATACCCTTCAGAATTATGGATTTCATTTTTAGGTGTTTAGGGGTATATGTGTAAAATTGGATTTTAAGCTCTCGAAGTTTTTCGCATACCATAAAGTGGTACTCGGTAGTGTTGACGGAGATGGAGTGTTCCTCACTGTCGGTTTCTCTGATTAGGAATGAGGATTTCGGGATATTCAGGGATTTGATTATGTTGATAACCTCATTAATATTGGTGTTTATTGTATTGATTGGCGGGGGTTTGACAATTCTCCTTATTGGGGTTACGGTCGGCATGGTAGCATCCTGCTCATCTTGGTCACCGACCATAGAAATATCTTCCGATAGTGACTGGAAGCGATTTTTACTCTCGTCGGCTGGCCGCTGATCTGAAATATCGGCTGCGGGCCTACCGGTCTTGCGGGGGAATTCCCATCCTTCTCCAGGGGGCGGATTGCCATGTATATCACCAAGATTATTATCCAGCGAGCTAGAGGGCCGTAAGTGCCTCATTCTTACGAGCGACGCTTAAATTTGGCTTGATTTTAGATTTTGAGGCTATGCTATACTCCTTCAGGAATGACTTGTGAAGCCGGTCAAGCTGCATGGAGTGCAGCTTGGGTGCTTTAGTATACCTGTGGCGTACGATCTGATCTCCGGAACCGCTTTCTTTACTCTCTTCTTCTGATGGGATGCCTCGCTTGGCCCCCTGCGGGGGGAGGGGGCTGGCTCGACATCTGGCCCTGATAACGCGTGGGAGGCTCCCACTGCGTTCTGGGGCTCGAAATTTACACACTACTGGTCGCGGGATTGATCCACTAACTGAACTGCTCAATTGGGTCACTTTCGCGAGCTATTGGGGGGAGATATATGCAAAATATCTCGGGATCGGTTTGATTCACGCGCTTCGGTCTGACGTCAGCGGCGAGACTCAACACTATACCGCTGCAGCTAGAACTGTTGATTGAGGACATTACTTACGTATTCCAACTTATACTCCTACCGTGCAACACTTTAAACTCAAATTATTTAAAAACAATGATTCGTTTTGACAAATTCCATTACATCTCCCTAATCGCGGAGTCGGATATTTTACAACAAATTCATTTCGACGCTTGATATTGTATTAAGTTGATGCATATTCTGTTATGAAATATCCTGCGTAGTACAAGAAAATAATGTTTTTTTTTAGTTTTTAGCGCATTTTTAATACAATCGTTTGACATCATTTTTTTATATATTTTAGGGCCACGCGTGTCCCTACCATTGACATTTAATTTATTATGCGTAATGAAAAAGTTCGGTATTGTCGAGTGAAAATTTCTAAGTCTGGATTTATTGCGGATTGGTTGCCGAAATGTTGCTGATAAGTTGCGAGCGCAATATTGCACTCGTAATGTATGAGCAAGATTTCGGCACCCAATCCGCAATAAATCGGGACTTTGAAATTTTCACTCGACAATACGGAACTTTTTCATTACGCATAATAAATTAAATTTCAATGGTAGGGACACTGGCAGTAATTGGCACGTGTAACACTTTTTTTACAAATATCCTTTGTTACTGTATATAGTTAATGAATTTGTTTAAACTCTATAGTGTTAATTAAATAATTGTATTAATTATTTATGTCAGATATTGCCCACGTTCGCATATATTCCCTCGGCGATAGCCTGTGGAATCTTAGACTGTATTCTGCGTGTCTACATTTCAGTATCGTTTCGCGTAATTCCGGATTTATTGCGGATTGGTTGCCGAAATCTTGCTGATAAGTTGCGAGCGCAATATTGCGCTCGTAAAATATGAGCAAGATTCCAGCAAGTAATTTGCCCTGAATTCGGACTTAGAAATTTTCACTCGACAATACGGAACTTTTTTATTATCTACGATCAATTAAATGGCAATAGAAGGGTCACTGGCACTTATTGCCACAGGTTACACTTTTTTACAAATATCTTTTGTTGCTGTATATACTTTATGAATTTGTTTAAACCTTATGTATTAGTTACGTAATTGTAATAATTATTTATATAAAATATTGTCTACGTTCGCATACATTCCCTCGGAGGTAGCCTGTGGAATCTTGGACTGTAGTATGCGTGCCGCGATTTACAGGATCGCTCCGCGTAATTCTGTATTTAGCGCGAATTAATTACTGGAATCTTGCTCATATTTTACGAGCGCAATGTTGCACCGTATTTTGTGGTCGACGTTGCAGGAAAGTTCCACGTGGGTTGTACCGCAATATATGCGCAATATTGCACGGCAATGTTTGCTCAAAATTCCCGAAACATTGCGCAAACTGGGCCATTGCAATATTGCACGACAATGTTTGCTCAATATTCCCGAAGCATTGCACAAACGTAGGCATTACAATATTGCACGGCAATGTGTGCTCAATATTCCCGAAACATTGCGCAAACTGGGCCATGCCAATATTGCACGGCAATGTTTGGTCAATATTCCCGAAACATTGCACAAACGTAGGCATTGCAATATTGCACGGCAATGTGTGCACAATATTCCAGGAACATTGCACGCACGTGTCCATTGCAATATTCCTCGGCAATGTTTCTACAATGTTGCAGTAATATTGCAATGCAATCTGCAACCCACAAGCAACATTGCAATATACTGCAACGGTTGTGCAAGTTTCCTGCAACGAAGTGTGCTGTAGGGGATAAGGTACCGCTAGGTAGATTAAAAGCGCACATAAAACATAAAAGGTCCCTGTTAATGAAAAATGTAAAGTTACGCGAGCAATAACCATGTACAGTAGATCGTAGGAATACAGTGTGTATGCGGAAGAGTGTGAATGAGGCTGTGTATATGGTATGAATGGAGGAGCACAAGAGCGCATTTAGCATAATATGTTTAATATATTCCTATATAAGTTAGTGCAATACAAAGAGCAAATGCAATACAGCAATCATCAGAGTACAAAATTAAGTACAAAGCAACAAGATAAACAAAAAGACTGTCCAAGTAGAATACTACGATTTTTTATATTATATTATATCTTCTTGAAACTATTCGTCCGTGGCAAACACGGATATGTGTGCCGTCCAGTAGTTATAGTATTTAGAGGTAGAAGTAGCTTAAGAAACATAAAATGTACAAAAACCCGTGATACAAGCACCCATTTAAGGCTTTTTGGGGTGCAAAATCTAAACTGCCGAAAGTATTAAGTCAAGCGACTAGTTATAAACCAAATGTAAATAGAACAAACAGTGCGTTCAACCACTATTGTGATTCTAAACCGGAAATATCAGAGACTGAAAAAGTGTAGCACAATTAAGTCTTATGAACAATAAGAAACGAAAACTATTTGTTTATTATAGTTTCACCACTATAAACGAACCACCAGCCACAAATAAACATTCTAAAAAAAAAAAAAAAATGTCTGTAAAACACCAGTTCTCGTCCGATCACTGAAGTTAAGCGACATTGGGCGCGGTTAGTACTTGGATGGGTGACCGCTTTGGAATACCGCGTGTTGTTGGTAGTATTTTTTTTCTTATCGTTCCATTTTTGCTGTTAATAGCTATGGAAGTGACCATTCTAAACGATTTTATTTACCTTCACATCTCTGTCCGTTTCTTTGTAGTGCGGACCTGTCAGAAATTCATTGTCACTCATTGTCAGTGTAAGTACCAGTTTCTTCGATAAACAAAGCTGTACTTTTACCAACGACCATTCTATGTCTGTAAAACACCAGTTCTCGTCCCCCAGTCTCGTCCGAGAGCTTGCCGGACACGGACACATAACCCATAAGGGAGTACAAATAATTGTGGAAATTATTCCGTAAATAAATTAGTTTAGTTTACTAGTGTCACGTCCCGGGTGAAGGTCTTTGGGGAGGATGACATATGGGGTTTTATTCGTAGGGAATGCAGGCGCGAATGCAAGATTCGTGGCGCTGCGGAGAGTAGGATGCAGGCGCGAATGCAAGATTCGTGGCGCTGCGGAGAGTAGGATGCAGGCGCGAATGCCAGATTCGTGGCGCTGCGGAGAGTAGGATTCAGGCGCGAATACGTGATTCGTGGCACTGAATGTTCGAAAGGATGCAGGCGCGAATGCCAGATTCGTGGCACTGCGGAGAGTAGGATTCAGGCGCGAATACGTGATTCGTGGCACTGAATGTTCGAAAGGATGCAGGCGCGAATGCCAGATTCGTGGCACTGCGGAGAGTAGGATGCAGGCGCGAATGCCAGATTCGTGGCACTGCGGAGAGTAGGATGCAGGCGCGAATGCCAGATTCGTGGCGCTGCGGAGAGTAGGATTCAGGCGCGAATACGTGATTCGTGGCACTGAATGTTCGAAAGGATGCAGGCGCGAATGCCAGATTCGTGGCACTGCGGAGAGTAGGATGCAGGCGCGAATGCCAGATTCGTGGCACTGCGGAGAGTAGGAATTTTAGGCGCGAATACGTGATTCGTGGCACTGAACGACCAGGGAAGGTTTAGATAGTTATGGTCCCTGTGGTGACACCCGTTAGAGCACTTTGTTTTGGTTTTACTAATTGGATTTACCGTTGCATAGGCGAAAGAAGTTATACGTAATAATTCCGAGAAACTCGTCTTAACGTGCGGCTATACACAGGCCATGCAAAAGTATGTTAGTAAACACGGCAAGCGCTCTCGCGTTCGCGAACTAGAATCAGCTGTTTCGTTACCTTGTTCGTTTGGAATTTTAGATCTCTCGTAACCAATGGGTAAATACAAATAATTTGAGGCGTGATTGAAACAAAGCGGTTTATTGGCTTTGCTGGAGCGTTAATTATAATAGTGCGTTGGAGTTTGACCATTGACACAGTACATTTATATAAAACAGTATAAGGTATGAAATATATGTATGGACATGAATAACAGGTATATAAACCGGAGAAAGAAGTACGTTTAGCAATGAACGTTAATAATACACAAAAATGCGATAAGCGTTAGAGAAATAATATAGAATACAATAAAGGTTCGTTGTACAAAGTATATATATATATGTATGCAGTAAGCAATAATGAACGATGAAATATGAACGCAGTAAGCGTGAATAAGAACAATACACAAAAATGCAATAAGCGTTTAGTAATTAATAAGAATTTCGATACTGTTTGAAGTACACGATATCGATACAAGTCCGCAATAAGCGTTATTAACAAAGAAATAATAAATGGTATGGAAATGATATAAGACTAATAATAAGAAATAGTAATGGCTTACGGTATTTGCTGTAGAGCACTGAACACAGTAAGCTAACACAGTATAGATAGCAAAATTGCGTAAAGAGACACTTCGCGGGAGTGGTTTCCGTAGAAGAGCCAGAAGCTAGAAGCGAACTGGCCGTTTTGGGCCTTGTATTTATACTATGGTCGGGATTGTTAGGGGTGAAGAGTGTGCGCGGTATGCACCTTGACTGATCTTTGAAGATGCGTCGCAATTACTTATTAATAGAGTCGGTGTTTAGGGGTTTTATGTGGCCTTGTCTTGTACTGGTAATGGGTGAAGGGTATGTGCGGTGTGTTCCTATGGCACGTAGGCCAAATCTGCGTCGCGGTAACGATCACGTGTTGATCACGTTCGTAAAGTTGTGTCGCAGTAACATTTCTGGGGTTTTTGCATGGGGCTTTGAAGCTGAATACTCAATCCATTTGGTGGAGTTTAGGAGGTCGTATCGGATAGGGGTAAACGGGGTACTGACTTCTTTGGTCATAGAGAGGGCATGAGACATAGTCTCGATTTAAGAGAGGGTTTTAAAGACGAGGGATTTGTTTGAAGTAGATTTGGAGGGAAGTGGTCATGCCACGTAAGTCGAAGAGGGGATTTGGAGGTCGTCGCTGACCATCTTGAGATGGGGACCGCTAAGGTACATCGTCAAGGCGATCAGCGATTATGGATTGACCGTTTCGAGATGGGGACCGCTAAGGTACATCGTCCAAACGGTCAGGAATCTGGATTGACCGTTTAGAGATAGGGACCACTAAGGTATATCGTCTAAACGATCGGTTGGGTTTGAAAGAGGGGGTAAGGCTTGGGTATGAGGGTTTTTGATGGAGTTGTGGATTGATTTGTGAAGAAGTGGTGTTAAAATACCGCGCGAAAAATAGTGGGACATCACACCTCCCCCCTTATATGAAGAAATTATTATTTCTTAACATAAGTGGCGGGTGGCTTGGAATGAAAAATTTTGAGCGAAAAATAGTGGGACATCACACCTCCCCCCTTATATGAAGAAATTTTTATATTTCTTAACATAAGGATCGGGTGGTTTTAAATGAAAAGAGAAAAAATATAAAATATAAAGCCTATTTGGCGAGAAAAAGAAAAAGAAAATATAAAGCCTGTTTAGCGAGAAAAAGGAAAACAAAAGATAAAGCCTGTTTGGCGAGAAAAAGAAAAATATAAAAGATAAAGCCTGTTTGGCGTGAAAAAAAAATAAAAAAAACAAAAGATTGAGCCTGTTTGGCGTGAAAAAAAAAGGAAATTAATGAAAGTTAAGTGATGGGGTGGTTTGAAACAAAAATAAAACTGGATTCGATGAAATTAAAGAAAATACTTGTGGTTAAATAAAAATAAAAAACAAAAGAACTTAAAGAAATACGTGGCCAAAAGGGCTAAAGTAATAAGGATTATAGAAAAAGGGGATTATTTACAAGGGTTATTTACAAGGAAGAAGGAGGTTTGGGAAGTATTTACAAGGAAGGTAAAGGAAGGAAGGGCTAGGAGGAATTAGAAAGGGGGGTAGGAATATTCGAGGTATTGGAGGGAGGGATCGTTCAGGATGAACGCGAGGTCGTAACCATCTTGATAGTGGTCATTGAACCACCTCAGAAATTCGGGTGTCAGTTCCGAAATATCCGGAATTCGGAAGGCTGACCCCGTATCCAGGATTTCCACGTCACCTGGGTAAGGAGGGAGGATGGAGGGAATTAGGGAGGTGGAGGTTTGGGAAGAAAAAGGGTATGAATAGGGAATGGAATGGGCGAGTGGCTCCATCACCTCAATATTCACGGGAGGGTTGTTTTGGGGCCTTGGAGTTGTGGCCTCTTGGAGGTCGTCGTTGTCTTTTGGCGAAGGCGGGGGGGAGTCGTCGAGGGTGATGACTTCCGGGTTTTCTGCTTCTGCCTCCCTGATGATGACCGAGGAAACGACCCTTGGGAGGAGGGGCGAAATGCTTCGGCCCTCCCTGGTCGTCTCTCGGCGCATCCACCGCAGGTGAGATAGGCGCCTGGCCTTTCCTCCCCCCTTTTGTCCAGGCCTGGGTACCTTGCCTTTTCCCCATCTATTTGGCATGGTTGGTTATTTTTCTAGATTTAGAAATTAGAGTATTAGCACAGGTTTTGTTAGTAATGATCAGCCGGGGTTTTCGCGTACGCGACCAAGGCGCGCTTTGTTTGCGTGTATTATTCGGGTTTTGCCCTTCCATGATATTTTTAGGTTTTGTGAGGGAATAACCTCTATTATTGTGTGCGGACCGGAGTATTGGTCCCCGAATTTTCCTTTACGTGGTTCTATAAGTACGAAAACGGAATCGCCCGGTTGGAAGGTCTGTTCGTTTATGTGTTGGTCATAATATTTTTTATAACGGATTTTGGCTTCTTTTAATTTTTCTGCGGCGGCGGTTTGCAGTTCTTGTACCCTCGCGTTTAGCCTTGAGAGGTAATGATTATAGGTTTCGTTTTCAAAATCTTCGGGCATCCTTGTTCGGCTGGGTACCCGAGCTATTTTCCCGAACACTAACTCGTGCGGTGTGTAACCAGTGCCTTCGTGGACGCTGGTATTATAACAGAACGCGGCCAAGTCTGTCCATTCGTCCCAGTCACTGTGTTTACTTATAAACATTTTCAAATATTCTGTTAGGACGAGGTGCGATCGCTCTAGAGAACCGTTAGTCTGTGGGTGAAAGGCTGTGGTTCTAAATTGTTCGATTTTAAACTTTTTCGCGATAGCTTTCATGAATTTACTAGTGAAGTTTGCTCCTTGGTCGGTGAGGATGGCTCTGGGAGCTCCGAATTGACAGATAAATTTCTTTATAAACGCATCTGCGACTTTTATTGATGTAGTTTGTTTAAGGGGTACGCACACGAAGTATTTTGTTAGTAAGTCTTGCATTGTTAGTATATAGGTGTTCCCTTCTCTAGTGGTAGGTAGTGGTCCTACGATGTCCAATGCAATCTTGTCGAAGGCTTGTCCAGGCGTGTCAGTTAGAATCATAGGTTGCCTGGTTTTAACACGGACGAGTTTCTTTCGCTGACAGTCCTCGCATGTTCTAATATAGTCTTCCACGGTTTTCTTCATCCCTTTCCAAAAATAATGATGACGAATTCGATTGTATGTTTTCGTTACTCCCTTGTGTCCGGCTAATGCGGATGCGTGATTTTCGGTAATAATATTTTGTCTTTTAGATTCTTCGGGAATTTGAACTAGTTGTAAACAGATAGTGACACTGATGTCCTCTTCGTTGACGGCTTCGAGGATACCCGTAATGACATTTTGCCAGCTTAATTGATCCAAGTTCGATGTTTTGGCTATACTGAAGGATTGTATTTGAAGCTCGTGTACCGTATATTTAAGGTAGGAAAGGGCTTTGCCCCATGTAGTCATAGTTAGTGGTGTATTTTGTGTTTCTTTAACAACCAGCCCTATAAAGATTTGCCCCTTTTTGTGAGTTACGTGGGCCCTACCCAATGGGAGATCGCCAGGTATTGTCAGGATTCCTGTTTCCTGCAATTCCTTTGCTCCGTTGTCGCAAGGTTTTCCATCCACGCTTAGAAAGAAAACGAGTGTTTCTTTTCGTAGGGATAATGGGTCGCGACTGATTAATGGCGTTATTCGGATATTTTTTTCGGGATCTGCTTCGTATGCCGCGTCCAAAGAATCGTTTAGTCCAATTATCGAAGATTCTGAGTCTGATTCATCCGATGCGTTGGAATCCACTTCGGAGTCAAGGTCGTTTTCTTCCTGCGGCGTTGGCGATTGTGGAGGTGAAATAATAGGGGCGTCCGCTAATTCTGTTTCTTCTTCCTGACTTACTTCATCTTCTTCGCTACTCATCGGTTCCGGCGGGTTTTCTGCACTGGTCAACTTTTGGCGCACCTTTCTGGGCGGCTGTACTCTGGTAGGTTTTGTCCTTGGGCGAGTTTTATACGTGGGTTTAGTCGATGGCTTGGTGAGTCGGGGCCTCCCGGGACCTCGTTTAGCCGGGGGCTGATCTTCCCAGTCGTCATCAGCTTCTTCTCGTGGTCGTACCGGATATGCCTCTACTGTGGGAGGATTGCGGGATAACGCATCGGCAAGCTTGTTACTTTTGCCTGGTTGATAGCGAATTTCGTATTTATATTCTGCTAGTTTTAGCCGCCATCTAACGAGACGCGACGTAGGGTCTTTTACCTTGTGTAGCCAAATCAGTGGTTGATGGTCAGTAAATAAAATGAATTTCCGTCCATATAGGTAAGGTCGAAAATATCTTACACAATACACAATTGCTAAAAGTTCCTTTTCTATTGTTGAGTAATTTGTTTCTGCTTTATTCAGAACACGGGAGGCGTACGCGATCGGTAGTTCCTTGTCATTAGCAGCTTGACTCAATATTCCTCCTATTGCGTATTCAGAGGCGTCAGTAGTAACGTGAAATTCTAATTCAAAATTCGGATACTGTAGGATAGGTTCTTTCAGCAATGCGACTCTTAGGTGGTCAAAAGCGATTTCCTGGGACGTTCCCCAATTGAATGGTACGTCCTTTTTCAATAGGGAGGTTAAAGGGCGAGCCATCTTGGAAAATTCCGGGATAAACCTTCTGTAATAGCCGGTTAGACCGAGGAACTCTTTAATTCCTTTTGGTGTACGAGGTGCAGGGTATTTCTGAATAGCTTTGATTTTATTTGGATCCGGTTTTACTCCTTCCTCGGTAATTATATGTCCCAGGTAAGCGACTTCCTTATGTAGGAATTTACATTTCGTAGGTTGTAATTTTAGGTTAGCTTCTCGCAACCGGTTAGCAAGTTTTTTAAATTTGATTAAGTGCTCAGTAAGGGAACTTGCGTAAAGGACGATGTCGTCCAAATATACGAACATTTCAGTGCCCTGGAGTCCAGTAAGAGTATGATCCATTAGACGTTGGAAAGTAGCTGGTGCATTACAGAGCCCGAATGGCATCCTTTTAAATTCATAGTGTCCATGTGGTGTGGAAAAAGCTGTTTTGTGCGCGTCTTCAGGCTTCATAGGTATTTGGTGAAATCCCGAAGCAAGATCGAACACGGAAAAGTATTTGGCTCCCCCCAATTGGTCCAATATTTCGTTGATATTAGGAATTGGGTAAGCGTCGGGAACGGTCTTTTTGTTTAGGTCCCTAAAATCGAGTACCATTCGCCATAGGATTTCTCCATCGGGTCCTGGTTTCTTAGACACAATCCAGATTGGTGAATTGTAAGGTGATAATGAAGGTTTTATAATTTCTTGGTCTAATAATTTTTGTACTTGCTTATCGATTTCCTTCTTGTGTACTGGAGGGAAGCGATATTGTTTAGTATTGATAGGCACTGGGTCCGTGGTCTGGATTCCATGCTGGATAGCATTCGTATGACCCAACTTCTCATTTGGTAAATGGAAAAGGTCATGGTATTTATTTAAAATTCCTTGGACATGGAGTTTTTCCTCCGGATTCATATGTTCCGTTGAAATTAGCTCGAGCACTTGTTCCATCCTTGTTGAGGATTTTTCAGAAAATGTTGATACTTCCTCACCCGACGCCATAGCAAGAGACTCCTGGAATTCTATGGGAAGGGTTGTTTCGGCATAATGCCTTGGGGATGAGAGCGAGTGTATCTCTGAATGATGGATCAATGGGTCCTGGGGGTGAAGGGGCTTGATTTTTGTTAAGGTTGGGATAGGAGTGACGCATTTAGTCGTCTTAGCCTCTGTTGGTCGTCTTTGTCTGGGTTCTGGAGTCACAATTTCGAATTCTTCCAATTCAACAGTAGGTATAGTGATCGTTATGTCCGTTTCGTTAGAATTTATTATTTGTATGTATGCTTTGCCGTCTTGATTACGGACAAGAGCATTACCAGCGTGAATCCCAGCGCCTAAATCTAATCTTGGTAAATATCCTTCCTTTATGTCTGAGTTTGATACGTTTATAAAAGAAACAGTTTTTGACCTAGCGGGTAGTACGACTTGACCACTGTTTACAAACGGAATGGAATTTCCGTTGAACTCCAACTGTTTTTTCGAATAATGTATTGAAGCATCTTGTTCCATAAAGAATTCAGTTCCTAATATCCCGTGTGGTTTAATCGGGAAGTCATTTTCAACTACGTGGAACGTAACGTCGTTGCCTAATAAGGTTATTTTTATTGTCCCGAGGGTGGAAACGAGGTCTTTAGCGATGCCTCTAAGTTGTACCTGTTTGTTTGCGTCTATATTTTGAGATTGTTTTACGGCGTGAATTTTCAATAAATTCACTTCAGAACCTGTGTCAATCATTAGTTCCGGAGTTCTTTCGAAATCTGGAGATCGGATAATTACGGACGGGGTTTCGCCAACTGTATTTAACCATGCGGTGGCGATCCTAGTTTTGGCATTCCCGATTCCGCTTGTGTCGTTATTGGACGCGCTCCTGCCTGGCCCGTTCCACGGTACGCCTCCATAGTTGGCCGTGGGGGCAGAGCGTTTCCCGAGTCTCGCTCTTGGAAGGTTCCAGGGTTCCTTTCGTTACGATTGAATAAACGTTTCCTACATTCTGAAATTAAATGTCCGGGATTTTTGCAATACGCGCAGATGCGCAATTCCGTGGGTCTAGAAGGAGGAGGTCGAGTTTTGTCCCAGTAGGGGATTATAGGATTTGGGGCTTGATTACCATATCGGTTTTGAGGATATCGTTCGGTCGGTCGATAGTTCGAACCTTGGTAGCTCCTACAGGATAGTGCGTCGTGCCCTGTCTTATTGCAAACCTGGCATACGAGTTTTGGTGCTTTTTGTTCTGAAAACCTTCGGTGATCCCTGTCCATCTTCTTATCCACGAGTACGGCTGCCTCGAAGGCTTCTTCAAGTGTTTCGAAATTGTGTTGTAACAACATTGTTCTTACGTGAGGCGGAAGACCATCAATGAACGAGTCCAAGGTTAGGCGATCCACATCCATGGTTTGTGCGAAGTCGTCGCGATATTCTCTATTCTCCTCCAAGATGGCGAACCGGAGGTCTTTAACGCGTGAAATGTATGCCAACATATGTTCGTTGGTTCCTTTTATAATATTCGCGAGTTCCCCTCGGTAGTGGTCCGATGTCTCGGCAGGGGAGAAAGTGCGTTTAAGCTGTTTAATTAAGTCGTTTACGGTTTCGAAGACCCGATCCTCAACCGCCAAGTACGCGTGATCTTGTAGCTTGTTTATCAACAACCTCGCTAGCTGGGATTCGGCTTGTGAGGGAACCAGAGCCTTAGCCCTATTGCAAGCTCTCGCGAATTGTAAAACGGACATGTTATGGCCGTTAAATTTTGGGACGGTTTCTATCGCGTCCTTTAATCTGATCTGGGGTAATGGTTCCTGGTCCGGAGCATGGTCACGAGTCAGTGTATCAGGCTCTTTGTTATATCTTAGCACGGGTTTTCTATCAAAACGGGAGGAACCCGGCGTGGTAAATTTATTCGCGGATGGTGGGGGTGTAGAAGATTTTTCCATTGTCTGTAATATAAGTTTTACCTGTTCGGCGAGGCCTTCCAACGTGACGCCGTCAGATTTGGTAACTACGCCCGAATTCATTTTGGGTTCGACGAATTTCGTGTGTAAATGTTCGATTACTGCTCCTTGTTGCTTTAGTGTTTCGAGTTTCCCTAATAATTCGGTAGTCGCGGTGTCTATAGGGTTCATGGAAGAGCCCGCGCCTTGGTTTATTGCGTAAGGCTCGTCAGTTTCGTCGTAATCGGACATATTAAAATCGTTTTGACTCTATTTGTACGTAGAAATGATCGGTTAAATTTTGGGCGTCCGGTAGCCGTTTTTCAAGCTTAGTGAATTCTATCCCTGGAACCAATAATTATCAATCCGTAATGGTTCCTGTTTAAGAGGAGAAAACGTTCGGTGCACTCGGAGCAACTACTTAGGGGACGCGTTTGGAATAGGGGGTTTTTGCAACGAGAGCACTTTGGGAATATGTTATGTAAAGAATAATAATGTTCCTGATTGATTTCGTTCACTTCAATCGGGTCCAGGTCGAAACAGTGAAGGCAAATATTACAGCCTCCCGTGGTCGTTGCTACACCGCCCGAAACACAGGTCAGTTCCCTGGTATATGCCAATTGGTTCACAAATTGGCGGTACAGGTTTGGTAGATGTTGCAGTTGAAATCTGCTACACATACTAGGTGTAGGGATGTAGAGGGTAACGTGCGTACAGAGGATCAATTTTTTAGTTAACGGTATTCAAGCGTCCCACCTCTCTAGTATACAAAGTTATATTGCTACATTAGCCGTTACTTAGAATTCGGGATGTTCTATGCTCGTTTGGTTATTGAATTCGCGATGGCTCTCGTTCGCTAGGAGATACCAATCAGAACACGCGACACAACTGCTCACGGGGCAGATTTGAAACAGAGCGGAATTGCACCACGAGCAATTGGGAGAAACTGTCGGCGTCTGATAATAATGGACTTGATATAAAGTTTCTACATTTGCTAGATCTACTTCATAGCAGCTCGAACAAATGTCGTCTCCTTCGTAAGTGGTAGCTATTTTCCCGGAGACACAGATCAACCACCGCATATGTGCCGTTAAAATTTGTAATCTGCGGCTACGGTAATTTAATGTGCCACGAAGTGGGTTTTTAATGCACATTTTAATATGTTGGGACTTTCTATCCTCAGTATTAATAATTATCGAACCTTGTGTAACTCTTATTAGAGAGGAGGTAGCTTTCAAAACACTCGGTGCAGTTCCTTATGGGGCGTTCCGGAATTAACGACTTTCTGCACCGAGGACAATAGACAGTTGTTTTATATGTATAATAATAGTGCGTCCAATACACTTCTACGGTGTCTGCGGGCGCTAGTTTAGAGCACTTTAGACAAATTTCGCTGCCGTCAGCGGTTGTAGCTATGCCTCCAAAAATGCAAGTCAGAGCATTCAAGTAGGCCCAAATGCTCTGTAGTCTGCGGCTACTGTAGGACGATTCACACCGTTTGGGGTGTTCAATACACATGTTTAATAGGCCTTTGTGGGTGCCGTATAATAGAGAATTTATTTCTATTAACAAAGAACGAATCCCACCGCTGTCACCAAAATTATGTCACGTCCCGGGTGAAGGTCTTTGGGGAGGATGACATATGGGGTTTTATTCGTAGGGAATGCAGGCGCGAATGCAAGATTCGTGGCGCTGCGGAGAGTAGGATGCAGGCGCGAATGCAAGATTCGTGGCGCTGCGGAGAGTAGGATGCAGGCGCGAATGCCAGATTCGTGGCGCTGCGGAGAGTAGGATTCAGGCGCGAATACGTGATTCGTGGCACTGAATGTTCGAAAGGATGCAGGCGCGAATGCCAGATTCGTGGCACTGCGGAGAGTAGGATTCAGGCGCGAATACGTGATTCGTGGCACTGAATGTTCGAAAGGATGCAGGCGCGAATGCCAGATTCGTGGCACTGCGGAGAGTAGGATGCAGGCGCGAATGCCAGATTCGTGGCACTGCGGAGAGTAGGATGCAGGCGCGAATGCCAGATTCGTGGCGCTGCGGAGAGTAGGATTCAGGCGCGAATACGTGATTCGTGGCACTGAATGTTCGAAAGGATGCAGGCGCGAATGCCAGATTCGTGGCACTGCGGAGAGTAGGATGCAGGCGCGAATGCCAGATTCGTGGCACTGCGGAGAGTAGGAATTTTAGGCGCGAATACGTGATTCGTGGCACTGAACGACCAGGGAAGGTTTAGATAGTTATGGTCCCTGTGGTGACACCCGTTAGAGCACTTTGTTTTGGTTTTACTAATTGGATTTACCGTTGCATAGGCGAAAGAAGTTATACGTAATAATTCCGAGAAACTCGTCTTAACGTGCGGCTATACACAGGCCATGCAAAAGTATGTTAGTAAACACGGCAAGCGCTCTCGCGTTCGCGAACTAGAATCAGCTGTTTCGTTACCTTGTTCGTTTGGAATTTTAGATCTCTCGTAACCAATGGGTAAATACAAATAATTTGAGGCGTGATTGAAACAAAGCGGTTTATTGGCTTTGCTGGAGCGTTAATTATAATAGTGCGTTGGAGTTTGACCATTGACACAGTACATTTATATAAAACAGTATAAGGTATGAAATATATGTATGGACATGAATAACAGGTATATAAACCGGAGAAAGAAGTACGTTTAGCAATGAACGTTAATAATACACAAAAATGCGATAAGCGTTAGAGAAATAATATAGAATACAATAAAGGTTCGTTGTACAAAGTATATATATATATGTATGCAGTAAGCAATAATGAACGATGAAATATGAACGCAGTAAGCGTGAATAAGAACAATACACAAAAATGCAATAAGCGTTTAGTAATTAATAAGAATTTCGATACTGTTTGAAGTACACGATATCGATACAAGTCCGCAATAAGCGTTATTAACAAAGAAATAATAAATGGTATGGAAATGATATAAGACTAATAATAAGAAATAGTAATGGCTTACGGTATTTGCTGTAGAGCACTGAACACAGTAAGCTAACACAGTATAGATAGCAAAATTGCGTAAAGAGACACTTCGCGGGAGTGGTTTCCGTAGAAGAGCCAGAAGCTAGAAGCGAACTGGCCGTTTTGGGCCTTGTATTTATACTATGGTCGGGATTGTTAGGGGTGAAGAGTGTGCGCGGTATGCACCTTGACTGATCTTTGAAGATGCGTCGCAATTACTTATTAATAGAGTCGGTGTTTAGGGGTTTTATGTGGCCTTGTCTTGTACTGGTAATGGGTGAAGGGTATGTGCGGTGTGTTCCTATGGCACGTAGGCCAAATCTGCGTCGCGGTAACGATCACGTGTTGATCACGTTCGTAAAGTTGTGTCGCAGTAACATTTCTGGGGTTTTTGCATGGGGCTTTGAAGCTGAATACTCAATCCATTTGGTGGAGTTTAGGAGGTCGTATCGGATAGGGGTAAACGGGGTACTGACTTCTTTGGTCATAGAGAGGGCATGAGACATAGTCTCGATTTAAGAGAGGGTTTTAAAGACGAGGGATTTGTTTGAAGTAGATTTGGAGGGAAGTGGTCATGCCACGTAAGTCGAAGAGGGGATTTGGAGGTCGTCGCTGACCATCTTGAGATGGGGACCGCTAAGGTACATCGTCAAGGCGATCAGCGATTATGGATTGACCGTTTCGAGATGGGGACCGCTAAGGTACATCGTCCAAACGGTCAGGAATCTGGATTGACCGTTTAGAGATAGGGACCACTAAGGTATATCGTCTAAACGATCGGTTGGGTTTGAAAGAGGGGGTAAGGCTTGGGTATGAGGGTTTTTGATGGAGTTGTGGATTGATTTGTGAAGAAGTGGTGTTAAAATACCGCGCGAAAAATAGTGGGACATCACACTAGCAAGTAACTAAAAGTATAATAAACACGAAATAAAAGTAGAAAGAGAAGCAAGCTTTCAGTCATAAGTTGGGAGACGAAAATAACGAAATCCCAAAATGTCCACCACGTGGGCAAGGAACGGTAGACGAAGTAAATTTTAGCGAACTATTAAACAAAGATAAACAACGAAAAGGCAGTCCGCTAAGGGCTCAAGAAATAAAAATGAAGAAAGCAGCCAGGAAAATTAAATCTAATACTTCACCAATACCTACAAGCAATAGGTTTGAATTGCTACAGGATGAAGGATTAATGGAAACAGATAACATAACCAACGAGAATAACACAGACCAAGGGAAAATACCAAAGCCAGTTCCAATAGTCGTTCATGGAAGCATAAAATCGCATGACGGGCTAATCAACAAAATCAAATGCCATGTTAAAGGCAAATTTCATATAAAATACAGTAAGGACAGAATTAACATACACACAACGACAATAGAAGATTACAAGGAACTTTTAAATAATATCGATGAAGGTACGGAATTTCATACGTACACAATGAAGCAAGACAAAACAAAGGCCTTTGTAATACATGGCTTAATAAATAATTTAAATACTACAGACTTACAATCAGAGCTTCAAGAGCTGGGAGTAAGAGTAGAAAAATGTACTATAATGTATGGTACAAATAATCCACTGTACATGATCACAATAAAGGGAAACGTAAATGTACATATTCTAAATCAAAAAGTTAAATACTTAGCATACACCAAAATATGGTGGGAAAAGTACCATAATAAAAGACAAATTACACAATGCCATAGATGCCAGGAGTGGGGGCATGCTACGACAAATTGCCATGCAAATCCAAAATGCCTTAAATGTGCAAGCAGCCATTTGACAAGGGAATGCACGAAACGCAAAGAAGAGCCTGCAAAATGTGCAAACTGCGAGGGAAATCATCCTGCGAATTCTATCAAATGTGAAGTCTACCAAAGGAGAGTGGAATGGATAAATTCAAACAAGAGCAGGAAACTGATCGACATTGGCAAGAAATCGCAACTTCAACAGCAACGAGTCGATATACACAGCAACAAAGAATTTCCTGAAATAAGGGTAGGCGGGAACAGAACAACAATTCCAAAAGAAGCAACGGCAACAGCAATAAGAGAAGTAGGTCCTAGAATTAGTTATAAAGAAACTTTAATAAATAGAAAAGATTCAAATCAGATAGGAAACGATGTACAAGACTTAAATACATTATTTAACGAGATGAAAACATTACACCAATTGGTAAATGTTCCACAAATGATAAGACTTGTTAGCGAATTAAATAAAAAATTGGTAGAATGTAGGACACCTATGGAGAAATTTCAAGTATTTTATGATTTCAGTACAAGGGCCCGTATGCATAAAAGCAAGTATAAGCTTTTACTAGTGATTTTTCAAGCAAATACTCAGTTCCGTATGCAATAAAGTATGAAGTATTTATTAGAAATAGTTTTAACTTATTTTCCAGTAAATACGTAAAACACGTATGCATAATACAAAGTACTTACTGAAAACTGCAAGTAAATGCTAGTGTTATTTTAAGTCTGCCAGTCGTATGTCTTAAAATGTCTGCTCAATCGCAATCATGGCGTTGTTCATGCAAATTCGTGCCCACAAGGTTTACAATAATCGAAGAAACCATACCCGAGAGTACCGTGCCCTGTTCAGATTCGAAGAACACCATGTGAACTACCTGGCGGACACATTTTTAGACAACGTGGACGAAACCCGGGGTGGTGGTCTTTCACGGAAAGAGAAAATGGAGGTGATCACACATTCGACGAAGAAGATCAAAGTAACGATACTTCCATTGTCGAAGATCACGAAGACGAAGAGATTGACAATAATAACAACGCCAAGCGTGCTGGTTTTCCCAAAACTCTTTTCATAACCTTTAACGAATCTAGACATCGCGGATATTTTGGCTGCTTTCACCGAAGGAATTTGCGATTTATTTAATAATACCGATTCACGTGTTAATAACCATACAAATGCTAATTGAGCACTGCCCTCTCTTTCAAACTCTATTTCAATAGAATCGGATGAGGACATGATGAAGCAGCAATAAAATATACGAGAATTAATTATGTAACGACTAGATGTAAATCCCAATCGGCAGTTTTGAAGGAACTGAAGCTCTCTCCGTTACAACAAAGTAAATACTTCAATCACTAAGTAAATACTAGTAGTGTAGCCTTTAGGATTGTCAGGAACAAGGATATATTCTGTACAGACAAAATTTATTCGGATCAGGAAGGAATACATGGTTTGGTAGGACGGGGCTACAAATTTCGAAAGGCAGACTTTATGTCTCGTTGAGTTTAACAATTTCAAAATTCTATTGTGCAGACGGCACTTGGCTTTATTCTACTGAGGCGTCCAGGAGTTACTCTGTACTCTCCCGTTCGGTTGGCGTCCAGGTATTATCGCCGAACTCTCCATACCGAACGGGCGTCCAGGAATATTCTCCCGTACTCTCCTCTCTCAACGATCGGGTAATTAAGAAAGGGGCTTTGTACTTTCGTGACTCTACTCTACTGAGGCGTCCAGGAGTTACTCTGTACTCTCCCGTTCAGTTGGCGTCCAGGTATTGTCGCCGAACTCTCCATACTGAACGGGCGTCCAGGAATATTCTCCCGTACTCTCCTCTCTATTCTACTGAGGCGTCCAGGAGTTCCATCTGTACTCTCCCGTTCGGTTGGCGTCCAGGTATTATTGCCGAACTCTCCATACCGAACGGGCGTCCAGGAATATTCTCCCGTACTCTCCTCTTTCTAATGAGATGCTCTGTACTCTCTCGACCGATGGGCGTCCAGGTATTATCGCCGTACTCTCCACATCGGTCGAGCGTCCAGGAACAGACTCTAGTGTGACTCCCTCCAGCAGGCGTCCAGGTATTATCGCCGAACTCTCCTGCCGGAGTCCCTAAGCTGTCCGAGAGCGGCCGTGTGTGTACCTCGTCCTCTCTCTCGGAGCAGCTAAGAAGGAAAATGCCTTTGCGGGCCTCTAATTTATACCCAATCGTTGCTATCCGCGGCCGCAGAAATCAACAGACGCGTCGTTAAGCGCGGGTCTCGCGAGCCGCGGCTTCCGCGCCCGCACGTCTCTCCTCACGGGCGGCCTACAAGCGTGTTCAAGAAACGTCTCGATGATCAGGGTTTCTCAAAGCTCCTTTTCTGCATGCTACAGTAGTATTTACTTAGAATTTTCCATCATTTACTATCTAGTACTAGTAGAAGATTATGCATACGAAATCTAGTATTTGCTGTTACTTATACTTATTACTTTCAAGCATTTCCTTATTTTTATGCATACGGGCCAATGTTAAACAATGGTTGCGAATAATTTAGTAATCTGTAGCTGGAACGCAAACAATGTTAAAGGTAAAATAACACAGGTAACAGATTTTTTATTTAGAAATAAAATAGATATATTTTTAGTAAACGAAACCAAACTGAAGGGTGAAGAAACAATTAAAATAAGGGGATACAATAGCATGACTAAAAATAGAGATAATGGAGCTGGGGGAGTAGCCATAATAATAAAAGAAGGAATTCCATATGAAAGAATAGATGTTAAAAGACAGATCTCATTAGAATATATTTGTGTTAGATTGAGGAGTAACTTGCACATTGTGGGGGTTTATAACAGACCGCTAAATCACTTCACTGATGGTGACTTGGATTCATTACTGCAGGTCTCACAAAAAGTATTAGTCGTAGGGGACATGAATGCTAGACATGCAAACTGGAACTGTCATAGAAATAATACTAATGGTTTAACGCTCAATAATTATGTACAAAATAATAATATAGCAGTATTATACACAGACACTCCTACTGTTCGCGAATGGATGTTAACTCGCGCGCCGGGATAGAGGTTAGGGTTGGCGAAGTCAATTCAAAGCACAGCGAACTAACAATAACTGCGTCGTTTATTTAAAACACAAAGGGGTGAGCAGAGACGCGGGTGTTATAAGTAAAGGATGAGCGGAGACGCCGGTGTTATACGTCTCGCGATTGGCGACGCACGCGGTGAGCGTAGAATGTTCTCGCACCGACACGTGCCTTTCACGCAATGAGTCTCCTGTTGAGCCCTTACAATAAACGCACGATTGAGCTTATGTGAGATTGCTTGTATTGAGAGGTTGTTGAATGAACACTTGATAATGCTGAGTAATACACGAGCATACAGAAATGAGATTGTACGAGACGCGTGTGATACTGAGCACTGTATGAACAAGAGTGAACAATGGCCCGAAGCTCGCTTCCGCCTTGGTGTCTTCCAGAAGCTTCTGGAAGACGCGCCAAGCGGAAGCGAGCTTTGATTGGGTGATCGCGCGGACGGCTGGTCCGATTGGGTGATCGCGCCGACGGCCAGATCTGATTCGGCTATCGATTGTAGATCTGCTGTCGTGTTCCGCTGCCCGTGAGGTGCTGCGGTGAGATGAGAGCGGCGGTGAAAGCAACTACTGCTCGAATCGCAAACACCTACACATATACCATTCAATAGTGGAACACCAACAACAATAGACATAATAATAAACAAACAGGTCACAAATATAACATAACCAAATACACTAAGCGATTTAGATTCAGATCATGTTCCAATATACTTTGAGTTACAGAACGAATATAATGATAGAATACAAAGACGCATTTTTAATTACAAAACAACAGATTGGAAGGAATTTCGGAAAATTTTAGATAGAAATATTATCATAAATAACAAAATAAATAATAAGGAGGCAATAGAAACTGAGGCAATTAAACTGACAAAATCTATACAAAACGCACGGGACAAGACAGTTAAAACGAAAACGATATTAGCTCAGGGTACGCAACTATCAGACGCAATAATAAACCTAATCAAAAATAGAAACTATATCAGAAAACAGTGGCAAAGGACAGGCATGTCAGTGTACAAAGAGATGCTTAAAGAGATGATTAGAAAAGTGAGGAACGAAATTAGAATATATACCCTGATTACCATCTGCCTGCAGTCTGCCAGCAGACGGACAGCAGGGTCTGCCAGGAGAGCGCAGGATCTGCCGGCAGCTGCGGCGCAGCCTACGGCCGCATTCGACTACGGTTCTGCCAGCAGATCCTGCCAAGCAGGGTCTGTCCAGTGATGCCAGAATCGTGGGACGTGGGACAAATGCTTACCCCCACTATGACCTACCGTCGTCCCCCACTTTCTTCCCATCGCACTGCACACAAGCATATCCCTACTCCTGTCCGTGTGCGCTGCTTGTTCGGCTGCCGAGCACATTGACAGGAGTAGGGATATGCTTGTGTGCAGTGCGATGGGAAGAAAGTGGGGGACGACGGTCGGTCATAGTGGGGGTAAGGATTTGTCCCACGTCCCACGATTCTGGCATCACTGGGTCTGACAGCAGATCGACGGCAGATCGACGGCAGATACTGCTGCCCGCCTGACCATCCAACAGCGCCATCTGAAGGCCACAATTGCCAAACAATTCCCTGCGCGTGACGTCACATGGACGTCCATACGCACCAACACATGTATACCGTGATTACTATAGGTGTATCCCTACCCCAAATAACAAAGCAGATTCTACATTTATTAAATAATTCATTTACTTATTTCAAAAAGTTCAATAATACAGGATTGGCGATTACAATTGTTACAAAATTATACAGATAGCGCATATAAATTCGAAGAAGAACATTCTATATTCACATTAATAAATCTATATACAATACGTCCCGTAACCAGTGGTACCTACTAGGTGCGATGTCAGAAAATTTCCTGTATTTTAGACTTCTTTCTTCTGTAGAATCACCATATTCCGTATTGTGTTAGCGCTGAAAACAAATAGAACATTAGTACCAAATTAAACGTAACGTATGAATAAACAGGATACATGCGATACTTACTTCAGCTCCATCTCCGCACAGCACACACCCTAGGCGATCATGCATGCTCCTGCGAACATTAACATTTGTAAGAAAATATGTATTAAATTATTATCTACTAAACAAGACGCTAAACATTCGCACTTCGCGCATAACCCTACTTGTCTGTCTTACAAATAATGTGAATCCCGATTGCCGCGACGTAGATAATTAGAAATTATTCAATTCCATAATTACGTTTGCCTTCTGGATACGTCGAGATGAATTGTCTGGATGTGATGTATGAAATTACTTGGAATATTATTCGAGTGTACGTCTTCAAGCACAACGGGTGCCACTTTGAACGGTACTGAACGGTACAATGAGCTACGCTCGGATTGGCTGCGCCATAGTGCCGAAATTCGTGATTGGTCAAGACTCTACGTCCAGTTTGCGTTCATTTTCGAGGTCTGAGGTGGCAGTCAGTGCCGGAAAAAGCGAAGAATATTCCAAGTAATTTCATCCATCAATATCCTAACAATTCATCTCGACGTATCCAGAAGGCAAACGTAATTATGGAATTGAGTAATTTCTAATTATATACGTCGCGGAAATTGGGATTCACATTATTTGCAAGACAGACAAGTAGGGTTATGCGCGAAGTGCGAATGTTTAGCGTCTTGTTTAGTAGATAATAATTTAATACATATTTTCTTATAAATGTTAATGTTCGCAGGAGCATGCATGATCGCCTAGGGTGTGTGCTGTGCGGAGATGGAGCTGAAGTAAGTATCGCATGTATCCTGTTTATTCATACGTTACGTTTAATTTTGTACTAATGTTCTATTTGTTTTCAGCGCTAACACAATACGGAATATGGTGATTCTACAGAAAAAAGAAGTCTAACATACAGGAAATTTTCTGACATCGCACCTAGTAGGTACCACTGGTTACGGGACGTATTGTATATAGATTTATAAATGTGAATATAGAATGTTCTTCTTCGAATTTATATGCGCTATCTGTATAATTTTGTAACAATTGTAATCGCCAATCCTGTATTATTAAACTTTTTGAAATAAGTAAATGAATTATTTAATAAATGTAGAATCTGCTTTGTTATTTGGGAGTAGGGATACACCTATAGTAATCACGGTATACATGTGTTGGTGCGTATGGACGTCCATGTGACGTCACGCGCAGGGAATTGTTTGGCAATTGTGGCCTTCAGATGGCGCTGTTGGATGGTCAGGCGGGCAGCAGGATCTGCCGGCAGAACCGTAGTCGAATGCGGACGTAGGCTGCGCCGCAGCTGCCGGCAGATCCTGCCGTCAAACCTGGTTATCGGGGTAGAAATGAAAAGTGGTCTGAAAAATTAAAAAACATTAACGTGCAAGATAGTAGCTTATGGAAAATGACTAAGGTTTTGAAAACTCAATTTGAGACAATACCTGCTCTAAAAAAAGACAATAAAACTGCACTGACTGATGACGAGAATGTAAATATGTTAGCAACAGAGTTGGAAAAAATACATAATATAGATTTAGTTAATAATACTGCTGAGCAGAACAACATAATCCAGTTCGTAGAGAATTTTTTAAAACAGCCAGAAAATCGAACAGATGACCTAACGACGTGCGTTACGAAAAGTAGCACGTTTCAATTTTCTTACGAAAAGTAGCACGTTTTGGTTTGCCACGAAAAGAAGCACGTTCCATCGTTTCTAACGAATATTAGCACGTTTGGTCTTCTGCCGCGAAGACTAACACAATTTGACTGCCTCGCCACGAAGAATAGCACATTTCGTACTGTTGCGACGAAAACTAGCACGTTATACTGTTTCGCCACGAATAATAGCACGTTTGGGAATTTATGGCGAAAACTAACATATTATCCGGTTTGGTCACGAAGAATAGCTCGTTTTGGATTATACTGCAGACTGCAGAAACTATCGCGTTTCAGCGCGTGGGCAGTTTAAAAGAATTCAACTGTTGAAAATATTGTTTAATAAATAATAATTCCATCTAATTTCCAAAAGACAACACATATGAAAATTTTAATCTACATAATTTAAGTAAAGGAGGGTGCGGGAAAAGCGAACGCGGGGTAAACGCGAACATGCTACTTTTCGTGGCAAACCGCTCTAACGTGCTAGTTTTCGCAGCGAAAGACGAAACATGTTATTTTTCGTGGCAAACCGCTCAAACGTGCTAGTTTTCTCAGCGAAAGACGAAACATGCTATTTTTCGTGGCAAACCGCTCAAATGTGCTAGTTTTCGCAGCGAAAACCGAAACGTGATAGTTTTCGTGAGAACGAAGGCAAACGTGCTACTTTTCGTAAGAAAATTGAAACGTGCTACTTTTCGTAACGCACGTCGCTAAATAATACGCATACCTCACCTCAGGAAATAAGACAAACAATTAAAACAGTGAGCGCACGCAAACCTCCAGGGTATGATGGGATACAAAATATTTTATTAAAAAACCTATCTAAAAAGTCGATAGTACAGCTGACATATATAGTAAATGCCATATTCAAACACGAGTACTTCCCAAAGTACTGGAAAAGGGCAAATGTAATCCCAATTCCCAAACCAGGTAAAGACAAAAAAGATCCAGTAAATTATAGACCAATAAGTCTACTACCAACGCTAAGCAAGATAACAGAAAAAATAATTTTAAGAAAACTCAAGGAATATGAAGAAAAGCACAATTTAACAATAGATATACAATTTGGATTTCGTAAGCGACATAACACAGTACAACAAGTAGTACGCATAGTTAATGACATAAGTATACATTTTAATAAAGAAAAAGTAACGGTGCTAGCATTATTGGACATACAAAAAGCCTTCGACAAAGTCTGGATTGATGGTCTTATATACAGGGTGTCCCAAAAATGTCGCGTTTCCTTGAAAGGGGTGACTCAGGGGGTGATTTGAAACAACTTTTTCCTTAGCGAAAATATTGTCCGAAGCTTCGTTAAGGAGATATTAAGACAAAACCCCGACCAATCAGAGCGCGCGCCTTCCGCCTGAGTTCCCGCGGTAGCGTTGGCTACGAGGTAGGCGACCGCGCTTGTGCTACGAACGTACGAACAAGCAAGTCGGCATGCATCGAAGGAAACCGCGTTACACATTTTTTTTTTAAAGCAGAATCTTAAATAAGAATAATTTGAAGTGAGAGGACAAGAAGTACGTAAATTTCGTTTTTAAATAAGGCATAAATGAAAAGCTAACGTAACAGAAAATGTACGACAAGTGATCGTAATTCGTTATTGAGGTAAAAATCCGTAGTTTAAGAACGGCCAACACAACTAAATTTAAAAAATAATATTAGGTGTATGAATAAATTCTTTCCGACTGGAATTTCTATCGCGGTGGTATTCAGAAGCTGCCAGAAAAATGGCAAAAGGTAATGAACAATAATGGAAATTATTGCGATGATCGAGTTGTTTTCATATTTTTTAAATCGAACTGTTATTGTACCCTAAAATCGGAAAGAATTTATTTTCACACCTAATAATCACCAATAAATTAAAGAAAACTCACCCTTTCGGACATTCCTTTCCTTGCTTTCCTTCCCTTTCCGGAAACCTGTGTCACTGTGGGTCACTGTACCGAACCTGGTTATCGGTGGACGAAAATATTTATGGTTGGGTAGCGCCCAGTGCTCAGCTGATCACACTGCGTCCGGGTTAATGTACCGAATATTCACTTCACTGCACGGCTACTAACACTGATCACTGAATTTATTTTTCACGGAACGTGTTGTTCCTACGTTATAAAAATTGGTGGCTGCGAAAGGGACCGATTACTGTTAATTACTGGGACGAGATTACTACTATTACCCGGCGAAAAGAAAACTCGTGGCAGACTGTCTCGGGCTGTGCAGTCCGCTGCTGTGACGATTGGTCGAGTCACCTATTTGGGCACACTTTTAAAGACGGGGCACACGTATTTTGGTTATTGGCTGAAGTTGCCACATACATTGTCACACCGCGCGACGAAGAGATCGAACGAAACACGAGATCGAGTGGGATAGAGCGATTTGACCAAGCGTAGCCTACGCTTTTGTTTTGACGATCGTCGTTCGGATCCGTATCTGATCGCTGCACAGCAGCGGACTGCACAGCCCGAGACAGTCTGCCACGAGTTTTCTTTTCGCCGGGTAATAGTAGTAATCTCGTCCCTGTAATTAACAGTAATCGGCCTCTTTCGCGGCCACCAATTTTCATAACGTAGGAACAACACGTTCCGTGAAAAATAAATTCAGTGATCAGTGTTAGTAGCCGTTCAGTGAAGTGAATATTCGGTACATTGACCCTGCGATCAGCTGACCACTGGACGCCCATGACCAGGATCGGTACAGTGGCCTAGTGACACAGGTTTCCGAAAAGGGAAGGAAAGCAAGGAAAGGAATGTCCGAAAGGGTGAGTTTTCTTTAATTTATTGGTGATTATTAGGTGTGAAAATAAATTCTTTCCGATTTTAGGGTACAATAACAGTTCGATTTAAAAAATATGAAAACAACTCGATCATCGCAATAATTTCCATTATTGTTCATAACCTTTTGCCATTTTTCTGGCAGCTTCTGAATACCACCGCGATAGAAATTCCAGTCGGAAAGAATTTATTCACACACCTAATATTATTTTTTACATTTAGTTGTGTTGGCCGTTCTTAAACTACGGATTTTTACCTCAATAACGAATTACGATCACTTGTCGTACATTTTCTGTTACGTTAGCTTTTCGTTTATGCCTTATTTAAAAACGAAATTTACGTACTTCTTGTCCTCTCACTTCAAATTATTCTTATTTAAGATTCTGCTTTAAAAAAAAATGTGTAACGCGGTTTCCTTCGATGCATGCCGACTTGCTTGTTCGTACGTTCGTAGCACAAGCGCGGTCGCCTACCTCGTAGCCAACGCTACCGCGGGAACTCAGGCGGAAGGCGCGCGCTCTGATTGGTCGGGGTTTTTGCTTAATATCTCCTTAACGAAGCTTCGGACAATATTTTCGCTAAGGAAAAAGTTGTTTCAAATCACCCCCTGAGTCACCCCTTTCAAGGAAACGCGACATTTTTGGGACACACTGTATAAAATGATTAAGCAGGGATACCCAAAGAATATAATAAAACTAATACATTCATATATGGTGGAAAGAAACTTCAAAGTAGTGTATAACAGTGCTATACTCGTTCCATCCTAAGAATAATCCTGTTCCGCGCAGGGATGATTCTGAGGAGGCGCTGGTTGGTCCGACTCCCACTTAACCGCCTACGATTTTCTCCGTCCTCCCGCCTGTTACCTCTCTGTCAACCGTTCCGCACGCGACGCCTTCATATACATGGTGGCACTATTATTTCCGAATTCGCACGGTAACGATTTATAAAAAGAAAAGTACAGAAAATATGGAATAAAGTATACGAAGAATTAGGGTCCATACAACACGACGTATGGAGGTCGGCGTTGAGGGGTTAACAATTTTTATTGCCTAATATTACTAATAATTTGTATTTATGAACGATATACAATGAATAACAGGATTTACATGCCTCAATCAATAAAAACGGATAAGTTCTAATTACATAGTTGTAAAACATTTTATTAACTAATGTAAAAAATCAGTATTAAGTTTTACAAATAATAATTTCTGGAAATTGAGAAAACCTGGCCAAAAGATAAAGTTGACGCTTAGTTTGTACAAAAATCAGTATACTAAAGTTTTCTAAGTTGCTGATTACGAATTTGAGGTAAAAATTGCAAAAACTAAGATGGCGGTTTCAATATGGCAGACGCGGTTTGTTTAACATCCATGTACACAGCATCCACACACACACACACACACACACACACACACACACATACACACACGAATAGCATTCGTTTGCATACTTAAAACATAAATAAAACAATTGTTACAAATCACATCAAATTTCTATGTACCTATGTACATACAGTTATGATACTATGGTGCCTCTTTTGGATCAAATCATTCAAGATCTTTAACCTGGGATAAGGATTTCCGTAGTTCCAAGAAAGAAATGATGATTTTTTTTTTTTTTTTTTTTTTTTTTTTTTTTGCGTGGGGAAATCTTCAAAAGACACCCCGCTGCCTTCCAGCGCGGGGTAGTGTGAGACTTGTACTCACTAAAACCCCACGGACTCTTTCACGCTTTGGGAGGGGGGTTTCCAGAAAGTCTGTAACAAAATCATTCATGAAATATTGTCCTTAATACCACCAGTAACCGCTGTATGGAATAATAAAATAAGACCCGAAATATATAAAATTACATAATAGATAACTTAACTTTATTTAAATATATTCGGGTAATTCTTCTCCCGAATCCGTTCCAGAGTCTCCCTGAGGATTACCCATAATTTCCTCATCGTGTACAGCATCAATAATTTCGTCGAGCTCCCTGAATTTTTGTTCGACGCTTTCAGTGTGTCTCACAAAATTCTGCCAATTTTGTGCAGACACACGTCCGACGCCTTCGACGAATAACTCCTTTACCCGGTCGAATCTGTATGAAGTATTATTCTCCTTCACATGTCTCTTTACCATCGCCCATGCCAACTCAATGGGGTTCAACTCGCAGTGGTATGGCGGCAGTCGCAATACTATTTTGTCGTTCGCTTTTGCCAGCTCATCCACTACGTATCGGTCGAATTGAGGTTTGATTTGCTTGACCATATCGATTAGCGTGGCCTTACCGGCAAATGGCGGTATTGCCTGCTCCTTTGAAATAAGCCACTCTATGATGCGTGACTTGGCCCAGGCCATTGTTGGGCAAAGCTCGGCCTTTACCGAATGGTAGGAAGCGTTATCCATAACGATAACGGCGCGTTCCTTTAATGCTGGTAGAATGCCTTGAAACCATTCGAAGAAAGTATCTCCATTCATTTCGTCACGGTAGTCTGCTGTGTTTTTTTTTTATTCGAAGCACAGCAGACCACCAGGCACAAACCCGTCAACAGAACCAATATGAACGACGATAAGGCGTTTCCCTTTGCCGGTGGGTGGAGGGATCCCTACCGATAAACCGCGTTCCTGCGCGTTCCTGCTCGAACGTACAGATTTGTCCATCCACTGTCTCTTTGGACAATCACCTGCGTTGGCCCACGTTTCGTCCAGAAAATATATATGGCGTCCTTCTGCCCTGTACTGCGCCATTTTTCGCAAATATGTTTGCCGCCACAGCACAATGTATTCTTTATCAATGAGGCCGCTGTTCCTCTTTTTGGTAGAGAATGAAAACTCCAAATCCCGGAGAATTTTGTGGAAGGTGCTTTTTGTGAACTTGCCGAGGGTAGGGTCGGCGTTCACAGCTAAAAGCATTTTATTTAAAATCGGGATTTCCCGCCGAAACCAAAATTCGTGCACTTTGTGCCGAATCTGATATTTTTCTTCTTCGGAAAGTTTTTGAATGGCGCTTAACTTTTGCCGCTTTTTGTTTGGAGAAGTGACTTTGCCACTTTTTCGGTATTCAGCAACGGTCCTTATTACTGTGGACAGGCCTATACCAGTTAGGTTGGACAGCGTTCTCATGGTCTCCTTATATTTGGCGGAGTGCTCCTGCGCCATGATATCCTTATATAGATTTATAATCATAGTTCTCTGTCCACAATTGACATACTATAAAAACCAAATTTACAACGGTGAGAAACTGTGATAGATTGAAATTGTGATGTGTACGTAAGATTTTACATTTTCTGGAAAAGTAAAATACGGGGTAACACTGGTAGTTAATTAATATGTATTAAAGAAGAAAAAGGACAAAACTTTTGCATTTTCACACTTTAAGTGTAATCACAACAGAAAGAATATTATAATAACATACTTGAAGCAAATCTAAAAATGTTAATTTTTATATTTCACAACAAAATGTTACATAGGGTAGACCAGGGCGAATCGGTTCACTTTGAGTTTGACGGTAAAAAAATAATAGTCAAACATTAACAAAAAACGAAAAAGTGAGAAATATCCGATTCGCCCCAAATTTCGGGGCGAATCGGACCACCCAAAAATTCCTGAAAAAACTGAAATTTTCATAACAAAATCTTTAGAATCAACTTAAACAAATCTAATTTAATGACAGTGAAGTCAAGTGATACTACTTAGCACACAGATCGGAAGGATATTGCCGTTTTTTGCCGCCTCTATCCGCACAATTCTCGTGGCACCACTCTTTTCAGAGAATCTTCTGAAAATGGTCGAATTAATTTTCCACCGCAGTAAATACAATGCCATTTTTTTAAAACCACTAATTTATTTATTTTTTCGTCATTTTTTTTAGATTTAATTTTTAGCATAGCTTTCTTTATTTTTTTGGACACTATGCTCCCTGATTACTCTTTTTTATGTACCTACGAACCATCTGTATATAAAAATTATCATATTTATAATCATAAAAATACTCAAATGAAAAAAAAAGTGATCCAATTCGCCCCAAATAACGTGATCCGATTAGCCCCATATATAAATATTTCAAAGATTGTAGATTACATAAACATATTATGATATAATAGTCTAAAATATATCAAATACTAAACTTGGACACCGTGTAAACTAATAACAATAAGCACATTTGAATTTTCAAGCTTGCTTTTTATTTTAAATACGAAATTGCAGTTTACGAAGGTTAGATTCGACCAAAATTGTGACGTTTGCACGCAACCATTTCACTGAAAACGTATGCCGGCTCTAAACAATGACTTCAATCAATTGGCGAGCTATTGCAGTAGGTGCGGGGGAGAGGGACGAGGTACTACGAACGATTGGAATGATCATTTTTATCGCGATGTAAGAAATATGGACTAAATTCTTATTTTCATCCGATTCGCCCTGGTCTACCCTAAACCTGCCAATGTTCCCCAGTCTACAGTATATTTTCGTGCAACGATTAAAACAATTAATGAATGACAATTAAATTACCTTTCCGGAACGATTTTTCTTCACTGGCGAAGTGAGAGCGACAGGCTGTTGCTGGTGCTGCTCCATTTTTTTCGCAGCCACGCACAATACACACAACACTCAGATAAACTAAACACAATCTGTACAATTGCACTGGGAATGCTTGGACAGCTTGACTACACGATGTTGTCGCGTTGCCTGTTCTGTTCAAACTAATGATTACCTGCATTTTCACAAATGTGTCGGTCAAGATTTGAAAACGAGGTCCTAAAGAGTGCAATTAAATCATAAAATGTTTTGGCCACCCGTCCGTCGGTTACTCGCCTGCGACCGGGTAAAATGGGAATAAAGTCATAAAGCGTTTGCAAAGCGTAGAGTGGGTAAATCCCGGTGACATGACTCGGCAGGATACCTGGCGCAGTTGCTATGTATTTCAAATGAAGCACATTTAAATATTGAAAATTTCAATATTCAGGATATTATATGGACCCCGATTTCTGCATATACCGCCGACCTCCATACGTCGTATGAACCCTAAGCCCCGTTACGCACTTGCGACCAGTCGCCGACAACTTGGTCGCCGAGAGACCAAAAACCTTTGTTGTTCGCCGCGACCAAGTGCGTACGAACTCATATGTCCCCGTGTACCTCATGGTCGCCGGCGATTTGTCGCAAGTGCGCAACGTGGCTTATTCTCCATGTACCTTTTTCCATATTTTCTGTACTTTTCTCTTTGTAAATCGTTTTTTTCTCTTTAAAAATTTAATGTTAAGTGTAATAACCAACCCCAGTACAATTTTGGGACTCAGTCAGTGACTACATTGTACGCATAGTAATGACAACATAGTAGGCATAGTGCTGGCTATATCACTGCCGCTGCCCGCGTAGAGAAATTGTTAAATTCGATGTCGTCGCTGAAAGGTTAATACACTACATATTGTAACAGTTTCCTCAGAACAGAGAAAATACCGTAAACTGGGGGAGATTGGCAGTACGGGGTAACATTGGCATCTACTTAACATCTATTAAAAAGGAAAAGAAAAAAATTTTATACATTTTAACACTTGTAGTGCATTCACAAAAGATGTAATGTTATGATAGGATACTTAAAGCAAATATAAAAATGGTAATTTTTATATTATATAGCAAAGTGTTCCAAAAACATGCCAATGTTCTCCCAGTTTACGGTAATAGTCATGAAATTATTTATTTCGTAATTATTTGAAAATTTTAACAGTTTTATTCGACCTCTGTCAGTAGGACACTTCTTTTTTTAAACGGGCTCCATAAAATCAAATACAACTCATGTAATTTTGATTATTTTTACTTCAAAAAAATAATTTACATACTTTAAATATCAATAAATATGTGTGCAAAAAACTTGTACAAAAATCTTATCGTTCGTTGGAATATAAATCCTAAAAAAAGACATAATAAATGGCATTTTAAATAGACTATTTAGAACACCTCCTTAACTGATGTTATATCTGTTCGGAACCAAAGAATTACCGGGTAGATACACTGCACTCCTGCAGTGTTGACATTGACATCGGTCACGTCCCGCCCTTGGAGGGGCAGGGAAGTCAGCAGGTAAAATTGCTGCGAGCAATCGCCTGCGTCGGGCCCGTAGGCGGTAGTGGGGGCTCCGCAGAACGGTCACAAAACGGTTCGGGCGTAGGATTATTCTTAAGATGGAACGAGTATAGCTCAGGTTTAAAGCAGACTAAAGCAGGAGTGCCTCAAGGATCGGTGTACTAGGACAACAACTATTTAAAATATACTTAAACGATATTCCAGAATTTGACAGAACTAAACTAGCACTTTTTGCTGATGACACAGCCATATATACTCATTCATTTAATGCAATAGTAGCAGCAAAACAAATTCAAACACATATATACATTTTAGAAAAATATTATGATAAGTGGAAAATAAATATTAATCCGGATAAAACAGAAATTATAGTATTCAGTAAAAAGATAAAGGATAGTAAAATACTTACACCAGTAACAGTATACAATAAAAGAATAGTGCCAACGAATAGTGTAAAATACCTTGGGGTCCATTTATATTCTAGGCTAACTTATAGACATCATATCAAACAAGCACTCAGGAAAGCGTATTCAGTATTAAAGAAAATATACTCTCGAATGGTAAAAAATTCACCAGTACAAACAAAAAATAAAAGATTAATATACACATCCATACTGACAAGGGGACCCCACAGCTCAACCCCCGTGGATTTTAATAAAATTTTAGGGGATGAATCTGGAGGTCACCTCGATTACCCTCTGCTAAATATTTTATGCCAATGAGCATTATTTATAAACAATCGATATGTGAGCCCTAAAAGCAATTCACTTCAAGCAAATTTCAAGAAAGTGAGTTGGGTGAGTGCGTACAGCGCCCACTCGTTAACCGACCGCCGAGCAGGTAACACGCACCGCGCCGCGGAGCAAAACCTACCCCGCTCGCCAAAGCCAAGCGCAGAAATCGTGAGCCGTAAAACCGATGGCCCGTGACCAACGCCTATCAAACAGACTCCACAGTGAGACAAACAGTGATTAGAGTGCATATGTCACAGTGACCAACACAGTTATCTGAGTTATTAACCAATAAGCGTCCTCCTCAATGAAGTGCTAGTGAAAAGTGTTACCACCAACCGCAGGGCCCCCCCCCCCCCCGGCCTCCCTAAAAACCAGGACTCTCTACTCAACGGCCCCAATGGCTGCATTACAAGACCATGGAAGCCCACCCGCATCAACAGATCACCTCATCAAAAGGATCATCAAACAAGAAAAAGCGGGAACTTCTTCACAGAAAGACCTAGACGCTCTCCTCAGAACCATATCGTCATCAAGCAAAAGAAAGAACACGAACATCCCCAAATCAACACCAAAAATACCAAAGAGCGACAAAAGGAACACACCCCTCCTGATAACACAAACCACTCCATCACCAGAACCACAAGGAAACCAATACTCATCGATGGAATCCCTCACCTCCACAACCACAGAAGCGGATCAACAACGCCAACTTGCAGAAATGCTACAAACCATGCGCAAGGAAATTGACGAGCTTAAAAATCAAAATAAAGAACTCATCAATCAACACGAAAGCCACCTCGCTCTAATCAATGATCTACACAACCAGATCGCTAACAAAGACTCACAACCAGAACGTGAATCCGACCCTATAACGCCAACAATCGGCCCATCGACGACGACCAGCACCATCCCCCACGGAAAAACCCAAGGTGGGAATCCCAACGGGAACTCACAGGTCAACCACGCCCCAACGCCACCCTCAAAAATAAGGAAGGCAACCAGCCCCCACCGCGGGCAAAACTCCAGCAGTAGCGAATAGCCTCAACCCCGGCAATCCAACCGCTAGCAGCTCCAGGTCAGCGTCATACCAGCAGACCCCCCCCCCCCCGCTCAAGTGCCCCAACAGAAAGGTAACCGACCCCCCCCCCCCCTATAACAATCAGCGGGCAATCAGCCCAGGTCACAATCGACACGATCCTTACCTTCCTCCCCTGCAAACTAGTAGGAAACTTTAGGACAAAAACCAGTAGTAAAGACAACCATACTCTTTTCATCGAACATCCTAGCGACTACAAAACCATATTAGAACTATTAAAATCCAAAGACACTAACTACTATACATACACCCCGAAATACAAAAAACCCCAAGTATTTTTAATAAAATACTTGGAAGGTAACTTCGACGAAACTACGATACTAAACGAACTAGTCAACTCGAGAGTTAACAACCCCCACTTTCAAAAAGTCTCCAGATTCCAAACTAAAAAATCGATAGAATCCAATACATTACTACCCATTTTCATCGTACACCTCTCCCCTGAGAGCAACACCGCAAATCTCACCCAAATAAAAAGGATCCTCCACCAGACAATCACCTGGGATAAACTCAAGCCCCATTCGACGGTACAGTGCTGGAAGTGCCAAAGACTCGGCCACTCCTCCAGCAACTGCAGCCTACCATACAGGTGCGTTAAATGCCCTGAATCTCACCAACCGGGTCACTGCAATATTGTACAAGACATCTCCGACCAATCAACAGATAACAAAAATATCCTTCACTGCGTACTCTGCGGCAATAAAGGCCACCCAGCTTCCTACAGAGGTTGCCCAGCAATAGTCCAAAAACAAAAAGAGACCCAAAAACTACAATCTACCCAAAAAATAAACAGGGAACTCAAAATCAGCAAAATTGAAAAACTTGTTAATCCCTCGATCACATACAGCCAAATAACCAAAAACGTCAGCGGAACAACAAATCAACGACCCTCAATCTCAACACCTAACAACACATGATATCCCCCCACCCTCACCCACAAATCACACCCAACAGGCCCCCTACCTGACATCACCTCCCTATTAACGAGCATCAGCAGCCAAATAAACTTCCTAGCACAAATAGCAGAATCAAACACCCAAAAAATTAACACACTTTTCCAACTAATAAACCCAAGCCACCCACACCCACCACAATGACCAACAAACTGCCAACCAAACAGAATAATAACATAAAAATATCCCTCATAGCCCTCAACATCAACTCAATAATCTCCAACCAGAAGAGAAACAGTCTCCTGCACATTCTTAACAAACAGGCCCCCGACTTTGCACTACTCTGCGAAACCAAATTAAACAACAGACACATCATCTCCTACTCAAACTACACCATACACAGAACAGACCGCCCAAACGCAAAGCAAGGAGGAGGAACAGCAATCTTGGTTAAACAAAACATCAGACACACCAGAATCTATCCCAAATGCCTAGCAACGTCCAAAACCATTGAAGCAACAATTATCGAAACGAAGACAAAAAACAGGGAAAAAATAATTATAATCGCCGCCTACGCTCCTGGCAACCAGAAAAATGAATTTATCCCTGAACTAGACTCACTTTTCAAGGAACTACAACTTGACAACCCAAACAACTATTACATACTAGCAGGAGACCTCAATGCCCGCCATACTTCTTGGAAAAATGCTACAAACAACCCACGAGGAGTAGCCCTAAAAAAATGGCTCGAAAACAACGATACCAATTATAAAATCGCACTTCACGGCTCCTACCTCCCCTCATACCACAATAATAACTCCTACCTAGACCTCTGCCTCTCCGACCAAAGAATCCTTCTACATAACTTAACAAACAACGGACTGAAGACAATACCAACAGATAGTGACCATGACGCATTAAAAATCTCAGCCACCATCAGTGACCTGACAGACTTAGAATCCGACTCACCCGATATAAAATTTAACTTCAACAAAACAAACTGGGACCGCTTTAACATCACTGCACAAAGAAAAATCAGACATCACAATACCACACGATAGAAACCTAAACAACAACGAAATTGATAAAGGACTGGAAGACCTAGACACAGCCATCAGACAAGCCATCTCCTTTGCAGTTCCCAAAATCAAAACACCCAACTCCACAGACAAATACACAAACAAAAAAATAGCCAAACTCCAAAAAAACAAAAATTACTTAATCATCCTAGTATTCCACCTCAAAAGCACCGGCATCCCCAACAACAGCCCCCTTTATCACAGACTATCCGGACTAATCAAAGAAACAAAGAAAAAAATTAACGAAGAATATAACAAAGCTTACAACAGTTACTGGGAAGGAAAAATAAGAAATATCCGCCCCGACAGTAAAGCCCTTCAACACATCAACAGTCTATTCAAAGGCAGAGGAATGTCCCCAATAGACACCCTCACAATAGGAAAAAAATAAACAAACCTCCTACTCAACGCCAACATTGACCCAAACAATCACCCAACAAACAAGGACAACCTCATAACCTTCAATAACCCGGCAGACAAACTAAACTTACTGGGAGCCCAATACGCTCTGACAAATATTCAAAACAACAACCTAGGCCAAAAAAGATTTACCGACACAATCACCCGCAAAGCCCTTGAAATCAAAACAAAAATCGAAGCCGACATAGACAGAAACGTCACCGCAACTCAATTCTCAGAAACAAACCTATCGCATAATCCCTGTGAGCAAACCACCCCTAACTTCTTCACTAACACCTCCACACTCGCAAAAATACTCAAAAACACCAATAACAAGAAATCAGCGGGCATTGATGGCATCCCCAACGCAATATTAAGAAGACTCCCAAACAAATTCATTCTTTCATACACCATTCTCTTCAACAACGCCCTCAATAACTCCTATTTTCCTCGAAAATGGAAAACGGCCAAAACCATATTCATAAAAAAAAAAGAAAAGAACGGAGCCATACCCTCAAGTTACAGACCAATAAGCTTGCTACCAAACATCAGTAAAATCTTCGAAAAAACAATCCTAAGCTCACTTTCACACTACATCGACGAACAACAGCTAATCCCCGAAGAGCAATTTGGATTCAAAAACCAACACTCCACTATACACGCAATTATAAACTAACTTCCGACATCAACTGGGCCCTGAATGACGATAAATGCGTAGGCGCCTGCCTAATCGACCTGGAAAAAGCCTTCGACACGGTCTGGCTAGAAGGACTCCTTTACAAGCTGTCAAAAACAAATCTCCCGTTTCACCTCCTAAAAATAATATGGAAATCAACCCAGAACAAACGATTCGTAACGACAGACGGGAAAAACACTTCTTCCATAACATTTAACATTCTCAATGGCCTCCAACAAGGCACCGTGCTTTCACCAGTACTCTTCAATCTCTTCATCGCCAACCTACTTAGACTCTTCGACCTCAACAACGATAACAATTTAAAAGCACTAGCGTTCGCAGACGACCTAGTAATTTACTCTATCGACAAAAAAGCAACTACAATAGAAAACACATTACAAACCCTCTTTGATAAAATCCATAAATACCTCACCAACTGGAAATTAAAAATCAACACGCAAAAATGTGAGACAATCATATTCCGCCCCACCCTAAAAAATTCACACACAGATGTCAAAAATCACTGGAAAAAATTTCAAATAAAAGAAAACGCTAACTCCACTAACACAATCCCACACAAACAAAACACAAAATACCTAGGACTACTCCTAGACCCCCAACTCAAATACTTCACCCACATCGAAACACAGCTCACCAAAGCCAAACAAGCCTTCAACAGCCTCTCCCGTCTATTATACTCCAAATACCTCAACAGCAAATGCAAGACTCTCAGCTACACCACTCTGATTAGACCCATCATAACCTACGCATGCCCCATCTGGTTCAACATCCCAAACACCAAAATGGAAAACTTACGACTATTCGAAAGGCATGTCCTCCGAGCATGCCTGACAATGTACAGAACAGCAAGCTCTAACTACATAAAGCACTACAGAAACGAAATCCTTCTAAACACAGCCAACATCTCGAGAATAGACTCCCACATATTGAACCTATGCAGAAACCACTTCGCAAAAGCCGCAATCAACACCAGCAACAGTTTAATACACACCCTTTTTTACCCTCCACCACTGTACTTCACTAAAACACTCAAAACAGGATACACCCCCCCAGAAATATTCCCTTACCTGGACAGCGAAGGACTCGTATCCGGCGACAACAACACCCCCATTATCTACCATGTCGACAGGGGCTCACTTCAAAAAGCCATAAAATATCCCCCTTACAACCCCGAAAATAATCAGCAAACAGCTCAACTCAAATTCTGCACCAAACTCCCTGACAAAGGTCTAATCAAAAGGCCAAAGTACAACCGCAAATACTGGTGGTTCGACCCTCCCCAAAAATAAAGCGAATGAACAATGAGGTTACAAAAATTACTCAAAAAGCACGCGCAAAAACTCACCCCACCATCACCGTACACATAACACTGTATATATTGTAATTAAAAACACAAATAATAATCCCCAACGTAACTAGAATAACTTAGCACATCATAGCCTAATCTAGAATAAGTTAGCATTAAGTTAGTTTATAAATAGGTTAAGCCTTATCTTTATCTTTATTTATCTCCGTATTTATATTTATATTTATTCGCAAAATAATACTGAAGCGCCTATCCTCCTCCGGATCCACCCGCCAATATAAGCATCCAGGGCGCAAAAATGTTCAATTACGAACAAATAGCTACACCTAAGAAAAACTAACACATAAGATTAACTATAAGCCCAATAGCGAGCAAATCAACACATACTCGAAAGTGCCCAACGGCCATACGAGCTCGTAACCATTAAAGTAATGTACGCTTTTATTATCATTTTATAACATGTAAAAATTATTGAGGCATTAAATAAAATGATTCATGGAAAAAAAAAGTGCGTACAGCGCTTATTTCCCCCCAAAACAACACGGGTTCAAATCCCGGTCATCCTAATCTTTTTTTCCTTTCCTTCAACCCTTATTTTGAATAATTCAATTTTATACTGCTTTGTGTCATAAATATTGTAATTTTTTAACATAAATTTTATATATAAACATGTTAAAAATACATAATTTTTTATACACGTACAAACATAACTGGTACATAACGACGTATATATGTGCGTATTTACGTGTGTATATATAATAGGATAGGTAGATAGATAAATAGTTGTAAAGTTACATAGACGTTCATGTATGTATTGTAAAGAAAAATTTCATATTAAATATATAATTTACAGTGTCTTTATAGTACAAGTTGAAACAAGTCGTTACGTACCAGTTATGTTTGTACGTGTATAAAAAATTATGTATTTTTAACATGTTTACATATAAAATTTATGTTAAAAAATTACAATATTTATGACACAAAGCAGTATAAAATTTAATTATTCAAAATAAGGGTTGAAGGAAAGGAAAAAAATATTAGGATGACCGGGATTTGAACCCGTGTTGTTTTGGTGGGAAGTAAGCGCTGTACGCACTCACCCAACTCACTTTCTTGAAATTTGCTTGAAGTGAAATGCTTTTAAGACTCACATATCGATTGTTTATAAATAATGCTCATTCGCATAAAATATTTAGCAGAGGGTAATCGAGGTGACCTCCAGATTCATCCCCTAAAATTTTATTAAAATCCACGGGGGTTCAGCTGTGGGGTCCTCTTGTGAGACCTGTAGTAATGTATGCAGCACCAGTGTGGTGTGCAGCAGCACCCACAAATATAAAACCTCTCCAGGTATTTCAAAATAAGTGCCTTAGATTAGCATTTAACAGAGACAGATATGAAAGAATAAGTATCCTCCACAATGACACACAGTTGCCACTAATTTCTGAGTACATTAGGAAAATATCACAAGCGTTCACAAGCGCTAAATGTAGTTAGTATAAGGCATGATGATAAACCATTTAGAATAAAACATAGGTTACCGTACCAAAGACTGCCAATTTTCTACCAAAGTAATACATAAGAAAAATATTTATAAGCAAATAAAGTATATGTATACAAAAAACTGATAATAATCATAAGGGTAAAAGTATTACATAAGACTGAGGGTGTGAATGAGGAGAGTGATATGATAAAATGTGTGGATGAATGTTTGTATGTGAGTGTGAGTAGATGGGGACACAGGTGTGTGATTTACTACTGTTAGTACAAAGTCATTATTAAGTTAATGTAAGCTAATATAATATAAAATGTAAAAGTGCAATACAGAATCTGTATTGACATCCTCAATTACCAAAAACAGGTTTTTATGTTATGTTTTCCTGCAGAGATAATGATAGATTATAATGTATACAACTTGGACATCACTCTGTGATAAATATAATAACAAAGGGACATAATGTGATCTATGTTAAGGGAAAATGAAGGGTAGAGCCACATAGGAGGCAGGGACCTTCAATATCAAACAGATATGTAAGAATGTATGATCTACCGCTGTGATGTAGCTATGCATGTACCATATAGAGAAATTGTTAATAAATTGTTACGAAAAAAAAAAAAAAAAAAAAAAAGTTCTCGTCCGATCACTGAAGTTAAGCGACATTGGGCGCGGTTAGTACTTGGATGGGTGACCGCTTGGGAATACCGCGTGTTGTTGGTAGTATTTTTTTTCTTACCGCTCCATTTTTGCTGTTTATATCTACGAAAGTGACGATTTCAATCGATTTTATTTAGCTTCACTTCTCTGTCCGCTTCTTTGTAGTGCGGACCTCTCAGAAATTCATTGTCACACATTGTCAGTGTAAGTACCAGTTTCTTCGATAAACAAAGCTGTGCTTTTACCAACGACCATTCTATGTCTGTAAAACACCAGTTCTCGTGGTGGTTCAATGACACTTGTGCCTATATGCAAGATCTTCAGATCCGATGGCGAAACCATACGCCGAACCTATAATCTACAAACACGGAGCGCGAGTTCACCGAAAACTATCGGCGTAAGGCCCTTTGTAAATAGTCATTAGGAATTTAAGTTGGTAGTAAGGCTTAGTTATAAGATAGTAATTATAAATGATAGCTTTAGGGGTTTTTTCTAACGGAAATTTTTCCCCCAAATAAATTGACGAAATCCGAGCGCGATGGTCTATTGTTGACCCACTAGATTTAAGAAAAACTCATAGTAACCTATAAGACTGCAACCACCAAAGACTTAATAACTATAAGCTTCAAGAGCAATTGAACATCTAGTTAACTAATGATAACTTATTGGCAATTTTTCTAATGTTTTTGTTGTCACCGAATAAGAATCATTATTTTTATTATGTATACATGTCCACCAATAAACATCTGTTTAAAAAAAAAAAAAAAAAAAAAAAACACCAGTTCTCGTCCGATCACTGAAGTTAAGCGACATTGGGCGCGGTTAGTACTTGGATGTGTGACCGCTTGGGAATACCGCGTGTTGTTGGTAGTATTTTTTTTCTTACCGCTCCATTTTTGCTGTTTATAGCTACGGAAGTGACGATTCCAAACGATTTTATTTAGCTTCACTTCTCCGTCCGTTTCTATGTAGTGCGGCCAGTCAGAATTTCATTGTCACTTATTGTCAGTGTAAGTACCAGTTTCTTCGATAAACAAAGCTGTACTTTTACCAACGACCATTCTATGTCTGTAAAACACCAGTTCTCGTTCGATCACTGAAGTTAAGCGACATTGGGCGCGGTTAGTACTTGGATGGGTGACCGCTTGGGAATACCGCGTGTTGTTGGTAGTATTTTTTTTCTTACCGCTCCATTTTTGCTGTTTATAGCTACGGAAGTGACGATTCCAAACGATTTATTTACCTTCACATCTCTGTCCGTTTCTTTGTAGTGCGGACCTGTCAGAAATTCATTGTCACTCATTGTCAGTGTAAGTACCAGTTTCTTCGATAAACAAAGCTGTACTTTTACCAACGACCATTCTATGTCTGTAAAACACCAGTTCTCGTCCGATCACTGAAGTTAAGCGACATTGGGCGCGGTTAGTACTTGGATGGGTGACCGCTTGGGAATACCGCGTGTTGTTGGTAGTATTTTTTTTCTTACCGCTCCATTTTTGCTGTTTATATCTACGAAAGTGACGATTTCAATCGATTTTATTTAGCTTCACTTCTCTGTCCGCTTCTTTGTAGTGCGGACCTCTCAGAAATTCATTGTCACACATTGTCAGTGTAAGTACCAGTTTCTTCGATAAACAAAGCTGTACTTTTAATAACGACCATTCTATGTCTGTAAAACACCAGTTCTCGTGGTGGTTCAATGACACTTGTGCCTATATGCAAGATCTTCAGATCCGATGGCGAAACCATACGCCGAACCTATAATCTACAAACACGGAGCGCGAGTTCACCGAAAACTATCGGCGTAAGGACCTTTGTAAATAGTCATTAGGAATTTAAGTTGGTAGTAAGGCTTAGTTATAAGATAGTAATTATAAATGATAGCTTTAGGGGTTTTTTCTAACGGAAATTTTTCCCCCAAATAAATTGACGAAATCCGAGCGCGATGGTCTATTGTTGACCCACTAGATTTAAGAAAAACTCATAGTAACCTATAAGACTGCAACCACCAAAGACTTAATAACTATAAGCTTCAAGAGCAATTGAACATCTAGTTAACTAATGATAACTTATTGGCAATTTTTCTAATGTTTTTGTTGTCACCGAATAAGAATCATTATTTTTATTATGTATACATGTCCACCAATAAACATCTGTTTAAAAAAAAAAAAAAAAAAAAAAAACACCAGTTCTCGTCCGATCACTGAAGTTAAGCGACATTGGGCGCGGTTAGTACTTGGATGTGTGACCGCTTGGGAATACCGCGTGTTGTTGGTAGTATTTTTTTTCTTACCGCTCCATTTTTGCTGTTTATAGCTACGGAAGTGACGATTCCAAACGATTTTATTTAGCTTCACTTCTCCGTCCGTTTCTATGTAGTGCGGCCAGTCAGAATTTCATTGTCACTTATTGTCAGTGTAAGTACCAGTTTCTTCGATAAACAAAGCTGTACTTTTACCAACGACCATTCTATGTCTGTAAAACACCAGTTCTCGTTCGATCACTGAAGTTAAGCGACATTGGGCGCGGTTAGTACTTGGATGGGTGACCGCTTGGGAATACCGCGTGTTGTTGGTAGTATTTTTTTTCTTACCGCTCCATTTTTGCTGTTTATAGCTACGGAAGTGACGATTCCAAACGATTTATTTACCTTCACATCTCTGTCCGTTTCTTTGTAGTGCGGACCTGTCAGAAATTCATTGTCACTCATTGTCAGTGTAAGTACCAGTTTCTTCGATAAACAAAGCTGTACTTTTACCAACGACCATTCTATGTCTGTAAAACACCAGTTCTCGTCCGATCACTGAAGTTAAGCGACATTGGGCGCGGTTAGTACTTGGATGGGTGACCGCTTGGGAATACCGCGTGTTGTTGGTAGTATTTTTTTTCTTACCGCTCCATTTTTGCTGTTTATATCTACGAAAGTGACGATTTCAATCGATTTTATTTAGCTTCACTTCTCTGTCCGCTTCTTTGTAGTGCGGACCTCTCAGAAATTCATTGTCACACATTGTCAGTGTAAGTACCAGTTTCTTCGATAAACAAAGCTGTACTTTTAATAACGACCATTCTATGTCTGTAAAACACCAGTTCTCGTGGTGGTTCAATGACACTTGTGCCTATATGCAAGATCTTCAGATCCGATGGCGAAACCATACGCCGAACCTATAATCTACAAACACGGAGCGCGAGTTCACCGAAAACTATCGGCGTAAGGACCTTTGTAAATAGTCATTAGGAATTTAAGTTGGTAGTAAGGCTTAGTTATAAGATAGTAATTATAAATGATAGCTTTAGGGGTTTTTTCTAACGGACATTTTTCCCCAAAATAAATTGACGAAATCCGAGCGCGATGGTCTATTGTTGACCCACTAGATTTAAGAAAAACTCATAGTAACCTATAACACTGCAACCACCAAAGACTTAATAACTATAAGCTTCAAGAGCAATTGAACATCTAGTTAACTAATGATAACTTACTGGCAATTTTCCTAATGTTTTTGTTGTCACCGAATAAGAATCTTTATTTTTATTATATATACATGTCCACCAATAAACATCTGTTTAAAAAAAAAAAAAAAAAAAAAAAAAAAAAAAAAAAAAAAAAAACACCAGTTCTCGTCCGATCACTGAAGTTAAGCGACATTGGACCCGGTTAGTACTTGGAGGGGTGACCGCTTGGGAATACCGCGTGTTGTTGGTAGTATTTTTTTTCTTACCGCTCCATTTTTGCTGTCTATAGCTACGGAAGTGACGATTCCAAACGATTTTATTTACCTTCACATCTCTGTCCGTTTCTTTGTAGTGCGGACCTGTCAGAAATTCATTGTCACTCATTGTCAGTGTAAGTACCTGTTTCTTCGATAAACAAAGCTGTATTTTTACCAACGACCATTCTATGTCTGTAAAACACCAGTTCTCGTATGGACCACGAATTGGAGGAGCAAGATATTCCTGGGCCAACATTAAATATAAATAGGAAAGCTACAAAACCCCCTCCCATCAACACGTTAGAATCTTCTATTAATGATTTGATCAAAGTGGCGACTTCATTGAACATCGCTAAACCTGATTTTTTAATTAGAGAATCAGATATTAGGGCCCATTCCATCTACGTTAATAGCTTAGAACATCACAAGCTTATCTGTGACAAGCTTCTCGAGATGAAAATTCAATTTTATACTTACACCCCGAAGCATCTCAAGCCTAAATCGGTAGTGCTCAAGGGCATTAGAGGCTCCTTCGAACCAGATGACATTAAACTGGAGATTTCGGATTTGCAGCTCTCTGACGTAGAGATTATCAGTCTAACAAAGTTCATTTTCAACAAAGCACAACCGGACAGATATCATTTTTTGGTGCAGCTATCGAGCAAGAGCAAAACGGCGGAGCTTTTTAAAATCAAAACGCTAGCTTACCAGCGTGTAAAATGGGAGCACCTCAAGAAAGCGGACCTGTTCCAGTGCAGAAATTGCCAGCGCCTGGGTCACGCCAGTAAAAACTGTCATTTGCCATATAGATGCGTGAAATGTGCGCAATCTCATCCGCCGGGAGCTTGTGTTATTGGCTCCACGGACGATAGATCATCACTCAAATGTGCCAACTGCAATCTGCCAGGGCATCCGGCGTCTTACAAGGGCTGTCCTTTTTTAAAATTTGCATCAGCAAAGAAGCAAGAGCACAGAATGCACAAACAACGTACGAGTCTTCAAAAAATCAGTAACATCCCGTCGACTATCAGAGGGTCTGCTTCCTACGCCCAAGCGGCTAGCACAGCCAGACCACACCCTCACACTGCGAAACCAAGGGTATCCGCACCCACATACCATACTGAGACACCATTCCCACCTCCTTTGGCAAATGGAAGTCAACGACCTCAGGACCACCCTGACATCGTTACCCCTCCCCATTGGGCTAACAAATTTATGGAGGAGATTACAGCAGCCGTGACGAGACAATTCCAGTCACTTGCAACACAGATTGCAACCAATACTACAAATATTGAGTTTTTGCTGAACGCGATTTACGCCAATAATAATGTATAATTGTCCTATGAATACGCAAATTAGAGTCGCAGCTATCAATGTCAATTCGCTGATAGCTAATTATCGTAGACTTGAGCTTCTCCAGTTCCTCAAGGAACACGACCATGATTGTATTTTCATTTCTGAAACTAAGTTGAACCAGAGGCATCATCTGGCATTCGAAAACTACAATTTGGTCCGTAACGATAGACCCAACTCCATTCAAGGTGGGGGTACGGCCATATTAATTAAAAAAGAGATTCAATTTGAGGAGATTTACTTACCGTCGTCTACCCCCAATGAGATTCTTGAGCATTCTATAGTTAAAATCCCGATTAGTGGCAACAACTCATTGGTGCTTATTAGCGCATATGCCAAACATGACAATAGAAGAGTTTTCATTGAGGAATTGGACAGTCTATTTGTTAGCCTTAAATTGTTTAGCTGTAATGTTTTTTATATTTTGGCCGGGGATCTCAATGCTAGAAGGAGAGCATGGGGAGACAGACTCGATAATCCCAGGGGTCGTTACCTCGGTCATTGGGAGTCGACTTTTGACTGCGATTACAAACTTAATTTAATTACGACAGCTGTCCCATCGTTTAAGCCGGCCCAGACATATCTGGACATATGTTTAGCGGACGCAAGATTAAATCTATTGAACGGTATTAGTGGTAAGGCCCATACGCTCCCTTATGATAGCGATCACCTTGCGCTTTCTCTAGTATTTGAACTACCGTGTGGAGGTATTCCATTTTCTGGGGCAGACGAGGGCCCATATCGATATAATTATCGTTCAGCTCGGTGGGGCGACTTCACTAGGGGAGTTGAAAGGGAATATCAGGGCGTTATTCCGAGCGACCGCAATTTAACGGTGGAAGAGATTGATCGAGGTCTTTTGGACATCAACAACGTGATTGTACGCTCCATATCCAGATGTGTGCCGGTCATTAAACCCAATAACAACACCTTAAGGTACCTTAACCGTAGGATTCGCAAACTTCAGGAGGAGAAAAGGGTTCTTGTCTCCCTTTTGCACAACCTTCACATCACTGATCCCCAAGCTCGACAGATTTTTACTAGAGATATTAAAGCAGCTCACAAAGAGATTGTTATAGCATTAAAAGCCGAATTTAGGTCGGCGTCCGACTCTTATTGGAATAATGTCATAAAAAATATTGATTTTCGAAATTCAGACACCTTTTTCCCGAAAATCAATGCTATATTCCGTCCTAAGCAAAGGCTGGGGATCAAAGAATTGCGAATCCATCGGGATAATGGGCAGCTATTGAGTAGGAGCGGCTGTGATAAGGCTAACGCGGGAGTAATTGAGGACAACCTAGTCTTCACGGCCCCGGGCGATAAGCTCAACATTTTAGGGGCCTATTATGAGTCGATCAATTCCCCTCGCTACCTCAATAGTGATTCTTCATTAAAAGAGCTGATTGACACCTCCGTTGCCACCCTTAGGACGGAAGCCAATGAGCTTAGGACCAATGGCGGGAGCATAGTTCGTTTTAGTGCGGTCTGCCCTGCGGTCAACCCTTCGGTTGATGTTGAAGGACCATTCCCTTTTTGCAGCCCCCCCTCGTTGGTACTTAAACTAAAAAAACTACCAAACAAGACCTCTAGTGGATTGGATGGCATACCACCGATTTGCCTTAAACACCTCCCTGCAATAGTAATCGTTAACTTAACAATACTGTTCAACAACGCCATAAACTTGAACTATTTCCCCACTGCATGGAAATCAGCAAAAGTTTTGCCAATCCTTAAGAAGGGGAAGGACCCGTCTGACCCGTCTAGCTATCGGCCCATCAGCCTCACTCCCAGCATCAGCAAGGTTTTTGAGGCTATCATTAACGATAAAATTACATCCTTCTGTGTTGAGAATGACATAATTCCTTCGCATCAATTCGGGTTTAGGCATCGCCACTCTACTACTCACGCAGTCCATAAACTTTTATCAGATCTAAATTCTACCGTTGGCAAAGGTCACCTTGTGGCAGCCGCCCTTCTAGATATTGAGAAGGCCTTTGATTCAGTTTGGCTTGATGGGCTGATTTTCAAATTACACAAGAAGAAATTTCCCTCTTGGCTGATATTCCAGATATGGGATATGATTTCGGGGAAATCTTTTCATACATGGGACGGTGTAGGTCTATCCTCCATTGAATTTTTGATCTACGAGGGGCTGCAACAAGGGACGGTGAATTCGCCGGTCTTGTTCAGCATCTTCCTGAGTGATCTGCCGAGGTTATTCGGTTTCAATGATAATGGCGGTGCCGGTTTCCTGGCATACGCAGATGACGTGGTGGTCTACGCATCCGGAAATAAAGTGGACCTGGTTCAAAATAAGCTGGACTCGGCGGTGGATTGTATCAACAGATATTATTCCACCTGGAATCTACGGCTAAATCCACAAAAGTGTGAGACAGTGCTATTCAGGAAGCCGGTAAAGAGCCTCTCTTCCAAAACAAAGGCGGGTAGTGCCCGATTCCAGATCTCGGCCACAATACCGGGCACGTCTAACAAAGAGTTAATCCCACACAAGAAGGTGGTCAAATACCTTGGGGTGCAGTTGGACTACCTCCTAAGGGGAAATAAACATTTTGACTTACAAATCCAGAAAGCTAATCGTGCCTTCCTCGCGAATAGTAGGCTTTTTTATAATATTCATCTCTCTAAAAAAGCCAAATTAATCCTGTACATGTTGTTGGTCCGCCCAATAATTACGTACGCAGCTCCAGTTTTATGGAATTTTAACCATACCTGTATGGAGAGAGCCAGAGCCCTAGAAAGAAAATGCCTTAGAGCTTGCCTCAGATTGCACCGTTCTCCGGAATCAGACTGGCAGTATTATATTAAAAACCAAGTGCTATACGATACAGCAAATATTACAAGAATAGATTCTTTTTTGATTTCCCTTACTAGGGATTATTTCAGTAGTTTACCCAATATCGACAACCCGGTCATTCAATCTCTGGCGTATCAAGATACTCCGATAACCGCTAATCAGCTTACTACGGGTTACCTGACTCCGCAGGCCTTCCCTATGTGTGACTGCCTAGGTTTAATTCAGGATGCTAACAACATCCCAATAATTTTCCACTGGCGTCGGAACAAAGCTGATAAGAGAATTGCGTTTACACATGAAGATCTCATTATCAACCGTGATAGATTTAAGTATTCACTCGTTATTCCGAAAGCTGATCGCACAGACTTCAACCGTCTAAATTATCAGAAATACTGGTGGCTCTCAGACTCAAGTGCACATATGGCCGAGCTGTCGGCCCGCCGCGACTACCTCCAGGACAGGAGAAATTGATATGTTAAGACTGAGTAGTTCTTAGTATGTATATATATTGGGTGTAACCGACCGGGATTACGGTGCTTACGCTCTTCTGTACATATTAGTTTTTAAGGTTTTATTTTTAGTTTTATCTATAAGTTTAGCATAGTTATTTTTTTATTTAAATTAGGGATGGCGTTAGATTGGGTAAGGGGTTTTTTACCCTCCTCCTGGTTGATTTTTTCCCTTTAGTTAAGTTCCACATCCTTCTGTGGCGTTAAATGTGCAATTCTTTCCTAGAATTTTTACTGCTACCAAATTGTAACACCAAAGAATTTCCTCCCGATACTATTCTGCTAAGAGTTTCCACCATTTGGAACAATTAGTCTACTAATATAATAACAAAGAGATTGTATGGCAATTTTTCAAATGTTTATTAACGCCTGTTACTTACGTTGAGTGTACAATATTTTTGTTAATAAACATTTTTCAAAAAAAAACAAAAAAAAAAACACCAGTTCTCGTCCGATCACAGTAGTTAAGCGACATTGGGCGCGGTTAGTACTTGGATGGGTGACCGCTTGGGAATACCGCGTGTTGTTGGTTGTATTTTTTTTCTTACCGCTCCATTTTTGCTGTTTAAAGCTACGGAAGTGACGATTCCAAACGATTTTATTTACCTTCACATCTCTGTCCGTTTCTTTGTAGTGCGGACCTGTCAGAAATTCATTGTCACTCATTGTCAGTGTAAGTACCAGTTTCTTCGATAAACAAAGCTGTACTTTTACCAACGACCATTCTATGTCTGTAAAACACCAGTTCTCGTCCGATCACTGAAGTTAACCGACATTGGGCGCGGTTAGTACTTGGAGGGATGACCGCTTGGGAAAACCGCGTGTTGTTGGTAGTATTTTTTTTCTTACCGCTCCATTTTTGCTGTTTATAGCTACGGAAGTGACGATTCCGAACGATTTATTTACCTTCACATCTCTGTCCGTTTCTATGTAGTTCGGCCAGTCAGAATTTCATTGTCACTTATTGTCAGTGTAAGTACCAGTTTCTTCGATAAACAAAGCTGTACTTTTACCAACGACCATTCTATGTCTGTAAAACACCAGTTCTCGTCCGATCACTGAAGTTAACCGACATTGGGCGCGGTTAGTACTTGGATGTGTGACCGCTTGGGAATACCGCGTGTTGTTGGTAGTATTTTTTTTCTTACCGCTCCATTTTTGCTGTTTATAGCTACGGAAGTGACGATTCCAAACGATTTTATTTAGCTTCACTTCTCCGTCCGTTTCTATGTAGTGCGGCCAGTCAGAATTTCATTGTCACTTATTGTCAGTGTAAGTACCAGTTTCTTCGATAAACAAAGCTGTACTTTTACCAACGACCATTCTATGTCTGTAAAACACCAGTTCTCGTTCGATCACTGAAGTTAAGCGACATTGGGCGCGGTTAGTACTTGGATGGGTGACCGCTTGGGAATACCGCGTGTTGTTGGTAGTATTTTTTTTCTTACCGCTCCATTTTTGCTGTTTATAGCTACGGAAGTGACGATTCCAAACGATTTATTTACCTTCACATCTCTGTCCGTTTCTTTGTAGTGCGGACCTGTCAGAAATTCATTGTCACTCATTGTCAGTGTAAGTACCAGTTTCTTCGATAAACAAAGCTGTACTTTTACCAACGACCATTCTATGTCTGTAAAACACCAGTTCTCGTCCGATCACTGAAGTTAAGCGACATTGGGCGCGGTTAGTACTTGGATGGGTGACCGCTTGGGAATACCGCGTGTTGTTGGTAGTATTTTTTTTCTTACCGCTCCATTTTTGCTGTTTATATCTACGAAAGTGACGATTTCAATCGATTTTATTTAGCTTCACTTCTCTGTCCGCTTCTTTGTAGTGCGGACCTCTCAGAAATTCATTGTCACACATTGTCAGTGTAAGTACCAGTTTCTTCGATAAACAAAGCTGTACTTTTAATAACGACCATTCTATGTCTGTAAAACACCAGTTCTCGTGGTGGTTCAATGACACTTGTGCCTATATGCAAGATCTTCAGATCCGATGGCGAAACCATACGCCGAACCTATAATCTACAAACACGGAGCGCGAGTTCACCGAAAACTATCGGCGTAAGGACCTTTGTAAATAGTCATTAGGAATTTAAGTTGGTAGTAAGGCTTAGTTATAAGATAGTAATTATAAATGATAGCTTTAGGGGTTTTTTCTAACGGACATTTTTCCCCAAAATAAATTGACGAAATCCGAGCGCGATGGTCTATTGTTGACCCACTAGATTTAAGAAAAACTCATAGTAACCTATAACACTGCAACCACCAAAGACTTAATAACTATAAGCTTCAAGAGCAATTGAACATCTAGTTAACTAATGATAACTTACTGGCAATTTTCCTAATGTTTTTGTTGTCACCGAATAAGAATCTTTATTTTTATTATATATACATGTCCACCAATAAACATCTGTTTAAAAAAAAAAAAAAAAAAAAAAAAAAAAAAAAAAAAAAAAAAAACACCAGTTCTCGTCCGATCACTGAAGTTAAGCGACATTGGACCCGGTTAGTACTTGGAGGGGTGACCGCTTGGGAATACCGCGTGTTGTTGGTAGTATTTTTTTTCTTACCGCTCCATTTTTGCTGTCTATAGCTACGGAAGTGACGATTCCAAACGATTTTATTTACCTTCACATCTCTGTCCGTTTCTTTGTAGTGCGGACCTGTCAGAAATTCATTGTCACTCATTGTCAGTGTAAGTACCTGTTTCTTCGATAAACAAAGCTGTATTTTTACCAACGACCATTCTATGTCTGTAAAACACCAGTTCTCGTATGGACCACGAATTGGAGGAGCAAGATATTCCTGGGCCAACATTAAATATAAATAGGAAAGCTACAAAACCCCCTCCCATCAACACGTTAGAATCTTCTATTAATGATTTGATCAAAGTGGCGACTTCATTGAACATCGCTAAACCTGATTTTTTAATTAGAGAATCAGATATTAGGGCCCATTCCATCTACGTTAATAGCTTAGAACATCACAAGCTTATCTGTGACAAGCTTCTCGAGATGAAAATTCAATTTTATACTTACACCCCGAAGCATCTCAAGCCTAAATCGGTAGTGCTCAAGGGCATTAGAGGCTCCTTCGAACCAGATGACATTAAACTGGAGATTTCGGATTTGCAGCTCTCTGACGTAGAGATTATCAGTCTAACAAAGTTCATTTTCAACAAAGCACAACCGGACAGATATCATTTTTTGGTGCAGCTATCGAGCAAGAGCAAAACGGCGGAGCTTTTTAAAATCAAAACGCTAGCTTACCAGCGTGTAAAATGGGAGCACCTCAAGAAAGCGGACCTGTTCCAGTGCAGAAATTGCCAGCGCCTGGGTCACGCCAGTAAAAACTGTCATTTGCCATATAGATGCGTGAAATGTGCGCAATCTCATCCGCCGGGAGCTTGTGTTATTGGCTCCACGGACGATAGATCATCACTCAAATGTGCCAACTGCAATCTGCCAGGGCATCCGGCGTCTTACAAGGGCTGTCCTTTTTTAAAATTTGCATCAGCAAAGAAGCAAGAGCACAGAATGCACAAACAACGTACGAGTCTTCAAAAAATCAGTAACATCCCGTCGACTATCAGAGGGTCTGCTTCCTACGCCCAAGCGGCTAGCACAGCCAGACCACACCCTCACACTGCGAAACCAAGGGTATCCGCACCCACATACCATACTGAGACACCATTCCCACCTCCTTTGGCAAATGGAAGTCAACGACCTCAGGACCACCCTGACATCGTTACCCCTCCCCATTGGGCTAACAAATTTATGGAGGAGATTACAGCAGCCGTGACGAGACAATTCCAGTCACTTGCAACACAGATTGCAACCAATACTACAAATATTGAGTTTTTGCTGAACGCGATTTACGCCAATAATAATGTATAATTGTCCTATGAATACGCAAATTAGAGTCGCAGCTATCAATGTCAATTCGCTGATAGCTAATTATCGTAGACTTGAGCTTCTCCAGTTCCTCAAGGAACACGACCATGATTGTATTTTCATTTCTGAAACTAAGTTGAACCAGAGGCATCATCTGGCATTCGAAAACTACAATTTGGTCCGTAACGATAGACCCAACTCCATTCAAGGTGGGGGTACGGCCATATTAATTAAAAAAGAGATTCAATTTGAGGAGATTTACTTACCGTCGTCTACCCCCAATGAGATTCTTGAGCATTCTATAGTTAAAATCCCGATTAGTGGCAACAACTCATTGGTGCTTATTAGCGCATATGCCAAACATGACAATAGAAGAGTTTTCATTGAGGAATTGGACAGTCTATTTGTTAGCCTTAAATTGTTTAGCTGTAATGTTTTTTATATTTTGGCCGGGGATCTCAATGCTAGAAGGAGAGCATGGGGAGACAGACTCGATAATCCCAGGGGTCGTTACCTCGGTCATTGGGAGTCGACTTTTGACTGCGATTACAAACTTAATTTAATTACGACAGCTGTCCCATCGTTTAAGCCGGCCCAGACATATCTGGACATATGTTTAGCGGACGCAAGATTAAATCTATTGAACGGTATTAGTGGTAAGGCCCATACGCTCCCTTATGATAGCGATCACCTTGCGCTTTCTCTAGTATTTGAACTACCGTGTGGAGGTATTCCATTTTCTGGGGCAGACGAGGGCCCATATCGATATAATTATCGTTCAGCTCGGTGGGGCGACTTCACTAGGGGAGTTGAAAGGGAATATCAGGGCGTTATTCCGAGCGACCGCAATTTAACGGTGGAAGAGATTGATCGAGGTCTTTTGGACATCAACAACGTGATTGTACGCTCCATATCCAGATGTGTGCCGGTCATTAAACCCAATAACAACACCTTAAGGTACCTTAACCGTAGGATTCGCAAACTTCAGGAGGAGAAAAGGGTTCTTGTCTCCCTTTTGCACAACCTTCACATCACTGATCCCCAAGCTCGACAGATTTTTACTAGAGATATTAAAGCAGCTCACAAAGAGATTGTTATAGCATTAAAAGCCGAATTTAGGTCGGCGTCCGACTCTTATTGGAATAATGTCATAAAAAATATTGATTTTCGAAATTCAGACACCTTTTTCCCGAAAATCAATGCTATATTCCGTCCTAAGCAAAGGCTGGGGATCAAAGAATTGCGAATCCATCGGGATAATGGGCAGCTATTGAGTAGGAGCGGCTGTGATAAGGCTAACGCGGGAGTAATTGAGGACAACCTAGTCTTCACGGCCCCGGGCGATAAGCTCAACATTTTAGGGGCCTATTATGAGTCGATCAATTCCCCTCGCTACCTCAATAGTGATTCTTCATTAAAAGAGCTGATTGACACCTCCGTTGCCACCCTTAGGACGGAAGCCAATGAGCTTAGGACCAATGGCGGGAGCATAGTTCGTTTTAGTGCGGTCTGCCCTGCGGTCAACCCTTCGGTTGATGTTGAAGGACCATTCCCTTTTTGCAGCCCCCCCTCGTTGGTACTTAAACTAAAAAAACTACCAAACAAGACCTCTAGTGGATTGGATGGCATACCACCGATTTGCCTTAAACACCTCCCTGCAATAGTAATCGTTAACTTAACAATACTGTTCAACAACGCCATAAACTTGAACTATTTCCCCACTGCATGGAAATCAGCAAAAGTTTTGCCAATCCTTAAGAAGGGGAAGGACCCGTCTGACCCGTCTAGCTATCGGCCCATCAGCCTCACTCCCAGCATCAGCAAGGTTTTTGAGGCTATCATTAACGATAAAATTACATCCTTCTGTGTTGAGAATGACATAATTCCTTCGCATCAATTCGGGTTTAGGCATCGCCACTCTACTACTCACGCAGTCCATAAACTTTTATCAGATCTAAATTCTACCGTTGGCAAAGGTCACCTTGTGGCAGCCGCCCTTCTAGATATTGAGAAGGCCTTTGATTCAGTTTGGCTTGATGGGCTGATTTTCAAATTACACAAGAAGAAATTTCCCTCTTGGCTGATATTCCAGATATGGGATATGATTTCGGGGAAATCTTTTCATACATGGGACGGTGTAGGTCTATCCTCCATTGAATTTTTGATCTACGAGGGGCTGCAACAAGGGACGGTGAATTCGCCGGTCTTGTTCAGCATCTTCCTGAGTGATCTGCCGAGGTTATTCGGTTTCAATGATAATGGCGGTGCCGGTTTCCTGGCATACGCAGATGACGTGGTGGTCTACGCATCCGGAAATAAAGTGGACCTGGTTCAAAATAAGCTGGACTCGGCGGTGGATTGTATCAACAGATATTATTCCACCTGGAATCTACGGCTAAATCCACAAAAGTGTGAGACAGTGCTATTCAGGAAGCCGGTAAAGAGCCTCTCTTCCAAAACAAAGGCGGGTAGTGCCCGATTCCAGATCTCGGCCACAATACCGGGCACGTCTAACAAAGAGTTAATCCCACACAAGAAGGTGGTCAAATACCTTGGGGTGCAGTTGGACTACCTCCTAAGGGGAAATAAACATTTTGACTTACAAATCCAGAAAGCTAATCGTGCCTTCCTCGCGAATAGTAGGCTTTTTTATAATATTCATCTCTCTAAAAAAGCCAAATTAATCCTGTACATGTTGTTGGTCCGCCCAATAATTACGTACGCAGCTCCAGTTTTATGGAATTTTAACCATACCTGTATGGAGAGAGCCAGAGCCCTAGAAAGAAAATGCCTTAGAGCTTGCCTCAGATTGCACCGTTCTCCGGAATCAGACTGGCAGTATTATATTAAAAACCAAGTGCTATACGATACAGCAAATATTACAAGAATAGATTCTTTTTTGATTTCCCTTACTAGGGATTATTTCAGTAGTTTACCCAATATCGACAACCCGGTCATTCAATCTCTGGCGTATCAAGATACTCCGATAACCGCTAATCAGCTTACTACGGGTTACCTGACTCCGCAGGCCTTCCCTATGTGTGACTGCCTAGGTTTAATTCAGGATGCTAACAACATCCCAATAATTTTCCACTGGCGTCGGAACAAAGCTGATAAGAGAATTGCGTTTACACATGAAGATCTCATTATCAACCGTGATAGATTTAAGTATTCACTCGTTATTCCGAAAGCTGATCGCACAGACTTCAACCGTCTAAATTATCAGAAATACTGGTGGCTCTCAGACTCAAGTGCACATATGGCCGAGCTGTCGGCCCGCCGCGACTACCTCCAGGACAGGAGAAATTGATATGTTAAGACTGAGTAGTTCTTAGTATGTATATATATTGGGTGTAACCGACCGGGATTACGGTGCTTACGCTCTTCTGTACATATTAGTTTTTAAGGTTTTATTTTTAGTTTTATCTATAAGTTTAGCATAGTTATTTTTTTATTTAAATTAGGGATGGCGTTAGATTGGGTAAGGGGTTTTTTACCCTCCTCCTGGTTGATTTTTTCCCTTTAGTTAAGTTCCACATCCTTCTGTGGCGTTAAATGTGCAATTCTTTCCTAGAATTTTTACTGCTACCAAATTGTAACACCAAAGAATTTCCTCCCGATACTATTCTGCTAAGAGTTTCCACCATTTGGAACAATTAGTCTACTAATATAATAACAAAGAGATTGTATGGCAATTTTTCAAATGTTTATTAACGCCTGTTACTTACGTTGAGTGTACAATATTTTTGTTAATAAACATTTTTCAAAAAAAAACAAAAAAAAAAACACCAGTTCTCGTCCGATCACAGTAGTTAAGCGACATTGGGCGCGGTTAGTACTTGGATGGGTGACCGCTTGGGAATACCGCGTGTTGTTGGTTGTATTTTTTTTCTTACCGCTCCATTTTTGCTGTTTAAAGCTACGGAAGTGACGATTCCAAACGATTTTATTTACCTTCACATCTCTGTCCGTTTCTTTGTAGTGCGGACCTGTCAGAAATTCATTGTCACTCATTGTCAGTGTAAGTACCAGTTTCTTCGATAAACAAAGCTGTACTTTTACCAACGACCATTCTATGTCTGTAAAACACCAGTTCTCGTCCGATCACTGAAGTTAACCGACATTGGGCGCGGTTAGTACTTGGAGGGATGACCGCTTGGGAAAACCGCGTGTTGTTGGTAGTATTTTTTTTCTTACCGCTCCATTTTTGCTGTTTATAGCTACGGAAGTGACGATTCCGAACGATTTATTTACCTTCACATCTCTGTCCGTTTCTATGTAGTTCGGCCAGTCAGAATTTCATTGTCACTTATTGTCAGTGTAAGTACCAGTTTCTTCGATAAACAAAGCTGTACTTTTACCAACGACCATTCTATGTCTGTAAAACACCAGTTCTCGTCCGATCACTGAAGTTAACCGACATTGGGCGCGGTTAGTACTTGGATGGGTGACCGCTTGGGAATACCGCGTGTTGTTGGTTGTATTTTTTTTCTTACCGCTCCATTTTTGCTGTTTATAGCTACGGAAGTGACGATTCCGAACGATTTATTTACCTTCACATCTCTGTCCGTTTCTATGTAGTGCGGCCAGTCAGAATTTCATTGTCACTTATTGTCAGTGTAAGTACCAGTTTCTTCGATAAACAAAGCTGTACTTTTACCAACGACCATTCTATGTCTGTAAAACACCAGTTCTCGTTCGATCACTGAAGTTAAGCGACATTGGGCGCGGTTAGTACTTGGATGGGTGACCGCTTGGGAATACCGCGTGTTGTTGGTAGTATTTTTTTTCTTACCGCTCCATTTTTCCTGTTTATAGCTACGGAAGTGACGATTCCAAACGATTTATTTACCTTCACATCTCTGTCCGTTTCTTTGTAGTGCGGACCTGTCAGAAATTCATTGTCACTCATTGTCAGTGTAAGTACCAGTTTCTTCGATAAACAAAGCTGTACTTTTACCAACGACCATTCTATGTCTGTAAAACACCAGTTCTCGTCCGATCACTGAAGTTAAGCGACATTGGGCGCGGTTAGTACTTGGATGGGTGACCGCTTGGGAATACCGCGTGTTGTTGGTAGTATTTTTTTTCTTACCGCTCCATTTTTGCTGTTTATATCTACGAAAGTGACGATTTCAATCGATTTTATTTAGCTTCACTTCTCTGTCCGCTTCTTTGTAGTGCGGACCTCTCAGAAATTCATTGTCACACATTGTCAGTGTAAGTACCAGTTTCTTCGATAAACAAAGCTGTACTTTTAATAACGACCATTCTATGTCTGTAAAACACCAGTTCTCGTGGTGGTTCAATGACACTTGTGCCTATATGCAAGATCTTCAGATCCGATGGCGAAACCATACGCCGAACCTATAATCTACAAACACGGAGCGCGAGTTCACCGAAAACTATCGGCGTAAGGACCTTTGTAAATAGTCATTAGGAATTTAAGTTGGTAGTAAGGCTTAGTTATAAGATAGTAATTATAAATGATAGCTTTAGGGGTTTTTTCTAACGGAAATTTTTCCCCCAAATAAATTGACGAAATCCGAGCGCGATGGTCTATTGTTGACCCCCTAGATTTAAGAAAAACTCATAGTAACCTATAAGACTGCAACCACCAAAGACTTAATAACTATAAGCTTCAAGAGCAATTGAACATCTAGTTAACTAATGATAACTTATTGCCAATTTTTCTAATGTTTTTGTTGTCACCGAATAAGAATCATTATTTTTATTATGTATACATGTCCACCAATAAACATCTGTTTAAAAAAAAAAAAAAAAAAAAAAAAAAAAAAAAAAAAAAAAACACCAGTTCTTGTCCGATCACTGAAGTTAAGCGACATTGGGCGCGGTTAGTACTTGGATGGGTGACCGCTTGGGAATACCGCGTGTTGTTGGTAGTATTTTTTTTCTTACCGCTCCATTTTTGCTGTTTATATCTACGAAAGTGACGATTTCAATCGATTTTATTTAGCTTCACTTCTCTGTCCGCTTCTTTGAAGTGCGGACCTCTCAGAAATTCATTGTCACACATTGTCAGTGTAAGTACCAGTTTCTTCGATAAACAAAGCTGTACTTTTACCAACGACCATTCTATGTCTGTAAAACACCAGTTCTCGTCCGATCACTGAAGTTAAGCGACATTGGACCCGGTTAGTACTTGGAGGGGTGACCGCTTGGGAATACCGCGTGTTGTTGGTAGTATTTTTTTTCTTACCGCTCCATTTTTGCTGTCTATAGCTACGGAAGTGACGATTCCAAACGATTTTATTTACCTTCACATCTCTGTCCGTTTCTTTGTAGTGCGGACCTGTCAGAAATTCATTGTCACTCATTGTCAGTGTAAGTACCTGTTTCTTCGATAAACAAAGCTGTATTTTTACCAACGACCATTCTATGTCTGTAAAACACCAGTTCTCGTCCGATCACAGTAGTTAAGCGACATTGGGCGCGGTTAGTACTTGGATGGGTGACCGCTTGGGAATACCGCGTGTTGTTGGTAGTATTTTTTTTCTTACCGCTCCATTTTTGCTGTTTATAGCTACGAAAGTGACGATTTCAATCGATTTTATTTAGCTTCAGTTCTCTGTCCGCTTCTTTGTAGTGCGGACCTCTCAGAAATTCATTGTCACACATTGTCAGTGTAAGTACCAGTTTCTTCGATAAACAAAGCTGTACTTTTACCAACGACCATTCTATGTCTGTAAAACACCAGTTCTCGTCCGATCACTGAAGTTAAGCGACATTGGGCGCGGTTAGTACTTGGATGGGTGACCGCTTGGGAATACCGCGTGTTGTTGGTAGTATTTTTTTTCTTACCGCTCCATTTTTGCTGTTTATAGCTACGGAAGTGACGATTCCAAACGATTTATTTACCTTCACATCTCTGTCCGTTTCTTTGTAGTGCGGACCTGTCAGAAATTCATTGTCACTCATTGTCAGTGTAAGTACCAGTTTCTTCGATAAACAAAGCTGTACTTTTACCAACGACCATTCTATGTCTGTAAAACACCAGTTCTCGTTCGATCACTGAAGTTAAGCGACATTGGGCGCGGTTAGTACTTGGATGGGTGACCGCTTGGGAATACCGCGTGTTGTTGGTAGTATTTTTTTTCTTACCGCTCCATTTTTGCTGTTTATAGCTACGGAAGTGACGATTCCAAACGATTTATTTACCTTCACTTCTCTGTCCGCTTCTTTGTAGTGCGGACCTCTCAGAAATTCATTGTCACACATTGTCAGTGTAAGTACCAGTTTCTTCGATAAACAAAGCTGTACTTTTAATAACGACCATTCTATGTCTGTAAAACACCAGTTCTCGTGGTGGTTCAATGACACTTGGGCCTATATGCAAGATCTTCAGATCCGATGGCGAAACCATACGCCGAACCTATAATCTACAAACACGGAGCGCGAGTTCACCGAAAACTATCGGCGTAAGGCCCTTTGTAAATAGTCATTAGGAATTTAAGTTGGTAGTAAGGCTTAGTTATAAGATAGTAATTATAAATGATAGCTTTAGGGGTTTTTTCTAACGGAAATTTTTCCCCCAAATAAATTGACGAAATCCGAGCGCGATGGTCTATTGTTGACCCACTAGATTTAAGAAAAACTCATAGTAACCTATAAGACTGCAACCACCAAAGACTTAATAACTATAAGCTTCAAGAGCAATTGAACATCTAGTTAACTAATGATAACTTATTGCCAATTTTTCTAATGTTTTTGTTGTCACCGAATAAGAATCATTATTTTTATTATGTATACATGTCCACCAATAAACATCTGTTTAAAAAAAAACAAAAAAAAAAAAAAAAAAAAAAAAAAAAAAAAAACACCAGTTCTCGTCCGATCACTGAAGTTAAGCGACATTGGGCGCGGTTAGTACTTGGATGGGTGACCGCTTGGGAATACCGCGTGTTGTTGGTAGTATTTTTTTTCTTACCGCTCCATTTTTGCTGTTTATAGCTACGGAAGTGACGATTCCAAACGATTTATTTACCTTCACATCTCTGTCCGTTTCTTTGTAGTGCGGACCTGTCAGAAATTCATTGTCACTCATTGTCAGTGTAAGTACCAGTTTCTTCGATAAACAAAGCTGTACTTTTACCAACGACCATTCTATGTCTGTAAAACACCAGTTCTCGTCCGATCACTGAAGTTAAGCGACATTGGGCGCGGTTAGTACTTGGATGGGTGACCGCTTGGGAATACCGCGTGTTGTTGGTAGTATTTTTTTTCTTACCGCTCCATTTTTGCTGTTTATATCTACGAAAGTGACGATTTCAATCGATTTTATTTAGCTTCACTTCTCTGTCCGCTTCTATGTAGTGCGGACCTCTCAGAAATTCATTGTCACACATTGTCAGTGTAAGTACCAGTTTCTTCGATAAACAAAGCTGTACTTTTAATAACGACCATTCTATGTCTGTAAAACACCAGTTCTCGTGGTGGTTCAATGACACTTGTGCCTATATGCAAGATCTTCAGATCCGATGGCGAAATCATACGCCGAACCTATAATCTACAAACACGGAGCGCGAGTTCACCGAAAACTATCGGCGTAAGGCCCTTTGTAAATAGTCATTAGGAATTTAAGTTGGTAGTAAGGCTTAGTTATAAGATAGTAATTATAAATGATAGCTTTAGGGGTTTTTTCTAACGGAAATTTTTCCCCCAAATAAATTGACGAAATCCGAGCGCGATGGTCTATTGTTGACCCCCTAGATTTAAGAAAAACTCATAGTAACCTATAAGACTGCAACCACCAAAGACTTAATAACTATAAGCTTCAAAAGCAATTGAACATCTAGTTAACTAATGATAACTTATTGCCAATTTTTCTAATGTTTTTGTTGTCACCGAATAAGAATCATTATTTTTATTATGTATACATGTCCACCAATAAACATCTGTTTAAAAAAAAAAAAAAAAAAAAAAAAAAAAAAAAAACACCAGTTCTCGTCCGATCACTGAAGTTAAGCGACATTGGGCGCGGTTAGTACTTGGATGGGTGACCGCTTGGGAATACCGCGTGTTGTTGGTAGTATTTTTTTTCTTACCGCTCCATTTTTGCTGTTTATATCTACGAAAGTGACGATTTCAATCGATTTTATTTAGCTTCACTTCTCTGTCCGCTTCTTTGAAGTGCGGACCTCTCAGAAATTCATTGTCACACATTGTCAGTGTAAGTACCAGTTTCTTCGATAAACAAAGCTGTACTTTTACCAACGACCATTCTATGTCTGTAAAACACCAGTTCTCGTCCGATCACTGAAGTTAAGCGACATTGGACCCGGTTAGTACTTGGAGGGGTGACCGCTTGGGAATACCGCGTGTTGTTGGTAGTATTTTTTTTCTTACCGCTCCATTTTTGCTGTCTATAGCTACGGAAGTGACGATTCCAAACGATTTTATTTACCTTCACATCTCTGTCCGTTTCTTTGTAGTGCGGACCTGTCAGAAATTCATTGTCACTCATTGTCAGTGTAAGTACCTGTTTCTTCGATAAAACAAAGCTGTATTTTTACCAACGACCATTCTATGTCTGTAAAACACCAGTTCTCGTCCGATCACAGTAGTTAAGCGACATTGGGCGCGGTTAGTACTTGGATGGGTGACCGCTTGGGAATACCGCGTGTTGTTGGTAGTATTTTTTTTCTTACCGCTCCATTTTTGCTGTTTATAGCTACGAAAGTGACGATTTCAATCGATTTTATTTAGCTTCAGTTCTCTGTCCGCTTCTTTGTAGTGCGGACCTCTCAGAAATTCATTGTCACACATTGTCAGTGTAAGTACCAGTTTCTTCGATAAACAAAGCTGTACTTTTACCAACGACCATTCTATGTCTGTAAAACACCAGTTCTCGTCCGATCACTGAAGTTAAGCGACATTGGGCGCGGTTAGTACTTGGATGGGTGACCGCTTGGGAATACCGCGTGTTGTTGGTAGTATTTTTTTTCTTACCGCTCCATTTTTGCTGTTTATAGCTACGGAAGTGACGATTCCAAACGATTTATTTACCTTCACATCTCTGTCCGTTTCTTTGTAGTGCGGACCTGTCAGAAATTCATTGTCACTCATTGTCAGTGTAAGTACCAGTTTCTTCGATAAACAAAGCTGTACTTTTACCAACGACCATTCTATGTCTGTAAAACACCATTACGGCCTAGTCCGCAATAGCGTACAGATCGTCGTAATATTATCGAATACGATTTACAGTATTTAGTAAATTTCAACGCAGAAAATTCCGACTATCAAGTTTATAAGGCTCTACCAGAGCATTAGAAACGGCAGAAGCAATAGAGGAGGGCACTCCAGGCAAAAATAGCCAAGAGAATACCAACAATGACGATAAGGTTAGCATAACCTCAAATACCGGCACGTGGCCACGTGTAAAGTTTAAGGATATCGAAAAGTTCCTGGAGGGAACAATCCCAATGGGTAAGCTCTCAGCTACTAGCCTTTCAATAAACGATAATAAAAAGCCATCTAAAAGGAAAAGTGACATAAATCCCAACCTACAGATGGCAAAAAACAAAAAATCTGAAGGACAGAAGCCCGATTCTGGAGATCCAAGTCCTAATAGCAAACTAAAAGAAGAAAACAAAAAGTTAAAACAAGAACTAGAAAAATTGCACGAACTAGTGCGTCAACTGAAAACAGATAAAAATTCTCCGGCCAAAAATCCAATGGCCGAGACATCAATGGAAGTCTCCCCGACGTCACGAACCACCAAAGGAATAGAGGAGTCGCATGAAGATCACTTCGCGCAAGTCATGAGAAGGAAGAACCTGGGAAATTTGAAAAAAGAAAGACAGCAGACAACCCAACTACACAAACCATCAGCGTCAACGTCAGCGAACAGGAGAGAATCCAATAGAGCGGAGGCGACAAAAGACACTGGGGTCAGTAAAAATATTAACCTTCTTAAAAAACCACCTCCAATCAATATCCTTTACCAAGATCCAAAAGATACAATCCGACTTATTAAAGAAAAATCAAAGGATACCGAATTTCATATCAAACGTATAAACAATACTAAACATGTCATACAACTGCGCTCAGTAGAAAATTTTGAGATGGTGAAGGAGCTCCTCACCAGTGTAAACACAAGCTTTTATACATATACACCAAAAGAGAAAAAGAATCACTCTTATCTCCTGAAAGGGTTAACCCAATCCTTTTCAGAAATTGAGATTCTAGAGGAACTAGAAAAAATCAGTGGGGAGGAGCTCAAATTCACCAAAGTCAGTAAATTTAACACGCGTAGGGCAGAAAAAGAAAATAGAGCTTTACCTATGTATTTAGTTCAGATAGATCCAAGTAGCAACTTAAGTAAACTACAAGAAATCAAATACGTATTCTATCACGTAGTTAGATGGGAAAAATTAGTAAAAAAGCAGGAGGCACAGTGCCGTAGATGCCAGAGATTTGGTCATGCCGCATCGAACTGTAACATGAACTATAGATGTGTCAAATGCGACGAAGCCCATAAGCCAGGTGAGTGCAAGCTTAGAGCAAATTCGGAAACCGAAATCGGGAAAAAACCTTACTGTGTCAATTGCCAAAAGGAAGGTCACCCGGCATCATATAGAGGGTGCGCTAAATTCAAAGAATTTCAATTAAATAGTAGAATGCAACTACAGCGCATTACACAAAACACACCAAAACTAATTGTGAACCCCGCTTCTGTGAGAGTAGGTAGGTCTTTCGCAGCAGCACTGGGCGGAACAGACCAAGGCACGCCCTCAGGCTTGGAAGCACCGGAAGCACGTAAGGGCATAACCAACATACACACGCCACAACATATACATAATATAGTACTGAATCTAAATAACAGAACCGATAAGATTGAGAAAACAATAGAAATCCTAGCATTAAAAGTAGAATCAATACTAGCTCAAATAAATAATTTGAGCAATCTGTTATTAAGATAGAAATGCAGCCCCAACGACAGGGTAAAACTTCACAGTTAAAAAAACTTAGGATAATCTCAGCAAACGTAAACTCATTAGTCAGTAACGCCAAGAGAATAGCGTTAACCTTGCTACTCGGTAAGCAAAAGCCTGCCATAGTTCTGCTTAACGAAACTCATTTAAATGATAAGCACGTCTTGTCCTTTAAAGGATATCAAATGATTAGGAACGACAGAAGGGACAACAAATCAGGCGGAGGCACTGCCATACTGATTAGGGATGGTATCAGGTTTAAAGTATTGGACTGTATTGTAAACCAGGAGCTACTGGAAACAACCACCATTAGCATAGATACCTCCAGTAATAACTGCCTAATACTCACAGCATTATATGCAAAAAAAGGCCAGACTGGCAAGTTCAGAAGTGAGTTAGAGAACTTATTTTCCAGGTTAAACCTAATATCAGCTAATAATTTTTACATTGTAGCTGGTGATTATAATGCGAAACATGTAGAATGGTCCAATAGGTTTAATGATGAGAGAGGGAATAATTTGCACAACTGGTTGGAAAGTAATGATATAAAATACAGAATTAAGTTGCTACACTCAGAAACACCATCCTTTCCGAGGAATGGGTCGTTCATAGATTTAGTAATCGCGGATGCTAGACTGGAACGTACAAACGCTGATTTAAATAAATTTCCAACAATCTCAATCTCAAGCGACCACACTGCAATATTAATGGAGATTCAAATCCCAAACCAAAACTTAGTTCTTTTCCCTGTAGAGAACAATATGGCATTCAACTACAGGAAAGCAAAGTGGGACCAATTCCAGTCCAGACTCCGCGATTATAAGCCAAGCATCACTGCGTGCACGAATTTAACGATCCCGCAGATTAACGAATTGATTTCTGAAATTACAAACAAAATAGTAGTAACAATGCAGGAAACAATTCCAAAAATGAAGTCACAGAACGCAACAGATAAATTCATGAATAATGATATTAAAGCAATTTTAACTGAAGAGCAAAATACGGTAAAAGCCATTAGAACGATACAAAGACGCGGAAATTTTAGCACACAGATAGATCATACAATTAGATCGTTAAGAAATAGACTCAAAGCTCTGAAAATAAGAACGCAAAGGGAAATTGAAAAAGCAGTTAGTAAATACTGGAGTGACAGAATCTCCCAAATTAGCTCGAGTCAGTCTGATAAAATGTTCACAGAAATTAACAAAATTTTTCGGAAAAAGGAACCATTAACATTACCTAACCTAAAAATCCCACAAAGCAGAGAACAAATAATTACTAAAGCAAATATTGACAAAGTAAAACTTAAAGTAGATGAGAACAACAATTATCAATTAACATCAAATACAGACAAATTAGACTACATTGGTGCACAATATCTAGCAGTTAGCGAACAAAATAACGTATTAAATCACAGTAGGTTTAGGGATATCATAGAAAACAGTTATACGAAAACTATGTTGGAAATAGAAGAGGCCCTACCTGGCACGTTCTGTGACTTCAATGAAAATAACACCGCGATAGCGCCAAAACAGCTGGATTCGATACCAGATTACTTCACGAACCCTGATCAAGTTTACGACAAATTCAAATCACTCAACAATAAAAGATCGGCAGGAAATGACTTAATCCCGAATATTGTACTAAAAAAGATTCCACACAACATAATTATTCTGTTTACCATCATATTCAATAATTTACTGAACCATGCGACATTTCCGGACAGCTGGAAAGTAGCCAGGACCATTCCCATTCATAAACGCGGAAAAGCTAAGGACGATCCTAACAATTATAGGCCGATCAGCTTGCTACCCAATCTAGGAAAAGTTTACGAACGAATAATTAACGATAGAATCACAAACTTCTCCATCGAAAAGAACCTGATACCTGAAAATCAGTATGGCTTCCGCAGACACCACTCTACCACACACGCGATTAATAGGCTTATGTCCGATATAAATTGGGCATTAAACGACCGCCAGTGCCTGGGGGCCTGCCTGGTCGATTTGGAAAAAGCGTTCGACACCGTCTGGCTGAATGGGCTTATAGTCAAACTCAAAAAGAAACAATGTCCGAATATTTTGCTCAAACTCATAAACAATCTGATTCAAAATAGAAGATTCCGAGTAAGCATAGGAAAGGATTCATCGGCACAAACGTTCATCTTAAAAGACGGCCTCCAACAGGGAACAATAAATTCCCCAATATTATTTATTCTATTCACGAGCGATATCCTTAAACTATATGGCCCGGAAAACACTAAGTGCGATCTGATAGCATTCGCGGATGATTTAATCATCTACAAAGCGGGGGAATCCCCGAAACAAGTCCAATCAGATCTTCAGATGGGTCTGAGTAAGATATTCGGACATTACAAAACGTGGAAATTAAAGGTAAACGAAGATAAATGCGAAACCATTCTCTTTAGGCCTTCGTGCAAATTAGCCACTGTTAAGATTATTAACTTTTATAAACATTTTTCCCTTAAAAGTGACCCCGAAGGGAATCATCCAATAAAACATAAAAAAGAAGTCAAATACTTGGGTCTGCTACTTGATGAAAGACTACAGCTAAATAAACACGTTCTAAACCAGCTAAAAAAAGCCAAAATGGCATTCATGGCAAATGCTCGGCTTTTCTATTCAAGAAAACTAGATACTAAGGTGAAGCTCATTTGCTATCAATTGTTAGTTAGACCTATAATTACGTACGGCTGCGAGATGTGGTACAATGTTGGAGCCTCCATAATGGAGGAAATAAGGGTTTTCGAAAGAAGATGCCTGAGGGCTTGCCTAAACGTTTACAAATCGGCATCATCAAATTACATTAAATATGTCAAAAACTCCACCATCTATAATAAAGCAAACATCAATAGAATAGATACATTTATGATTAAACTCATCAGGAACTACTTCGCGTCTGCAGTGTTAATAAAAAACAATAGTTTAATTTTTCCAATTCCACACCCGGATATAAACTATATAAAAAGATGTCTGAGCACAGGATATGTCCCACCGGAAGCCTTCGTATATTTGGATGGAAATGGCTATATCCAGAGTAAAGAGGGGGTTCCAATATTGTACCACATTCCACGCCATAGAGCGAATAAAAAAATTCTATATCAACCCGTAAAGGATGGGGAACAATGTTACGGCGAAACCTTTAAATATAGTATTGAGTTACCACAAAAAGATTTGCTCGAACTCAAAAATTTGGATAAAAAACGCTTCTGGTGGCTAGGTAGTAGCTGACCATGTACAAAAAACTTACCAGATAAATAGCTGTTTAAGTTGATTACAAATCGTTTATTCTCTTAATTAGTATACACACAGTTACTAACTAGATGTGTTGCTACATAGCCAAAGTTAGAATATCTTAGATTAAGTGGATGCGTGTGTGTAGAGGAATGTATGACGTATTGTAAATAGGAATGAATGTGAGTATGTATGTGTTGCGTGACATCGCGCCGCCCGCATCGGCGGAGTTGGAAGGAACAACCTGTAATAAAAAAAAAACAATCATACAAAAACCGTCCTAATCGGAAACTATAAGACTGCATAAGATTCGCATAGAAGGAAACAGTGAAAAAAAAAGTGAAATCTTTATATATCGTACCGCGTTAGCGCAAAAAGACTTGCTCGATGCGTACATGTACCCCTAGATATATCGCCATGTATCCGAAGGCAGAATATCTTGATCTAAGTGGATGGGTGTGTGTGGATGAATGAATGACGACCTGTAAATAAGAATGTATGACGACATGTAAATAGGAATGAATGAGGACATGTCTGTGATACGTGAAATAATCCTGTCCCATCCCCATTAGCGGGGCTGGAAGGAATAACCGGTAGTACAAACAAAAAAAAACCAAATTAATATAAAACCGTCCAAATAATAATAAAATATAAGACTGTATAAGATTCGCAAAAGAAAATAATATAAGGCGGTAACTCATAAACTGAGCGCCGTCTGCTCGTAGTAGCATCCACAAGCCAACGCTTGTGGTA